>MU269980.1:29992853-30653165 GCA_021432705.1 Caranx ignobilis
TCCTGGCTGATGTGGCTCCTACACGCATTCCTATTCATGCTTGGATCAAGACTCTGCTCCTATACCATTTTCTGATGCTTATCAAAAAACTAGATCATCCCTCACAGCGAGATCCCTCACAGTGGAGCTCACCTATACTGTATAGTGTCAAAAATAGTTGCATCGGTTCACCTCTGTGAAACCGCAATGGAAGAGGACCGGCTCATTTTGTCCTCTTCCTGCTTCCTTTGCTTGTCAAGACTTTGCTTCTCTCTGTAATACCCTAGTTAACAGCTTCTGTCTGTAGCAGCATCAGGGAGCTGCGGGGGGGCTCATTTCATTTCTTAAGCTCGGGCTCTGGCGGCTAATTGGGAATGTGGCAACTTGGAATATACGGGGCTCAGTGAGAGATCAACTCCCTCCAGGAAACGTTGTCATCATTACTGCTGTAGTTGCTGCAGGAGTCAGAGGGCTTCGCAGTGGGGAGAGATAAAAGCCGCGCTGCCTTCTGAGGCCTTGGAAATGAAGACACAGTAGCTGAGAGTGTTTTAGAGATTTGTGAGAAATGAAGGGTCATCAATTACACCGAAAACAACTGCTCTGTGTGAAGAAGCTGTCTACTGTCTGGTTAGACACACAATCAGTTCCTTAAAATATAAAGCTGGCATTATTCTATATTTCCCTAATCAGCAAATCCCATGAAAAAGCTAAAATTAATGACGTGACAGTCTGTCTTCCCTAACCCAGATACACTGATTCTGGCTGAAACCATAAATCTTTAAAAATGTGTTTAAAAAAAAAAAAAAAAAAGACTCCAAAACTTCCTGAAACAGCTGGGAACTATAGTTTTCAGCAAATATTACACAGGCAGGGAGAAGCAGCACAACTGTTGAGGACTATTTCCAGCTGCGGACTGATACACATTTGGTGATAAACAGTAAAGTGGCCTCAAAATAAAATACAAAGCACAGAAACATGTTGCCTGGGGCGCCGTGTGGCGTAGTGGGTAAAGCAGGCAGGCGCCCCATATGCAGAGGCTACAGTCCTCGCTGCAGTCGGCCCCGGTTCGAATCCTGTTTGCTGCATGTCATTCGCCCTCCCCATTTCCTGTCTCTCTCATACTGTACTATCATATAAAAAGGTGAAAAAAAAGCCTAAAAATATACTTAAAAAAAAAAAAATAATAATGTCGCCTGGTGCATCAGCTCCGGGTGCAGCTCAGTCCTGTTGCAGTGGGTTACAGACAACAATGGAAATCTATGGAGCAGATGATTAAGCTATTTACCAGTTAAGCTATATGCACCATGCTTGTTATAGGAGCAATTCAATTGGTCATTGGTCTTTTAATGGGATTTTCTGATGAAAAATACTGAACTTAATATAATGGACTTTTTTTATTTATTTATTTTTACATCTGGCACATTTTATAACCTGATTATCCATTAAAAACCCACATCCCCTTAAGGATTAAACTCCTTATATTCTTATATGCAAATCTCACCAGATGCTATCAGTGTGTGGCAAACAAACAGAGGCATGAAGAGATGATAGTTGTTTTTGAAACCCAGAGTATACTTCTCCCCCAAACCAAAGTGCCATCAATTACAATTAAAGCCAAATACATCAATCAGTCTGCTGACCTTCAGTTTTAGACAAAAGCTACAACACGTTCATTATCTTGCTCGGTGGAAACTCAAAACAATAGGAAGCAGAACCTCCTCATAAATCACACCAGAGCTTCCCCACACTAACCATCACCTGCACCATTGTCTGCTTATAGGCACTGCAGGGAGAAGATAGAGAGAAGACCTTCATTTGATGAATGACCATTAGGGTCCATCTGCAGTTTCTGGTTGTGGCTAATGAGATGCGTGACAGCATAGCGACTGATACGGGTCATGGAGACATATGGGCATTTCTGGCCTGTTCATTTCTATGTTCGGCAGCCATATGTCTCTGACATCAGGGGGAACTCTGGAAATGGAACGAGACACCCAGTTGTGGGAGACAGAAGGCCCAGTAGCTGGGTTACCGTGGAGAGAGGGATCGTGGGAGTAACGGCAGGTGGAGGAGGGCGGGAGTGGGGAGCAGCAGGTGAACACTTGCTCCCAGCAGGTAGCTGGTTCCCACTGGTGACCCTGTTTCATTTCCACAGTATAAATGGCTGATGAATAGGCAACCAAAGACCCGAACACAAATAGAGGCCACATATCATCGGCTGGTAGCACTAATGGGAATTCATGGGTAAAATATGGAGGTAATCCCTCCTGTAATGGAACACAGTCCTAGATAGGGAACTCAGACAACTCTTTCAGCTTTGTACCGAGCAGAAGCAATATGTAAAAACAAGTTCTTCTTCTCTTTTTAACCACCACTTTCTCTGAATATGCTTATGAAGTGGATAATAAACAGCATTGAGCCGAGAGTGCATTATCTCAAGAAAAGACAGTAATTACAATCCTCAACATCAAAAGCTCTGCTCCTCCTAAACTGCGGGATCATGAATCCTGTAGGCTGAGCAGCTACAAAGAAGCTGCTTTTTCCACTGTTTAGCTTCACGGCCACATTTTCCAGTGCAGCGAGGCAGTTGCGCAACAAGGGCTGAATCTCGGGGCTTGTAAGATGCAAGCTTCATGGGATCACAGTGAGGAAGCCTTCTTTGATCTCCCATCCTAGATAATATAGGTCATCTCTTCAGGGAGAAACAACAAAGACCAAATGAGACGGAAAATACCGTTCAGCCCACCTCTGTGGAGCAAGAAGCAAATAGCCTCTGAAATGCAGCTGCACTGACCAAGGCGGCCATTACCCTCACGGACCTATTTACAGGTCTTGATCTTTGGCATCTGTAACACAACGCACAATCAGCTTCTGAGCTGCTGACAAGAAAAAAAAAAGGCAATTTAAAAAAAAAAAAAAGTGAAATATTGCATCTGTCATTTCCCACTCTGCTGCCTGGATGTGGAGCTTGTTCAGAGTGGGTATCCATGGCAACTGTTTTATAATGCCTTGTGAAACACCTTAGAAGAGGATCCTTTTTATCTGGGCTGCAGGGCTGGGACAGAGCCAGCGGAGAATCAAACCAGAGGGCAAAAGTGACGGCTGACGGGGTTGTACATCAAATGTTTTCCTTTTTCAGCTGATGCATTTGTAAGCCAACCTCCCCCTCCTTCCCTCTTTCCCTCCCTCCCTCTCAAAAGGTGTGGCTTGCAAAAACGCATCAGATATGGAAAAATAATGAAAAGAGCTCACAGTGAAGGACCACAGGAAATATGATGACACAGGAATAAATCAGTTTCTCATAGCAAAGCCAGTCGTCCTGAAGAAAACCTCCCCTGGTTGCAGGTTTAGAGATTTATTTTCTATATGTGGCAAATGCATAGCACGACCACTATCACTGCATGTGACAGAGGCTTTAAGACTCACTGTATACGTGCAGGGACTCCAGGTTCTGGAGGACAAGTCCAGTCATGTGGAATACAGCAGGCGTGAGCATGATGGGGGGGGGGGCACACAGCCAGCTGGGTCTTCTGCAGGGGTAAGCGAATGCCCATGCCAGGAGCTTAGAGGGCCAATCAGCGAAAAGCGCCGGCCTCATCCATGCATGCTAATCAGCTTGTCGGAGGAGCCTAGGTCGAGGGCATCTGCAGGTGTTCATTGCCATGGAGACAGCAGCAGTCATACAATATTACCTGAGCAGGTAGATCAGGTGGAAGAAATGCAGTGTCTTGGCGCTGCGAGGATCCATGACCTTCAAGTTACGTCAGTGCCTCTCAGAACAGTCAAAGGCTGCAGAGTGAGAAAGCAGAAGGGTTGATACACAGTGTATATACAGTATATGTGTGTTTACATACATTTGGTAGGTATTACTTGATTAGTGAAGCAATGCAAAACTGAATAGTAACAATCATTCTCTCACAGGAACACTGTGTCTGAAAACAAAGCCATGAAATGAAAGTACACAAAGGCTTACAGACACGTAGGGTACGGCAGAAAAACAGTCATTCATCACTTCAGCACAGCGATTGTGAGCTATTGTGGCCATTTTGTCTTCTTGTCACAGCTTCACTTCACTTTTTCTATTTTCAGTTGTGTGACACGAGGTGTTACCTCAACTTTGTGTCAGACTAGATGGTGCAATGGCAGACCAACAAGCACAGTGTTTTATTCCCTTGGATAACCTTGTTAATCACGTTAAAAGGCTCCACGGCGTCACCAGAGCGAGTGACACAATGACATCAATAAATGATGGACAGATATAACTGCCGGGAGGGGGAACGTCACTATATTATTTCCCCTCAAGAATCGAGCACGCTGTAAACTTGACGACGTGGACTCTCTCCAAAAGTGACTGTCTCATTCATTCTACAACACAACTTTTACAATCTGTATACTCAGCGCCCTAATCACGCTGCGTTCCCGGTCATGTGGCAACTGCTGGAAAAACATATTTCCAATCAAAAGGGGTGGTCGACCTCACACGACCACTTTTGACTGCTTTTATCCAGAGCATCTTTGAGGTCATTCATCTTTTCATATGCTAATGTTTTAATCAACATCTCGCAGTGAATTAAGCTTTCCCTGGGCTGCGACTCATTTGTGTTATCAGGCAAATTAACCTTTGCTGCTGGAAGGACAGTTGAAAATCCCAACTGTCCGAGAGTATCCAGGAGATATCTGTTCCCCTCCTGCAGACTGAACGCTATGAATAGAGTAAGGGCGTATTACTGTGGGTGTATTTTGATTGGGAATTCAGTTTCAAGCTCAAATCCAAAATACACTGACCTATTTAGACTCTTTTTCACCATAAATCATCAAGAGAGAATGATTCAGACCTCTCTGTAATACACTGGCAGCAATATGGCCAATACTGATTCAGATGAGGTGATAGTTCTTGCTCTGTCACTGATGTGCATTAAAAGGTGACATAAGAAGGAAAGAACAGACAAGACACAAAGCAAAGCAGAACTTTGATCAAAGAGCAAGAAAACTAAACTTATATAGGACATTTCATTCCAGTGGAGATACAATGTGCTTCACAGAGAAACAACATTATAGGAAGGAGGAAAGTAACCCACATAATCCACATTATTGTTATTATTATTATTTTTTTACCACTTGGGAAACACACAACAAGCTGCAAACAAACACTGAGATATCACCACCTTGAAAAGTTGATTCAGTGAATGTTTCACAAACAGTTGCCTGTTTTAACATCCTGCAGATACAGAGTATAAATAGCTTGTACTTGGAGTCGTGTTGCTGGCCACCTGATGAAAAGTAAGTCCAATATTCACTCTTCACTCAGTCTAGCTCCGTTATTGTTTTGCAGTGTCTCCCAAGGGAAATATCTGGATATTTAGGTGCTCGTAGCGCCACAATGTTGGCCAGTTAGCTAATCTCTTTCTCTTTGTCAGTCTATAAAGTTTGGTGCTAAGCCAGTCAAAAGCAGTGTGTTTATTAGGTTTTTTTTTTTTTTTGCTATATAAAAACAGCTGGCTGCTGCATCTGAGCTAAAACAGAGTCAGGCTGTAAAACCAAATCTAAAGCTTCACAGAGCTGTGTGGAGCTGAATCAGGTGATAAATTATCTGGAGGTTTTGTTACTATGCATGACCCCTTTTAGTGTTTGATCCATTGTTCATATAAAAGATACAGATTAAAGCAGTTTTAGAGTTGAAGGGCAGTGAAAGCAATCTGGAAAAATGGTAGTTAAGTTATGATCATATAAAAACAAAATCAATGTCAACAGCTTTTGATTAAACCCAAGATCTACATTAATATTCAATAAGCAGGATGGAGAAATACTGTCGAGCTAAGTTATGCAAGGTACTAGTGACAAGAAGCACTATTTTAAATTTTAATTTTAATATTAAACAGAAGTCCATGCAGAGATCTGAGAACAGGTGTGATGGGATGAAAATAGCTCTTTTTATGTTACGACTCTGGCATTTTGAATTATCTGCACTTAGCCCTCAGCATTTTGATTTTTTGAGGAGCCAGTTGTAATAGCACAAACGACATAGAGAGATACATCAAAAAGTCTCCAGCAGGTATCTGCTAAAAAGCTGCACTGAACATCCATCTGACGATTCAATTTATAGCAGACAGACTGCCATGAAATTCAAAAGACACATTCAGTGTTGGGGCTGGTGATCATCTCACTTTATGTCGAGCACCACAATGAGGTGGTTTTGAGCAAAACAGCTCAACAACAACTGGACGGGCCGTCGTGACTCTTTAGCAGCATCATCAAGTAGAAGTTTGGACTTGGTCTCATTTGTTAATTTATGACCAAATACCTGTAAACACCATCATCCTTTCGTTGACAGCTGTGGTGCAGTTTGTTGTCACTCACTGTTGTGCTTAAGTAGAGCCAGACAGAGCTGCTGGTGAGGCTGTGCACATACTGATAGTGTGTTGTTGTTGCTGTGGTGACACGACTGTAGACGCAATCAACAATAACACCCAGACATCTGACCTTGGTGGAAAAACTTCATTATCATATAGCCTGAAAACAAAGCTAAAAGGCGAAAAAAAAGTGCATTTCGTCACAGTTGTGCTCATTATAGTAAATATTGTACACTGCCAAAAAGTCTCCTAACACTGTGAGGGCAGGCAGGCAGCAGAACATGTTGTGTAAAATCACTCAGACATACTGTACACTCTACCATCATCACCTTCTGCGGCTGCGGAGAGCATGAGTGGGAGAGGAGAAAAATGGAGAGAAGAGGAAAACACAACAACAAAGCAGAGTGTTCATTGGCCAAAGACCAAACTGTCCAGCGAGAGCGCCTACTCATCACATTTCCTCTGTGTCTGAAACTGCACTGAGAGCAGCCGAGTGTGGCAGGACAGTGACTGATGGCCTCCTTTGTTTTAACTGCATTATCGACAGAGGCAGGTCAGTGCTTAACAGTTGCTTATGTGCTCCGACTCTGCTTTATGTGCACAACCTGCCTCGTTGTGCATCGTCAACTCTTCACCATAACAATGGATGTTTTGTATATAAAAATCAATGAGGAAGAGAGCTACACATATTGGTTATGCAATACATCCTGGTGAGCTGTCACAAATAAACCATCACTGCAGGTGCAGCTAGTCACTGGGAATATATGCCATACATTTTGTTTGTTTGTGAGACCTCTGTCCTGGATCCCATCCTTCTTTTCATTTAGTCTGTGCATTATTTCAACCCTGAAACTCCTAAAACCACTGAAACAGGGTCAGATTTGCTCTTATTTTTTTATTTTTCCTGAGACATTTTCATGATTGTGCTGTAATCCAGAACAGCTTGAACTGTTTCAGATACTGTATGGTGCCTGAAACGCTCCCCTGGTATCTCTGCTCAGCCTGATTTGATAGCATCACTGACATCCTGCAGATTTTTCAGCAGTATATTAATGCAGCGAGTCTGCTCCCTTTTACATCTAATCTCAGTGATGCTTTGAATTAAAAATGAATTAAATAAATCAAATTCAGTCACTGTCATGTTCCCGAATCCCCCCCATTAATGAAGGCTCAGTCAACAGGCAACTCCATAAAAGCTGTGCACATTGAAATAATGCAGAGTTGTTACTGATGGGCCAACTGTGTGCCAAGAAAAGCTATTATAAAACAGTCAAAAGCCTGTACGTTTGACACAAGGCTGAATGGATCAATTGGTTCATACTGTTAGCAGCAAATTGCTACCCTGACATCAGCATCCTGTGACTTGTACTGTGATTCATCAAATCGCCTAAATGTTTTCCAATCAGCTGTCAGTGCTGCCAGTATAGCTTAATCTATGTGTTCTTAAGGGTGAGATCTGTTCTGGTGCTGCAGTTCATCCACTGGTGACAGATTTGCCTGAAGAGATTAAAGGGCTCCTTTACAACAGAAGAGGTCCTGAGGTCAAGAGAGATGCGATGACGTTAACATCTGGAAGGAGATGCTCCAGGACCAAATGGCCCAAGGACGGATGCCTCCTCCCTCCCCAAAGCCTGACATGACAAGAACAGATTGCTGATACATACATGTGATAATGGGATGTGTCAGATTTAGCCCCACAGGTTCTAATGATGGATGGATGTAGATACACATGGAGATCAGACTGACAACAAGGAAAGCAGAGAGAAGTTTTCATGAATATGCTAAGAACCACTCCCAGGGTCGATACATGCTCAGGCTGAAATAGAGGATCATTTTCTACTCTTCTATCAAGTCTCAGACTCTCACAGTAGCAGCAACTGTGACAAGGAAGTCCGACTGTAGCTGTCTCATTGCGCTCATAACCATCCAGGCCTACAAATGAAAAGACATAAAAATGAGAGTTTTCCGCTCTGACACCCCAATGGTAAAGGTCTGGGTAGGCTCTCGTCCAAAAACAATGGTTTACATTTTGGGAAGGATCATGGTTTGGGTTCAAATAAGTACTTATTTAAGGTTAGGACATTCATAGTCATGGTTACATTACTAACCACTTGCTAGGGAATCCAGATCATTGTTAAAGATCCCAAGTTTGACTCTTCGTAGGAAATGGGTAGCAAACTCCAAGGTCTCATGTTGAGGTCTGACATTTAGTTTGCATCAAGCAGGTATCCACTGAGGGATAGTAACCTTTATGCTGAAATCTAGTCTGTAGTTAACTGAGAAAGGCTGTTGTCATGATACTAGTACAGTACATACTTCTTATGACAATGAGCATCAGCTTGCTTACCACACCAAAACCTCTAACAAATACTGTATCTCACACTGGACCTGGAGGAGTAAGCACTTGAAGAGAGGGAGTACGATATCTTTTGAGCATACAAAGATACAGCTCTCGTAGCCTGAGGCAACCTTTGTGTTACCCAGCTCTGCAGAGCAATACAGAGTTGTGCTTCTTCTCTGAAATAGTAAGCAACAGCCTCAGCAGTTGGTCTGGGTAGGGGTCAGAGGAGCCAAACATGATTCACCACTCTCAACCACTTTGTCCTCACAGCGTGATTACCAAATGGTGGGAGGAATGGATGTAGTCCCAGCATTGCCATCATCTCACCACAGGCCAAACCTGGCAGTCCTCACAGTCTGGCAGGGAGCAAGCAGAATGGGGCAGATTATACAGACATCCTTGGATATTTGTGCTAGATGGGGAGCCGAAGAATGAAGGATGTGACAGTGTACCCATTGTACAGTGCATAGTGGCAGGCTCCGTAAGGTTGCATGGGGTATTGCTGATTGCTTAGATGCATCAGAGCAGTGAGATGAAAAAGTACAAAAAAAAAACAGCACTCTTCATCCCAAGGTGAAGTTATGTAATGTTCTTTGAGTGCTTTGTCCATCACCAATTAAAGCTCAAAGCATTGAAGTATGTTCTCTTTTCATGACTCATCTTTCTCATCTTTTAGGAAAAAAACATCAGCAGGTCAAAAAAGGTCTAAATTGCAAAATATACATTCTCAAAGCAGGTGGAGGTGGATTTTCTTTTCTTTTATTGGTCGAGGTTTGGGAAATATCAGGCTCCACCCCAATACAAAGGAGGGAATAAGAATATCTTTTACGGTGCTCTAAGCATTAAAATATTACATACAGTATGAAAAATTAAAAAGCTTCATCTCCCTCCAAAAACGGCGCCACAGTTAATCTGTATAATCCCCAGAACTCAATATATACGTGTCATTTGCATTCGTCTCCAGCAGAAAGTAGATCCAAATGAAACTGTTCATGCTTTTGCTCTTATTCATTGTATTATAAACTGACAATAACTCGTATTCTGATGACTCGAAGACTATATTGACATGAGAATATTGATCTTTTAGATTGAGACTGTTGGCAAGCAGGTCCTTATTTACACATCCAACAGTTATGGGACCTACAGTGCTGGAAATGTTCCACTATTGTGACTCCTAGAGGCAATACTTTGCTCTTTAGCTAATAAATGCTACACTATTTCCCTTTTGCTCGATGCCGAGCAGCTAATACAGAGTAGATTCTCAGTGTTTTTTATACAAGCTTATGATTTGCTGTAGTTTCATCACTATGAGCTACTTCACATCTGCCATCCTGTTACTATAAATTTTGATTATAGTCAGGGTTAGGGCTTTAAAGTGGAAACACTTGGCTCTTGGCTTCCTTGTTGCTTGCCCACATTTGACTTGGTTCAGTACCTCATCACTGTGAGTGCACTATATGACTGCACACATCCACTCATTTTAATACAAAATGAGTCATGTGGAGAGTCCACTCCAGGTTACCTTGTCGAGCATGTCTCTCTAACATTCACCATCTCCATGTAGCTTCTAATTAGCACCCTCTGAGCACACTGCACATCTAAGTGCAGCACCGCTCTGGATCTCAATATAGATACACTATCTTGACATCTACCTTCTCCCCCTTCAGCTCCCTTTGTCTGCTCACCATGTTGCGAGCACTGAACACAGGCAAGCTCGGCTCGATATAATGCGTTGGAAGATAAAGGAACTGACTCCCTGCCATGCCAAATCTATCCAGAACGCTATTACGGTGCCATGGCAACAGATGAAGACATGCAGGCCTCTCTGGATGGGGGCACCGCTGGTTCACTCATCTTCTCTGCTAGACTGACTGGCAGGAAAGCTCCACGGGGCTGCTATGGCAACAGACTGATCATATGCAGAGAGGGGCTGTTGGCTGCCACGACAGCATGGGGGCTAAGTCGTCAGTTTCCCCCTGAGTTGCAGGAAATTAGATTGACTTTGATGAGGACTTGACCTCGGGCAAATTCCCAATACTGGTTTGTGTCTTAAGGGTTTTTGACATGGAGGAGATTACTGTTATGGCATTAGCGTGTACTCTACATGTGTGTGTGTGGGTGCATACATTGTGGTGTGTTGGATCTACAAAAAAGTGATGCAATATGCCAGGCATACACCAAACTAGGCTATCCACTTGTGGGTTGACACTAAGCTTGCAACTTCTAAAATATGTAGTCTCAAACTACTGAAATATGTATGCCACGTCTGTGCCCAGGAACACTGTTTCTCCAGCCCCCTCACATCCACCCGCAAACCAAGAGCACTACAGCACCAGCAGACTCAGAAGGCTGACAATGCAATCACATCAAAGTGTCAGGGGGATTGAAATGATGTCAAGAGAGCAGAGACATCTTACTCTCCCCCCCGTCCACCCTCTATCTGCATGAAAATGGAGGAAACATGAGATATGGATTTGCCTCAGATGTGAGAACTCGACAGGGGCGCTTTTTGTATGTTGAGCTGGTCCACTGATTGATCGCTCCCTCCTTCCCTCCCTCTTGGCAAACGGCTCGATGGCATGACCGCGAACCGAAAGGAAATACGCTGAATTATTGGAAGTCAGCTCAAAACAGCTGCGGCATCACTCCCCTGAAGAATAACAAGGGCACAGGAGCGATTAGCAGCTTTTAAAATGTTAGAGATCACTGACAAAACTTGATATATATGAGTCAGTGGTAATTCACATTTTCACATGAAGACCACTCTGTTGCAGCCAATTAAAATATGCAGGATGGAGAGCCACCGGGGGGCATCTGAAGATGATTGCCACTTCGGCTCTCATAGAGATTTACAGTCCTGTCTGTGCAATCATTTGTGGTAGGAAAGCAAAGGAAGGAAGGAGGGAGGGGAGGGGTGATGATGAAGACAGGGAGAATGAGAGAGGGAAAAAAAGAGAATAATCCAGTCCCTGGAGATGGAAACAGGCTGTTGTGCTCCAGTTGCTTCAGCTACCCTTTGACCTGTGTGTGGATCTGCATTGCATGTGTGCGTGCACGTGTGTGAGGATATGCAGCGATGTATGCAATGCGTGCTGCAGGCTTGTTCGCCTGCAGTTCGGTGGGCATCTTGATTATGAGAAAACACACCACTTAATCTTTCATTGGCAATTGCAGGGTGATTAATTATTCATTGGTTTATTCATTACATTGTTACATCAGTGCAGAGGAGACTGAGTATGAGAAGATATTATGGTCAGTATTATGCGCAGTGAGGAAAGAGCTGAATCTGGTCCTACAAAACAAGGATATCACACTGGCCATCTATCCAGATGCTGCAGTGCTGAATCACTGTTGTCAATATAAACCTGATACATTTGCTCTCATCATCATCATCATCAGGTCATTGCACTAGTGATTTAAATTCCATCACATCGCCTTGACATATTGAGTTTGGCGAATGGCATGTTAATGATCTGGGTTGAATGTAAGTGAGGACTGAAGGTAAATTGAGTCTGGAACAGAGTGAAGGCTGCTCTATACAAGCTGCTATTGACTTTTGCTGACACTGTCAAGGCTGAGAGCGTTGCCTGCTCTACACCACCATCTCCTGGACACGTACGGACTCAGATGCAGTTCTCAAGGCCAATGAATCTGCAGCAGCAAACCTCTGCTGCTCTTCTCGATTGCAGCTCATGAAAAATTCATCTCCTGAATGTAATGGCTACCATTTTGGAAAATGTGAAACTTGATTCTTGAAAGTTAAACTCACTGTCAAATATAATGAGGTTGTGGTTTAAATCTATGGCTATCAATATATTGTGAGATGGCTTGTGTCCCTTTGTAGTCAGGTTTTCTGGTGGGTATTAGAGAGTTATAAGAGAATCTGGAGATATTTTGCATCAGCTTATGATTATTTAGTGTCATGTTGTATTCATTTCACATCTCTTTGTGATCATATTCGGTCTATTTCTCTTCTTTTCTTTTTTTTTAGACTCTTTGTGGTTGCTTTGCTTTGTGTTTCTTTGTGGCCTTTGTTGCAGCTCTCTCCTTGTCCTGAGTCATTTTCTATCTTATTGTGGTTATTATAAAATTCTTCGGGGTTGTTTTGCAATTTGAATCTCTTTTCTCTAAGTAGGTTGGATTCTTTTTCTGAAGGCACTCTCAGTCTCTGTGGTAACCGTGAGTCTCTTGTCACCTATTAAGGTCTCTTCATAGCACTTTTAAGCCCCTTTCAGACTTCTTGTGGTTTATTAGATCTGTGGTTGTTTTGCAGACACTCCTCTGTACAGACGTTACAGCCCGCTGGCTAGTCGTCCTGCTCAGTATTCCTTACATGCATACAACATATAATCTATTTATATGATCGATGAAGGTGCCATTCAGAAAATAAATTTGATTTGTCCTTTTTGTATATATTGCCTGTAGCCCAGATGAATAACAGGTAGACTCTGAGACCAGTTATCTAATGGTCTTTTCATTTTCTTGGCTTGACTCATTTATTAAAAATGACCTTGGTCAGTCCTGTTTATGATCTTGTGTCTTGTGGTGTCTTTGTTTCTTCTATTTCATTTTCTGTCTTTACTCCTTTTGTGGTGTCAGCATTAATAACGTAACATGATGAAGCACTGTCTTACACTGAAAGGTGCTAGAATTACTTACTTCACAATAATGTTTTAACTGTGAGTGGTACAAATCTCTGCTGTTGTTTTCATTGGACATAAAATAGTCCTGAGCTCTGCACATGTGTTCATGTGTTCATATGTCGTCCCTGTGCTTCTGGACTTTAACTCAGGGAACATCTGCTGCGGACTCTCCCTGTAGCTCAACTCACATTAAGCATAAGTGGCAGGAGCTGCTCCTTGCCTCCTCTATATCTCCCTTCCCTTCACTCTGACTCATCAGCTCCCCTGGTCCCCATGTGTGAACAGAGGATTCACTAGCATACTGCATTGAAATATGAAACCATCCCCGGTGCCACAGCGCCTGCAGCTTTGACCAGATGGAACAGTCAGTAAAGGGAAAAGATGAGACCTCCAGCTTCCATGAAGCTGTGCCAGACACTCCTGCCTCCTGTCCTACAGAGTCTTCAAGGCACTGCTACAGCCAGCAGAGGCACATGAAGGAATTGGGAGCCAATAAAAGTAAAATACCTTCATATCAGGATTTAGGAATGGGGATGCTGGTAGCTGTTTCTCTTTTTGAATCCACAGTATGTAATGCAGGCAAACATGGACATAGTGTACATAGTGATTTGCTAATTAGCTGTCGAGGTCCGAGCCCATATTTTTGTGCCTATTAACAGGAGAACTGCCAAGAGATGCATAGTGTTTGCACAATGTACACTCAATTATGAACAGAAAAGCAGCATGAAACTGAAAACCATCATTTACTGACCTCTTGTGGTTGGAAACGTCAACTTTGCTGCAGCATGTGGTCCTAAGATGCCCCTGGCTGTAACCCACCTGACAGTGACTTGGACTCCTCCATGGCTGCAGTAAGAACAAAATAAACAACTGGTTTACATTTAACCTTACACAAAGCCCCACAGCGCTGACCTGATTCATCACAGACACAGGTCAAATCAAATGATTTTATGTAAGCTGGATTCTCATGCCTACCCACAAGAGTGTAAGAAAGAAATACAGTTTTTTTAAAGCAGCACTCTAAGGCCTAGTGTGTGACACGAGGGTTGCTGTTGTGACTCCTTGGATTTAAGCTGTAAATATCTGATGAATAAACCAAAAGATCAGCAATTCACTGCTAGTAACAGATGCTGATGTGCCCTTAAGCAATGCTTATTATCAACAACTCTGGAGCATCTGCTGCCAAACATCCAATTTTGTGTGAGCTCCAGGCAGTAGAAACAGCAGAAGGAGCTAACATTATTCAGTTGGCGTTGGGTGTTTCATTACAAACCATGGGTATTATTGCAATCCATAGACCAGCAGGATCGATCTGTGCTTTCAAGTGCATGAGTAACCTCTTGTTTTTTTCACATCTTCCAATGATGTGTCCTTGACTAAGACTCCTGAACTCTTTCACTCTACCAACTTACTGTCTGTGATCATACTGTGTTCAACTTTGTTCAACTTCTTTATATAGTCTTTTATGTATGTCTTCTTTTTCTTAAGCTTATGGACCACTAGAGAAACTTAATTTCATTGTACAATGTGCAATGACAATCAATGAAGCCCTGCACCTCCTGTTGTAAATCTGAGCACCAGACTGAGAAGGCAGATATCACTAACAGCAAAGATTATTAACAAAACTTACCTAGCTGTTAATGGGCTCCTGTTTTGACAGCTTCTGTCACATCTATTCATGATAGATGTCAAAATTGTGCTATAGATGTTGGTAGTGTTAAAATGTTATTGTTATTTTGCTGCATGAACTCACACATCTATAATGTAAACCCTTTACAGCACTACTGAACCCATAACACATTATATGTATATAAAATATGCAATAGCCCATATGGCAGTGGCGAGGTGTGACTTACAGAAAGTTGAGCTGAGCTGAGCAGAGCAGAGCAGGCACTTGGTTATGTCAGTACGTCAGTGGTTTCCGGGTCTTCAGGAGTTATAGCAAAAAGAGGCTGAAGTGATCATACATTGCACTATACTATACATTCAAAGCCATACTAGCAGTTAGCTAGTTCTGCTAACTGAGGACCGCTGCAGAGTGCTAGCTAGCGTCATAGCCGTTAGCTTGTATAACTAGCTAACAGCTCTCTCTTTATATCTCAGCCTTTAACCACATAACCGAAGTACCGAGCAGGTCGTGAAAGGAGCTGATGTACTGCTGTGACAATAACATGTTGCCAACGTTTACAAAGATGTTGAATTAGTGTACTTTGCTCGCTTAGTTGCTTCCTTTGTCTTTGGACTTGTAGTTCCCACAAGTCTGGCCGAGCCAAAATGCGCACGCGCAAACTCCAGCCGTTGGCTATGGAACACGTCACACCGCCGACATTACAAACAAAACAAAGGAGGCTAGAAATCAAGCTAGCAGTGGCTACGTAATGAAATATTGCTCCCACTTATAAATTGATGTCTGTTTTTTTCTTGAACTGAACATTCACTTTCAGCCTTGTTTTGTTTTACCCTGATGGCTCATGGTCAATAATATTTTCCCATTTCATTATCGATAGTCCTCCTGCCCATAATGGGGTCACTAGACACAGCACTGAAGTGGACAGATGCATAAATGATTGACACATTTGGAGCAGTGACTGGTAGTAAGAGGACATTATTTAAGTCTGAGTTTTTCACCCTTTTCATTCATTTTTGGCAAAAAAAAAAAATAAATAAATAAATAAATAATAATAATTATAATTAAAATAAAATAAATCCTCTTTTCATTAACACTAACATGAATGTATCTGATGGCAGGCTGTAGGTGGCCTTGGGTAGGAAAGGTTGATCTTTATTCAGACTTTCCAACCTTTTCAGCTGCACAAGAAAAGATTTAGACTTTGCTATTAATACGATTGTATTCAATTTTCCACTCACCCATTCAGCTGTAAAACCTACTAAAAGCCTAACTATGGCCACAGTACAAAATGGTTTGAGCACAGTCACATGCATCAATGTAACTGACCAGAATAATATTGAATGTTTTGTTGCAATGAATCATCCTTTCAGGCTTTGTGTGAGTTATTCTGGGAGAAGGTTAACAAACTCCTCTGGGGGAGAATATTAGATTTGTTGTGTTAAAATTCAGTTTCGTTTTCCAGGATACTTGCAGTTGGTAGATTAGAAGCATTTCTTGATGGTGCAAATCTTGTGACAGTGGACAATCATAAAATTAGCCCTTAAGTTGTTGTTGTTGTTGTTTTTCAAATAAAAAAAAACCTTTCTAATAATAATGCATCCTAATACAGCATCACTAACTGTCTCAAACCAAAAACAAACAAAAAATCATAATTACTGTACCAACATCTCTCTTACGTATGGAAATCAAACATATCTCTCATAGAAAAATTTCAAAGATGTAAGGAAACCAAATTAAATACAACAGTCAGCTGCAATCCTGCCTTTATACTGTGATATTTAAGGGCCATATTATCTGTTTGACCTGGTGATACCTTCCAAATGAAAATACTGCATCATGACTTCTCAGGCTGTAAGCAATTCTTATTCAACAAGTATGCTTAAACAAAACAAAAGCATTAGTATAACTGCAAAAAAACAAACAAATAAACAAAAAAAAAGCGTGCAATGGAAGAAACATTCATGAAAAGTGATACTGTGGCACCCACCATTAAAAGCTCTGTACAAAGACGTGGTTGTTTTCCCTCATCTCTCCAACAGATGTCGCCCTAATGTCATATTTTCCAGCTCCACTCAAAAAAAAGAGTCAAAAAAACATAATCCAATGTTTATATTGTAGATACATTTATATAATATCTTTTTTTTCTTTACAATGGAATTGATCTGTCATACGAGATGACCAAAAAAAAAAAAAAAAAAAAAGCACACAATACAGTCAATAAACCAAACCTATAGAACATATGATTGTCACTTACTGAGAGTCACAAAAAAGTACATACTGTGAATAAATAATCTACAGAAATATGTACAATATGCACAACAAGAATTCAATGGAAGTGCAAATAAAGCTTTGGATCCCTGTACAGGAAATAAGGTAAGCAGATGTAGACTGAGCCAGCTGTCCCCAACACACAGTATGAAGCAATAATTATCTAGAAGTCATAAAATTCACAGGACATTTAGTAACATTTAGGCTTTGAGCTCCTGCATTTAATGACTTTTAATAATGAGCTGAACAAAATAAAAAAAAAAAAAAAAACAGAAATCAGATAGAGTAAAATGAACACATTACATTATGTACAGTGTATCGCATTCCACAGAAAACTGGAGAGTATTTTAATGCTCATCGTCCAATGAGGATCAAGGCAACAACCACGGGACTACAGGCGGCTGAGAGCGATAGAGACAGAGAGATAGAGGGATCCAGAGAGGAGGCGACCCACTGCAGAGGAATAAAAAAAAAAAAACTGACTGTGCTCCTGCTGGCTTCCTTCGCTGGTACAGACAGAAACAGGCTGCGATATTTAACACTGTACAACTCTGCTACCTTTCCCATCTACACCAACTGAAGACCAGAAGAAGAAAAGAGCTGGTCATAGGTGGAGATGCATGTATGGTTGTGTGTGTACCTCGTTCCTGTTGGGCTGATAACACACAAACACGCTTAGCACAATGCACACATGTGAGCTGCAGTCGTCTGAAAAGTCCCAAACTTTTAAGTCTCTGAAGGTGCTTGGTAAATCTGAGTTACCCAGAGTTCAAGTACTCCAGCGCCACCTCATAGCAAAACTTGTACTGGTCCTAGAAGACAAGAGGAAAGAGTGGAGACCATTAGAGAAAATGAACCATCTGATTCAAGGTTGCTGCATGGTAATTAGATTAAGTAGGCATTACTTTATGAATATCAATCACAGAAACACAATATGAACTGAAATCATGGTCTTAAATCTACATTTTGACAGAATACACCTCTTCAACACATATCACATCAGCTGATATTGTGCTTTAGTGGCACATATTTCCATATTACTACAGTTACACATAATCAAATTACAACAAACACATTTGTGAAACAGTGAAGCTGAGGCTGCGGTGCCCCAGGCTAGTTGTCTGCTTTTTCTTAATCAAAGCATAATAAAAACAATTTTGAAGCAAATAACAAAAAACTTGCAGATAGCCTTTTGGATGTCATCATTTTGTTCTGTAATGCCTTTATTGGACAGAGTATAGAAGAAAATGAAGGTCCAACCAGAGACTTAAAGCTGCAGCTGACCTGAACACCCTGCAGATAAACTCTAAATATATTTTCAGTCTCAATTATCCAGAAAAATATAACAAATTTTCATTAAATTTTCATTACTCAACTATGGAGGGAATCAAACCATCAAGCCACACATTTTACAACAAGAATACCACTTCCATTAAAATGGTGAAAGTAGCCCTTTAAAATCCATCACATTAACAATATGTTACAAGAGCTATCTCTGACAAGACTGTTGAAAGTGCTTCTCACCAGAAGGTCCACCATGTTGGGTTTATTGTTCCTCAGTGTTTTGACGGCGTGGAAAACATCCACAGAGCGCTGGTGCTGAAGCATCTCACACACGATGCTGATGGCACAAAATGTTCCACTGCGGCCGCCTCCGTTCCTGCAGTTATAAGAGAGGAGTCAAGCATTAGAGAGTGAGTTACGATAAATTCAAGTTCAATACAGAAGGTTTAGGTCTGAGAGAAAAGCTTGTGTTGCATGGAGGAGTTGCAGAGTTGATTCTTTATTTTGCTGCAGTGAAGCTTTTCAGTCAGTAGGTGGAGATGTTTCATTTTTAATGCCAGCATTGGCTGAACTTCTTCCTGCACTGAGTGTTGCATGGGAGAAACTTACAGACAGTGGACCACAGTGCGTCCCTCTCCTCCATCGTACTCCTCCTGCCATTTGTCCACCTGTCGAATCAGCTTGAGGAAGGAGCGTTTGGACATGGGCGTGTCTCTGTACATGGGCCAGCCCAGGAACTGGAACTGCTGCACCATCCGGTAGCCGTCCTGAGGCTGGAGGGGAAGGACACCACACCGGTTATCCCCGGTTAACACACACAGACAAGGTGGGGGGGCGGGGGCGTTAATCGCTTTGCTGTGCAAAGATGCAATCTGACTGTAAAGATGCAGGGCTGAGCTAAGCTTCGATGGCAACAACTAGGACAGGAGATGGATAAGGGCAAGAGGAGTCACTGATGAGATGAACGAGCAGATAGACGGGTTGATAGATGAGCACAGTTACTGCTGGAGACAGATAGATAAGCAATCTGAGATACAGACTCTCTAAATCACACTCAGACATATTGATCAATAACACTTGTCCGTGATCATGTGTGATTAGACTGTACTGCACTTAACATGCTGGTGGTGCCTCTGCAGGCTGGGGGATGCGACATGTAAATGTGACAAGTGATTATTGACAACCCTAGGCAGACTGTTGAGGTAAGGAGCTTACGCAGGTGAGTGCAGGTTACACCAGCGTGTCAGGATCATGTCTGAAGCTCAATGTTAAAGGGTCAGTTCACCCAAATCACAAAAAATCTGGACCAGACCTGCACTGATAAAGTGTCTAAATAATACACTTTTGATTTTATTTGCCCAAGCTGTGAGACGCCCATGTCTTTGTTCCCTCATTCAATAAACAGTATCACAATCAGTTCCTTTTGCGTGTCTGGATCATTCACATAACATGCTGTCTGTCAACGGCTTTCATATGGACTCCTTCTTCATAAAGTAGTTCCAACGCCTAGATTGTCTAGAGCAGCAGCCCCTAACCAGGGGGTCAGGGCTCCCCATGGGGTCCCAAGATAAATCAGAGGGGGTCACAGGATTATTAAAGGGAGAACACAAATATATTTCCTCTTTCAGTCTGTTCAATGTAATTAAAATTAAACTATCTGACAAAGGAAAATTTAGCTGAACTGCTCACCAATCACACTCATTACACAACTACAAGCCTTAACTTGTGATCAGGGGTTACAAGTAGACACAGCCTCAAATCTGGCAGTGGAAAACCAAAAAGTTTGGACGCCTGAAAGTGTAAAACTATCAATTACTGAACACAAGGAAAAAGTAATTTTCAGAAAAAAGTTAGAAAAACAAGTCCCGCTCAATGCCATTAATCATCATTGTGACCCTTTAACACTGATCTATGGTAACGGGGAGTTTCTTATTAAAAACACAAGTTATTCATTGTGCATTATATGTAAAACTAAAATTATTTACAGATCCAGATTTAGTTTACTTGAGAAGAAATTGTTATTTGGATGAAACAAACCTTGGAGACACATCCCTGCTGTACCTAAAAGGTGCTGATTGATGGGACTGAAACTCAGAAAGTTCAACTTGGTTTGTACCTTTATAACTAGATGTGAAAACTTGAAAACAAGCTGCCGCAAAGACATGTGACTCGTGGCAATCACACCTCAGTCCAGCATTGGTGCTGAGGCATAGTTAAGGAACATAATGATTGCCACTGCACAGCTTGAATGAACAGGCCAGCATATGAGTGGGATGTGTGAGGTGTGCAGTCACAGAGTAAACTGGCTGTTGTGATCACCCGCAGGGAAGAAAGACAAGCAAGTTAAAAAAGAAAAAAAAAGGGCAGCAGAGCAGAAAAACTGCATGTCAACCTCCTTACATAAATAAAGTGATTGCTCTTTTCTTCTAAACAAGTGTTTTTCTGTTTGAAGCATGACCCTAATGTGCCACCATACCCGTGCTGCATTGTAGATCCTAAATATTCTGCTGATAATGTCTTCCTCCAAGTCGGCAGAGACGAATTCCACCTGAATAGGTCCATGGCGGTGGACTCCATTTTCTGGCCAGTACTGTGGACACAACTAAACAAAATAGGCATGTACACACACACACACGCACAGACGTCCATTTGCACACAGATACATACAAGTGTATCAGCACACACACATATAAACACAGACACACAAACAGGCAGAAAAAGAAAAAAGAAAAATACAAGAAAAACAAAGAGAACAGAAAAGGATTCATTAGTTTTGGAACGTGAGCTACACTGAGTGAAGCCAGTGACATTCATTTAAATGCGTTTGAGAGGTTTACATGGGATTACAAAGTTCGAGGACACCAATGATGAGGCACAAGAGGTAGAAAGAAGGAAGATGAATTGCGTGCAAGAGTGAAGTGCTTTCTTTTTAAAGTATGATGAATTGCTTCTTCAGTGGAGAACATTCAAAGAACAGCTGGAATTTCTGATCTTCCCAAAAAACCAGACACAGATGTGGTGCAAGTACGAGAGCTTTCTACTAATCATCTTATGATTTGTACAACAAATCAAACAGAAATTCCTCAAAAACCGTGGCTAATTGTTTGCACCTCTTCAGCAACAGTGGTTTTCTTTCTTTCTTTCCTTTTTTACTATAATTTTCAGACTGAAAACTGTCTCTATGAAGAAAAACCTAATAAAGATACGTTGATAAAAGGTTAATAATTTAAGGTATTGTTCCCAATGCGCAGAGTTACATGAACTCCTGCACTCATTTTCCAAATGTGCTCATTTAAACTGAAAGTCATTTAATATTGACTACACACATAAAAAGTGGATATTGTTAGAACAGACTTTGCACACAGTCTAACTATCATTATTAAGGTTGGTTTAGTAAAGTTTGCTTTCAGACATTTTATCCATTTACTCTGTTTGGCTATCCATTAACTCTGTCCAACAATATCTGTTTAGGCTAATGCTTTAGCTGATTCACAGTTGAAATAATCAGCTAAAAGTAAAATTTTATCTGCCGCTTTTAGCTAAATATTCGCTTTAACTATTTCAATAGTTTGTCCACTGTCTTTAATCTATTTGAGCTCTTTATCCAACAGGCGAACTTTAGCTAACTACTTCAACCATCAACAGAGTGCTAGCTAAAAGTACAGAAGAAAAAAAACAATGAAATAGCTAAGCTATAGGCCTTCGTCTGCTATTGCTTTTTAGCCAAGACATTGGTTAACCCATATAAATGTATAAAGTTGAGGTTAATAATAAACAGTGGTCAATCTTTGTCCGCTACTTTTAGCTAACTTTCAACTGTTTGTCAGAAACCGTTGCAGTGGCCTAAGAAACAACTGAAAGTTAGCAAAAAGCAGCAGACAAAGTTTATTCAGTTATTTCAATGATTTGTCAAAAACTGTTGAAATAATTATAAAGCCTACTCAATAATCAATTATAATAGCTAATAAAAAAACTGTTACCCTGTAAACTACTGTTTATTTGTAATTAAGCTATTAGTTATTTCAACCATTCACACATGTGAACTGCTAATTCATCAGGCAGCTATTTTAACCACTTCATACTCTTTACTTTCCCCATTACTTATGTTGTTTGCCCCCTAAAAAATGTTCTCAAACTGTAGCTAACCCTGACAAAATTGGCATTTTTTTTTTGTTTTATATTATTGTAAATTCAGTACTTATGACTGATTTTTAAGCTGCCGAAGTGCCCCCTTTGGATTTAGGAAATGTTAGTATTTCCTGACAGTTATAGATGGTACAGTTGGTAAAAATACAAACATGTGGTAGTTGTGCCCTTGATTAAAAGTATTAAGAAGCAGGTAGCCTATTGACAGGCAGAGTTACTGACTGGCAACAGTGATGAAAGGTACAGCAGGAGAAATAAACCCCTGGGACATCTTCATAAGAACAGCAAAATCTCCCCTATTTCTGCTCCTCAGGAGAGAAGCCCAGTTAAGAAGATGCACCTGCCGAGCACGCTGCCAGCCTCATCGCACTAAATCAGACTGCTGGAAGTGTATACACACCAAATGAACAAATTCTGACCAACACACAAGCCCACATGCAGTCACACAGTCATGAACAAACACAGGGGATGAAAAAAAGAGACAGAACTTGAAAAGAAGACAAACAACAGGCCTGGGTACATGCATACAGATGGACAAACAAATATATGCTCACTTTCTTTCTCTAACATGCAAAAAAAGCACAAACACGTATACAGTCTGTGTGACAGCTAAAGCGTCTCTCCCCAGCTTCCTTTGAGAGTGCGTCAAAACCTGACAAATTCAACAGATGCAAAAACAAAGGAGCTGATGGAGGAGATAGTACACCACCACCACCTGCTTCGCCTCTATCTACGCCTTCCCGCCTTCCTCCCATCCCACCTGTGCTGTTTCCTTGGCTGGCTGACTGGCTGCCTACAGTGAGAATATTGAATGAAAGGCCTTTTCTACCCAGCCAGTCAGCCAGTCAGTCAGTCACCTAGGGAAAGGGGATTTGGATGGGGAGAGCAGCCTGGCTTCAGGCTTTGATCCCCGGGTGTTATGACAGAGCCTCAGGCTGAGAAATCTGGAGAGTCTCTTCCATAGCCCTGTCTCTCCATCTACCCGCACTTTCATGGCAAGTCCTCTTCCACTCGGCAGCATCTACCTCATTTCAAACATAGTCTGTGTACACATATATATGTGTGTTTGCCGGCACGGATACATCCTTGGGTTCATACTTGGGGGAGGAAAAAAAAAAGCAATCTTTCTCTGAATCCAGTTCCCACGCTGTTTGTGTAACTTTATTAGATACAGACTTGTGATGAAAGGAACTGCTCCGTGTGTCATCTGTTTGTGAGCCTACCTCCGGCAATATCCCTGGAGGATTATTTTGTATATTCTTTGTGTGCGAGTGTTTGTGCACATGTATCAGGTCGGGTTTACCTGGGCTGGGTCAACGTCGTTGAGCATTACTATGGAAGTGCAGTGGTAGTCCAGCACCAATCTCCAGAAGTCCTTTACGGTGTTTGGCAGCGGGTGCTGGGTCACAATGAATGCAGAAGGCTGCTTGTAACTCTGGAGGAAAAAGAGACACAAAAGGAAAAAGGAACTGGTTATAAACATATCACTGAATACATCTCATGCATATTATACAGCATGTAAGCTGATAACTTAAAATAAAACTATAACCTCTTCCAAAATGACCTCCATCCTTTGACCTGCCACTCAGTGAATGCTGTTTTCTAATGGAGATTCCATGTTAGGGAGATTATATTGGGATGCTGCACTTTTAATGTGCTTTCTGGCTCCGGGAGGTAGCCCATATTAACGGAGAGGATCCTGTAAAAGGTCACTGACTCAATCCAGGCGAGAGCCAAAAAGTCCATCACTTGTCAAGGTGTTCTTTGTTAGGTCCACCCTGAATAAATTTATCACTTGAAAATTGCTATACATTGCATTTTCTGTTGTCTTGTGCTGCCTTTTAGTTATTGTGACATATACAACCACAGACAATTTAACTTGACCGCAAGACAGAGGTGTGTTTAAGTATTTGTGGGGCAAGTCTGTCAGAGCAATTCGAGTCAAGTCTCAAGTACAGTAAGTCCTTGAAGGCCTGGAGGGAAGTATTTCAGGGCTGAATGCTGACAAGTGAAATGGAAAAAAAGAAAAGAAAAAAGAAGCACAATTTTCAAAATCTACAGCTCTATGACAACGATGTGAAATGATCCAAAGCTTTAAAAATGGCTACTGGACCTTCAAGTGAGTAGATTTTGTCAGCTGCTGTTACAAAAGTGGAGAATAAACTTTTACCTGAGATTGAATAGTTTTGCTTTCACAGGGGACTGAAGGTTCAGTATCAAGGTAATTGTTCTGTTTGAACATAAAACCAAATGCAATCAATCACAACCGCTCAGCCATTAGGTCTCCCTTTTGCCTCCATCATTTACAAACACTAAGGGATTATCAGGATATCAGAAACGTGTACAGATCTATGACCTTGACAATAAAACAGAGCTGATTCAACACCTCTTAGACAGTGGCAACAAAACGTTGTGTTGAATTGAATTGAAGGCATTAAACTGGGTACATGTATCTAATAAGGTGGACAGGTATCAGTGTTAAATAATGGACACAGCTCACAGTAAAATTGTGATGTTTTTCCTTATACCTGCTCAGACACTACTGACATGTGTTTGACAGAAAAAGCAACACATGGGAAAGTTGGGCAGCTGTAATTTTTTCTCCAGTAACCACTTTAAATTACAGCAATTCAATTAGGGAGAATCCAGATCACGCTCCTTTCATTGTCCCTGCACAGGAATGCGAGAAAACAGGTTTAAAATGTGACTTTTTTTCTTGACTCTTACATCCATGAGCGCAGCGTTGATGTAATTGGAGCTCTCCCCATCTATGGTGATCAGGAAGGGAAGGCAGCGGTCCGGGGGCAGGACGTCCATGCAGCGGTTCTTCTCGTGGTTCCTGGGCAGCAGGGCAATGCTGCAGTCCTCCACGCGCAGAGTGGGAGTCACCATATTCAGAGTCTGTCGGGTTGAAGCAGAGTTATTATACCGTGTCAGATTGACACCAGAAGGTACGCACATGGGCGTCGAGTGTGCTAATTATCTCCCGATATGGTAATTAACAATGCAATTCTTTAATCAGTTATGTTAGTGATAGCTCCAACTCCCCTGATGCGACTGTGATGAAACTTAGTGGGACATATCACACTGATTGGTCCGAGGAGGGGTGCTACTATTACCGATTAAAGTGATATATTTGCTCCTGATTGGCCCAGAGGGGGACTGTGCCATTCATCAGGAGACAACATGTTTACTGTTGTTGTGAACTTATCCTTGGCTTGAGATAATGCTTCGTTAGGGATTCACATACACTGACTTTTTAATGTCCTATTATATCAAAATGTCCTTACCCTGAACTCCTCCTTAATGGGGCTGGAGTTGGTCTGCGGATCCAGACGGTTCATGTCGTAGTACACAGATCGGAGTTGACTGGCAGGTATAGTGGTGTCACCACAGAGACATGCCTCCAAGATGGCATCATGGATGAAGACATACTGCTCCTGCAAAAAACAGCATCCTCATTGCGAATCTGTCAAACCTGTTCTACTTGTCACAACGGACAGCGCTTGCAGAATACATGAATACAATGTGTTTTTTCTTTTAGCAGAGATACATGAGCCAGTGTTGCTATGTATTTTGCTGGAAGAAGTCAATGACCTTTCAGCAACCTTAACATGATTATTCTTTAGTCCTATGGCAGTCTCTATGACTAATATTTGTCATTGTCCATGTTCAAAGGTTACATTACATATTTTTGCATTTTTTTGGTTCAAAGCTGATTTAATTTTCTTACAAAGCTCCACGAATAAAACTGTAGAATCCATGACATTTTGAAAAACCAACACAATAAAGAGACTTGAAAGGAAAAAAAAGGTATTTTCTTAAACTCCTTGGCCTTTTCAGGTTTGCCACGAGTCTATAAAACCCAATGACCCCAGCGAGGTTGAAATTTCATCATCATTGTTGTCAGGATCAAGGCATGAACAAGGTTGATGTCTAAACAACAAAGACAATCCTCCCTGCAGAGTGAAACAGGAAATCGCGACACATTTCCTCCTCCTCCTCCTCCTCCTCCTCCTCCTCCTCCTCCTCACATCAGTCAGTCAAGCAGTCGACATGGTGACACGACTTGAGGCTTGATGTAAATCTCTTCTGAAGTGACATTTTCAGCTGACACTCCCCTGTCACTTCGGACCAAATTCCGCACACATTCACAGGGGTCACTGATTTGCAGATTTACAGAGAAACATGTGTTGCCATTTCGTTATGTCGAGTACGCGGTTTGTGAACTGTTGACCCAAAGTGTTTTGACTATCCCGGGCTGGGTCAGCAGGTCAGTGGTTGAAAGGCGGTCACACCACAACCCACAGATTGACAGAATTTATCTGAGCTCATAAACTGTAAACAACAACAAGGCTTTTCATTTCTGCGGACAGATTAAAGCACGTCTGAGAGTTGGTGTCTGGCCGCAGGCTGAGGAGCCGTGCCAACGAGCCTGAACACCTGCGAGGGGAAAAACGCACACATACACACACTTTGAAGGTCACTGAACTTGAGGAGAGTGACTCAGGGTGAACAACATTTGGTCTCCAGTTACTCGAATCCCAATTCGGACGTCAACAATGAAACATTTGCCCATTAAGTCCAATGACGCTTGTGATTTAAAGGGAATTACGGTGAAATGATGCATTCAACGAGACTATGGACACCTCCAGATGGCCGGTGTTCAGAAAAGCACGAAGTCCTTCGGTAGCCCACGCTGGCATAAAGCTCGAGGATGAGCCAGGGATGTTTTCAGCCATCACTATGAGCTAAATGCTGTCAGTTACAAGCCTCTAAACCCTTTTATTATAGCATGTATTGCCAAGTATGTGTGCTTAGCACCTTCGGAAATAACTACTGTAGGGTGTGGACCACAGTAAATATCTTTTGTGAGAAATCATCAGTCAAAGTGTAAAAGGGGGCCTGAATGACGACTACATCATCATCAAATCCAAACTGAACATACAAACACCGGTCACACGATATGAAACATCACTTCTCATCACTAAAGCAGACCCCTTCCTCTTCAGTCGCCACACAGAGGTTCATTAACATTTTGATTCTTTTGTTACATAATTTAATGTATTGCCACCGTTTGAAATATGCAAGTCTTGAACTGGTGCTTGCGAGTGACAGCGAAAAAATAAAATTAATTACGCTGCATTTTAAAAGATAATGGGCATCATCAGTCACTGGCACAGTGATTAACAACCTTTAGCTCCTGGATCACCTAAGCTGCAGAATTAATGACTAATAAATGACAAGCAATGATTTATTTCTCCTCAAAACAATACATGTTTTTGGTAAAAGTGCTGTCTCCTGTGCTATTAAATCTGAGCATTTGTTTTGGAGAACCAGAGAAGTGGGGCTTATGCTAAGAATTACTTGCAGATACTAGTTAATCCACCTTTGATGACAACAGCCTGTCAAGCTGCGTCCCCCCCCCCCCGACTCTTCCATGTTTTCACTGTGGAGGCTCTGAGGACTGATCCTAGCTCTGCTGAGGCAACTGTAGGACCAGACTTGCCGTACCTCAGTCTGGACCATGTTGACCCTGCGCGACCGCAGCTCCCTCACACAGTTGTAGATGTCTACCACGCCCTCCCGCTCGGCCATGTCCAGCATGATGTCAATGACGATGAAGCAACCCGTCCGGCCAGCCCCAGCACTGAGGACAGACAGTCAAATTATTAGCTTCACAGTAAGTGTGGAATAATAAAAATGTGTTTTTTGTTGTTATGTTTCACGGGATTATTCATATGATTGTAAAGGGTTAAAGGTTATTATACTTTTCGACCTTTAACAACCACATTTTTATGGACGCGCTCCCAAAAAGACATTTTCTAAGTTACCTGTAGTGATCTGACTATCAACATTTGGAGTTTTCTTTGCCTTGAATTTAAAGTAACACCACTGTATGTAACTTTTGAAAGTTGGAATATCATATTCTTCTCCTACAAATAAAAAACTGAGCTCATGGATAATTCTCTACAGCTGCAGTCTGGGTTGGGTCGGTGTGGCCCCTGTTAAGCAAAGGTTACATAGCCTCACTTGAAGGTATCTGCCTCTGAGATTTCTGCCTCTGCTTTAATAGACCAGAAGCAAATGGGATTTTATCCGCAGCCTCAGTCAGCAACAAGGAAAGAAAAAAAGAAAAGAAAACTTTTCCACGTTCTCAAAACACTCTGCATTTTCTCTTTGTGATTATTTGTCTGGTAAAAAGGTTCTGATGATTATTTGTTAGTATATCTGTTGTATGCACCAGTATGCAGTATGCAACTGGTTCAAGTGATCATTTCCAGTGCACACGAACCTGCAGTGAACCACCATTGGCCCAGCGTTGGTCAGGGTCTTAGACTTGACTCTCCTAATGAATCCCAGCAGCCCGGTGGCGTGATAGGGCACACCATGGTCTGGCCAGCCCGTGAAGTGAAACTGTCGAATCTCACGGATCTCATGAGCTCCCCTCTGAGGAACAACAGAGTCATCATGTTACAGGAGACAAGACAGAGACAACAGGGTTTGTGGTGAGAGGACAGAGGGTGCAGCGAGAGGTCCTTCCAAAGCAAATACAGAGCTGGATTGAATGCAAACACTCACTTCATGGACAAGGTCAGGGAGGAGGGTTGAGCAAAGTTTCTATTATCTTACAGCAAACTAGATGTCCAAGGCTGCTGTGCCCTTATTTCTTTACCTACTGTGACACTTGTCAGTCTTACCCGGTCCTTCCAGGGACATGGGATTATTACCAGCCATAGCAGCGTGACTGGTATTGGATTCACCTTGTGAGTCTGTCTGTGTGTGTGTGTGTCATCATGGCAGAATGTGCTCCTAGTGTAGCACAACTACCACAGAGGCAAGTTTGAGCTCTCCGTCAGGATATGTCTGTCTCTGGAAAGATTGTGTCCAACTAATAGAGTCGCAACCATTGAAGGTGCAGTCATGAAACTTTCCAGATTGTGAGGTTGAGATCAAAATAAAAAGCCATGTTTTGAAGACGGATGAGGTCTGACTCACGGACCAGCGGGCGAACATGTTGTGGCAGCTTGTGTGTGACACCACCATAAGTCAGTCTCTGTATTATCTGTGGATTTAGCTCCTGCAGGTTGCAAATGAAGTTTAATCTAAGGGTGGATCCTGTTACCTGTTGCTATGGGAAATAACTTAAAATGTCACAGCAACCTAAATCGCTAACAGTTTGTTCTTCAACATTAATTAACCAACATTTAAAATTAAACAGGGGGAACATAATGGCTGGAGAGGGCTCTGCTGGGAAAGCTCAGTAGATTAAGAGAACGGTATGTCCAATCCTTCCTCGGCAGCAGTGGTGGGGAACTGCACTGCTGAGAAATGCATTAGAAAATGACTGATTACATCGTCTGTTCCTGTTTATATCCTCTCAGAATTACTTCCTTTTCACATTTTTATTGTTCACATCATCCTGGCAGAATATGTTATTATTATATTATATTGTTATTATTATATGTTATCATTGTACAATACTACAAGAAATTGAAGCTTAAAGTGCAAATATGTGAAAAACTGAAACTATTTCTGGTTTTTCACTTTAATTTATTCAATAATAAATTCCTTGAATGTTGACAGGACTCACTGATGTTTTTCCATTCCTCACCAGAGAGCAATGTTTTACTACAACTATCATTGTCCATATATAACCTGTAGCTTTATCAGTGGAGCATCTCCTGGCTGTGAGAGCGCAGCAGGTTACTGATGCTGAAAAAAGTATGCATGCTGTTTAAATGAATTAAAAGGTTAAAGAGTGCACTACCTTCTCTACAGCGAATGTCCTGATGACGTACTCTGACAGCAGCTCAGTCTCTATCAGCGTCACCTTGATGTCTCTGTAGATCTCAGTATCATCAGGCCAGTACTTACAGCACTTCACCTGAGGAGTGACAAAAGCAAGTGTTTTACAACCACGTGCACATGATGCACGGCATTTACATTCAAAATGCTTTCATACAAGCCACTTCAACATCTGCAAGTTGCTCAGTCATCACTTTTTTTTTTTTTTTAACCTCCAATAAAAAGGTAATTGTCACATCACGTTACCTCCCATTTGCCACCTGATATTTCAGTTTCTGGAGCGTTTCTTTCAAGTCAAAATGAGATTCGCTTCGTATTAGTTTCGGCCGGCGGTCAAAGATCTGCCGTAAATGGGAATCTTATGTATCGATGGAGAGCTCATTCTCACATTATTGCTTTTTCATTCTCACGTCGATAATGTGAAAATGAGTGTAAAGGTAGACTGTAAAGAAACCCGGAGCAAAGCAGGGAGGGCATAGAAGGGGTGTAAGATTTCGCCACCTTAAAATTTTGAGTACCGGTGCAGAGAAATAGGACAAAACATAAAAAAAAAAAAAAAGTGTACCACAATTGGACGAGGGACATATAATGACAATCCAATAATGATATGAAATAATAAACCCTCAGCTATTTAAAACAGATTTCCCCACAGAAATCTAAAACACCCCACTGAAAATATTACTTGTATTAGGTATCATAAGAGAGCAAAATTACCCCCCCCCCCCTTCTCCCCCTAGTTCAATTAAACTGTTGATAGTGAGGGAGTAAGGCTGGTAATAGAGACTGAGATCATGGAGGTATATCAGAGAATGATCATTTTTGATGAGAGATAAATGCAACATCAGCCACAACTTGATTCAATTTTCATTTCTGGAGTCTATGCGCTGATTAGGAATGAAATGAGATTTTGGTTTGTGGAGTGACACAGACAGAGGGGGACTTTCAGGTCCCTCTCTCTGACACCCCCGATGACTAATCCCCGATGACAATCACAAATCCACCGTCCGCTTCCAGCCAGATTGAATTAGGCAAAAGCCATTACCTTATTAGATCACTCTGAATCAGGCGCCTGGTTTGGTGGTGGTGGTGGTGGTGGTGGTGGTGGGGGGAATTAGCCTTTGGGCTAAATTATTTCAGCATATACACAGATGTTCTTTTGCTCAGTGTGTGAATGTGTGCGTTCACAGCTCTTAAACTCACTTACTCCTATGGATAAAGAGTATGGAAAAGAAGCCGACGTAGCATCACCTCATCACACACATCAGCAACACCACCTTCTAAACCAAATCTCTCATACATCAAAGTGTGCCGAGCGCCGCCCCCGTGTGTGAAACCAGCAGGACAGAGACTGTGTGTATGTGTGTGTCTACGTATGTGTGTGTGTGTGCCAGGATTTCCCAGAGTTCATCAGCAACTGTGCCGAGCAGATGGCCCACTGTGATATGGCGGAGTGATTTTATGGGGCCCTCTGTGGAGCCACCACCACTGTGACCAACTGTGCCTACCGCCCGCCATTGGACAAGGATCATATAACAGACGGTTTGGGGGCCAGGGCCCGCCGAGGACGGCACCGCAGCTAAGCAGGTGTGGAGAAGGTGTGGGGCGGGGCGGGCTAGAGCTCAGCTACTGTAGAGGAACGGCCTAATGAGGTACCTAGAGATGGGGCCCATGAATCATTATCAGCTCTGCTACATTTAAGCCCCTCCAAAAAAAAAAAAAAAAAAAAAAAATGCACATCAGCAAAATCAAGGTGTGCCTGTGTTTAAGGGGCTTTCACTGTGAATGTGTTTAAAATTCTTAGAGAAAATCCCCTGGCAGTCAAAGCATTACACTGTATGTTAAGACCTTCATTTTCTCTTGATTATAACCTAACCAGGAGGAACTACAGTGTGAGTTAAGTGGAACAAATTAGGACTGAAGTAGGGCTGTGGGATCTTTTTCTTCTCTCCCAGAGTTAGGCCACATGCTGTAATGTGCAGAAAAGAAAAGAGATAGAGAGAGAGAGAGAAAAGTCAAGGCTCTACCATTAGTTTCGACATTATGAACCGGCCACACCACTCAATAACAGTCCCCTTTTGTCCAATGAGGACAATATTAAGAGATGTTTCTGCTCAGAGGAGCCTGGTAGGAGCTGGCGGCTACAGCACAGTATAATCTCCTGTTATAGAGCCACTCAGATGAAACAGTAGTCAGTCGCCTGGATGCCTCTCTGGTAATGAAGGCCATCAATCAGTTTCTTCTCACTTCTCACTGATCAGATAGATGGAAAAAGAGCTGGCGGCACACGAGACACACGCCTCACTAAGCCCGAACACACACACACACACACACACACAGACACACACACACACAAACATCTGGGCACTGATGTTCAAAGACGGCTCCGTTTGCCTTGAGATACAATCAGACCGTCAGTCAGGACTGGGGGGCAAGGTAATCTTATTTGAGATCTGCCGTTACAGTCAACATGAATTTCATACCCACCCTGCCCACTTCCACCAGGTTGGTCACCATGACGATGGCTGCCGTGTTCTCCTGCCACACCATCCTCCAGAAGTCGAACACCGTCTCCTGCATGGGGCCTTCGAGAGACAGAGAGACAGAAAGAGAGATAGAGTGAATTTTTTACTCTTAAAATTTTCAGAGATGAGCCGCACAGTCAAACGTCTCCTGATGAAACTGTTCATCAGGCAGGAACTGTCAGGAGAATATATAACTGCTCGTCATAAAGCCAGACATGGCTTCCCTTTAACATTTAACACCTTTTTTCAACGTTTCTGTCAGCGGAGCCTCGTAATAAATCTGGACATTAAGTTTTCAGGATTCATTACGTTACATTCATTACATATATTTAAAGGGGTTTATTGTTATACTCCATCATGCAGAGCACAGCACCTGGATTAGAGTGTCAAACAAAAGTTATTTTTGAATCGTAGCACCAAGGACCAACCAAAAGAAAAGAGAGAAAAGAGTCCGTTCTATCAATACCATCAATCAATATATATCAAACATGTTGTTTTCTTTCACACTGTTGCATTTTACAGTTTATCTGAAAAGTGTCTAAGGTGTCAGTTTGTATTAAATCTATGAAAAGTAACATTTCATATAAGGAGCAACTTCTATATTTATCATTATTATTAATAATACATCAACAGTGTGGCTAAAAGTATGTGGACAAGCAAACTAAGAGCCTGATAAATCACTTCTGAATATCTTATTCCAAATTAATGTTTGCTGCCATAACAGCCGCCACTTCTTTGCAGAGATTTTGTTGACAAAGTTTAGGGACTGAGCCCCAAGAGCTGTGGTGATATTCGGCTGCTGATGTTTGGCAAACTCAAAGATTGCGGTCCAGCTGATGATCACGAAGGTGTTTGGTGGCGGTGAAGTCTGTGGTTCTGTGGAGCCCAGATAGGAAAACCATTTCTTCACAGACCTGGCTTTGTGCACCAATGTTAAGACACGAGGGAACTTCAAGGGGCCAGAAAGCTGGAAGTGTGTTGCTGTATCTGAAATATCTCCACTTTAACTCAAACTGCAAAAAGGTATCTGAATGTAGTGTTCACATACTTTTATCTACTCTTCATTATATACTGTATATTGAATATCAATGGGCATATATGTAACTCACTGTGAAAAGATCTGCCTAACATCAGTGCCCTATGGGCGGGACAGTGGATGTAAAAGGTTCATTTTAAACACTGTAATACACAATAATGACTTCCATCAGTCTTTCTCTAATTCTGCATCTGTCTCAACATATTTATTTATGATCTGTATGAGTGACTATATCTGTTTAATTCAGTGTGATATTCATCACCACATTCTTAATCTACTTTACTCTGTCCATGTGCGTGCCGTAGCAACATGCTTTTTCATCATCGCATCACGCCAGTAAAGCTTCTGTCTGTGTATTCAGAGGCAGAGCGACTGTCAGATCAGCTCATACACAATATAAACACGGGGGATTTGGAGGTATTACAGTCCTACAGCAACAATGCAGTTCATAGAGTATTTTCCCCTCCATTTTCGCTCCTCGGATCGAGCGCTGAAAAACATGTCAAGTCAGATTTATTTATAGAACTTTCTCTACAACAGATTCATCACAAAGTGCTTAGTCCACAGCAGAAAGCTTAAAAACAGATGAAAACAAGAGAGTACGAATTAATCACAAATTTCAAGATAAGGCTAAAGTCAATGTGAGTGAGTGAGTGTGTGTGTGTGTGTCTGTGTGTGTGTGTGTGTGTGTGGCAGAGCTCAAAGTAATTACCACTACAGCTCATCTGTTCAACACCAACCTTTCCACCGAACCGGACCCAAATGTGTCTGGTGAACATCGAAATAAATGAGCAGAGAGCCGTTCAATGCCTCTAATATTTAAAACTTCACTGAGCAATAATTGTGGATTGATGAGAATTTAATTATTATTCTGGTTAATTAAAATTATTAATATTAGTTTTAATCAAGCACCAAGTGGGGGAATGAAAAAAAAATTGCCTCTGACAAATTAATTAGTAAATGCAAATCTCAGCAGTTGTGCATTCTCCTGCGTTGGCCCCGAATTACCTGGAGACATGACAATTTATGCACAACACACACACACACACACACCCACACACCCACAGGCTGGAGACACAACATGGCACAGACACAAACCATTAGTGTTTGTCTTATTTTTCATTTATATATTAGGTAAATTAAATAAGCCTAAGGACACGCGGGTCTGCCACAGTGCAAGAGCCAGCACCTGGTCACATTCACAGTTTTCATGTCCAACTCAACACTGATATAAAACGTATTTGTTTCTGTTTCTGTGTGATAGTGGACAGTTCAGAGGTGGTGGAAACAAACAGGAAAAGTCCAAGACCAAGACCAAACCATCCTACTGTGTTCAGTATCATGCAGCTTGATATTTACATTATTCCTCAGCTAAAAAGAAAAGATAAGTTTATATCAAATCAATACCATATTTAATTGAAACACAGTATGGATTGAACAGAGGAACACAGCACAGAACCTGCTAAAGTCTCCCACTTTTGACTCCCGTGAAACCAAGTTGTAGTCGATTCCAAGACAAGACCAAGACTCAGACTGTGGTAGCTGCCTTACAAGGCAATGGCTCGGCCATCAGTGGGTTCATTGTCACATTAAGGGACGATCTGAGATTATTTTCCTTGAAATATTAGTTCAGCAAATACAAAATTTACCAAAATATTGTCATTTCAAAAGAAACTTAATTCTAAAGAAATGCCCAGGCCAAGTCCAGTCAATCAAAGCTTATATTGATCTGAGAAGTAAAGCACTGAGGTTCGACATGTTCAACACGCATGGCTCAAAGTATCCAATCACAGTCATGCAGCAGGTGTGCACTGCACAATACTGTTCACTACTGCTGCGTCTCACTGCCTTTCTTACCACTTCAGTTCAGCATTGTTGGTTTATCTGAGATTCATGCACCTTCATTAAGGGAGGATTAGTTCTGCAGCCGAATCTTTGTTGCAGCTCAGATGAGAGATCCCTCAAAACCTTCTCTGCCAAAACTAATTCTACATCTATTTTCTATAAATCGTTAATTTTCTTGTGTTTCTAAAATTGTGGCATCGGAGACATTTTGTTTTCGAATAAATGTCTGATCTCTCCATACGCTATATAAAATTAATGTATTTGTTTGATAAGTTATAGAAGAAACAAGTCGACACCAGTTGCATCAACCTCTGGATCCCTTTCAGTGATTGCGCTGTTTGTGCTCTTTATTGGTTTATGTCTTCTGCAACAACCTAATTTCCCTCAGGGCATCAGGGAAGTGTCATCAACATTTTACTCAGTTGATTGATCAAGCCCCGTTTGATCTGCTCTCTGTGATGCATAAACAACTCTTGTCTGTCTTGCCTCTAATTGTGCTCAAATACAGCCTCATGTGGCAAGAGTTTAAAATCACTTCTATTTGTCAAAAACTGCACAATGAAATTCAGGAGACTTTTTTTTTTGGCTGAAAAAAAGGAAAAAAGATTCAAAATGAGCCATCATTTGTACAATCATGTTTCTGTTGCCAGCCTGTTCGTGCGTCTCTCCTCGGGAAACAAGAACATTTTGCAGAGTGTAATAGTTGCATTTGTGAAAAATTGAGAAATGAACTTCTGCTGACTTCCCAATTGGATAGCTAGAAATTTGGAACAAAACTCCTCAATATCTTCCATTTGTATTCCCCTCGCTTCCTCGGCTATGCATGTGGTGGTTCGTCTTGATTTTAACTGCGGGACCTCAATCTCCAATTCCAGTCACTTCCATTCTCTCCAGTAACTACCCAACCTGATTGAGCCGCCCACTCTGCTACCTCCTACACTTGTCCCCGAGGGAGGATACACACTGCTGAGAAGTTTGAGAGAAGGAAGACTGAGAAGCAGGACAGCTGGTGTGTAGGACTTCAGTAACACAATAACACTTGGCATTATATGGTAAATCGTCCAATGGGAGACGCTTGCCAGGCTTCAGCCAGCCAATTTATGTTTCCATATGCATGCAGAGCTGGAGAATAGGTGAGGAGGAGGTGCTCGGGCAGCAATGAACTTGATAACACTCAAAAGGAAGAATGAATGATTAGTGATAAACAATAGTCTTTGTGGCAGAGGCAGGTTTTATCACTTCCACGTCTCGTTGTTTTGGTTTTCTACAAATCTTTTGCCATTTTAGATCAGTTTGGACTGGACGTTTGCACAGAAGTCGATGCCGCAAACTGACACTGATCACAGTTAACCATCAATCCAATGCACAATAGTACAAGCACAATAGCAAGACTGCATGAAATCAAGAATTGATTGATTGTTGAAACTCTTCAAACAACCTGCATTTTATGTCCTGGCCCTCTTCTGTCGTTTCTATCAGTAGACAGTATAATGTTGTGCTAGCACCACAGAACCAGATGGTTGGGTGAAAAAAAAAGTGTGTAACTTTGAGACTGCTGCTCTCATTGAAGACCGAGTGTTTTTTTTTTTGTTTGTTTGTTTGTTTTTTAAACTGTGATCGTGATCCATCCCTGATCTGATCCCAGTGGTTTTAGTTTTTTTTTTTCCCAAGCTTGTTACCTTCCTACTGGCAATGACTGAAGCAGTGTAAGCGGTTGTGCTGATGCAAAGTCTCACTCTTTGTACTGACAAGGATTTTAGGTTCCTTTTGCTAACCTTTCCTGCAAGATGATGTGATTGGTTCGCTTAGGGTTGTGATGTATGAAACCATCACTGTTTGAACCTTGTTTTCTTTTTGGAGACTGTCATTGGTAAAGTGCAATTCCAAGGTCCAAGGTGGAAATAGTTTGCAATATGATGACAGGGATAAGGCTTATAAACACATATATTGGTTGACAACAAAGTCACTGTCTTTATAAAGAGCCCTTGCTGAGTGTCAGCTCATAGTGTCAAAGACTTAAGCCACAGGTTTATTGGAGGGAGCTACAAGAAGAGAGGACGATGTGCATGGAGCTGAGTTGGAGAAGTTTGGAGGAGTCACTTCAGAGAGAAAGAACACCAGTAGGAGCTTCACTTCCAGCTGTCACAGAGCTAATGCTGCTGCAGCCGACTGTGTTTTGGGACCAGGCCTGTTCCTCCTTTAAGCAGCAAGGAGTGTGACAGCTGTAGAAATCCCCCAGCCAGGTATACGCCGCAGCGCTCCTGATGCATACACACTCACAGGCAAACACAGGATACGTTCCCCTCTTGCCCATTAATATTACATGGAGCAGACTTTGGCATAATGTACACTCACTTATCATTGATTTGCTCTCTCTCTTTTTCTATCTGCCAACCCTCCACCCCCCCACCCCATCCCACCCCCACTTGCTACGCTGCTGATGTTAACCTGTAAATAATAAAACTTTTGCGCTGCTGGTGACATTTGCTGCTTGTGAAGGAGGGGAGGGAGGGAGGGAGGGAAGAGCAGAGACGGCTAGAGGGGCTAGAGCTTGATGAAATTGAACCCCTTCCTGCATCATGAATATTTTCCACACCACCGGGAGGATGCAGGCACTTATCAGAGCCGTTTGTACTCCAGTGCTTCAGTGCAATTCACAGTCTCCACCAGGAAGAAGAAGCTCATGTCTGATCGGTATTTAAAAACGATCCACGGGACATGAAAATGGACAGAGGCAAGAGCAGCTAACTTCGAGGGCAGCGCCGCCGCATGCATGCACTCAATCTGCTAAAGTAGGAGAGCTGCTGCTGGTGTCGGTGAATTACTGAGAGTCTGTTGTTGTAGTGCTGCAGCAAAAAAAAAAAAAAAAAAAAAAAGAGTCCTGGATGAGAGAATGACCTACATAATGACAAGCATAGCTTGGGTGATGAGGCTTTTATGGAGTGACAGCTGTTCTACCTGCCGTTGTCACCTTGACGGAGCAAAGGGACTCGTCAATAAACCCCCACCTAATGAGCGCCATTGTAGTTTATAGCATGAGAGAACGGGGACAACGTTATCCCACACGTCTGTCATATTAAGCGCACCCTCAACCACCTCCACAGCCAATTTATGACAAAGATTTTTTAGCTTATCCAGCACTATTGCGGGCCTCATCACTTTCCGAGCTCCTGCCGGTCCCCGCGGACTTGAGTGGAAAGTGTCACTCTCTGAAAAACTTTACTGTGGGGAGAGAGAACAGACTACTTCCCTCATTTTCAGGCAGCGGTGCCAATGCCCAGGTGCTCTTTTCAGGTGCTACAGTATGCAGTTTGTCTGACTGAGAGAGACAGGTCTGTGTCTGGCTTTCCTATCATCTCTGGCTGCTCTTTGCCTCAGTGTCAGCAGACTGAGCCTTCCTTCCTGTCAGTCTGCCGGAGCTGATGATGAATTATAAAAGGGCCTGCTCTCCCAGAGAATACAGATGTTTCACACACACACACACACACATGCACACACGCTCCCACTCCTTCGCACTGGATGGCTCTACACAGTGAAAAAGCCTTATCGCGATTGCGATACAGTCAATGGAAAAATGAGGACTTATTATGCAGGCTCAATGAGAAAGCAGGGGCTAATTACCTCGAATGGAAACAGGTTTGGCTTTTTGAGCTTTTCATCTCAGAGAGGGTTTCTGTTTGCAGTATTTCTTTGACTGCTAAACTCCATAAGCATATTTTTAAATGAAATATACAGCACCCTTAATGACTGTAGGACAGTTATAGGAGTCATAATAATCCATCTGAAATCCTCTCAGCGGTGAAGCTGCTTGTTTTTCTGAACCGACGCCCCGCAGGAGAGCGAGCCGGCACTTGACAGACGGCTTCGTTTTGAGTGTTTGACTCGGTGGTCAGCTTATAGCAGGTGCCGCGCATACAAGCAGACAGACAACGTGAGCGGCCGCTGCCTGATTGGTATGCCGTCTCTTTCTGAAGTAAGAGCAAACAGAGGGTTGTTTTAATTGAGACACTGAGGAAGAGAAGCAATGCACTAATAAACAGGTAATTATGCAACTCCCAGCTCCGCCAAAGCAGATTGTGAATCCATTAAGGCCTCTTCGCAAAAATGCCTCTTCCTTTTTTTTTCCCCTTCACTGACTTTTTTTTTTTTTTTTTCTAAAGTGGTACGCAAAATCTCCATGCATGCAGCAGCCCTCCTGTGGGGGGGGGAGTGAGGCCCTCGACGCAAAATTCATAACAATTAACCATCAATCAGATTTAACCTCTGGGGTCATGGTAAGTGCTCCTCGCCCCTGTGAATCTGCCGGCCAGATTAACACAGTGACAAAATGTGCCTGTACATGTCAGCTAATCCATTTATTTATTCAGCTTTCTCCCAGACTGCCTGATTAATCGCTCCCACACTACCGATGGAGGGGAAGGGAGGAAGAGACAAAGAGAGAGAGAGAGAGAACATGCTGCTCTGCTCGTTCATTGGTGTTTGTGTGTGTGTGTGTGTTTGAGTGTGTGCGCACCAAGCGGCAACAGCTTTCCCCTGAACACACACTTGACTGAGCATCAAAGAGTAGTTTGCAAGAGCGTATGTAAACAACGATGGGGATGTTCAGAGAAATATTCGTGAACACCTGCACACATCCACTCCCCCACTACTCCCCCCCCCCCCCCCCCCACCCCCACCCTCCCCTCCACCACTGTACAAACAAGCACAACAACCTTAAATTCTCCCACACATTCAAACCCAGAGCGCCTTTGCATATTTTTCACATAGAAAACTTTTTTCCTCTCACCTTGGGTGGCGATGTAGTGATTCGGCCTGTGGTAGCCCTGAAAACAAAACAGAACAACAAGACAACGTGAGGGCCAGTTCACTTTCCTCGCACTCATGCAAACACCAGTGGTCATTTATCTCAAAACACACACACACACGACTTTGATGATTTTGAACACAACCAACACACTTTATGTCACTGAACGCAACAGATTTGAACTGTATGGGATCCCAGTGAGCAGCAGCTGCTGCTGTTTCAGACGCCCTCTCTTACACCACTGCTGCTCCACCTTGGGATGAACTGTTTGAGAAATGTTTCTTGCTAAAACACAAATACTGTGCACAGTCGGCCTGCCAGCTGTCTGCCTGCTGCTGTACACCCATTCACTTCTTTGTTTTTTTCAACAAATATCTGACGCCAGGAAGGAAAAAACATAAAAAAATGCACAACTAAAAGCTCATGATAGATGCTGCTGCTGGATGCTGGATGCATAAACACTCTCCATCACGCACACACTCTCTACATGCAGCGCACCTCTGGAGTGAGCAGCCAAAGTGTTGATAATCCCCAAGATACAACTAACAGCACTGATCTTCACAACAGGCCCCTAGTCTCACGGATTACTCTAATCCCTTCAAGTTTTTATTTGTGCAATTCCTTGTCTTCTCTCCAGAGATATGAGGCAGGAAACAAAACATTAGGACTTAAAGGCTCTTCCCCAGCCCTGCCTCCTCTTGATTGTCCCCCCACACCCACCTCCCCACTACCCACCCCTGCTGCTCTGCTTATCTCACTCATATTCAATTTAACTTGGACTGTGATTAACGCTCCTCCAATGAAGGGGAGAAAGACACAAAGGATATTTTCCTCACTCACTCTCTCATCCACAGGGCTCCTTCAGCTATTCAGCTGTCCTCCATTTTTAATGACTTCTTTATCTCTGGACTGAGGAGGAGATTTGTTTGTGCTTTCATGTATGTTCTGTCAAGTAAAGTGGAGGCCCAGTACGGCGTCGGATTAGAGAGGGAGAGACAGAGAGGAAGCAAGGGCCCTGACAGTGACTGTCAGGTGAGTAGACGCACTATAAACTGACTTGCAGCTTCTTTTTTTTCTAAGTATTCTACACTGCGTGCACGAGAACAGAGATAAATGCAGAAATGTCAGTGTTGGGATTATTAATTGAACGGGATTTGTTTCCAGGGATGTGTAAATTACTAAAGAGGAATCAAATATGTGTTCTGCTCTTTGTAGTTTGCTGCATTGCTTATTACAATGATCATTTACATTAATTCTTTCCAGTAACAGTGGGATGTTGAATGTCTAAAATATGCAGTGTGAAGTTTTGGTGCCTGTGGGCACGAATTTGTATTTTCAGTTTGAATATCATTAGACAGCCCACTTCTGTGAGTGCACTGTGCCAAACCTATCACCTGGAAAATTCATTTATATACCACTTATTTTCCTTCCCAGATACATTTACAAGAAAATACACAAGTGGTGCCTGTCCCCACCATCTCAGCTGGCGATGTTTGATCCTTACACGGTGCTACGTTAAAGTCATAGAGAAGATTAAGGTTCAGATTACTAACAGGGCAACAGGAGCAACTTCCCTGAGGCCCCAAACCTGCAGGGCAGATCTGTGCAACGGTGGTGAAGAACCTCTTTGAAAATGAGATGGTTCATCTCAAGGGGTGATAAATGTATAAAAAAAATCTGGTTTCAATTTATTGCAAATAGCATAACAAGCACAATATGAACTGAAAGGGGCCTTAATGTGGGTCTTGGCTTACTGTCCTCCTATCTTGAGTATCAGTGATCAGTTTAAGGTCTGATTAAATAAAATTCTTGCATTTCAGTTTAATTCTTCTGACTTTTATCTATTTTTTCTTTTTAAAAAAACAGAGAAATCTATCGTAGGTTGAAACCTCAATTCTCCAGGTCAAAATCTGCGACAAGAGGTTTTCTAGTAAACACGGATTTGTTTGAAGGGGCCACAATCCAAGTGAGCTAAATAAATAAATACATGAAAACTACCTCTGTTGAGTGCTGGGGGGGGGGTCAGAATTTACATGCCGCACATCACTCAATAAAACTGTGTTTAACCAAATAAACCAGAAGCAGTGAGTCAGTGGGAGCTCGGTTTTGCCGCAGGGCTCCAGGTTGGATTAATCTCACCAGAGGAGGTGACGGGTGGGTGGAGAAAGGAGGTGTGTGTCCTGTGTCCTGTGTGTTGTGTGTTTAGAATATAAAACCAAGACCGAGACCTCGTGGCGGGGACCGGCTATTTTAAAGGAAAACAAATAAAACGCATTTCCTCATCATGTCGATAAAACACGTAATCTGGATGGTTTTACATTATCAATGAAGCATATCTGCCTGATGCAAATTAGGTGTAAATGAGCAGGAGCATGAGACTGGGGGCTGGGGGCCGGGTGGGGGGTGTGTGAGTGACTTGATTTCCGTGCATTACCTCGCTACATGACACACAACCTCAGCAAACATTTCTGTGCACACAAAGAGAACAGGCCATTACGCCATGTTTCCTCGCTTCGCAAATGTTTATGAAAACACTCAATCAGCTGAGGAGAGGGGAAAACACACCCAGCTGCCTCTGCTTACTCATACATGACTTGAAATAGTCAGCAGTATAATAGAGTACAATAACAAACACTGTGGGAAATGTTCTACACATAAGAGTTTATTGGGCAGGACAAGCTTTTAGATGGGTTAAAAGGCTTTCTGAAGAGCAAAAACATCATTACCCATCTGCCTGCATTTCTACTAAGTACTTTTCCCAATGAAGTCGGTAGAGCAGTGCAAATCCTTTTTTTTTCCTCCATCCTCTTTAATATGCGTATATTCTTATCTTATAATGGGGCGCTCTGTATTGTGAGAGTCTCCTCCGCAGCATCCCTTTTCGCAGCATAATGGACCATAAACTGAATAGTAGGAAAGGTAAATAATTTAAACCCCTTGCATTTGCTGTGGCACACCTTGCATTATGAATTTATGTTTGAAGGCGTAACAAGAGATTACAAATTACCACATTAGAGGGGCGGAGTGGTGGTGGGGGGCAAGAGAAGACGGGAGACAGGAGTGAGAGTTCTCTCCTAAGCAGAAAACCACTTAGGGAGTCAGGTACATCACCAGCCCATTACACATGGAGTGGAAGCATCTGCTCAAAGAGGCCAATGAGCTGCTGTGATTGGTCACATCCTGCTACTAACACTGCTATTAACAGCAAATCAGGTCAGATCAGGAGGGTCCATATTGTCTGAGCTAAGTGAGTTAGATCTGTTTTCAACGGGGAGGCTTGTCTCACGCCACTTTTTAATGACTTTTACTTACTGTAAAGGCATGCTGTGTCACTGATGTGCATGTAAAAGCCATGCTGCAAGTACCCTCCCGTGGCAAGGAGTAGAACTAAATCTCCATACAGGAGATAAACTGCTGCATCTGGTTTGATTCACTGCTCTGCTGAAGAGGTTTTGCAGTTGGAGGAGAAGGCAGCTGCCTGATATAGATGTGCAGCAGAAGTGATGCTGATACGCACATCCTCACTCTGCAATCTTTTTACAGAGTGCCCTCGCCGGGAAAAATGACAACACCGGGGGAATGTTTGTTGAAATGCTTAAAATGACCCGTGTTTACATTTTTCTTACCAGGAAGCACCGAACCACTGCAGAAGCTGAGGCTGAGGGTTAGCAGCGCGACTTTGTTATTGTGCAGCAAGACATCTGAGGAAGGAGAAGTGGGAGGACAGCTGGGCGCACAAATAGTCTATCTTTGTCAGCAGAGATCACAGTTTGCACCACAGTTCCTCATGGTGTCGTTAAACCAGAACCACAACTCTTCCAATGCCTCACTGAAGTGATATAAGTTCCCTAAACCTCACCAAACCTGGTTCAACATGGAGCTGTAAGGTCAGAGGAAACTCCTACCGTAAAGTCAGTTTATCTATCAGCTTGTTTGCTTTTTGCATGAGGAGTTGTCAAATTCTAGGGATAGAAATTTATCAGAGATGAATGATACAATAAAGCAGCAGATCAGTTGTAATGGCTGCTCTCGTGACTGTGACTGTCTCTCTCTGTGTTTGTTCTTTGTTTCTGTGATGTTCAAAGCAACATATTGTGTTCTCTTTGTGTATCTTGTGTTCTTGTTTCATTTTTTCCCATCATTATAACACTTCTCCCCCTTTTTTCTTCTCATTTTTGGTTCTCAAAATCTGTCCGTGCCGTTGTTCAAAGCAAAATCCCAAACTATAACCTCAGTTTCCCCCTGTGTGTTGGTTCGCCTTTTCTCTCACCCAATGCTGTCAGCCTCTGATCTTTATTCCTCTTAATATATCCAATGAATAGAGTGGTACAGCAGCCCTCTAAAGTTGAATATAAAGGCACTGTGTGTGTGTCCCTGTCTGTGTGTGCTTGTGATGGGCAGGCAGCAGGGGATGCATGCTCCCTTAGGCTCTCCCGTGATGGCGGCACCAGCGCCCTCTCTCTCCCTGAGAGGAAGCGCAGTGACCTTTGCGTCGGTGGCGCTGGCTGGTGTGTGTACTTACATCAACGTAATTTGCATTAATGTAATCGGAGCTCTGTTCCCCCTCCAGGGCCTGCAGCCTGACACGGGAGTGATCATCTGGAAGAGAGGCAGAGAGGAAGAAACCAGCATTGAATTAATCATATTAACGAGGGCATCAGGAGAAGAGAAGGGGGCGAGGGACAGAGAGACAGACAGTAAAAAAAACACGGCAGCAAAGAAGGGAGCGATTTGGGGGAACGACCGCTAAACTGTGGCTGCGATTAAAGGTGGAGGGGTGGAAAAGCAACATGGCTGCTACCATGTGACTGAGAATAAGCAACAAACACAGTGATTCTGCTGTCAGTTTAAAACCTTGATGATCAAATCAAATTAAGAGCTATAAAGTTGTAGTTAAAGCTGTACTTTTGACAACATCATGTATGCGTGAGCATAATTCAAATGCATTATAATAAACTGCACCACATGCACAATAAATATGGACATGAACCAATCAAGACTTAACCTTATTTCAAACCCAAATTAACAGACCAATCTGTTTCCTAAAGCCACATAACAAGCCTTTAAAGCCAATAAGTAATCACCCAAAGTTGATTTTCAACATTTTAAAGTGACAGCAGTGATGTACAATGAGGGAGGGCTGAAATGACATTTCCAATCAGCATTATTTGAGAAACTTCCATCAAGTCACATGCACTAACTGTGAAATCAAATTTTACATTTTCACAAACACTGCTGAGGCTACATGTTATGTACCATATGCCGCACAGCTCATTTCTCATAACTGAGAAAGACACTGCGGGAAGATGAATATAAAAGTAGATTGGAAAGGTCAAAGCTGCTCTCGTTGGCTGATAATAAAACTCTGTTTGAGCAGCTTATAGTTATCCAGAGTCACAAGACCGGCCAATAAATCAGCCAGAAGAATGGGAACGGCACACAAAAATTCATGAGCGCTGAGGAGGTGCTTTGTACACACATGCAATAATATTCCCATATCGGTTCTTCATGCGGTTCTCATCCTTCTTGGCAGAGTCCCATGGTGCTGACTGTCCTTCAAAAAAGCTCTGAAAAGACAGAAGAAAACAGAAGAGAGAGGAGGGGTGAGATGAAATATGGTGTCATGTGTGAGCACTGTAAATGATAACCAGGCTAAAGAACACAGTCTTCCTCTTCCAGCTCCAAAAAATGAAGGGATCATTGCAACAGAAAGGAAGACGCACAGAGACAGAGAGAGAGATATTCACATAGTTATTAGACATGAAACACAGGGAGGGTGGTGGATCCCGGGGAAGCTGTGTCAAACAGCGAGTGCCATTAGGGCAGAGGCGGTGGGAGTCACGTTCAAACCTCTCCCCCTGCACCGCTCTGCCGGGCGAAGCCACCGCAGCAGAGGCTGTCTGCCTGCCTGCCTGCCTGTCTGTCTGTCTGTCTGTCTGCCTGCCTGTCTGTCTGTCTGCCTGTCTGCCTGTCTGCCTCATCTAAAGGACTCAATCAGCTCATCGCTGGGAAAAAAAAAATAAAGCCAGCTCATCGTCTGCAGATCAAAACTGCTCCGCTCAGATTACCCTCATGAAATATTTATCATCTCTCGCTGGGGATATTTCCATTCTGATGGCACACCAGGCACAATTAAGCCAAATTATCAAAAATACATCTCCACTGCCAGTCCACCGCTGTTCGGCAGGGGTGTGTGGGCGGGTGGGGTTTGGTTTTGGCTCCAAGCAGACTAGTCTGGACCCAAAACATGTTATTGTTCTGGCTATCTTTTTTTTTTTTATATATATACAGTCAGTAAAATGCACGTTTGAGAAGTCAGCTGATGCATGAGAATGCAGAATAAAGATCTGGGAGCATTTATCGAAGGTTAAACAGATTGTTTGGAGAGCTCTTTTAGTGTGATTAGCCAGTCTGAGGGAGCTGGATGCACTGTCTTCAATCATCACCGCTATAGGACTTGATGGTTTCATTCATCTCAGTGGCATGGCAGGCAGCAGGCCATTTGTCTCACAAATAAAGGCCTTTCAGACACCACACAAGGACATATTCCTGTATTAAGTCCTAAGGATTAGTGATTTCACTGAGAAACAGCTTTAATATGCTAAAAATACGTCCCATCCCCTCCAAAGTGAAGATGGAAGCATGTCTCAGAGACAGATTACATAAGCCTCTCCTCCTGTGGCAGTATGTCTTGAGTAAATGCACGGGCCAATGTCGTTCTCCCTGTCACTCTGAAGGATACAGGTCTGGTATTAAGCATCTGATGACAAATCATCTTCAAGCTGAAAGGCGTTACCTGGCAACTTTATAATCGTTCTCTTTTAGACTGAGTGACCCTGCCTGTCTCAGATGCTACAGACTCATTCCTCCAGCTGTTTGAATCCTAGACCCGGAGGAGGGAGGGGGGGGGGTAATCATGGTGATGAAGTGGTTTGTATCCACAGAGACAGGAATTATATGATGGTTTCAAATTTAAGGGCTAACTAACACACCCACACTGGGAATAATTGTCCATGTGAAATTTGCCAGATAGCGACAGAAAAACAACGGACGGTGCTGTGTGTGTGTTTTTTTTTTATGTGGTAAAGGTCTACGATGTGTTTTCACTTCGCTGCATCTGCAGGTAGTTTTTCACCATCCTCAAATTATTCCCATTGGCCCCAGTCCAACTTAGTGCGTTTTTAATTACAGGCTACCTGCTGTACTTCAGTCCCTGCACAGTTTGTCTGCATTGCTGTTTCTTTGTCCGTGACCACTTACTGGGAGTGTAAAGCACATTGCTTTCTCTGCATATGGGCAAAAAAGCTACATAAGGCAAAAACAGAACACTTGACATAGACAACGTGGCAAAGGTAATAAAAAAGAGAATACAAAAATGGTGGTGATGTGCTGTTCCTTAGGAGACTCATTCAAACTGACTAGTGTTCATTTGTTAGTTGGACCTTCCAGATTGTCAGGGCTGTCAGAGTGGGCCCCCTCCTCACATTACAACAGCCTGAAAACACAATGACAACATCACATTTTCAATGCAGTTGAAAGTTGTTTTCTGCTTCCTGTTTGCCCAATCAAACTGTGTGTCAACGAGCTACAGAATTTGGACATGCAAAATATCTTCAAATCAAATATGGCCTCATAAAGCTTTTGAAAAAGTATATACACACTGAGTTTGCAAAATGGGAATTGTGTTTTTTCCAGTTACCAATCACCTCCATCTAAGCTGCTAGTTCAAACTGGTTGGTTTGGCCTCTCTTCATCTGGAGTTGAGTGCCTAAATTTGCTGGTTTGAGTCATTATTTCCCCCAAATCCATCAGTTTTTACATTTGTAAGGTACGTATGCTTTTGAAAAGCTTTGTAAAGCAACATCTGAGCAAAGTCTCGGAGCATTTATGGATCTCACCATTCCTGATTGAGAGAAAAAAAAAGATTTCATAGACACACACATTTCACACATTTCATCATCTGTACACTGTCAAACAGTTTTACTGCGAATAGCTTCTGTTGGTAAATGCCCTTTTCAGGTGTGATCATATATGTGAGATGTTTTAATCCCACAGGGCCTTACAAAAAAAAAAAAAAAAAAAAAAAACAGCCAACAAGCACCATCAATCTGTCAGGTTTGTGTGATATCATCTACAAGTCTAAGGAAAAAAAAGAGAAAACTCACAAATAACCAAAAGTATTGGCTTACCTCGTTTATCTGATCCAAAGTTAACGTACAGAATAACAAGAAGCATGGGTCAGAAAGAGATATAGTACAGTGTAAGTCAACAGGTTTAGAGGTGCACTAGGCTCCAATCTTATCATCAAAAATAAAAAGGTTAAAAAGGGCATTAACCTCAGGACAGATTGATGTAGAAAAGACAGCAGCGAAACACAACATACAAATGAATCGCTCTAGCCAAGAGAGAATGAGCTCCATTATAAACTGTAAAGATCCCACAGGGCTTTTTTTTTTTTTGCAGCAGGCTGTGGACAGCTAGGTGACAGCAGGGTAAGGGACAGAGGCCAATGGTTCGTCGTGGCGTTGCTTCCTCTTGATTGACTGTTATACGTTCGGCTGCATGAACCCAAAACACCTTTATCCATAATGGATTAGGCCTGGAGGGCAGCCCAAAGCACTCCAGCCCTTCAATGATCTGATGCTACAGGTAGCAATGGGGAGGCTGCATTATTTAATTCTGCAGTCACGAGGGGGAAAGGGGGGAGTTAATTACTGATAAATCTGGCCCACACATAGTAAAACTAAGCAGGGAGGAGGGGAGATGAAGGGCAGGAAAAAGGAAGGCAACGGAGGAATGTGGGGATATGTGGATAAGTAAGCTGCAGAAAAAAAAAGAAGACATGAAGCGAGGGAGGGCACAAGAGAGGTAAAGGATGTAAGTGGAGAGGAAAGAGAAAGATCTGATGCAAGTTAAAAAAAGAGAAGGCGAGGATGGGGAGAGCTGATAAAGACAGACAGAAGATATAAGAGTAAAAAAGAGGCAATGCTATCAGTGGAAAGGGTCAGTGTGATGTGAGACAGACGAAACTGAAGCGATACAGGTGAGACTTCTAACAAAGAAGGATTTAGAAAGTATAGCTTGAAGCCACTCTGTTGCAACCTGGCATCGGGGTGAGACCAAGCTGTCTGGTGTGGTGCTGAGGGACGGCGAGGAGGTTCTGGAGAGCCGCCAAACCCCTGCCAGCCTCCCCCACATTAATGAGAGGAAATGAGAGTGACGCTCTTCTGGGGGGGGGGGTCCTTTTGTTTTGGTGTCAGCATAAGGCACAGTGTCAGATTATGGATGCTGTTGTGTGACAACAGTCTTAGGAGAGCAAGCGGGCTGCCATCGCCAGTTGTCTTATCAGACCTGATTCAGACAAAGGAGGTAAAGTAGGAGGGTGCGGGCTAACATGAAGCTATAGCTGCTCATCTCACCTTTTTGGAGGAGGCCATTTTTTCTTGTTTTGCATTTATTATTAGTCTATGGCTGAGACTCAGAGGGGAACTGGGGCAACAGCATTTGACACACACACACACACACACACACACACACACACACACATACACAAACACACACAGGCGCGAAAATGCACAGTCGCTGCAAACAACATGGAACAGATGAACAACAAAACGAATCACACCGTAAACACACTGAGACGGGCTACATTAACAATTTATCATAAAAGTGCATCTGGGGAGAAGCAAAACAGTTCTGCTGTGCGGTGCAAAACAGAGAGAGAGAGAGAGAGAGAGAGAGAGAGACAGACAGAAATAAAAAGAGAGAGGCAGATACAGAGAAAGCAACACAGATGAAGCCTCGTATTAGACTGATAAACATCTCCACTAAAGAATCTCCATGGAGACGTTACGAGTCTATCACCAGGCTTTATTTGCGTTTCCAACCTTTATAGCTTGGGGGTTGGGTTGGGGTGTTGGGGGCGGGGCTGACAACTTGGGTTGCGTCCTACCTCGTACTCCTCCTTGAAGCCGTATCCCTCGGCACACTTCATCTGGGTGATGTGCTGGAGGAGGTCGGCCACGCGGATGGCCGGGTGCAGCTGACCCGTCTGGTACGGCACGTCCACCGGCTCCCGCTTCCTGAGGGAGTGAGTGTGCGACTGCACCAGGCTGCTGGTGTCGCTGCCCATGTTCTGGCTCTCGTCTGCGGGGACAACAAAACACAGGGACGGGCCAGAGCAGGTCAGGATGGAGAGGCAGGAGCTCACCTCGCATGGCCTAATATTAGTAGATATGTTATAAGACATGTACGGGTGACATAATACTCGAAGCAGTGAATGTCAGTGGTGTTTTATGACTCTATTGTCATGTTAAGGCCGAGATAAGTTCTCTTGGTGTTGTCAATCTTTGTCCCAGTTCATATCTCACTTGCGACTGTTTCCATTAACAGATGGCACCATTACCTCATTTACTGTTGAGCATTATGTCACCACCCTCCAGATTGACAAACAACTCTCAGCTAGTAATCTGTTTGTTATGGATGGTCATAACAACACAACATCATTGAGTAATATGATGAGTCATGTGGTGAGAAGGTTCAGGTCCATCTGTCTCAGTGTGTGGCTGGAAAATGTTCAACATCACAGGCCTACTGTCCTGTACTAAAGTGTATTATAGCCATTTAAATATGAGGCTCTTACACTAGGAGTGTTTAATATGGCGACTGTCAGAATAAAATGCACCAGTGTGCCCACAACTGCAAGAAACAGTATAGAGCGGTTGTAAAAAAAAAAAAAAAATTCACATGAAGATGCTGTAAAACAACAAGTTTACTTTTCTTTTTGTTGTTGTTGTTGTTGTTGTTCACTGGCAGTACAATATGCCGGGTTGGGCTGCAGCTCATATTGCGAGTCAGAGTCCACTCCAGCTCTTTCATACTGTAATCCAGTCAGTGGCAGACATGAGGCACAGATGCTGTGGGGAGCCAGCGGACGATGGAGGGTGTCCATAAACATGGAGGAGGAGGAGGAGGAGGAGGAGGATGTGAGGGGGTGTGGTGGGCCACAGTGAGCATGTTGCAGCAGGCACCGTCAGAAGCATCACACAGACACAGCGTGAATTTGACCCCTGCCACCCATCCCCCCCCCCACCCCAAAAAAAAATGAAAAGAAAAATAATTTAAACCTAAAAAAGAAAGTTAAAAATAAATAAATAAAAGAAAACAACCCAGGAGGGAAGCGGAGATGGGAGGAGAATGCATGGGGTGATGCTGCCATGGGGCACTGTACGTACTTTGACCATGCTAGGCTAATGGTGACGGCTTGGTGGCACGGTACGGAGGGTGGTGAAATGCTAACATGTCCACTGGTCATGCAATAAAATGTCGTAATGTCCATGTCAGAAGCAGCCTCTCACTGTCGGCTCGCTTTCTGAGTAAACACCACCTCCTTCCCCCAACCCAGGGCCCACTTGGGAAAACTTACCATTAATGGGCACTTTTTAGATAGCAGATACATAAGAGGTTACGTATGTAAAGAGAGAGAGAGGAGAAGAGAGAGGAGAGAGGGGATAAGCAACAATACAGCATGAGAACCTGTTACAGTAGAGTGTTTTAGAGCTACACTATCAAAAGGCAAGATCACATGCCTTCCCTAGTCCAAACTGCCTCGGTAGAAAGCCTAGTCAAGGGGGGGGGGATGTTGTTGAGTGGATGGATGGGGCAATTTCAACAGTGCAAGACAAAAGAAGTAAAAGAACAAAAAAAAAAAACAAAAAAAAAAACAAAAAACAAGGAAGTCATGGATTTCAAGGGAGAAAGTAATGGTGAGATACTGGTCGTCTTTGGAACAAGCGCTAATTGTTTCCGATCTGTAACTTGCACATTCTAATGATGCCAATTATTCTTTGAGTATTCTGACATTTTGAATTTCTTCCTCTAATTGCTATAATTATATTTGCATGTGCTAGTGGTGACACCTGTTTTTATGCCTTTTTTTTTTTTTGTAAAGAAAAAAAGAGAAAGAAATGTGCAATGAAATCAAAAAACATTACCAATCCGCTATGATCTAATCAGTTTTGATCATTAACCTCAACTGATGAGACAATGCTGTGACTGAATGTGTCACAACTGAAAGCATGTAACCTTTTCTGCCTGCTGTAATTTCATGTTAATTGTTTCATGCTTTATTAAATGTGGAACTAACATAAGCAGCTGTCACGACAGCGATGATGAAAGACGCGGCTTCAAGTTACACTAATGTGGAAAAGAAAGAAAATACGCCCTAACTTTGAGTTGTGTACTTAAAAATGCAGTTATGGTGCTTGTGGTGAAGCTGGAGTAGAGTTGCTTATTGCATCTTTCTTCTTGGCCTTGAGTATTAAATTATTACAGTTGTAGTGCCCCACTTAGTAGCTACATTATGTGCTCGGCTGGTAGGAAAGCATCTGCTCATATAAGACGCTGCACTTTGGGCTGCTCTGCATATTCAACAAAGGCCAGTAATAATTAACAGAAGAACAAAATGCTTTTTTATAATTCTATTTTATCACTGAGCAGGATGAATAAACACTGGCAAAACCAAAACAAAAACAAGTAGGTCACTAGCAGTTAGCCAAAGGCAGGGGGAGCGACATTAAAAAGAATAATAGAAAAGGTTGTTGTTTTGGAGGGAGGGAGGGGAGTTAAATGCGTAGTGAGGAGAGAGGGGAGGGAGGGAGGGCAGCACAGCTAATGCTAGACTTTACATGTTTAGACCGAACGCAACCCGTTTTGGAAATTTTTGGTGAGGGGGTGGGGGGGCGGGGCTTAGAGAGACCTCTTTTTTTTCTGTCACCCTCACACTCTGATTTTGTGTTTGTGTCTCAGTGCAGCTGCTATGGCTTCAGCACACTACAGCCTTGACGCTGGGGCAACTCTGCCGCCCCCCCCATCCCCCACCCCCACCCCCACCCAAACTTCCCCCCGTGCCCCCCCTTCGACACTCCCCCACATCCAGTCCACATGTCTGTCCATGCATATGAGAGGTCAAACACGTATGTGACATCACACGCACGACACGCAATGCGGATGGGATGGAGTGAAGCCAGCCTCAGCCCAGGAGAGGAGAGCCCCCCTCGTTTGACGGGGGAGGGATAGGAAGAAGGGAGGAAGGAGGAAGAGGGGGGAAGAGGAGGAGGAGGAGGAGAAGGAGGAAGAGGAGGAGGAGGAGGAGGGAGAGAAGCAGCAGGCAGGTATGAAGGTGAGGAAGCCATCTTTAGTAAAAGAGCCAACCAAAACCAAAAATGGAAAAAAAAAGTCTGTGCTTTTTTTTTTTTTTTGTCCTCACAGTTAAGTCTCCAAGCAGCCATCTTATGAATGTAATGTACTGTAATTCTCTTTGACATTGAAGTAAGAATAAATAATCAACAGCAATGGGAAAAGAAAATGTGTCTCACCTAAGATAGCAGTTGGCACAAAGGGATCTGCTCATACCCCCATAACAAGTGCAGAAGTTGGAGGAGGAAAGAGAGTTGCAGTAAAAAAAAAAAAAATAGTAATAAAAAAGTCAACATAAGTTCACAAAAAATAAAAAAACAACAACAATAGAGAACAATGAGCTGAGCCGCATGATAAGAAACTTGTCATATTTTCTCAAAAACAAGCTAATTATACAGTAAGTTTAGTCGATTATAAATCTAGCTGCCCTTTACTCCATCTAATCAATGAGCTGTGATCTGATTACATAAGACACACAATCATAGATATTATTGGGAGAAATTGAAGTCATAATTGAACAGCTAAATCTAAATCTCTGCAAAGTGATAGAAAACATTTTTGTGTTATAACCAGAGATGTAACAGGGTGCAAACCCATCAAAAGTCAATTTATCTACCTCCTCATTTGTGAAATCGTCATCTAATTTTTAAAGCACATATGAACTCCATTAGGCAAAATCATACCACACATTACAGCCTTGAATGTTCAACTAATTAATACTTGTTTGAAAATATCGTCTCTTGTTAATCTATCCTGCAGGTTACATGCTGACTGGATTTCACACCGTCTGGTTTCACTCAACATCACTGCACATGTACTAAGCACTTCTTTGTTGACATACGGGATAAGCATGAGGAAATATACAGTGTATGTTTACCTGGGTAGTACGAGTTGGTGGGGATGGAGGTACTGAGTGTGTTGGCTTTAGGCAGCGTGAAGGAGGAGGGTGATGATCCGGCTACAGATGGAAACCAAAGAACACAATGACGAGGCATCAATAGTCAATAGTATTGCTCAATAGTGCATGGGGTATTCAGAAAATTGACTAAGAGTAAAAAAAATACCACCGTGCAAGAATACTCCCTTTGTTATTACTGCTTTTAAAATTACTGAAACTTCACCAAAATGACAAGAAAACATGTTTACACACATAACCGAGGGCATTGTACTTTTTTTTTTAAAAGCCTAAACAAAAATCCATTCACCTCCCTTGTGTGGCAGTGGCAGCTGATATCTCTGAAACCTTGAGGACATTAAACTACTTCGCTGGGAGGTTGGAGAGAATGTGTTTCTTTGTGGTTTAGGTGAATGAACCATCCCAGTAAAAGTACAGAAGTACAAGGAGTAAAAATTTGAGCGTCAATGTTTGTCTTTGTTTAGCACCATACAGTAGCTTCCTGTAAGTCCTATGAGGAACCAAAAACACATAAAAGACATATTCACAAATCTTGTATCTTTACCAACACTCCATGACCTAGAAATATTAGATTCAATATCATAGACAAACTGCCAGTACTAAAACCTGTAAGTCATTGTTGCTCAGAGGGAGCTTGTGTTATCGCTACGTCGCTAATGTTAGCATTAGCCAACAGCTGTTCAATTTCATCTAGTTTACCAAACTAGTGTATGAGTTTGGTGTCAACTCTTATTCACTTACTCATCAAGAGCTGTCTACAGTCCACAAGCAGATGTTTGGTTTTGTTTATATTTCTATCACTTGTTTTCCTCTAGTGAGGTTAGCATGCTATCAGCTTAGCCCTGATCTTGTAGCATCCAGTCTGCCCTGAAGCTAATGCCTCAGTATGCTAGCTAACAGTGTGTATTGTAACATCTTGTTTGGTAAACACAGTGTTGCCAAACTATTAAGTAAACATCTGTTAATGCCTGTTGAATCTTTTCAATTTAAAAGTAAAATAGCCTATATCCTTATTTATGATAAGGATATTGTTAACATATCTTACTAGATTAATAGGTGTATGAAAAAACTTAAACTGCAAAATAACTGCTAACTCCAAAGTTGGTGCACAACACTGTGAATTAGCATAAAACAAAAGTTACACCAAAACTAAATGTTACTGGAAAGATCCCAGTTGTGCATTTGCTGTACCAGAGCAGAGCAGTTCTCATATGGACAATGGAGCAAATGCCCATTTGGCCATTTGACAACCTGAAGTGTCACCTGGTCGCACAACAAAATAATAATTTTTGTACAATATCAACAGAGCCAAGTGCCTCTAACAGGGTTTGGGTTATGAGTGCAGGCTGTTCAAGAGTAGGCTTAAATCTGTCAGCCATGATGTTTTGAGCCAAAGTGACACTATTGACAGTCATGTAAGGTCATGGAGAGCACGCCAGAGCTCAGAATACAATATAGAAGACATTACACTGACAGGCTGGGTACACAGTAATGCATTTAAATCATTTGCGCTGGCAGACAGATTTGAACATCCTACACTAACAGACAGTTAATCAAGGTCAGAGCATCTTTGGGGCTCATCCCCTGCAGGGGTGCAGAGACAGAAGCTGCTGCAGAGTTTTAATCTGATGGTTTTGCCTGGGATTATACCAGGTCAAGCCCTGGGTGCAGACTTAGCCGAGCTGTCCATCAACAAAGTATTAACTTTAACCTGGGACGAAGAAAATTAAAAGGTTATCACACCACAGCACGTCTAGTATGTGTTGTGTATTTCCACCACGAGTTGAAAACAGAACGTGGAGTTTAGCACCTCATGACAGACTTCTAGTGGTGCTCATTTTTTTACTTGAGAGGCTTTGAGGTCAGTTTTGGGTATTCAAGATGTCTTATTGATGAGAGCAGCAGACCCTCCTCTGACTACTAATGAGCATTTCCACAGCTAACCAGTTGTAGTGTGAGTATCAGCAATGAAATCCTTCAAGTAAATTATTAATAATGCCAATTTAAGTTTACTTTTACCTAATTTGACAAAAAAATAATTAGAGAAACTGAAGAAATTTAAAAGCAGAATGTGTAAAAAGGCTAGAACAAACCCTACAGGGCTTGTGAAGACGGATGAAAAAAAAAAAAAGAAAAGAAACAATCTCTCCAAAAATCATATCAAAGTCTTTTCTGTCAAATGAAAGTAAATTCTCTTCAGCTGTATTGAAGAAGCTGTTTCCCTGCTGACTACCACTGGCGCTGGTAACAACGGGTAGTTTTTCAAAAGCGACAAAATTACTGTCAAATCATTTGCATGCGCTGAATAAAGTCTTGGGTGGAACAAGACAGAAAAACAGAAAAACAAAGGGAGTTGTTCATTAAAAATCCATTTTCAAAACTAATTTATGCAACTAGTTGTGGTAAGTGATAAAAAAATAAAGAAACAAAAACACCTTTATCGTGGTAATAAAAAAAAAAACAAAAGAGTTTTGATTCCCATTGTTCTGCAAAATTTGAGATTTTGTGTCGCAGGAAGTCAAAACAATTATGTTACCATGACACGTCTGTTCAAATGTTGAAATTTTAAATCCAAGAATAAGTTGTTTTTTTTACCTCTAAAAACGTCCCCAACTCCACGGTTGATTGGAAGACGACCAAGATTCACATTTTCATCAGCCTGCCCAGTGTGACTATGTCCTGTGCAGCCAAGTTTGATTTCTTCCTCACCTGACCAAACCAAATAAATTGCTTCCAGCCTGCTCGGCGTGTGTGACTGCAAAAAGAGGCAGGTATAGGGCTGATGCTGACCTGTCTTACCTCGGCCGTTGAGCGTGAGGGTACACTCGCTGCGGCCATTGAGTGTGAGCGCACACTCGCTGCGGGTGTTCAGCGTGTGGTTGTGTGTGTCCATGAAGGAGAGCGCCTCATCACAGTTGGTGCCCTGCTCCGTGTAGCTCTTGTCCATGGAGTTGACCATCACTGTCATTTCCTGGCGGGTGCTGTTCAGTGTCTCCTTACGCTTCTTAGCCAATTTCCTTTCACAGGGGAAGGGGGGGGGGGGGGGGGGGAGGGGACATAAAAACAAACAATCAGACAAAAGCCAACAATGACCGCGCTTCAATTGATCTGATATGATACTGGCAGCGATGACTCATAGATGTAATGAGATGGCGGAGCTAATGTGCCCCTGGTTTTGGTCACATTAGGGTTTATTAGGGCTCCAGATGCTTTTTGAAGCAGTGAAATATAAATCCTTGAGAATGTGGAAAGGTGTGACACCCTAACCCAAATACATCAGGAGGCCCTGATGATTTAAAATTAGCTTATAGTATTTGGGGTGCTGGAAGAATTAGAGTTATGAACGGTGAACTGAAACAGTCAACCTGCTTTTATTGACCTACTTGGAGTTGATGTGCTGGAGCCTTCAAGCAATCTGTTCCTAATCAAACACCATTAAAGCATCATGTACGGAGTAAACACGCAGACACATGCTCATACACTTCACATGCACACATATACATACATACACACACACATACACTGTCAGGTCAGGGACTCTTATGTAAAAGCAGATCACATTTCACTTGTCCTGGGTTCACAGTCAAGCCCCCATATACATTCATTATCTACAGATCTTGTGATCTTGTGGCTACGGGGCGCGTTTGTGTCGCACTGCCGCCAAGAAGAGAGCTAGAACACCGGGTTGGAGGCTCTGATCTTGCAAGGTTGATTTTCGAAGACACGCTACGTAGAAGGCAGAGAGCCTTCATTCTCCCTGTAACAAGTTACAAGTCAAGCCAAGGTAAAAATCCTGCATTGTTCCTCTTTATCCTAACATGCTAAACTAAGATATGCTAAATACTACACTTGCTAAACATCATCATGTGCATTCTGCTATTATCCCACAGCATTGCTCTCTACAGCATCAACCAGCTGCTCATATGCCTGCAGAATATAAAAATAAGAATAAAAACTTTCTTACTTTATTCTTGTTACTTAGACGACTTCTGTGTATGTATGCGATGTATAATTGTCTTATTTTTCTTTTGATGGGCTAGTTGTCTTCTGTATTTTGTGTCTGGTGCGAAACTTTTTAGTTGCATAACTTTGTCCTGACTCCATCAACTTGCTTAAAAATAGTCGGACAATGAAAATCACTGAACCTGTGAACTAAGGAAGGCATTGAACTGCAGTGAGGATTTTGTCCGACCGCCGCATTGTAAATGAATGTACGCCACACGAGACCTTAAAACTCGCCTCCTTCACTAACTTTGCTCAAGTGTCTTAAGTAAGGCTCTGAATCCCTGAAGGTGTGTCACTCTCACGCTAACCCCCCACCTCTGACCTCCTGGAGGACGGAGCCACTCATAGTAAGAGGATTTCCCTCTGGCGATACATAATGCATAACATAATCACTCGGAGGAGTTAACCCTCCTGTACTTCCGTAAAGGTTGCACCACAGAAAAAATGGCAAACAGCTTGAGTGGGAACATACTGTAGCTATAGCTGTATCTGATGGCTGCTGCTGCTGCTCTGTAGCTGGAAAGGGAGCAAGCGGTGTAAAAATTAACTATGGCAGCCCTCACACTGATCCTCGCACTTTGTTACTCTCTGTGTGACCCCTCTGCCTATTTGAATTGCAGTCTCTCTCACGGACAACTGCTGTCTAATGACGCACTCCTGCTGCTTTGTTTTCGCAAATCTCCTCTGTTTATTCAATTCCGTCGCTGTCTTGTGCCATATGGCAACAGGCCCCCGCTGCCTTCAAACAGTCATTTGCTCTGAAGGCCGCGACGTGAGGCTAATAGTGGAGCCGTTCTTCAGAAAGGAAAGTGACAAAGTAGTGACATTTTCATCTGCCGGACCCACTTTTTGTCTTTAATCTGCAATTAGAGTCAGGAACAAATGGCAAACTTGTCTCTGTTTTTTTTCATTATTGCTTCATATTGTAATAAGAAGGAGTGAAGAGGATAAAGGGGGGGAGGAGGGGGGTTGCTGTATGTACCCCAGGCAATGATTCGGCTGTGTGCGAACTCATGAGGAAGACTGTTTATAGCCGCTATAGTCCTGGTTTTAATACTGTATCGCTGGTCTTATTTCTGCATCTGCTGAGACTTGGATTTCCGCTTTCCTGGCCGGGGTAACAGCTGAAGTCGGAGCGCCGGAGATAAACGAGGCTGCACAGACAACCAGTGCCAAAATGAGGAAAGCACCAGCAATACTGGGATGTTTGCGAGGCACGGTGGGTGTTAGATGAAGATTAATTGGCACGCTATTCTCTCCTCATTTGTAAGACAGGAAAATTTAATGATAGATGACTATATTACAGGATCTGATGTGCTGGGAGATAGTACAAGAAAGTGTACAGTAGCGTGTTTGTGCGCGTTGATGAATGTGACCATTTATCATATCCCCGGATAGTTAGCGTTAGAACGGCGCACATGGAAAAATCCCGGCGAAAAAAAATGTAGAACTGATTGCTCGCAGGCATGCCCCACAATAAAATCACAAAATTTCCTTTGAACGTGCATATTAAGGGGGCGAGACAGACAGATGGCAGAGACGTCTGAAGCAAAGAGTGAGCTAACATGCCAGGTATCTATAACAGGCAACACTCATTAGAGATTTTGTCTGCAGTTCAGTACATGACAGGCCCGGCATATCTGGGATCTAAGTGAGCAGAGCTCCCGACTCCACCAGTTCAGCTACAACAAAAGGGAAGCTGCTCAGATTGTACGTCTGAGCATGTTTGCCAGAATGTCTGTTCTGTGGGAGGTGACGCTGCTGCAGCTTCTAAAACAAGAGCTTCAAAACCTCAAGCTCAGCATGGTGGGCCTCATTTCAGCACCGGAGCAGCCTAAACCTTGTGACATTGGGACAAAGGAGGCTTCATTAGAGGATCCACACACATCTGCGGTGTGTGTGCACGGTAGATGACTGACATCCAGCTGGGAGGGGCAACAGAAGCGTCTTTGATTAACCCAGTGGGGGCATTTCAGTAGTTGTTTGCACTCTGTCTCATTTCAAACTTGTCTCCGTCTTTAACACTTTCCTCCTCGAGGTTGTCAGTGCAGGCCCTCATCTGTATACTCACTTTAGAAGTCAAAACAACAGAGAAAGCTGAAAAACTATTTCTCATTGTAAACTCCATTCTGCGACGCACAATAACTGTTTATCTGATAACATGATTGCTTCATTGATTTGGTAAAACCGTGCATTTTTTAGCACACAATGAAATGAAGATTGTCTATCATCACTCTAACATAAGAAACACAAGGTGCCTCAAGATTTATGACTGAAGAAGCTACACTAAACGAAAGTAATAAAAGCATTGCAACAATGGGGAGTGAATGGTTAGGGTGCACTCAACAAGGGCGTTACTGCTCTCCTACACAACCTCTACCCTGCGTTTCCAGTCCATCAGTCATATAGTGATTGTATTAGTAGTAATCTACAGTCTATACCACTTTGTTGGCAGTATCTGAACATGCGTAACTATATATCTGCTCCCTACAGTCAGATGTAGTTATTTAAAGTTAAGTTATTGTATCTATTGAGCACAACATATGTCTACTTCTAGTTTAACATTACAAAATCCTACAGTATGTCATTGTCAATGTTTGGTTTCAACATACCAAGAATTCCTCTGTTGTAGTGTGCCAAATAAACGTGATACGTAGTTAAGTAAGAGGCTGATGATGAGTGCAACTGTGAATTGAGCCAAACATAATTTTTAAATGTATCCATTTAAACTTCATTATTCCGTGCATGACATCCCTCCGCCCTGCTCGAGCTGCTCTTCCTCTCCTCCTCTCTCCCCTCCCTCATCAGCATGCACAGCTCATAGGTGCAAAAAAATCTGCAAGGCTTGTACCAATTAATGTGATTCTTGCTGCATGTTCGGCTTGTAAGGTTTAATCAAGGTGTTTGCCCTGAGCACATTGTGTTATACATGGTACATTTAGTAGGCCTCCCATTCTGACACTGAGTGCAATAGAGCTGATTATGAAAAGTAAGATTTCCACAGAATGGTGGTGGCTCTGATTCATATTTCTGTCTGTATGTGTGTTTCCTGTTTCAACAATGGGGAAAAGCTATTTAGATATTAAAAAGTTAATTAAAAACACAAAGAGGGGTTGATCCTATTTTCTCAGGTTCTCTTGCTGATACGCCGCAGACACCCACCATCAGCATGCAGATGTGTTTACCTTTCGGGCCACTCTGTAAAATGTATGCACACCTCATACCTTAAGGGATTTACGATATAAGTGACCACCTGTCATATGGAAATGGAACATGTCACTCCCGAATAGTGCTGGGGGGGGGGTTCCATGAGCTGATACAATAAAAACCTCTGACAGAAACATCAAGCATGACAACAATATTTATAGGCTGAATTCAACACTAGACAGTTCATACAAGCCTCCAGATTTTATCTTATGTCACGCTGTTCTGCTGCTGTGTTATCTTTAAAATAACAGACAACAACAAACACATACCATACATAAATTAGCTGAAGTAACAATTAAAAATAAAAGCATTCAAAGCAGTTAATGTTTTGGTTGTTGTACAGCAGTTGTTATGTTGGCAAAGCAAATGTTTCTGGTGAATTGACAAATGCTCACTTCTCCTTTTAGCTCAGTTTTAGTCTCCACCAACTCCTGAGCAAACTATCAGGCCTTTAAGCTGCTATTTGCTGCAAAATATTTGTGTGTCTGCTGTCTGGATCTGGGCAGGTGGTGTTCAATATATGATATCATGCCCAGCACATGAAGACAGCACCTTCTGTGAGACTGAACTATACATGAACTATAAAACAATCAGCCTAAACTTGCTAAAAAAGCTTTGCAGGATTGAGAGGAACTGCAGAGATATCATGATACACAACCAATTAATCCATTGTTGATAAAAAAATATATTGATAATGCAGCTTTTAAACTAAGAAATAAAACAAATATACATGTTATAGAAAAGTGAAATGTGTAAAAGATCAATGTTGAGTTGAAGAAGAAGATAAACATCAACTTGCATTAACTTCTTGTAGTTTCAGTCTTTTTCCTCTGTGCTGTGGAAACCTTTGGTTTTTATGTTTACAGAGACTAGTTTATTATGATAAAATAAGCATGGACTGGGTTGGACTATTTATTAGAAGGCATCTAGTCATTCACATCACATACCTGAGGTTTGGCAAGTCTGACAAAATCAGTCAGAACGCCATACGCTAAGTGTGTTTCTACTTAACACGCCCGCTGCTCAGTGGATGAATCCGAATCTCTTGGGAACAAAGACCCAATCGCAACCCTTTGCCCTGTGCCAATTGATCTCCCTCTTGTCCCCAGCAGCAGCAGGCAGAGCGGCCGGTACAGCCACCTGATTAAAGAACGGTCATATATTTGATCACACATGTAACCGCATTCCTAATGAGTGCGCTGACTGATGTTGTGTGGCGTGATAACCCCCACAGCCACCTCTGGCAATATACCTAAAGTGCATATTTTGGCGACTGCATGATGTTCTCATGCCTTAAAAAAAAGGACTTTGATGAATGTATGAGAGCATTAATAGGGTTCATCAATCATAGAGGTGTTGTAATCTCATGCCCGGCAACGAGGCTGTCACAGGAGCTGCAGATGAACACTTCAGAGAGGAGAGCTGCTTAAGGATGTGGTCCATAATTAATATGACAATATAAACTTTGGATATACACAGCATATTAGTTACTTGGGCAGTGCTAAGACACTTGGTAGAGTGGTATCAGAGAAGAGGAAGGGGACTAAACATTTGTGGTGAGATGCAACAATTTTCAGTTTCTGCCTCCAAAGTGAATGTCGGGGAACTTCCAAATTAGCTGGCATGCCTCTGTGCTTCCACCCCAGAGACAGATAGAGGGAGAAAAATGTAGGAAAGGACAGACTGGGCGTCTTTGCTCTCTCGATGCACAACTTGATGCCACCTCTTAGTGACCTCCGAGGAAAGTATTTTGGTTTTTACTTGGCGGTACGGACCTAGACTTGGACATCCTCTTCACTCTAGGTGAAATGTTTTCATTACACTGGCAGTTTTGTAATCAATTTACTCTGTCAAAACATGACAGAAGTGCAAATTAGATGGCAAGTATAACATCTACTGCCTCTGATATTAAACAATATACGTGCACTGTGCCTGATGAATCCATACAACTACAACAAGCAGCTGCGGTGGAGGCGTAGGTGAATACGAATCAATGAAATCATCATTTAAAATCATTGTCGAGTGGATTCTAGCCTTTGAAATAATGCATTACTCCTTCTAGCCATTCATAAATATGTAAATGAACAGACATCGTGCATGAAAATGTTACAGGGCAGTGGTAGATTCTCCATCACAGCAGTTAAACAGGGGTCGGTGTGACTTGTTGCAGCGATCACCCTTTTTTCTTCTCCTATCTGTTCATCCAGGCTTTGCTCCGGTTTTATTTACTCCCATATTCCCAAAGTGTGTTTTATTATCTATTAGTATTTGCTTCTGTCGTGGCACATTTCCACATTGAGGGTGTGGGTGGGGGGGGGGTCATTAATCCTTCATCCTTATCTAGCTGTATATTATGTAGTTATCTTGTCAGCTTTGGAGGGGAGTCACAACAGTTACGGCTCTGTGGTAAAGCAAAACCCTCAATTCACTTTGACACATCAGACTGTAGAGGCACGTGGACGTGGCTGCTGCTGAGTATATTGCAAATCAAAACCTTATTGTCGATTGTTCGGAGCTGGAACATCCGACCTGAAACCCTGTCAATCAAAGCAAGCACGGCTTCCTAACGAGGAACTTAATGTCCCATTAATGGAAAATAGTAAACAGCCATAATGGGGGATAATGTATTGACTTGTCTACAGGATATTGGGCTCTTTCCCACTCTCTATTTTGGAGCCAACTTTACAGAGCTACAAAAACTACACTACATCCTAATGCATTTCTGTCGCAGCCTCTGCATGCACGCACACAGACACACACATACAATTTCTGACACACACACACACACACACACACACGTAATAATTAAAATAACAAAACGCAATATTTTGATTGTTTCGCCGACAGTCTCGTCCTTTCCTGCCAAGCTCGACCAATGTGTGTCCACAGCTTTGATGACACCACCCCTCTAAGTCATCAGGCTTTCCATTCAAGACAGCTGTGATCTAATATGAGTGACACACTGAGTATTCAGAGTAGTATTATCTCCAGGTGTATTCTAAGATGTGCTTTGATGCGAGGCAGCCTCCATTCTCTCCTCTGATCACAGTCATCTCAAGACAGATTAGTTGGCATCCTTCACAAAGACCGTACAGAGGGAGCCTATGAGCTACAGCGGAGAGAGGCAGAGCTGCAGAATAAGCTTCTTTACCATTCAGAGGTGTGATGTGGAAGGCGTCTGTTATATTAAGAGCGAAACAAGCAAGCGCCACGGCTATTGTTTTATGATGTTGGAGACATCTAAATAGAAAGGAGGCTAGTCTGTGATCACATTAGCTTGGTCGGTACGTGATGCAAACGTCTTATCAGCTAAAGACACAACTCCACCATCACCATAGAATCAATGGGATGGACGTGCAGAGACCCAAAAAACATGCTCTGAGAAAAAAAAAAAAAGAAGAAGAAGAAAAAAGCTGAGAGAGCGAGAGAGAGACAGATAGAGAGAGAGCGCAAGAGCGTGAGGTGGTTTGATGACATAGTGAGAAGATGGAGCAGGGGTAGAAACAGACTTGAAATTACCACATGCATATGGAGCCAGATTGGTAAGGTCAACATGTTAGCTCATGCTTTAAATTTTCAGCATAATACCGATAACTGTGGTCAATGCTGCGGTGCTATTGATTGCATTTTTTGGGGGGGCATTTGCAGAGAGTATACATGAGTGTACTTGAGCTACCTCATTGAGGTTCAGGGCACAACTAAAGCGCAGATGCACAGTGATAGGCACTTCAAAAAATCTAAGTTTGACAAGTCAACAGAGATGGAATCATTGGAGGCGAATGAAAAATTCACACTCAGTAAAAATGCAGTAGCTGCTGCATTGATTTTTTTTTCTTTTCAAAAGATGAGTTTGGCAGCCGTACAATCATTAAGGCAGTTTAGTACATCATTTGATAAACAAACCCCCCTTAAAAAGTCTTGCAAAAATTATGTCTGCAGTAACCAACATGCTTCTGCGTTTCTTGCGTCTCACTTGACAGTTTAGATTTCGTGGGGGTGCAGCTGCGCCTGTCTGCTTTTCGTCAGAAGTCGTGCCAATGTGACATACAGTGTGATGCGCTCATCGCGTGGAGAGATGGCACTGCAGTGGCGTTCCTCCGTTCCCCCAGCAGAGATTACAGTTGGGCCTCTGTAATAGCTCTGGCCGGGAAGGAGGATGACATGGCTCTTTGCATGCATGGGAAAACAGTGTGTGGGTGAGAAAGAAGCATGGCACTAACATTACACAAAGTGGTTACTTACAGGTAGTAAGTGTAGGAGTGATAGGTTCTTCTGCCGAGTGGGGTGGTGGTAGGATTTAAGCAGTGGAGGAGGGGGGAGGGGATGGAATGAAAAGGAAAGAAAAAGTAAAAATATATTAATGTTTGAAAAAAGAGTAGAAATGAACAAAATCAGATATGGTGGCATACGTGGAGGTAAACTAGTGATCGTGAGGGAAAAGGTGATCGCTTGGAGTCATGTCATGCTTTTGCGAGTAGGAGGAGGGGGGGCGAGGGGGAGGGGCCTCGGTAAAGTACGACACGAAGAACTCTAATTAAATACATATGGAGCTATACATGAGATTGCAAATCAGACACAACCAGGCTGTCGCTAAACACCCCTCCTTACACTTTTCTTTTATGAACACATAATTCTGTCCACCTATAAAAAAAAAAAATTACCATATCTGACCTGCGAGGCTGAAACTTAATGAGCGGTTTGAATGTCTACGCACAACTCCCGATTCCCTGTTGGTGACAATAAATTACACGAAAATTCAACCAATGAAGTCATCTCCATCTCTGGTTTGATTAAGGCTAATTGAAAACAATTCCATTAGCGCGTGCTGATTCTCGCACCCACCCACTGATGGCTGTGCTACCCAGACAAGGCCCCCGCTGCAGAAAATGAAGAATCATATATTACTGTCAAAAATAAACACGGGAACATAGTGATCTTATTAGTACACAACTAAACCCTCCCACTCAGCTACGTCTCCCTCTTCATCTGCTGCACTGACCTTTACTTTTCATTTCAAGACAATCAATCGGAAATTTAAAAAAGTACGGTAAAGTGCAGCTAACACACACTGAGACTTATTGATTTCTTCTTCTTTTTATCTTAGTGTTTGAAAAATCGAGATATTAAAAGGACCTTGTGCCCAACAATACATATATATATATATGTATGTATAAATCTCTGCAGAAACTGTATTATTCCAAGCCTTGGTGTAGACAAACGGGGGGGTTGATATTTGCTGAGCTTTAGCTCCTCTGATTGCTGGGATATGTACAGAGCACCTCTCTCCAGCATGGGGTCCAGGGCTAATGTAAACTTAGCCTTCAGCTACATGGCCATCCTCTTTTCTTTTGGAGCCTTTCATCATATTTTCTTTCTTATCTCCTCTCTTCCTCGGCGCCATACCACAGGCCTCAAAAACATTTCTTTCCTATTCCCATTCCGATGTCGTTGGAGCGCTGCGCATTTGTTTGAGGGTGCCGTGGAAAGGGATTAATTTTTCATGGCACACTGTATCTCATGGCTGTAAACAGCCTTAATGGGGCGTGTCAACATAATCAAATTAATTATTTACCACGACGCTGACAATACTACCGTTTGAGGGAGGAATGTGCAAAGTGACAGAACAGAAAACTACTTATTTGTGAGCACTCTGCGACTAAGTTCAACCTCCTCTTCCACAAAAGTGAATTTAGTCATTTATTTCAGCGAGTAAGAGGAAAAGGCTTACCTTTTCTTCATGAGGAGCACCACTCCCAAGAAGATGATGACGAAGAGGAGGATGCCAGCGATGACCCCGGCGATCTTCACCGTGTGGTCGGTTTGTTTCTCTGGCTCCACCGCGTCGGGTTTGTGAGTGGCTGCTCCTGGAAAACATCACAACAAACACATCACAAGATCAAACAAAAGCAGAGTAATTAATGTTGTTTGGCTGTTTGCTATTGTTCTGAACAGCTGAAGAAGAAGACGTCTATACTTTCAGTATTTCCTCTTATTGATTCTGACTGTGTGGACGACTGAGGTTGATTAATCAATACACTGATATTCTGTGGCATTCTGTGGACCAGGAAGATCAATACACATTATTGGCTCAGAGTAATGTTTACTTCTGAACACCAGAGAGAGAGACTCCCAATTGTCCTGGAGACTCCACCTTTAGCTCTGTCCTTAGTGGACATCAGTGCTCTGTGGATGGAGCTGCACTCGGGGAGATAAGTGTTGCACCATCTTTACCCTTGGTTAATCATGTTTGGGGCAAATGGTTTGCTGGGCTGTAGAAAAATGTAGGTTGCAGAGCGGGAAAGATAATACCCAAGAAGATAAAAAAGCCTGAAATAACCAAAACATTAAATATCAGCTCGGGTGTAGATAGCCAACAACGAGAGAAAAGAAGAAGAGAGGTGGGGGGTGGGGGGAGTGGAGGGGGGATAAAACAGAGCAGCTTGTTTTAACAGCATCTGCTCCTTGAGAAGTGATAAGAAGCACTCTGAGGAAGACGACGTTGCTGGAATCACAACTGTCCACCTCAACAACACCATTATTCCTTGTCACCAGGGGTAAATTTAGAATGATAAATTGTTATGTCAGACAAATCTGTTCAAGTGGGCTTCCTTCACTCTCCTCACCATTGCCATTTTCCCTCCCTATCAAAAAGGTAAATATCCATCCCAGGGTGGTGGTGACATATTGTTCCTGCGCTGGTGCGTCGCTGTCAACAGTCATGTCTTTATTTAGATGTTGCTGTTGTTTTTTTTCTGAAGTCAGAGTGGTGGAGGGTTTTAAAACCGGTGACATATTAACAATCATGTCTGGACTGATGGGAGCTGATTTTGTCTCAATATTACTGATACAGGATAATCTAACAACTGCTGTCAGAGACAAATCTCCATTAAAGTGTGCAGAGGTCTGTGTTCAATATTCCTCCATTCAAAGCTGAGAAAACTTTTGAGTTTTTGATAGTTGGGGGGGATGCTGTGCTCCTGGAAATCCTCCAGATCTTCGCGGCAAGCACTCCGGCATCCCTTTTCCTGTGTTTACAGTTGTCACAACCGCAGCTACCAACCACTTAATCTCCCCAGAAATAATGAGAAATATTCATGAAAGGGGATTAACTCCTGTCAGAAATCTCCAACATTGACACATCAAATGACAATTGCACCTCAAACAGGTCTTTCATGTCCGGTAATGCTGAGAAGATGAAGGTAGGAGACGACGTCTGCAAAGGCTTTGATTCAATCTCACTGACTATATGCAAATAGTAAGGCAACAAACAAACAAAGAAAAAAAAATCACACACATGCAATAATCTTCTGTTTTTGTTTTCATCTTGAGGGAATCAGCAGTATGGCCACCAGAGGTTGTGGGCGGAGCTACTGAGATGGTCAGAGACTGCAGAGAGAGGCTACGGGGTCTGACCTGTTAGTTGGTTGTCGCCAGCTGCCGGGGCAATGCGGATGTACGGCGTTGTGAGCTGAGTCACGAGTATGGCAGCTGAGTCGGGTCAGTGGATCCAGGATGGCATGCAGTAGAGTGAGAGAGAGACAGAGAGAGAGAAAGAAAGAAAGAGAGAGAGAGAGAGAGAGAGAGAGAGGAGAGAGAGAGGGAGGGAGAGAGAGAGAGAGACAGAGAGAGACAGGCCACACTGAAGCTGAAAACAGCCAGACCAACCGTTCCCATCATCATGCAACACTGAGGCAGAGAAAGACAACTGTTACAGTATTAGACAGCATCTCTTCGGTCAAGTGACACACACAACTTTTCTTTTCTTTGACATCTGTGGGCTTAATGTGCTGCATAAAAATGTGTTCCTTCAGGTGATTGATTGATCCTGTGATCCCTCCACTTCTCGTATATGCTATTTGACTTCGGGCTATCGAGCCATGCAGATGGAGATATCTGGAAGTCCGCAGCAGAAATCCATAGTGGAGCTGCATGCAAACTCCACAATATACGAGATTGTTGGGCCGTGTGACAGGACCTCCCACGGCTCAGAACAGAGTGTGACTAGGGCTCCCTCTGGCCTTATCAATTCTTCTCCCCGATCAATGGTGCTTAGACTTCATCACCCCTAATGTGTGGAGCAGGATGTGCAGGCAGCATAGCTAAGTACCTACAGACCGCAGTGGGCGCGCAAGCTGCCTCCCAGTCATGGAAAAACACATGTTCTTGATCAATCTATTGACCAAGTTGACATGAAGAGCATATCACCCACTCTTGAAGACGACTACGGTGAATCAGACCTGTTTCTGCCGTTTTATTTAATGAGGGGTGAGGCTAACGTGCGGTTGTCAGTATGCATGGATTTCACACTCTCGGTCCAAAACATGTTCATTTTGTTAAGTTCTCAGAAAATCAATCACAGCTGATGCTAGAAACATCCTCATGCACACGGTCTCATCCGGTCCTACCTTTGGTGGCCACTCGAACACAGTCGATCTTGGTCTCCTGTGCAAAGACAGAAATGAAGAAGACAAGGAAAGAAAGGAGGGAAGAGGATCAGAGATTATTATAACACACATAGAGACAGACATTAGATACACATACACACACAAAGACACACTTACAGTGGCAACACCACCTATCTAAGAACCCGTGGTTACAACAAAAACAGCTCGACCAGCTCCATGCTGTCCCCTATCATGTGTTGAGCTCAACGACTGTGACACAAAACGCAGTTAGGCGAGAGGGCCCATAGCACAGATTAGTGGTGCTGAGCTGCTGATTTGTCAGCCAACAGCGATCTGTCGGCTGCCTGCGGCTCAAGGTGGTCAGCCACTGTGGAGAAACCAGAGCCCTGTGACAGGCGACACCAGCCCAGCATGCGGGGCTCCAAAACGACACGTCAGGGAGCCTTTCTGAATATGTAATGGAGTTTCAGCCTTCAACAACATATACACACGCACACACGCACACACTCACACACATGTGTCTCGTGCTGTTGTCAGAGAAGTTTCTTGTCAACAATGGTCTAGTGAACAGGAAAAAGGACGCAGACAGGAACAGGGAGGCGGTGAGTAACACAACACAAAAGACATGAGAGCTGTGTCCCTGTGTTTGACTCGGGCCGAGCTGTCCATCGAGCAGCGAGCAGCACACATGGGAGAGACGGCATTTAGAAACCACAGGAGGCAATAATAAAGAGAAGAAAGGAGGAGGTAAAAAAAAAAAAAAACACATCCAGTGTTCATGTGATCCTGGGTGCATGTGCATTCCCATTACTGCAGCTTTTAAGCCGTCAGATGGTCCTTTTGTTCATAGCAGCTTTACAAGAAGTCATATTAGATTTTTATTTGAATAAAGGGATCAAAAAAAATGAGGTATGGATGGCACTCACCTTCTCTAAGTGCTAATTTTGTTTAAGAGGCCCAGACAAAGCACTCCAACGTCATTAGACATTAATTAAAGCTTGCAGTTTTATCCATTGACAGTGATGGCTTAATGAAAGAGAGTGCATTTAGCCACTGTAAATCAAAACACTGGATATGAAAATAATGTGAGGGAAATGTCTCTATCACTGAGACAGAGCTTTGTGCTGTGTCAACGAGGGACTCTTTCATTTCTGTTTGTTCAAGAGAGAGTATTATCAACACAATTCATACCACTCACCCATCGGCCCCTGGAAAGTTTCACACCGCTGATGCTTTTACTCTCAAGAGCAAAACTCACTAATTGCATTCGGCCCTGTCTCACGTGTTGTTCCTGTTGCCTCCTTAAGGACGTGCTGGTGTTTCTCAAGGAGGCTGTTTATGGTGATTCTCATTCAGGACCACAGTCGGTGGGAGCTCTTGAAGTCGCCGCTGAGCTGTCTACCGCCGCTCTGTGCGGGGGGAGGGGCCCCGGCCAAGTGCCACTTGATGACAGAGGCTGCGACCTGCGCGATCGGTAACCCTGTTGTTGTTGCCTGCCTCCCACACTTAGCTGTCGCTGGGTTGACCGCCTCTCTTAAATGCCGTTGATCAAAGCCTCGTCTGGCATTTGGCATAAAGCTCCATTGGAAAAGGCAGGAGGACCAGGGGCCCGCGGTAATGGAGGGAAAGAGCATGTCACTGCATAGAGCAGCACATCCCAGGCTCGACCCTGCTGCAGCCTATTAAGAGTACAGACGGTGGTGTTGGTGCACCACCACCACCACCACTACTGGAGTACTGACACATCTATACCAGAGGCCACACGCTGCTGTGTGCACGTGTCTGTGAGCTCAGTTACTGTGGAGAGTCAGGGAGCTCTGCACTCACTCTCTCCACTTCAGTCCCTATGTCACTAAGGCTGTCTCCACACCAGAATCATGTTAGGTGTAATTTGGGGCCTGAGTTGACAGATTTTGGGGCCAGCTTGAGGCTTGTTGCAAATGATTTGTCCAAGTAATCCTCAAGTGTGTTAATACGACTGTATAAGTGCTCCATATCAAGTTAGAGCCTCTGATATCAAATCATAAATATACATGTTTGATATTTACACATTCAGATCAGGCTGCCTCTGATGGAAACACCCACATTAACCCATACGAACGAGCAGATTGGGAAGCGTCACCAACCGGATGTTGCATACTTTTACAGCTCACAAACATGGCAGCTAACTGAGCCAAATGGAAAATACAATAAGAAGAGCAGCTAGTGTAACTATGGCAACAACACAAGTGACATTATAACATCTCATGTAAGAGAGAGTCTCCCTGAGTTACAGTCTCATGTACGAGGAGAAGGTGGTCATGCAATTTTCCAGGAGATCTCATGTCTTGTGGTCTGTCAGTCTGTCTGTCACACTTCACTCTCAATAATCATTTAAAAATAAGATGTATTTACAGTAAATCAGACAAATGTAGTTACTCTGCTACATCTGTTTGACAGTAGAGGTACAGTACAATAAAGTGTGATGAAATTTAGTGAAAATCAAGTATAAAGTAACACACATTTGATTTTATAAATGCCCTTGAGTAATTTTCTACATTGAGACTGAGACTGGACAGATTTTCTTATTTGTAGCGACAATGAAGCTTCTGAGTCAAAATAAGAAGAGTTGAGAAACACCCACCCCGTTGGCGGTGCTGACAGCCTGGTAATAGATGCTGTAGCTCTTCTGGGGCAGCAGAGGGGCGTTCCAGTAGCCGTTGTAGGTCTTGTTGTCCCCCACCGTGAAGGGCTGGGGCGAGTGGATGCCACCGGCAGGGAACTGAGCAGTGAAGTAGTACTGCGAGTTTAGCAGCGTGGCGTTCTGGAAGTGAATGGGAACCGGGTAACAGCGCAGGATTTCTGCTGTGCCGCGTGCTCTGCGTGGACGTTCCTCCTCCACCACCACCTGGTAGGCGCTGCAAACACAGGACACAAACAGAGATGACAGACTGCCGCTGCTGCTGCCGACAGACACAGAAATGAATGTGTGCAAAGCCTCAAACCTCAAGAAGCTAATCTGTATTTACATGTGAGGCAGAGGAAATCAAACCACTGAGATCTAATACAACACATGATCAAGTGTATGTCCTCTCATATACAGCAATCAGAGTTAACAGTAAAAAACTATTGCTCACTGTTGAGACTGAAGAACACACCCATACACATACAAATGCAAACAAAGTGTATAAAAAATGAATTATACAGGGTTAAACACAGAATAAAAATGCATGAGTCCATATTTCATGACGAAAAAGAGAGGAGACGGTTTAAAGTGCATGGAGGGTGTGAATGGCTGCGGCAAAGAAGCTGTTTATGACGCACAGATGAGTTACAACATTAAACCAGTCACTTTATTTCTGAGGCATGTGAGAACTTTTTCTCTTGATTTTTTTGGTGTATTGAAGTTAGAAAACAGAGGCGAACAGTGGTTTGCCCTGTCGTCTCACAGGTTCCAGGTTCGATCTCTCGTCTATGGCTCTTTATATGTGGATGTTCTCCCTGTGTCTCTGTGGCTTCCCTCTCTGTGTCCTCAGTCCAAATACAGGCACACTAGACTAACTGGTGACTCTATATTGACCATAGGTGTGAATGTGAGAGCGTGTGAGGTTGTTTGTCTCTATGTGTCGGCCCTGGTGTACCCTGCCCTTGCCCTCTGTCAGCTGGGATTGGCGGTACAGCTAATGGATGGGATGGAAGTTAGAAAAAAACTGCAAGCTTGAAGCTGGAGTCGTAACATCCCAGAACTGAACTACTGAACAGATGAAGTTTGTTTGTTAAAGTTGCACTGGAAAGTAAATAGATGCACATGTCAACACGTGAAATCACAAACAGCTTCTCTTTCTTAAATTAACAAATAAAAAATTCAGTTTTCAGGATGAACTCCAGACTACAGTGCAGGAGAACTGGGCAGGGACGCGGGACACAGGGCCTGACATTATTTGCTTTTTCATTATTCAACAACTGAAAAGGTTAACGGCTCTTTCCATTTCCTCTCCACCCGAGCCCTGTGTTTAGCGAGATCAAAACTGCAGCCCTCTGTGCCTCTGACAGAGATGACATTGTCTCCGAACCGACCACTTAGCTCGAGGGGGAGACTGACTGTCTTATAGGCGCTTACGTTAGTATGCATCTCGCATCCACCTGTTAAATCTATTGAGTCGCTGAGTGACAAAGAGTCTGTTTACAGCTGCCACGGAGAATAAGCAGCCATGATTGGGGACTAGTGTTCCATTTCCAAAAGAGTCACAAACACAACAAGTTATTATCAGAGAAGTTACACTGCTCGCTGAATGAATGCATGAAGAAGCATGTGAATGAATGAAGGAATGAATGAATACTATGATGCAACATGCTCTGGTGCCCTGGTTCTGCAGAGACAATTGTTGTGTTTGGAGCAATTTTCTTTTCCACGATCCTCAGAATAAAAATATATATATAATTAATTGTTGGAATGAATCACTAGCAGCACTAATCCTCATGCACATGCATGAGACAACCAGTTTTTACTTTGTTTCATTCATACTTCAGTCATTATTATTGGGATGGATGGACTTTTATTTGTTGTTGTGGTCACCTCAGGTTCTCAGCCGCTGTACAAGATATTATTAGAGCAGCAGAGTTTGACACGACTCTGCAAGCTCATCCCTCATGACCAGGTAAATGGGCTCGATGTGCTGTGCATGATGATGATCCCATCATTCATGCTCTCATGGATCTACTGTATAATATATGGCAGTTCAAAGCTATGATGATGAATTTGAAAAAAAAAAAAAAAAAAAAAAAAAAGGTTGAAACTCATTGAAACTCCAGTGCATGCGAACATCAGTTTGAGACATTAGATGCTCCACAATTTCCTGGATTTCTCTTGAAAAACAGCTACTTGTTAATGTAGTGACCACCATGTTTTTTGTTCAACTTTTTTTTAAGGAAATTATGAGCAAAGTCTGCAGGAAATTAGCTGGAAAATTACATGATGACAAACTAAGGCCATACCAAACAAGAAAATAAAGTCTCTTCTCTTTGTGAGTTTGTGTCCTTAAAATAATTGTTTGCCAGTTTATTCATCTATTTTGAAAAAAAAAAAAAATTTCCAGTTATTGTGGAGCATTCATATCTATCTAATATAAAAATGAGTGGGCAAGGCCGGGCAGGATGTAGAGCCTGGATGACCCTGAACGTTTTCTATTATCCAACATTATCAGAACAACAAGTGGAAAAAAAAAAAAAAAACTTTGTCTGTTAAATCTGCAGTGTATTGGCTGCACACTTAAGCTGTATTGTGGCAGTACAAACAACCCCAGAGATGATCAATTGTTCCCTGCGGTTGGTGCTGGATGATTAAGTGTCCCCCTTGTGTGTACAGCATATGCTCTTTAACCCTATAGTTTATCATAAGATGCTTGCAGTGTCATTAGAAAATCCCCCTTTGCTCCTATCGGGTGTGTCCCAATTCCTCAGAGCTCTCCTGTTTAGCGCCGGGTTGGGAGGTGATGAAATATTTAATCCAGCGGAGAGTCTGCAGGAGAAATCAGCCTTTAATTACTGTTCCCTACTGAGAGCAGAGGTCAAAGGGCAGGAGGAGATGGAGACACGGGAGCCACTTAAGTAGCTCCAGAGCAGCAGAGAAATGAGTGATGAGGCAAGCGAGGAGGCCTGAGCCCAAACACTGCAGATCTGATGTCATCGAGTTTCATGAGTATGACAATAAGTATCACTTCAGGATGTAAACCAAGGGGGGAAAAAACTGACAACAGATCTTTTCCAGAGTTTATAAATCGGTTCAATCCACCATGACTTGTGGCCACAATAACCTACAGAGTGCCTAACAATCGTTTTGCTGCAGAAATGTTCACCACACTCACATCTTGCCCATATTGGTACTTTATATTCCAAATCAATCTGCAGATAGTGAAATAAAAACAAAAGCTGGCTCCCTGCGGGTGGCTCCTTATGATATGATGATGTGGCTGTGCCATGACTTAATGACAGACACAGTATGAATGGGCCTGGTTTCCTTTCCTCAGGCAAAATACCAAGTGCCAACGGCGATGAGGCTCCAAGGGTAAAGAGCTCTTGTAATGTGGAAATCTAAACCACTGCTGCACTTCTGCAGAATATTCACTGCAGAAAACTTAAAAAACTTGCGCACAATAAATTTGCAATTTAATAAAAAGTGTTTTGCTCATCTTTGTAAGTGATAGAGACTATAATATCTACTTTACTGGTTTTCACAAGTATTTTTCAGCAGCAAGTTGCTGTATGCTTATAAAATATTAAAGGGCCACCATTCCTCGGTGTCTGGGAAATATACTGTTTCCACCTCCTCCTGGCTGCTGCTTAGAAAATGCAAAACTTGACTCGTGATTTGAAAATGCATCAATTCCATTATTTTGCTGTAATTACTGCTGTCATGTTAATGTGCCTTTGAGCAGCTGACACCTTGTCACCTCCTGCTGAGTTCACAGTTTACAGTATGAGTCATTTTGACAGACCAGAGTGATTTAGTCATATTCTTGATTTAATTTGACACGAATGAGCAGCAGAATAACAACAAAACAACAGACGAACGACCACGGCTTCATAGCAAGAACAAAACTCCCTGGTAGCTGCTTTTTGATTTGTGCTGATAGTTGGCACCCTGAGAACTAGAAGATACAATACTCACATTCATACTGATGTCGATTATCTAGAGATGGCGGAAGGATTCAGATGAGTTACAGAACCAAGTGTAGGAATACTCTGCATGTACAGTTACAAGGTTAATGCTAATTCCTCTTCATGCCACTATTTGATGTCCAGTTAACACATGTTCTGTTGTATTGATCACTGACTTGAACCATAGTTTGAATAACCTTCTGGGAATAAATCCATCTGCAGTCGCAGACTAAAAACCGCCTCTGCTGACAATTTGGGATGAAAAAGTAAACAAAAAGTATTCCAGCAGTTTTATATTACCGTTATTATCAATGCATAATTATGTGTTTTGGATGTTGCTGTTCGTAAGTGTTAGTTCAATCTATTGTAGTAGTATTGTTGTCATATATACTGCAACTGATCACCTATTCATTTATCACTGGGGGCCACTCCGGGCTGACACTGGGCATGATGGTGACCCGCCCCTGGGCAGGTCCACCAGTTTATCTCAGGGCTTTAAAATCTTCAATACAAGCTGTTAAATGTACACAGTGAAACAAATAGTACATTGTTTGTTTCAGAAACGTACTGGAGTAGAAGTATTGAGCTGAACAACATTTAATGGCAAACATAATCCCCACCACCACCACCACCCTGCTGCAGTCCTGAACGTCTGAAAGGTGATGATGGAGAAGACATGGAGAGAAAGAGGAATGAACGCAGACGCTGCATGCTACGAATGGTCTAAGCTGTTAAAAGTGCTCCACCAGAGGGGCAAGTGGAGCAGACCTGTATTCCTGCAGTAGTGCTGCAACCTGAGCTGACACCAATTAGGCCTCCTCCAGCCTCGCTGCCCGATAGATTTCAGCTCTGCCGCCATGTGACGCCAACCAATTATGGCGGATTGACTCGGAATCGACTGGATTGTGACCTGAAACTCAGATTTATTTTTCATGTGGGCTGATAGGGGGAGGACTGCAGGCTGTTTGAGCAGATGAGGGAAGGGGTATGGGGAGCATTTCAATCACTGTCTCCCTCCCTCTCTCTTAGACTCTCTCTCTCTCTAATGCTAATCGGTTGGCTCTATATGCCTATATGTCTGATTTAAGAGCGGTTGTAAGTAACACACTTCTCCTGACCCAGCATCCTTCCTCCTAGCCTCTACCCCCTCTTGCTCTTTATATTTCCCCAGTGTCCATGGAGCTATAAAGCAAACAAATTAGAAGCCGCCATAGATTACATTTGCCATTAAATCGTAAAAAGCATTGAGTTGTGTCACGTTTAGGCACAGCTATTAGCGTTTGCTATGCCGTGATCAAAGAAAGTTAGTGCTTTTTTTAGAACTGTAGAAAATCACTTAACTGATTTCAGACCATGGTTGAGCACAGATAATCTGATGCTACAGGGAAACAGCTCCACTGGAACTCCAGTTTCCTCAACATGGCACTTAAAAGGCTGCAAACTGCTGCATTTTATAGCTTCTTCTGTTTACGTACATGTGTGCGAGTTGCGCTCAAGGCAAAGGTTACGGCAGGAAGAGAGAGAGAGAGAGAGAAGGGGCTGATTTAGTAGTTTGAATGATAAGGAAAGCATCTCGAATCATTTATTCCTGCAGAAGCATGTAAACATTTATTTCGATGCTACGGAGCGAGGAGGCGTATTCTGGCCCTGATGAGGGGGCCATTGCAAACATTAGTTTAACGCGACATGACTGATAGACAGTTCACTAATCCTCTTAAAGGAACAGTGTCCCCTCTGGTAAAAACTGTTCCCGGCTACGTGTGTCGTCCCCAGAGATTAGAAGCCAAATCCAAGTTGGAAATGTTATACTGATTAGCAATTACACAAATATGACAAATTGACTGCCTCCCTCAGCAGTGACAACGTCTGCCCAGATCTGTCTGAAATATGATTTGACTTCGGCATGACTGCAGGGCGCACAAGTGAAACGGACATTTGTTGTCTGTTATGTCTTGCTTTTTCTATTTTTTTTTTTTTCCAAATGAACCAGCGCTATCGTGTCATCTTCCACCCCTTCCTGTATTACAGCAAAACAGCTGCTGTTTGAAACTCAAATGTCTGGAGCTCTATTACCTCCCAAACCCAATCAGCGTGCAAGACTGCCTTATCAAACCAAGCTTCATGCTGCTGCTGAGCTGTGTAGTGCTGTGTGTGTTCTCCCTTGTCAAATCCCTGTTTCATAGGGGCTTTAAAACTGATTTCCTAAAGTATTCAATTTCAAAATGAGCTACCCACCACTGCGCAGAAGTGAGGGCTAGTCTGAGCACCAGCAGCAGCAGCAGCACACACCTCGATCTACCTGCGGTGTGAAATTTCAAGTCGTTGGTGGACGAAATGCAAACTCTTCAATCGTTTGACTGGATCAGCTATGTTCACTCTTTCCTGGGCTCCAGGTCCTGAGCGTTTTGGAAAATCATCCTTTAATATGTGCATTGACTGCAGCTGCAAATGTCACTTAGTCATGCATCTCCACACTCAAACCCAGAAACAGATTAGAGATGTTGTTGCTTGACTACATTTATCATAACTGGCCAGACAGCAGATCCCAACAGACCGCCTCGCTCCTCTCCTCTGAATGGGTGCTACTTTATAGTCACCTTAAATTTTCAAAGGCATCTTGTGTCACTCGGGGTGGAGGTGGGGAAAACACCTTCAAAAGCCTGCCATATCTCGTCTTGGGGCCTGCATCGTAATCTCCCCCTACCCTGTTTGCTGCCCCTCTGCCACCTCCTTTCCTTTGCAATTCATATTTTTCCAAGACACCGGGCACACACATGAAGGCGGTTACAGCGGCCTTTGTGTCCTGCGAGACTTGAGAGAAGTGAGGAGGATGGGAAAAGTAACATGCACCTGAAAACCTCCACAGTTCAGACATGGAGAGGCTGTGCAGTGATCAAAGGATGCTTCAATTAGTTGTGAGGTGTGGCTGTGCTCATGTACTGAACTCTGCTGATGAATGGCGATGAATTCTTTTAATGGATAAACTTCAGAGACTCATTAAACATATATGACCCCTTAAAACTAAACGTCTGTATCAAAACACACTATTTTTTCTTTATCTAACAAGCACTCAGCCTCTAAGAGAAGGGATTACGTTTCAGAGCATTAGTGCACGGGTACCAAATGGATCTCAAACTAAAGTTTATATCTCCAAATCTCTCCGAATCTCTTTCATCTGCTCTTGAGGTGAGCATGCTTTCCAACAATAAACAAAAGAGGAGCCCAGCATGCTAATTAATGGGAGCTCCGATTCACGGCACTCTGTTAATTATAATTAGGGGTTTGTAATTAGCCCACTGAAAGAATGGCAGGCTGAGTAAGGCCTTCTGAATTGTACCTGCGAGAAGATTAAAAACCAATCACGCTGTCTTTCTTGCTCAGGCCTCTCCGTTTGGAGCTGGGCGCATTAATCTGGGCAGCTGCACATATAGTAAACATGAGCTGACAAGCCTGACTAAAGATCTCCAGGCTCTAATCTTTAAAGGACTCAGATGAGTTGATAGTGTAAAATCGAGTTTTACAGCGAGAACAAGTGTTTATCGCTCCTCGTACGGAGAAGTTAACCCACTCTCTCAGGGTCCTGGTGACTGAAAAGCACAAGCTGTCGTGGGCCAAGAACATAAAACAACTCATAAAATAGACCTTTTTTAAATATTGGAATGGGCAATTCAGAACGCACTGCTAACTCCCACTGCTGGCCTAGAAAGGATGTAGAAAGGCACTTGTCTTCTCAGATATAAATTAAGGTGACAGTTCTTCTTCTAACCTGCAATGCATGGCGCTAACTCAATGGATGAGACTAATTCCTGAACCTGCCAGAGGGAGCTGCATGTCCTGCTCTTATGGATGCGATCCCTCACTGGCTTCCCACTGTAACTGCAGGGCCGAGCAAGAACAACCTTAATTCACCTCAAATGCATGTTCTCTGTGGCGCTCCAACAAACGAACGACAGTTATTTCATGGAGTGCTTTGATTTATGGAAATGTGTGTATTTGCAGCTCTGGAGAGAGAAGAAGAAGAATCTCAACATCAAACTCATGTCTGTGCATCAGATGTGATGCTACATCAGTCAACCAGTGCCCATGAAAATGACAAATTAACACGTTGTTCCTCATTAGTGTTGGTCCATAGACAAAGACACTGATGGGCTGGTGTCATGGTTATAATGGGTCTCACATAGGAATAATAATAATAATGAGTGCAAAAATATGAGCTAAAAACACAAGTTAACAAGAATGTAAGTGTAAATGTTATACGTCATAGTAAAGATTGATTAAAAAGGTGATAATTCATTGTTTGTCATAGGTTTTTAGTTAAAAATGATCTGCTGATCGGCCATGTTTACGATTGATTGCTGTTGCCTTCCAGGTGGAAAAGGTTGAGAAAGATGGTTTTAAATTAAAATGTTTTATTCACCTTCTGTACTGTACGATAGAAAGTGCACTTTAGGTTACTGTACATTATTGGAGCCTTGATTTGTTTCCTTTTTTTCTGTAAGTTGACATAGAAGTTTGGTGAAAGTGTCAATCTGTTGTTGATTGATTACAGCGAAGCTGCACTAATGGTCTCCTAGTGGTAGCTTTGTGTCTCATGTGAATAAGTTCAATCAATCTTCTCATCCAATTATTCAAAACAGCATAATGCAAAATAATAATACTATTCTTTTCATGTGTGGAAACAGAAACAGAAACTTGAACAGTTAAAAGCATTTTTCTCCCTCTTTTAATCGTAGTTCTGTTACTATGCTTTAATAGGAATCATATTCACATCGGCACGGGAATAATCCGATAAAAAGCACAAACAAACAAGTTTAGTTTTGTTAAAACTGCATTAACTGAACCCAACGACTGATAATGACCAACAAAAACATCATCCAACCAGCAGAGCTCCTGCCAGAAGCCCACAGCGGCCTTGAGTAAACCAAAACAGTGACTTTTGCACAACAACTTGGCATTTAAACAGAACAGCTGCACTGCTTCCCTAATAATGACTAACAAATGCAGCACCAAGCAGAGGCAGAATTTCTCTGCTCTCCCACCAGAAGCCCGCGGTTGGATCGGGGTGGGCAGCATAGGACATAAAAAGACACGGTAAAAGGCAAGAGATCCTGAAGCTAGCCTTGGCTGCACCGGAGCTTTGTTCTCATCTTCAAAGGCTACGCTTCTTCTTCACAGGATCAAAAAATCCACAAACAAATAAAGCTCAGAAAATGAGATACATACAGTAAGGTGTTGGATCCCTGTGCAACTTTCCTTCACGGTGGGGGTATTGATAAACACAATCTCTTTGATAATTTTTTTGTTGCTGATGGCGGTTCCTGGTGTTTTGTTGCCTTTTGTGTGTGGCTAAGTGTGAATGTGAATATGTGTGTGTGTGTGTGTCCTCATTGTGAAGGCCTACCTCACTGGTGCACCTCTGCTCTGGGCAGGTTTCAGCAGAACAGTAACCGTGCTGTCTGTCTGGTTCAGAGATGTCTCCTGGTCGTACGCCGGCATGGAGGGAGCTGAGGAACGAGAAGTGCAGCGTAGTTCAGTTTTTTCAGTGGAGTTTTTATCCATCTTCTCGACTTGTGACTCATTCGGCTCGGCAATAAATAGAAAGAAAGCAAACCCAGTTTTCTCATTTTTCCGCAGAGCAATTTTTTTCTTTTTTTTGCCTTTGTACCGACATAATTTAATCATTAAGTGTAGCAATAACGGAGCAGTGAGACATTAGCTGCTGTCACAAAAGTATCAGGCTGAGAGAAACACACACATATACACGCACGCACAGACACACACACACATCAGAATAAAAACTGAGCCGAGTAAGAAATATTGCAGGCCTGCCTCGTGGTCATCATCTAAAGCAGTCCCAGGGTTACTGGAAACTAAAAAGCACTTTGTCTGTGACCAATAAAGAAATTCTGCAAAATCTAATGTAATGGCCAGATTTAGAAAAACACCTCAGTGGATCAGCGTTTGAACAAAGTTTTTTCTCCAATTACAAAAAAGTGAGAATTTAGGAGGAGTGAAAACCAGCAGCTCTGTACGAAGCAGATTTCACTTCATTCACACACGGGCTACGTATTCAACATGATCCACACACACAGACTGTTCATGCCGTTGACGTCTGCTGACCTGAAATCTTGGTGGTGAACTGGGTGATGACAGGGGGGCCGTAGCCCTTGGCTGTGCTGGCACGCAGGGTGAAGGAGTACGTCGAGCCCGGGTAGAGGCCTGTGAACATGTGGGTGGTCTCATTGCCCAGCTTCACTACCTTCCCACTCTGGTTGGAGAGGTCCAGCTCAGGGTCAAAGGAGCTCACCGCCTTGTAGGAGATCTAGGAGGGAGAGAAATGAATATTCTGATGGTGGCCTCTGGTACTCTCTCTTCTGCCAGAGGAGGATTTGTATTCATACAATGAAACCGTTTCATGTTGAAGACATTCAAGTGGCTCAGAGAGCTGGAGCAGATACTGTACTCATGGTGTTTAGGTTTGTCTTACATTGCATTTAACGTATACAGTACATCACACACTATACTGTACACACTGAGAAAGAAATCCCTGCAGTTAGAGCTGGACAATAGTTTCCCTGTGTTAATATACAGAAAACTATTGTACAGTATGTTTAATAACCATGTTCTGCTGTATATTATAGACACCAATATAAAGGTTTTGAGATGTAAACAGACAGGAAACAAGTGTTGATTGAATTCTGTTTATAATCACAATAGTTAGGAAATGTTAATTAAAGTGATACTGAGCCTATCTGCAGAATGTTTACTAATGTGCACAGCTACTAAAACATAATTAAAGTTTTTCTGTTGTTGTTGTATTTAGACAATCAAAGCAGATGATTAAGACCAGGGCGAGATGGCCATCTTGCACATCATAATCATAATCATATTACAACACCAATATAATGATACTGTTTTTATGGAGTGTATTTTAAAAACCTTAAAGTGCTTCACACAAGGTTGACTGAAATTTAAAAAGTGTTCGATGTCTGTCAAAACGGACAGAGTTACTTGCAGCATGAGGCACGTCATGTTAAAACTTTGTTGTCTCAAAGATACAGAGGACTGTTGATGTCAAAGTCCTTTGCTTTGTGCAGCCTCAGTCCAACCTGAAGAACTCCCTGTGATATATAACATATCATTTTTGTTCCCTGCTCTTTGTTCTCATCAAACATCCTGGAAGCAGACGCAACTTGCAAAACAAATATAAGCATCAACATGTATAAAAGATGCTGTTGCAGTGTCTCTGCAGTGATGGATGTACATGTTGTTGTTGCCAGGCGCAAGTCAACATTAGCAAAACTATCCGCTCTCTACTTCCAAACGGAGCCACAAAACAATATATTAAAAAGTAATTTGTTCTCACTCTCTCTCCCTCTCTCTCTGTCCTGTTATGTGGGAGCATCTGATTTTATGTCAACCAGGCATTTCTAAAAAAAAAATTAGTGAGATACACAAACGCTGCAGAGAAGGACCGTCTGACTGGTCGCCGGCGCAGGTAGCCCATTTTTCAACCAAAGCTGAAGCAAAGCTTGTGGGTTTCAAGGAGAGAGGAAACACTCTTAATGTATTCCTTCTCCATTAATAAACACACAGGGAGCTCTGGAGGGAAGCATTAAGGTGAGTGTTTTTGCTAATATCCATTTTGAATAACTCTAAAGTCCCATTTTAAGAAAATGCCTGTGCTCGTACAGGAAAACCTCCATTATAATTCCAATTAAGGAACACAAAGGGAGTTTGGAGTACTACATAATTTGTGTCCATCAACTTTTGAAATGCTTCGAGGCCTTCTCATTTAGTCTTTGTCTGTGAAATGAGTCTGTGATGCCAAATCCTATATCATAACATTTCAGAGAGAGGGATTGGAAATGACTTGTCACAACTGGGCACATGGACGGGCGTTTACAATTATAATGGAACTGACGGGAAAGATGAGAGCGGACATTTGAGCCAATTAATTTGGGCTTGCTTGTAACTATTACTGCACCTGACGTATTGAGCTTATTGTTATATATCACATTGGTTTACTTTTTCTGTAAATGTCAGTGAAGTGTTCATAAAATCATAAATGCCTGTATAATCTCCTGCACCTTCAGCTGCTCTATACTGTTTTCCTGTTATAGCACCAAAGAGCAGAGAGCTGAACATCTTTACAGTATTTGCAGGCGAGTTTTAACCTGCAGCTAATATTAATCTAGATTCAAGCGATTCAAACAGGCTGCAGGTTTTAAAGTTTTACCTAATAATATTCTGAAAATACTATTTATTTAGTTAAAAAAAACAGGCTATTTACTGGGGGAAAAAAGGCAATGGGACTCAGAGCTTTTATTCAATAAACAAGAAATGGTGCTTCAGAATTTAACTAAACACGACTGATGAGCAGGAAATAGACGGAGGATCTGCTGTATGGCTTCAAAGCAGCTGGTTCATGTCTGTCTGAGAGGTTGTCAGTTAAATGGCATTCAACAGAGCTCGGTCAAAAAGGAGCGGAGCTGAAATCTCTTTGATATCAGGCCTTGTCAGACGCATTTCACATGGAGTCCTTTGATAATGTCAATTCAAAGCAACGTCCTGACTCATAAGAAGTAACTTCTTGGGGAATACCAGCAGAATACATGGTGGGTTACTCTCTTAAAGCAGAGAGTCAGACTGCATCGGTGTGAGGGGAGGAGGAAGGGGGTGGGGGTGGGGGAACCTGCAGTGAGCTGCTGGTTTGTTAGCTTAAGTGACATGAATACTAATACCTTATCTATATCTGTCTATATATATCAATCGAAAACTGAAGATTCTAGTTGAACTCTATAATGATGCTTTACTCTACACTAAAACACGAACACACCTGGATGTCGGTGAGTTATAGCTTATTCTAACGAGACACATTAGTATACGCTTACAGCTTTCTAGACAGAGAGAAGTAATTGCTGCAGCGTATGAATACAACACCCAGAGGTGAGGTATTTTAAAGTGAAACACATTTGCCTCTCAACATAAATATGAGAGAACGTGACAAAGCAGCAACAACACAAATGGCAGCGTTCGCCTTGAATGCTTTTACTTGTAGCATGAAATTTTAAAAAGATCAACAACTGAAACATGTTGCTGTAAAAGTGATTAAGTGGGCACTAAAACCCACCCTTTTTATGGCCAGTGTTTTCCTGCACCTTTTAAGTGCCACAGGAAACAACAACAACAACACCGGCTCTGCACACGCCTGAATAAACAGCAGCGGTATTATGATCCCAGCTTCGATTGAAATGTCTCAGCGGCGCCGAGAGAATATCCATTTCAATATTTCATTCACCTTCGGTCACCTGATGTCACGGCAGGCGGAGGATGGAGCCACGTTCGGGTTGCGTTGCTTTTACTATTAAATCTGCTCCTCCTTGTTATTGTGTGTGAGGCGCGGCCTTGTCAATGACGGCTAACCTACTCAAAATACCAAGCATGAGCAAACGGTGACAAGAGGGAGAATCAACAGAGGAGAATCAATCTGTGGGAAAGGCTGGAGGATTACTTCCACCTTAAGATGGTTAAGATCAATGTGTATATACATCCTGTGTGTGTGTACGTGTATGTGTGTGCATGTGTGGAGTCTGTTTCTATTACTGAAGATTCAACTCAGCTCACCAGACAAGACCAGCAGGGGTTGTGTTTAGCCTTATGTCAACATTTGCTTGGTGCTGAATCGTGATGTGCTCGAGGTGTGTTTCACAGACTCAGAGAGTTTTTTTTAGAGGTCGCACATGTGTCAAAGGACAGAAGACGACAGTCATGTGCAGTTGATTCAATATTCAAATTCCTCCATTATCATTCACACTGTGCACCAAGAAATGAATGAAATAAAGAGTGCCTGAAGCACAATGTTTGGAGAACCTAGTTCAGTTGAAGGAGTCACATTGAAACACAAGAGCATCCATCTCTCCTGGTAAAACTCTGAACAGCAGTGAAACGTACTATAAATATATATAATATAGAACATACTAATATACCTGCATGGTATTTCATACAGGAGACAAAAAAAGAGACTAATCTGATTCTTCTTCTTCCAATCTGATAACTCAAGTGATCAGTTTAATTAAAGCCTGGTTTATTTAAGTCAGGATAATTGTAGCTTGACTGTTGATTGGTGCTTACTGTTGCTTCTGGCCATGTAAATATTCAGCATTCATTACTGCAGAGAAGCAGGTCTGCAGCCAGGCTAGCAGCTCAGTGAGACTGATGTGGCACAGTTGGTGCTTTGAGCTAAATGCTAATGCAATGACAATGTTAATAACAACAAAGTTGATGTTGAGCAGCAGGTATAATGTTTACTGTGTTAGCTTAACATGTCAACATTGCTATTGTTTGCTAATTAACAAAGTACAGCCGAGGCTCATGGGAAGGTCGTGAGCAGTGGGTCACAAACCACAGGAGTGGACCTGAGGATGGTGCTGGAGGGAGATATCACAGTTCATCCTGAGGGAGACGTGAATGTGGACCGAGCGAACGACTGGGGCGTTGGCGGGGTGTTTTTTTTTTTTTTTTTACAGCAGCTTCTCCTCTGTTACTTTTGTCCCTGTCCTGTTTCACCTGTAGCTCTGCCACTGGCTCTTCCTGATTACTCCACCTCGCCTGGGAAGAAAGGGCCCTGTGAAATAAACCCATTTTGAGAGATGTCTTGTGTCTCTTTGATTTGGGGTCACTGGTGGAGGGCTGTTTGCCGCTTAGGGCCACCTGTTGGTCAGGTGTAACAGAGGAGGAACTCTCTGTTTTATCCTGAGGTGAACCTGAGCCTGAAAACTCTGCAGAAAATGCCTCCAAGCAAATAAGTGAACAAACAAACAGTGGACTAAGAGGGTTTAATTCATAATCTCTCTTCATGATGTGCCTTTGTTGCGTGGGCAGACACAAACATTCCCAAGCAAAAGAACACAAAGTGATTCGCATGATAGAAATAAATCAATACGAACATTTTTCTACACAGCGCTGTCAATCTCAGCCTCAACACGACTCAAAACAAAAAAAAAAAAACTGAACTGATTGATCAATATCTCTAACTGAGGTTCCTTGTGTACCTCGTACTGGGTGATGATCCCGTAGGTTTGCGCTGGTTCCCTCCACTTCAGGATGATCTTCTCCTCATAGGCGCTGCCCTGAATGGAGTCCAGAGGAACAGCACCTGGCACTGTAGGAAATTATCACACACACACACACAAATTTGTTTCTTAAAAAACAACCTGAAGCAGAACAGCGATTTCCAAGGCAAGAAAGTAAAAAAGTCTAAACAGCAGGATGTCCTTGATGCTTTTCTTTTTTTTTCGGATTTTATTCTTTTCCTCTTCCATCTGTTGTTTCCAAAGTTAAAAATGTTGTCAATACAAATTGGATGAAAGCTGTTCCGACTTAGATTCTTTGTTTTGTTTTTCTTTTCTATTTATGATTTACCCAGCCCAGCACCTCACGCTGATGTGCATAAAACAATAAACAAAAGAGCTTTTCAAGGACCTACAGTACACAAATGGCCATGAGCCAAAGTCAAACACATCATCACAGGAATGTGTGAGATTATTTGAAGCCGCCGTCGCTAAAAAACACACACATACACACACACACATAACGTGAGATGTGTTCAACAGTAAAACTGAACACGTTTCACACAGATAAGGAATGTGTTGCAAAGATGAACTAGTGAGCCCACGGGAATAGTGGAAATCTTAATCTTTTCACAATGTTTATTTGTACTGAGACGGCGCCGTCACAGAGATCTGCTCCTTTAACCCCTTGTGCGAATTGCTTTCATTCTGTAAGTGAAACAGAATGATGTAGAGATGTCGAAGAGTTATCTTCAAGAATGCAACTACAGCTACGCCCCTGTCTGTACACTTCTTCCCATGGGACCTTAAACACACAGATTTGCACACACGCACACACACAACACTGCACAGACACTGAGAAACAGTTGCCACTTTCAAGTTTCCAACCAGAGATATCTGAGCCAGACATGACAAGACCCTCTTTTCGTCAGCTGAGCCTGTTTGTTATCTGGCGGCCGGGGTTCCTTGAGACTTCTATAGAGTTCATTTCCTGTGTCTGCTGAGGCAACACACAACATCTTTCATCTTTGGAGGAGGTGAAACAATGATACAACACAGAGAGAGGCTTGATGTCTGCATGACTTCTCCTGCTGCGCTCTCCTGAAAAATATTTGGAAAATCCCCCCAAAACTGTCATGAGTAGCTACGAGCTGTTTGTGATCAGGTGAGGCTTTTACATCCAGACGTAAATGTTACAACTTTGATTATGAAACTTTGTTATTTTTACTTTGTCATTCATGTTAACTACCAGTTTCCAGACTGTAAATAAAGACGGACGCAGCTTCTACAGCCTCACTCACAACGCCATTTTGAAACACTGATATAAGAAATTAAACAAATATTTATTGGACATTTTAACATGGGAGTCTAAGGGGACTGACTCACTGTTGGAACCAGACTCTTGTGGCCATTCGAGGAACTGCAAGGGGGCTTGATATTATCATTTAGGTTACACTTTAGTCTGACACTTACTGTAATACATGGTTTATAACTCATTACATTGGAGTTTCAATTAAAGATAGTTACATTTATGAAGTGTGAATCGATGCAAATCTCTGATGAGCCTCTATGACTGGAGTCTAAACAGCAAATGAATATTTGATAACATGATGTAATCATGTTTAACTAAATAAAAAACTGCTCATAGATGTGTTGAAATTTAATTTTCCTAATTAAAAATCCTTGTTAAGAGCGATAAACATGTCATCAAATTAATGTAAGAGAATTATAATCAATTATTTTCAATTTCATCCTTTAGTTTGATTATTTTTTTGTTGGGTTCAGTGTTTGTGTTTCACTGTATTTATCAGCACATCTGTACCTTGTGTTATCTGTCACAGCCGTCACATCACACTCACCGTCCTCGTCAGTCTGAACCTCGAGCTCCGTGCTCTCCTTGACCCCCTCTGGATTACGCAGCACCAGCTTGACGCTGAGGTTGGTGAAGGGCGTCAGGTTGTGGATGGTGTGCTGAGGGTCGCGGCTCTGGGTGTCATAGCACACCTCCTCGCGGGTCTCCTCCTTGCCGGCCACCCTGGAGCGGTACTGGACGGTCAGGTTGTAGCTGTGGCAACGGGTCACATTGTAGCCCAGAGGCTCCCAGCGCACGGTCACCTGCTTGGACTGGATGTCCACCACTTCCAGCCTTTGTGGGCCATGCATGGGCTCTGACAGAGTTGGACAGAGAGCGGAGAGTGAGCATACATCAAAATAATCAATTAAGCCGTATGAAATGACAGCTAGTACAAGATAGTTTCAATAAAATCAGGGAAATGACTGAGGTCTATGCCGGGGCACAGAGACGGCTGTGTTCTTTTAGGTATAAGAAAAAAAAAACACTTGAGACCCGGTCAATGCTTTTTAAAAAAAAAAAATCATATTGAAATACCATTTCCTCTGTTTGGAGATTCTTATGACCAGAAAATATTTTTTAAAATTTCAAAGCCGCAGCCTGATACTGAGTTGCCACATCCCATCACCGTTGCTAACTAGGTCTCACAGCAGCTGCACACACCAAGACGCCACAGGTCTGTTGGTGGAAACCCTCAGCAGGAGGTGTATCATCCCTTCAGAGCGTGCCGTTCCTCTGCTCCTTCTACCTTGTCCTCTGCCTTTTTTTTTTCTTTTTTTTCGCTCTCTCTCTCTCTTTTTCCATCTCGCCCAGTGGCGGTCAGCTATTAGCACCACACTGATACAGAGTCAGCCAGCCTGTCCATCCAGGCAGGAGACAACCCCCACCGCCATCCTATCACCTCTAATCACATACACAGGGTCTCCTTGCCTTTTCTCTTTTCTCCATTTTCTCTCCCTCCATCCACCTTCTCCCTCTCTCCGTGTCTTTTCTCCATTTCCTCTCTCTCTGTCCATCTTTCTCTGTGGCTTCCCCATTTTCTATTTCCCTCTCTCTCCCTCTTTCTCTTTCACCTCATCTCCTCTCTTTGCCCACCCCACCCCACCCCTCCATCTATTTTCTCCTCACTCTCTCTCTCTCTCTCCCTCTTCCTTTCCTACGGGGAGGAAAGCAGCCCAAGCACAAGGTAATGGGATCAATTTCCATTCCAGGTTAAATTCGCAGTCCATTTCTCTGGAACTTAACACTTTACCACCTATTAGGAAGAGCCAGGGCTCAATTTCCCCGTTCCCCAGGAGACACAGTCCAGCGATTCAGAGGCAGCCATGGCAGCCATGTTTAACATTCTGGAGGTGCATGGCCGGGGGGGGGGGGGGGTGCTGATCGGGAGGGGAGTGGACAGGAGTTTCAGCATGCTTGTCCATTTCTTCAGACTGTGCAAAGGACACGACAAACAAGCACAAATCTGCAAACAACACTCATGTGATGCCCCTACATTTGTGTCCAGTCGATACCTGCTGATATCTTGCAACCAGATCATCCCCAACACCCAGTGAGGATAGTTCTAAAATAACTTACAGTAACACAAGACTAAATCCTATATAGAGATGCTACAGGACAGAAATAAATGCCTTTTCATGAAATTGGGTCATGACATGACACATGACAGAGGCTTGTACACGTTACGTAGGATACCGCAGGAAGAAAACACAGTAAGAGAGGTAGAAAGAGAGAAATAAAGGCGACCTGCTAGTTGAATGAAAGATGGAGCGCTTGGATTTCACATAGAGAAACAACAGATGTGATCTCTCCTGCGCTTTCATAGAGCAGATGAAATAGCATTATAAGGGCCTGAGAGAGGCAGAGCAAGAGCTGTTAAAGACAGAAGGGGGATGGGATGGCAATGTGCAGCATGCAGCGCACAAAGCTGCACAAAAGTCTACAAATGATAAAAAATACAGTGAGGAAAATGGAAACAAGAGCTTTGTAAAGGAAGCTGCAGTGGTAATTAGCTTCTGTTTAAGACGGATTTGTCGCTGCAGGTTTAAGCAGAGTGCAACAAGTCACTAAAAATCCTTGACAGAGCACGTGTCAATCAGCTTTTACGAAAAAATAAGACAATAGGTGAAGGAAATATATCATTTTTGGACTGATTGAGAGGTTATAGGGATGTTAAGTCTTGCCGAAAGAAAAGGTGCTTTATGGTTCTGCTCTGAATTGCGGCGTTGGGAGCACTTCTTTGAATTTGTGTGTTATCTACGATAAAAGAGCCTCCTGGCAGCGCTGACCTTCTGTGATTGTATTAAAATTCAAAAGAAATGTTCATCTTTGGTGCAGACTGGTATGTAAGACATCTGCCTTCAAAGTGATTAGCTGCAAAGTCAAACATTCAGTGTAGGAAGCGCTAACAGACAATAAGTTATCCAGCTCCACCGTACCTGGAATGTAATAATTCACAAAGCGGTCCGTCGTTTGAAACTAATTTAATCAGAGCAACAGTAAAAAAAAAAAAAAAAACATCTGAGGCAGAACTTGGCAGAATCTGGTGAAGGCAAACAGGCCTTTTCAAATCGGTTGCGATGTTGGGAAAGCCATCCAGAAAATAGAAGTTTAAACCCCTTTATTTGCGGAACTATCTGTTGGCCGCACTCAGTAGGCAAACGGTTACACTAAAAGCACAGAGAATTGCAGGGTGGCCAGGCACAGAAATCAAATTAAACCAGATGCTCTCAAAGTGACAAATGCACCAAAGTGTGAATCTCGAGCAGACGTGCACGAGCACCAGGGAGGGGTGGGGTGGGGTGGGGGGTGCCAGGGAAGTCTCATTTCTTGGAATAAAGCATCCAAGGAGGAGAATGTCACACTCCGATCTTTGTGGAGCATCACAGATCCGCAGATCCTCAGGTCGGCTGCATCCCAAAAGCCGGCCGATGGAGACACGGCGATGCCAACGAGAACAGGAGGGGGAAGCACTTGGGGGAAAAATGGGATTGTGAGGAGAGGTGGACCGTAGCACATAAAGAAGGGAAATTCAAAAAGAGGAAGCCTTATATTCATATGTAAATTTAAAATGTGTCTTTTACTGGCATGTGCTAAGAACATTAGACACATTTTGGCTGGTGCACCAACAGTAATAGTGAAGGTACATAAAGAAATATTGGCCAGTTTGTAAAACGGCGCCTATGAATAATTCTATATAACCTCTCCCTGGAGTTTTGTGGAGAAAAGGCTAATTGTTTGTTGCCCCATTGGCTCCCTGTAGTGCAAATGCCAGCTGTCTGAGGGAGGCAGTAAAAATGTGAGGATCTGTGGCGAACGCCCAATCACAACTTGTACCCCGTGAGTCAGAATGACATCATCTGTTTGCATGAACAACAAGGTGCCTCATCTGTTTCAGTGCTTGGTCATGGTTTTGACTTTGAAGAAAGAGGAGAAGAGAAAGTGAAAGAAAGATAGAAAGAAAGAACACCTTGTACCCTCCTCTCCTGCTTAATCTGAAACGAACAGGTCGTGGTGAATGGCTGGCATCCTTTAAAAATAATCCCTTTGTGCATAGATGGGAGGCTGTGCAGCCATTTTCATATGGGCCCATGAATGACAGCTGATGAGATGAGCTTATTTTCACCAGTCTGCTGCAGTCGCTGTAGCTGTGTTTTATTGACCGAGCAGTAAGAGGCTCAGTATCACAAGCACAAACACAAATCACAACAAGGAATAACAAGGGCTGCCTCTTGAACTCCGTACCATTTGTTTTTTGCTTTTTTTTTTCTCTCTTTACACTTTTCACAAGCGATCGCACACCGGGGGCGACGGTTGGGTGAAAGTGCTGAAAATATGACTCTAATATCTCTCCACTATGGCAGATATTTCCAGTGGAATAGAGTTATAATAATGGCCATGAAAGCATCCCTTGGAGCAGGAAATTACTGAGGTCTATCTTACGCCAGGGCACAGATGAGCTCCAGTCAGAGCCAGATTGGTATTCCAAGCGGTGGACAAATTATCACCTGCCCCACACTCGCTGATGTAATTGAATAATTTAAAAATTGACATTTACATTGAACTATTAGTGATTTTTTTCCCCATCATTACGGCGTGACATTTAAATAATGTTTTTAGAAATTATCAGCACATTATTGCCTCTTGTTAATTTGAATGGGCCTTGCTCGCGCCACCATGACGCATGGCTGGAGAGATGAGCATGAATTTCCCAAAAACATGAAACCACAACAACAACAAAAAAAAGAACAACAACAAATAACCGCATGTTGCAGCCGTCTGTCCTAGAGGGGGCTTCAAATGGTGCACTTAGCCCCTGGGTAGAGCGAGACATTAGTCCTGGATGAAAGGAAACAAATTGGGCATGTCCGGAGCGCAGGCACTTTTATGTGAGACAAGTGTGTGCCATGTGTGTGTGTGTGTATATATAAGGGGGGCAATGTGTGTTTTCTAGCGTGTTTACGGTCTTATGCGTAGTCATTCGGAAAGCCAGGATCTTTATCAGATCCACATCGATTAAGAACAAAAAAAGCCTGGTGCTGGCACTTCCATCTCCCTGCTCTGCAAACACAAACACAGGTGGGAGAAGAGGGAAGGGAGGGAGAGAGGGAGGGAAGAGATAGTGGTGGTGGGTGGGGGGCAACTACTTCCCCAGTGATGAGAAACCCCCAGCAAGTCAATGTGGCCCCTGAGTTCAGCTGTTGTCTCACTGGGATGAAGCAGCTCTCAGGTGGAGGTGGAGGTGGAGGAGGAGGAGGAGGAGGAGGAGGAGGAGGAAATCCTGTGAGAGAGAGAGAAATGCCTCAACTTCCACGGGATGGCATGTAGACTGTCAGGTTGGTGGCTGGAGAACGTCAGCAGAGGGTTGTCACACACACACACACACACACACACACACACACACACACACACACACACACACACACAGGAGCCTTTGTCGAAGACAGAACCAAAACAACATGACGACGGCGAAGATTAAATCCTGGTCGGAGGGCTGTTGTCATGTAAAGTGTTCCTTTCCCAGGCACTGAGGCCTGGAATTGCCATCACTTATCTCTCACATTGCTGTGTTTTTCTCCCTCTGTTCTGTTTGAGCGTGGCGGGCTGGGGAGGCGAACACATTTGTTTGCCTCTTTCTATTACATCTCAGTGATAGCACTGAGGCCATTGAGGTAATGACATGGGTTTTACACTTAGGAAATCATTTTCATATCCCGCAGAAGCGAGCTGTAATGATAGCTTTTGATAACCGACAATCAAAGCTCCATCACCCTCCTAGAGTGCTCCTCTATGCAATCCTCTGGAGGAAGACAAAGAGAGGAGGGAGGAGGTTAAGAGCGAGAGGTGGAGGGAGTCATGTGTGGGTGGGTGGGTGGGTGGGTGGGTGGCTGCAGGGGGGGGTGGTTCGGAGGGTTGGAGAGGGAGAGCTACTGTAAGACTCAAGAGGCAGAGGGCAGGTGGCAAAGTTTTTGCTGCCATTAAATGCAACAAGTCAAACTGGAGGGGGGAGGGGGGGCAGAGGGGGAGTCGGTGCGTGTACACATGATATAATTGATAGCACTTAAAAGGTACCGTACACGGACCTCTTGTGTTCCAACGTCACCCTCTACGCCCATTACACAGTCAGAGACAAATGCCCACAGGCTCCACACCACACACACACACAGGCACACACAGGCACACACAGGCACACACAGGCACACACACACACACACACACACACACACACACACACACACACACACACACACACACACACACAGGCACTTTGCCCGAACACCTCGGAGGCGTGGATAATCACAAGGATTTATTGAATGGTGGTGGTCGCTACTCACTCTATCAAGTCCTTCTTTATAGGCCTCGTGATAAATGGCACTGCCACGATGGGTGAGGATGAGGGGTGGAGGGGCGGAGGGGCGGAGCCCCCCACCGCCTCCCACCCTACCCGTCTCCAACACGCTAGATCGAACTGACACCACAGAATGAGCCCCCGTTGCCACACTGGACCATGCCAGGCTGGGGCTGGGCCGCCACCTTGTCTGATGAACGCCCTGAAGCTGTAGGGGTGGAGATGAATGGGTGACTGCCTTCCTGGTCTCTCTCTCTCTCTCTCTCTCTCTCTCTCTCTCACACTCTTTCTTCCGTCTCCCTCTCTCCCCCATTTCTCTCCTCTCAACCCCAACTGCTTGAGACAGACGGCCTCCCACCCCGAGTCCACTTCTGTTGGAGTTTGCTTCTTATTAAAGGGGAGTTTTTTCTTTTTTTTCCTCTTCACTGTCGCCAACAGTTTGCTCACGGTGGGAAATGTTAGGTTTATCTATAATACTCCAAGGTCTCGGCCTTCCTCTGTAAAGTGCCTTGAGATAACACATCTGTGATTCGACACTATATAAATGAGACTGAACTGAGCTGAATTGAGCACAGAAATAGAGAGGGAGAGTGAAAGCATCAGACGAGTCGCTCTGTAGGTGCTTTCAAGTGCTTATCATTATTTATGTATAAATTGTATATTTGCAACATTTGACACTTTGTGTCTTGGCTTGGCATTCAAACCTTTTCCTACCAACCCATATAGATAAATCTGCACTGAGGAAAGTGATGTTTCTATACGTCAGACCTCAGCAGCTCCTGCTAACATGAACATATAGACACCAAAACCACAATGATTTGATACTGATGAAAATACCTACATTTGATGATTGCAAGATAAAATAATCTCTAAATGGGTTAATGAAGGTTTATGCTGAGTGGATATTGGAGAGAGGCTTATTAACTAATAGAATAACAACAGATTACATCAGTGTTGTTGTTGTTTGAGTCCCCACTTGATGTGAAACACTCAGAATAAAAAGGTACAAATTGCCACCACGTACATTTATACCTAATAAAACGCATGAATCAGATTCATAATAATGAGTAGGTTCTGTTTTCTGCATTTGTATCACACCACTCACTGTGAATCTATGCACTGGCACAAACTGATCACCCAAACATGTTGAATATTTCCATGGAAATTGTGATTTCATGAATTAATAATAGGCTACTTACTACCATCATGTTTTGTAACATACTGGTCACTGCAGTCGTTTAAAGCCCACTACAGCTAATTCACTGTGAATGTATCGTTTGGCACGGTGGAAATGAAGTAAGGAAAACCAACTGCGAACCCCTTGAGGTGATATTCGCTTCGAACACCAAGCACCTGTAGTTAAAAGACATAAAAAAAAAAAAGTTGAACATGTTGGTTGAATGTTCTTAGATGAGAAATAAATAAATCAATAAATAACAGTGTACAAAATGTCAGTAGGTAGTCGTTTCCATCAGAGAGCATTTAGAGGGATTAAAAGAACAAACCCAGTGAGTGTGTCTCGGGGGGCAAAAGGTGACGGGAAGTGCAAGTCCACCGAGTGGATGAAAACAAATGTGCAGCCAGTTGATGGGAAGAGCAGAGGCAGAGGAGGTGGAACTGGTTAAATCAATCTTTCATTTCGTTTCCACCAATATGCTGTGCAGTGATTGGGGTCAGAGTGACAGGTAGAATGACCCCCACCACCACTACCACTCACCCACCCGCCCACCCCCTCATCCTCCATCTGTCTTAACACATATACACACCCACAGACAAGCCATCTCTACTGTCAGGCCAAGCTTTGTCTCCTATGTTCAGGTTGTATCCTGGGGAAAAGTGCCTGCGGTTAGGGTTTACAAACGGCAACAGAACACAAGCCCTCATTTACTGACGGGGACACAATCTCTACAGGAGCAGTGGGAGGTTATCAAGGTGATTCTTCAACTTCAACGCTCCCCAGATGGCCCCGCATGGCATTGTCATTTATCGCCCCCCCCCACAAAAAAAAGAAAGAACCTGCATGTGTCGCGCTCAACTCAGGGTGTTACCTAGAGTGTAAATCAAAGTGAAGCGCTTGACTTTGTGAAATGGCTGCTGTGTTTTCTGAGCCACCTACTTAGGAGATATATGAGGTCTAAGATCTAGCTATCTGGGGGGGGGGGGGGGGGGAATTATGGGGAATAAATCGCAGCCTTCCTGACGTTCCCGTCCTTTAGCGAAGCAGGAGATGCAGAAATGTTCTTGAGTTAAGAGTTATACAACCCGACTGAATGAGTGCTTCCTGGACGCCTAAGCAAAAGAAGGGGGGTGGGGGGGGGGTGGGACATCTATAATTCAGCAAAAGGATGGAGGAAATCTGTGACAAAAATTACAGCAGATAGACTATGAATAATTAAACATGGAGAATAGAAACATTTAAAGACCTTGAGAGGCTTTTCAGTTCAAATTTAAAAAAAAAAAAAAAAAAAAAAAAAAAAAAACACCAGAAAAAAAAAAAGATCTTATCCGACTAAACTTCTGCTGTTTATCACTCTCCTGAGGCTTAAGAGATGAGGATGCAAACAACCTCCGTGATGACTGTTTGTGAGGCGGCTCTGCAATAACTCGACACCAAGTTTATGTGGATGTCACCAGAGTGGTGTTGCTTTTGTTAAAGAGTGTCAATTCCTCCGATGGAGATAGATGGAGTGACGGAGATGAGGAAAATAACAATAATGAAACAGCTATAAATACAGAGTGTCTCTCTTGCTCTTGTCTATCTTTTCCCTTTCCGACCGCCGTCGTCTGAGGATGTGTCCTTGAGAAGAACACAAATTGCCTTTTGTGGAGCCAATATCATAGAACACAATTCGCCATTCTTCTTCCAACCGCCTGCAATAAAAAGGACTTTTATTGTGGGCCTCCTATAACCTTCCTGCACACCACAAACTCAATCTAGCCTGTTTTTCACTGACTGACAATGGCACACAAATTCAATGGGGCCTCGAACCAATGCATTTCATTTGCTGTGCCATGGGGCGATTTATAAAACCTATAGGTCACGTGACCGCCGGCTATTGTGGGTGGCGAACCACACCAATGTTATCTGAGATAGTGAGGTGAAGAGGTGAGGCTCCATTCACGGCTCGAGGGGACAATGGCATTAATTAGAGACATCAAATCCAGCAAACAATGTCCCATTCCCCTTAGACCCAGAGAGACAGATCAGCTCCATCTCAGCTTTAAGAGGAAGAAAAAAAAAAGGTAGTGGTTGTCATTAAGGGTTAGACCTCACAGAGACAGATGTGCATGAGGTGATAGAGGGTTTAAACTGTAGATGGAGCTGACAGGCTGTAATTCTCCCTTTGATGGCCAAACGATAAGGCTCGGTGAGACAAGAATTAGCCAGCTGTAATATAACTAGGGTCAAATGAAGGTGTAGGCCTTTGTAGGCATTATAGATCATGAAGGCTGAATCGAAATGAGACGGAGGATCTTTGTTTTGCTTCACCACAAAGGATGGCTCCTGTTGCCTAACAATCTTGGACTTTTCCATATCGGTTCCACATCCTTTGGTTTTCACTGTTTCACTGTACACCGAATACTAGCATGTTAAAGCAGAAACCTCAGGCTGTTAATGTTTCGGCCATATTGTTTTCAGTAATGCATCTTGGGAACAGCTGGGACCATGAAGGGTTCACCTGTCGGAGGCTTCATTGACCAGGTTGCATTTGAAGGAGCCTCCAAAAATGGGACAGTTGCATCCCACCACAGTTGGTCAATTGGTCTTCGAATGCAACCCCTGACTGGGGACACAGCTACCGACACCTTCAAGTGCAGCTGGGAGTAATGTAAACTGATGGAGCCAGGTTAGCAGGCTAACAGTGTCTGTCCTACTTCTGTCCATCAATGAAGCTGCTCATCACTCCAACTTCAACTATTCCATTTGGCAAAGAGAGTTTGAGTACAGACATGCCATCACTTCTACCTAAGCTAATGGTCTCTAACACCTTTGCTGTCACTCCATCTGAGAGACTTTTGCCAGTTTTTAAGTTTGCTAAATCTAAATTTGGCCTCAACCAAACCTGGCTCGAAGTTCTTCAGTGGAAAAGAACAATCGCAAACTTTATGTGAGTGGTACCGAGCCCTAACTGTCTGTACGTCAGGCCGATTTTCTTGTCAGTCAATGTGAAGGGTTTCTTGACAAATTAAGTGTAGATGGTACTTTTTAAGGCACTCTTTGACAGGTGAACAATGGCTGGGGGGGGTTGAGGAAAGGCTTTAAGTTACGTTAATCAGTCCGATCATTATTAAGCACTTTGTGAACTTTAAAAGCAAAGACGATGAAAGGAGAAGTTGATTTTCCAGCGGTGGACAGTTCACTGTGCAGCTTATTGGATTCTTATTATTATGACAACAATACTGGTTTCTGGTGTTTGTGTGGGATTCAGAAACTTTTCAAGGTTTGTCAGGAATTATATTGTTTGTATAGAAGTTTTACTCCACTATAATAGGATCTACACAACAACAGCACTTTCACAATATGGTCAATGTGCCTTTAGTATGGAGTGAGGGATGCTTTAACAGACAACTCCAAAGAAACCTTCTCGTTTTTTTTTCTTACCATATTAATGCAAGTTGAGTTTCCTTTTACAGAACCTAAGTTATATTGAAATGTTGATGTTTGTTTAGTTTATCTATTGTCATTGCATAAGATCATATACAATGAAATTTCGTTTAGCAGTCTCCTGTAGCAGCAAAACAAAACAATTAAAAAGTTAGAAACATAAAGTGCAACAAGGGTCAATAAATAATTAAATATCAACTATATTAAAACATGAAATACATAATATACAGCAAAGGGAAGTCACATCACATCATCAAGTCATATCATAAATAATAAAATTATATTAGTAATAGTAAAACGATTGGATCAGATGTGTCATCACTGTTGCAGGATGTCCACAGCTCTGGGGTAGAAACAGTCCCTTTTGCCCCACTGTACATGATATGTAACAGCAACCAGTGTGAGCTTTTATTTATTTATTTATTTAGTATTTTCCTTTGGGCTTTTTGCCTTTAATTGACAGGGCAGTAGAAATGGACAGGAAATGGGGAGGCAGAGAGATGGGGAATGACATGCAGCAAAGGGCACCAGGGCTGACTGCAGTCAGGACTACAGCCTCTGTATATGGGTCACCTGCTTAACTCGGTGAGCTACACGACGCCCCTCAGTGAGAGGAATGCACAGATTAAAGGAAACATGTATATTGACCTTAGTGCACAATCTAAAGCTGATAATGTTTATCAGGTGAATTATTTCTAATGGTCAAAGTTTGGAGGAATTTTCACAAGAGGAAAAAGTGTTTAACATTCACAATTCAAGGTGTCACATTGCTGCATCAGTGTAACAGAGAAAAACAGAGCCTCCATCAGCTCTGCCTTCTTCATGTTGTTGTTGCTGGCACGTTTCTTATTTGCATCAAAACAGACCTGGTCTATCGCAAATTAACCAGGAGGCTAAATGCAAATAACCAACCTTGGTGTGGGTGCACATTAATTGCGCAGCTCCTCCCTTCTCTCCACTGTTATAAACGACTGTTTAAACGAGGGCTGATCCCTGATTAACGCTGATTCCCTCGTGTTTAATAGCACTCAGTGCAACAGAATGGCAAAGTAAAAACAAACAGATGAGACTACACCCACGTGGCACCCCGAGCGCAGATGGAGACAACTTATAGATGGAGATGTGGAGTTGGCAGAAGCTGGAGTCTGAGCAGGTGTTTGGACCCAGCATGGACATCATGTACTGCCATTTTAAAAGCACCCAAGATCCGGGGGGACAGCAGAGGCCACGGGGTGGAGGGAAGAAGCACACAGGACAGACTGTTCTCCTACCATGGAAACTAGTATGAAACTATCTCCGTCTGAAAGGTAAACAAGTGCTGAGTGGAGGAAACACACCATGCAGAGGCCTAACTGTGTCTCAGACAACATCATCATGTGAGAGTTGATTGATTTGGGCTTTGTTAAAGTGACTAAACGAACCGTTGTCGGCTGGTGTGGGCTGAATAGACGACTCTGAGAATAACTGTATAATTGGAGTAACAGTAACAGATGTACACTTAAAGACAGAGTGTTGCTGCAACAAAACGACAATCAACATGTCTGCGATTGTCTTTATCCAAAGCAGGGTGTGATGTGAAGACGGCAAATACTCTTTACATGCAGACATGAAGTGCAGCTCAGACTACAGAGGAGCAGTTGTTTAAAAAGGTTGCCCATCTGCCGTCCTAGTGTGGGCTGGAAATGGTTTCTCTGTGTGAGATGGACTCTCAATAGTGTTGCTGAAATGCAAAGCACCCTGCTGTGATCCTAGGGCATCACCTGATATTATGGTGTCTTCCTTCAAGTAGCACTTACCAAGCGTGGAGCGCTCTGAAGTGGTAAACAACTTCACACAGACACAAATTTCACATGGAGAGGGAGCGCGGTTAGCAAAATGCTTTTCTCTCTTTAGCTGGAAAAAAAACATTTGGCGAGCCATTTTGGCGAGTGGGAAATAACAAATTGTAACAAGTTGTGAAATCCGACATCGACGGTGGCGGTCCGGAGACGATATGCAAAAGCAAAAATGTTGTTTGAATCACTCTGCAAAACCCTTGAAACCCACAAATAACCCCCGAAAGCAATCACAGAGCCTTGGATAAGGCATTCTTTTGATGTTCACTGAGAAAGTAATGAAAGTGCTTCATGGGAAAGAAAACCTTTCAAGGCTACCCCTTTCTTCCTCCTGCTCTCTGAATCGAATTGGTGGCGTCCTTGCATTATACATTCCCCATTTTACAGAAGATTGAATTAAAACATCCTTTGTCATCAGAAACATTGCTCAGTTCGCCAAGTGACCAAGGCATGGCTATGAATAATTATTGGAGAGACAGTGCCGTAAAGTGGCCACAGATTTTCATTAGCGCCTCCAGACAGCAGTGCGGCAAGAGGGAAGGAAGAGGGGGGGTGACGGTCCCTGGGCCTGTCTGTATCAACAGTGATGTATCACACAGCCCTGTGAGTCTTAACCGTTCAATTAGGAGGCTCTGCTGAGGCCCAGCCTGTCAGTGGGGAAGACCAGCAGAGAGTCGGACAAGATCAAGAGCTGCTTCCTCAAACACACTTCAGGAGCCGGGGCCATCAATCTCCCCGACTGTGACCGGCAGGGTGGCCAAGGGGGCAGGACCCCACTGAAGCCGGGCCCCGGCTCCGAAGGCTGCACAGGTAGGGCCATTCATCCCTATCAACCAGACTAAAAATGAATAAGCTCATGACCTTCACAGTTGGGAAGAGGGGGTGGAGGGGGGGCTGCACCCTGGGCAGGGAAGGGAGAAAAATCTCATTTTCATCAGCATTTTCTCTGGACACCAAACAGCATTAGCCTGGGAAACTGCTGAGCACCAGGTTTGTTTTGTTCCCCGAGTTGGCATCCTAGTACAGCATGGGAATTTAGCTGGTTAATGTTGTGAGAAGGGCAATTTGTACAATATCATCAGGCGTTCTCAAAGCGTTTATGTACATGTTTGAGTCTGAATGGCCTGCAGTATAGCAGCAATGTAATGATCCAAATTTAAGGTGCCACTCTGCTTCACACATGATATCAATCTGTGTTGCTGATGGATTAAGAAGCTCATGGGGCATTTGAAATGAGAATTAGGCCGAATAAACAAGTAGTTATAAAAGTTAACCATGTGGCGGGCCCGGTTTTCATCCAACTATAAATCATATCAGTTATTGTGACACGCAGCTGTTCCAAAGAGAAGTTAGGAGTTAAAAACTGTTGTTGTTGTTTTCCAATGGTTCACAGGTTTTTGTTTTTAATTTTATTTATCAGTTCCTCTGTTGCATGTAAAGCTCAAAAAGTAAACACAGCTCTAATTGTTCCAAGTGCAAACTGCAGCAAACAAGAGAGACGATTTATGTCCATCTGCCAAACATCTTAATGAAGATCTATAAGGTACAGACAATGGAGGTATAGTGGGCTTTTGTCTACTATGGAGAAATAATTACCCAAGTAAACTGGCGATGATATATGTTGGGCAATTGCTGTTTTGCTTCACACGCAATGAGGTTTTAGAGAAAACACAATGCAGCTTTAGTAACAATGGAGCCCTGATGGCTATTTATTGTACGCAGGGGGTGATTTGCCATAAAAAACACAAATCTTTTTGAAATGTTTTGTTTGTAAGAGTAAATTAGGAGCAGTGCAAACTCAAACCAACAAGCCCAAGGCAGCAGTAATACTTTTTCTTTCTTTCTTTCTCTTTTTTTTTTTTTTAAAGCTGAATGAATAGACAGCTTGAACTGCTTTGACCACTCTTTTCACATGATTGTTGTAAATTTCAGTATCTCTTTCTCCATCTATTGAAGTGGCGAGGGGGGCTTTTTGTTCTGTTTGTATTAGACTGTCATTGTGTTGGAGCTGTGCAAAGAGCCGACAGTGAAAGTGAACCTCGTTTTTTTTTTTTTTTTTACAGCTGTTGGCTCCATTAGCTTTAACAGGTGTTGTCTTTGTTTCTGGTGTAAAGCAGCTAACGACGCCTCGTACTGTACGAAACAAACGTCCTCCATGAAGGTGGGTTCAGTCATACATGGCGTCGTGAGGTAGCTTGGGGTCATGGGAGCTGTTTTCAACTCTCCTAGTTTGGATTCTCTGAATTATCCACAAGACCAGGGGATTAAACACAAACACTGAATAAAGTCAGTGAATCACCGACACTGTTTGGTGGAGACTCTCTCTCAAATAACTTTAGATCCAGACATCTGATTCTTCATCTGGTCTGGAGTTGAAAACAAACAAGGTGTGAAAAGTACTTCAGAAATGTTGATATAAACATCAGTGTGGACCTCCTCTTGTAAGTAACCATGATGCTAATGCACATGCACAGATGTTATGATGTTACTGACTAATGGCACAAACCCTGAGAATGATTAAAATCACTTATTTCTCTTCATTTGAGAAGAGCTGGACACGTGGGATAATAAGTACAACTCAGTTTGCACAGTACTGTGTGACATAGGTTTAGTTATGTTTAGAGATCGTATTTCATTATTATGTAAATGCTGCACACTGTCACAGTCAAGGTGCTGGTTTGCCTCGCTGTAGGTTACGTTATTACGTGTCTTTGACTTCACAATAAAACTTGTGTAACTTGAGAAGCTTTGCAGAGCTCAAGGTGACTATATTCCCAATATGTTCATGAGTGCAGGACCAACTCTCAAAGACACTTCACGTTTGTCAGCGAACTAGAACTGACTGATTCATTCATATTCAAAGCCTGAGGAAAATCTCTCTGAATCTCTTCATGTGAAGCTGCAATCATTTCCCAAACTCCCTGTAGCGCTCTGTTAGTAACTGTGTTTTTGCCCCCACCTGCACATCTGGTCCTGGCCCTCAGAGGGGGTCCCGGGGCGCCAGTGCCTCCCTCCAGAGGTCTGGTCAGCAGAACGCTGATCTCATACTCGGTGTCTGGGTCCAGGTGACCGATCTTGTGCGTGGTCTTGTCCACGGGCTGCAGGTCGTACATGGTGCCCGACACCGTGCGGTACTCCACCTCCCTGTCGATGATCGGGCCATCCCCGTTGATGGAGTTGGCGTTCAGCTGGATCCACAGGTAGGTGGCACCGACAGCGGTCAGCTGCGGTGGCGCGATCGGCACGGGGGGCTCTGTGGGGAAACAAATCAAAAGAAGTTTTTGATTGTGTTAGAGAAACACCAAAGTGAAACAGCAGAGCGTCTTCACAATACAGAAGACAATTATGTATTTTTAATTTGTGTAACAAAAAAAAAAAAAGCGTCAACATTTTCAAGAAAATAAGTGGAGATAGATGTTTGTACCAAGCAAACAAGTTCCTAAAAATCAATTTGTTCTTTTAAGCAATCAACCACATCAGAATCCTCTCGAGGCCCATGAGGAGTATCTTCATGTTTTCCAGTAAACAAGGTATTCAAGGGGATCCATGCAGTAATCAATAGTTCCCGCCTGGTGAATGGAATCTCTCATCATCTGCAGCACACTGACTGAGTCGTGTAATCACGCAGCACGTGTCGAAAAGTGACGGCAACTTGAACCTGAGGTGTGAACGAAGTCACTTGGCAAATGCTGCTTCCATTGAACAACGTATTGATTTCTATCAGAAGGGCCCTCTATGGAAAAAGCTTGTGGTAATTGACAGTTACTGTACTCGTCCTCCCTTTTTTTTTAATCTCTCAATCAGGAGCTGGTTTAATATCTCAACTCATGACTGCAGCAGAATCTTCTCATTCATTTTAAAGCTGAAAAGCTTTAGAGGAAAACAAAAATAACTCCAGAGTTTGTTAACTGTTCTCACCTTTACTGGATAATAACAACGTCTCCAGCAAATAACTTCACTGTGACCAATGATTATGAGAGAGAAACAATGTCTGATCTAAAATATAAATCACTGATTTGTGGTCAAAACTGAAATGCTGATACAAAAGAGCCGAACATACATGATAGACTCGGATTCGGTCGCTGTGTGTTCACGCTCTGCACTTGTTTCTAGTGCAAATTCCAAAGTCTTTCTTTGGACACTGATCTACTGATCTGAGGAAACATTCAGCTCTTCTTTCTTTGCTACAAATAGGGTCTGCTCACTGCTCACACTCCCATTATGAAGTTCTGCATTGAAAGTGAGACTCAAGTAGAGGACTGCCTTATCAGTATTGTTGGCAAAAAGTGCTCAATGGAGAAAAATGTCAGTGTTATACAATTGTAGAAGACCAGTTACTGGTTTTTTTCACTGTGAATCTTGCAGATACACTCAACGGCCATTTTATTAGGTACAACTGTTCAACTGCTCATTAGTGCAAATATCGAGCAAGTCAGTCACATGGCAGCAAGTCAGTGTATTTAGACCTGTAGATTTGGTTCAAGATGATCTGCTGAAGTTCAAACCTCAACATGTCTTGTTGATGCCAGAGGTCAAAGGTCAGACTGGTTCTCACTGATAGAAAGGCAATAGTAACGCAAATAACCACTTGTTATATCTCAGATATAGAGAGGAGCAAAAAAGTAGTGAGTTATCTTCCAGTTCTGCTGTTCAAAAGCAGGTCAATTTTGAGACAAATGATTATAATAATTCAAACAACATGGTCAAATAACTCAAGAGGAACTGAGAAATTGTTTTCAAGCTTCTCGTACTTGTTCGCTCTACAGGGTCACGCTGTGAGGATGGCTTCAAATGGTGTTTGGAAATAAGATTTAGAAATGAGTTTTCTGCTTCTGATCCTCAGGTTTTTAATGAAAGTAAAAGTGTCCTCGCTTCAAAAGGACACAAATTACATCTGACTGAATCTGTTCTGAGTTCTCAACAACATTTGATGTATTTGTTTGGATTCGTCTGCAAAGTCTTTCTCCTCTTCTAGACGTTCATCTTTTTCAGACAAATGTGGCGTTCAAAGTCATCCTTGAAGCTGACCTCTATTTTCTTTCCTTTCTCCTCCATTATGTCACCAATATTTGTCTAATCTTTGTCTAAACCTTGTGCCATTTGTGGTTTTAATGAGGCTTCTTGAAATGTCAGACATGCTATTTCTACTGCGGGATATTTTCAAGATTGCATTATTATATAACGTGATGTGGGGCCAATGCAGCAACACTTGAAAAGGTGTTAATAGATTCATCTAGAGTCTCTAAGAACAAAGACAAACATGTGGCCACATGTAGAGGCTCACAGTGACTTTCTCTACACACAAAATCTCCTTATTCACTCATCCATGTTCTGTTTTGTTCCAGTATATGGCGACAACAAAACAAGTCATCCCCCCTCTATCTCACCTGGATGTCTTTCATGCTTCAGACACTGTCTCCTGGTGAAACCACAAACTTGCCACTGCCAACAAAGAGCTACGACCCACAGCTGAAGCATTGCTTAGGAATCTGCCCTTGTCACGTACTACAATAGTTACGTGTCCCAGAGGCCGCGGCGAGTAGCTCTAATGAGCACACACATGTAACAGAGTAATGCCATTAGTCGCCTAGCTGCTTCTGCTGGAGTTGTCATGGAGAGGGAGATGCCTCCTGGCGCATTAGAGAGAGAGAGAGAGCTTGGGCCGAGGTGTCCAGCGGAGAATTGGAGGCTCTCCCTCAGCAGATGGTTACCCCACAGTGACCTCCTCTCGCAGGTCCCTAAACTCCCACTAATCCAAGCTTCCAGCGTTGCTGTCAAACATCACCTAAAGCGAACCAGCTAATCCAGCAGGTCCTCGACCTGCACTCGGTCCTGCATGTCTGGAGCCAGACGGGACGGGGAGTTGATCCAAAATCTGGTTTGAACAACAGGCTTGTTTTGATGGTCTTTTATATTGTAGTCTCTTATTTATGTCTTAAAAGGGGTTTAACTGAGTTAAGAGGCAATATGCCCCAGTTCAAGACAGAAAACAACACAGGCTCATTCTGGGATATCATCCCTCCTGGTATGGCTCTGGATCACAAAATATTGATACGGTAATGGTGCTTGGCATTTATAATATCTTAAAGCACAGAATGGGCTTAAATGTATAAACCTGCACTGGTTCTTCAGAGCAGATAACTCAGATTTTCTCTGGCTTTTATTTTCTTCTCTTGAATAAAGCAGACGGCAAGTACAATTAAAGGAACAGATGTAATTTATATCTTAATAAATGTCTTTATTCATTAAAGAACCAAATTAAAAGTAAGAACTTAATAAAGGAACTTAGTTAAAGTAGAAATGAGAAATATGAATAAATCAGCACTGTCGTTTTTTCTTTAATGAAAAAAATAAATACAGTCCAACTTCTGAGGAGGAAAAGTCTAATGAAGGTTTTCACCAGGTTTGAGTGACTCATTCATCAACAGACTCAACAGACTCATACCATGACGACGCCCGGTGATGCACAGGACCAAATGGCCCCTGAACTATGACTAAGTTTCTAGCTGCTGACTCAGTCGTGAGTGATCCACGCGGTGACAGATTCAACCGACTCGTACCTACACGAGTTATGATGCTGCGTCTTGTGATTATCTGTTTCCTCTAGTATCCTCTCATGAGATTACCTGGGACACTGTCTGCCTGTAGGATGGCACATGTCGCAGGTATAAAGCAGGAGCTTTTTGGTCATTCAATCAGCCTTTACACTCTACACTGTGATGCACGGACGCCAATCCCTCTTTTATCACCTGAGACCATTTCCGCAACAATATGACTAAAGGAGCATGACATATTACAGCAATAAGCATTTCATTTAACTTTGAAGAGTTACTGCTTCACAAAAGCAACAGCAGGTTATGGTGATGAAATAATTCCTGTAGGTGCAGCAATCCCCCTGTTCAGCAGCCACAGCAGACGGATTACCACAGTGAAATACACTCAAGTGCTGGAACACTTTGGGATATTAACAACTCAATTCCCACTGTTTAAGCCTCACGAGGCAGCCTCGCAGCAGTGGGGTCCTGGAGGCAGCACCGCCGCCGAACCGAGCTCTGCCACTGGCCGGAGATTCGAGAGGGGAGGGCGGCGAGCAGATGACAGTGGCGGGGGCCAGACGCAGGGGTCAGCGAGCAGCTGTTGTCCTGATGTTGACCAGATAGGCAAACGGGGGCTGGCGGACAGCTGCGTCCCTTCTCTACCGCAACAGCACCTGCCCGCCTGCCAGAACGCAATCACACGAAAAAGCACACTAACTGTGCATGAAACAGCACACACACACACAAGCACACACACTGGCATACCAATGGACCCAGCAGCAAATGACAAAGTGAGAGGAAGTAGAAGAACAAACTGGAGCTGCAGCTGCATTGATTGCTTCCATCATCAGTTCATCTCCTCATCCTCCTTTTTTTTTCCCCCGGTGGTGGTGACTTGACGTCAGACCACACACACATAAACCTCACCTCTCCATGATGGGACCTCTTTTTTTAATTTCTAAATTGTCATTTAATTTTCTTTCCTCTGACTTCCTCATTGATCAGCTACTTGCTTCAGCTCAGTTATACACTCTCACACCTTGCCGCCCATTTGCTATTCAGAACACAGGGAGAGATAATAAGAGCTGCCACTCTGCCATGTTGTTAGATTAGTTAGACCTGACTGTTTATAAGTCTTCCTTTCATTTGCCTGTTACATCCACTGAGCTCCTCTTGTTAAGATGCACAGGGTCCTCATTACGTCGTGCGCTCTTCTAATTGGGCTGCTGCGGGTAAAGAATTGATCCGCTCCCCGTATGAGAAGAAGAAGAGGAGGTGGTGGCCATGGGAAAAAAAAAAAATTACGCGCCCGACCGACCGGCTGGCCTTCGATTTTTGGTGGCTATTCTCATTAGCGCTGACTCGGCCGCAGCCTTGAGTTGATGGCGTGGCCCAGAATGCTGTGTTGTAGCTGAGCGAAAGGCTTTGTGGGCTCCAGGTGACTCCAACCAGGCCAAGAAAAGAGCCGGCACTCGGACAGGGAGTAATTACCCCCACCTCTCCCTGCTTTTCAGAACCACTGGCTGCACTACAGGAGAGCACATCACAGGGGTTCAGAGGAGAGGGAGGTAGGGGGGGTGCACTGGAAAAAGAGGCCTGCACTCGGCCAATCGGTACAACGCTCTGGAAATACATGCAGTGCACTTCCACATAGGCACATAAATCTGACTGAATACTGGCATGAAAGCAGAAGTGATTATCTGGGATAATCAAGCATTCACTCTCCTCATGTTGAAGAAAAAGGCAGTGTATGGTAATGAGAGGAGGGTGGGGGAGAGGAGAGTAGAGGAAAGTGGGGTGGAGTAGGGATGTGGTGGTTGGGGGGGTGGGGTTGGCAGCGTGTGACTGTAGCAGCCTCATAATCCACAGAATCGCTCCATGGTCACTCCTCCAAAAAAGCGAGTCACGGTACGCGGCAAATACACATTTAAAGGAGGATTTACGACTCAGACACGACGCGAGGAGGGTTAAGCTCTTGTTTTACGACTGCTGCGATAAGAGGAGATATCATCTTTTTTTTTTTTTTTTTTTTTTTTTTATGTGACACTTATAACCGTGAAAACGCCTCTTTTCTTCCTCCGACGACTTAGCTTATGTTGGAGTCGCTGAGGTGTGAAGTCTCTGCAGAATTTAAAGCGGGTTGTTTTACAAAAGTCAATGAATTCCTAAATCTAGACAATTATTGCATTTTAAATATTTATGACAAAGCACTTTACACTAAACTAGTTTGACTTGGGTAAAAAAGATATATATATATATATATATATATATATATATATATATAGTAACAAGCAACGATCAGCAGAAATATTGCAGTCTAGTGAGTATGTGTAAGTGCGAGGACGTGCGGGTGATTGTCTTGCTGAATTTATGCACGAGTGTGGTTTAGAAAGCCTCCAGTGTGTCAGTAAATTTTCTTTGAGTACACCACTGAAACCCACTGATACACTTGGGCAGAGAGACTTTATCTCCCTCTTCACTCTCGCTGTGTCTGGGCCCGGCCATTCTCGCATGATTGACAGACCTCGATCTGGACAGCCAGGATTAAACCTATCAATCACATAAAGCTTGGAGACAAAAAAAAAAAAAAAAAGAGAAGACGATGTAGAAGAAAAAAAAAAAAGAAAAAAATCGGAGCAGTAAATTCAATTGAGAGCACAGGGAGAAAATTGAGGTGAAGAAATATAGAAGGCCATTACCGGGCTATAGGGCTGTAGGAAAGTGAGGCCTTGCAGGATTTAGTTTCAGACGACTCCATAAATTCATATCAAATGACTGCAGGAGTGAAATATCAGGGAGGTTACTGTAAACCCTGGTGCCTCTTGCCTTTGTGATCTTTTTGGGGGAATTGTGTTCAGTCAAGGACGAGCCTTTTTACCGTGGAAGTATTAAAGTCCTCTGGATAACAAATCAACATAAAAAGCTAGTATTTTTAGCATCGCCTGAGAGGACGTTTTCATCCACGAAAACATGCAATGCTTCCTGTTTATCTCCTGTTGACATTGCCGAGCACATGGAGGTCATATGGATGTGGACGGGAAACATTTTTGTCTGTCTGTCTTGAGCTGTGTTTGTGGGGTCCAGTACTTACGTTTTATGGTTAGCTCCCCATAATTGGACACTCCAACCCCTTTGTCAGAGTGGACAATGCAGCGGTAGCGACCCGAGTCGCCCTTGGTCGTGTTCTCCACATCGAAAGTGCCTATGAAGCGGCGGTTGTTCCAAGGTTTAGTGGCTTTCATCGGGGCCTCCCGTCCAGCGATTCCCTGTTTGGACCCGGGACAAACACACAAAACGCAGCAGCATGAGCCTCCAGAGTGGAAAAAAAGGGTTTAATAAGCAAAGTGGCCTGACCTTGTGTGTTTCAGAAACTCTGCGCGAGTGTACTTGTTGTCTGCTGTTGCGCATGTTTGTTTGTGTCCTATCGTTCCCATCGGTGGCTGATAGTAGGGAAACATTTATCACACAAGGATGCACGCACGCACACACACACACACACACATCCGCACAAACGCACAGTGGGCTCTCCCCAGCTGTCACCCCTCACAGCAGGCAGATGGGGGACATTTGCTCATTAGAAATATTTCTTCATTACTGTCATCGGGGGACTTCACTTAATGTTTGTTTTCCAGCTCCTGTGCTAATGAGGACGTGTTTGTTAAAATGATGGAGTACCTGGCAGAGGACCTTTACTCTGCGTCATGCTCCCACTGATCACACGTGTGACAGTGTGCTTAGCAGCAGAGCCGGCAGGGTTATGTCTGCCAGATGCACTACCTTCGCTGCTCGGAACAAGGTCAATTGAAGACTGCTGCGCAACTCGGTTGTGCCGGATATAGTACACAGTATCCACAGAGCCGACATCTATATAGGTTAAGACCATACTGCGGTGATCTGAGAGAACTGTAATCCCCTGCTTTCCAGACACAGAGGCCGCCGGGAAAAAAAAAAAAGTGGCGAGCAGGTGAAATATTAAACACAAAGGAAACGTGTGAATGTTTCAACCTGAATTAATTTATACAGAGAATTATCTCTCAGTCGTCGTCTCTGCACCGTGACCCTTAGATCAAGGACATTATTAAGGTTTGATCATCAGTAGGTTTAACCCACGGTAACTGAATGTGAATTGTTATTTATAAAGTGTAATTTCCCAAACAATCACCATTATCTCAGCGTTATCATCATTAAAAGTTACTCTGTGATTAGTTTCCAGTTGTTTCTATCTGGTCTGATTTCACCTGGATAAAATGTCTTTGCTCTGTCTTTGCTCTCTCCCTTTGAAAACTGACTGGAGAGCCTGTTAGATTAAATGAAGGCACAGGCCTACAGGGCTCATATACCTGCTGGCACAACAGGTGCACCACTGACTTCAGATCAGAAGATTACATCTGTTCAAGTCAGAGCAAACTCATTTACAAATGACCCGGGTTCTCGCACCTCCTCCTCCTCCTCCTCCTCCCCCTCCTCACCTGGAGCCACAGGCGGAAGTTGTCCCTCTTGCGTCCGTTGACGGTGCAGTGGAAAGAGGCGGTCTGTCCGGCGTTGACCTCCACTCCCTTTATAGTCAGGAAGTGAGGTGTGTTCACTGGGGGGGAAAAAAAAGGGGGTGGGGGGGTGGTATTCATCAGGCAGTGGCCGAGAGGTTCAATAACGTAACATAACATGCTGAGATGCAGAATTCAGCTTCTCTAAAACGTCTTTGTACCAGAGTGAATCACCAGCGCTGAGGGTGAGAGTCGCCACCAAACGCCCACATCAAAACTCCACCAATTTATCCTGCTGTGTCCCCAAGTCTCCCCGTCACCCACTTCGTTACTCTTGTGCCACGATTTGTATGTAAAATTGGAGAACTGAGAGAAGGCGCCTTGAATGGATACTGCTCTTTTCCTCGCTATCTAATACCCCATGGTGCCGAATGCCGACATCACTTTGTAAGGTATATTTCAACTCAGTCTTTAAAATGAGACACCTGAGGCCAGACTTGCACCTACCAAAAACTCAATTTCTGCTGTCGCTTAACTGCATCCTTTCATTGATTGAGCAGGGGTTTTTTTTTTTTTTTTTCCAAAAGCATTATTCTCTTTCTAACTGTGCTCATTATCAGTGTTCTCACTGACTGGGATAGTCCACAGAAAGTAACTTATGTAGAACATTTTTGATTAGTACCGCTATTCTGCATAAGAAAATAGGGCAATTCAGTGGAGCGACCTTGATTCGAAACATAACCAAATCTCCAAAGACTTGGCAAAAGCTAATTCTATCACTTTCATCATCGAGACTTTCACTTCTGCTTAATATTTCATAACCTCATCTTCGAAACTATACCTCCTTCCTAACTTTGTCCTGTCAATCTGCCCAGTGCCAAAAAAGACAAATCTATTTTTCCTCATTGCCAACGACGTCTTCTTTAATGACGGCAGCAGCGGCGGTGGCAGCGGCAGACCACCCAGTGGCATAATCACACCTTTGTGCTAAATATTCCACACGGTCGTATAAATAGAAAATTAATTGGCTGCATCTCCACCGAGGAGTCGCTCTGATCACTTTGCTTATCACTCAGAGAAACCCAATTGCCACTGAGTGGGCTATTGATCCGCCTGCACTTTTACACATTTGAACATTGATCACGTCACAAGGTCTCATCGATTTACTACAGATACATTTATATGCAACGCCTATCGCTATATAAATCCATCTTATTGACATAACATTTGTAGGAATTCAACTGCTTTCAAATGGTTACCAGGTCATTAGCGCCTAACAATCAGGGCTTGATACTTAAGCTATGAGTGGAGGAGTAAAGTATAAATCAATTGGTGAAAACCCGTGTGGTATTGATTTTGACTTAGACCGTGGAGTGTAAAAACCTCTTAGTATAAACTTAAGGAGCGCCATATGGACTAACGTGACTCTCGGCACTCAGGAGCACAGATAGATTCGAGGAATCCTGGAGAGCCCTCATCTCATACTCCCACAGCAGCGGCCGATCGCAAAAAGCTGAAGCAGAGAAATTTTAAATATGCCAGCGATTACATGTTAATTTGTTCTGCAGTGCGCTCTGAAGTGCTTGTACTTCTATTCAGCAGCAGAACTCCAAACATCTGAGAGACAAGATGCTTTCCTGAATATCCTTCAGGGGGGAGGAGATGGAGAGAGATGGAGGAACCCAAGCACAAACAGCAGCATACTGTACTGTGGTATTTGTTTTTTTTTATCTTCTTCTTTTTTGGCACTTTTCCCCCCATCTCTCACAGGAGAGATTTAACGCAGCCACTCCAACATTATATCCCGAGCACACTCCAGCCTGTCAACTGTATGCTCATAAATCTTCAGGGAGGTAGGAGGGAGGGAGGTTTACACTTTGGATTGACTGTAGGATACTCTTTGAAGGCCTTTTGTTTGACTCGGGGGCCTTGAATAGAACAACGATGCAGGTATTTGGGAGAGTGTCATGGAAAGGACAATGACTGTTTGATGATATTCTTTTATGGTGAGGAGAAAAAAGGACTTACTGCACTGGTGGCCCTGGACCACGACGTCTTTGATGGCCAGCAAGCCACGCTGCCCTGAGGTTACGGCTTCAAACACAATCTGAGGAGGAGAAAGGAGACTCATAACACCAGTGATAAATGGGCGCGTGTCTTCAAATGGCACTTGAGTGAGGCTGCACAGAGAAGTCCAGCTCCCCCGCTAATGTGATCTGCTCTCGCGGCCCGAGCCGCAGCTGGTCACACAGCTGCGGGCCACTGACATTATTTCCACAATATGTCACGGCTGATAGGTGTTATGACATGCAAGTGTTAAATTAAGTTTGAGCCTTGAGACGATTAGCACACAGACTGTGACAAGCACGTAGTGTTTGGGAGGTGAAACACTGAACATGCTAAACAATGTCTGAAGGGTCAAGTCAACATCGTTCAAAAATAAAGCACAGTGGTTTTGATTTAATTTGTGCAGGATTTTGTTATATGTGTTACTGCCTTCATTCGAATGTAGGTTCATTCTGAACCAGGTAACCTGTGTTTTAGTTGGTGCTTTGAGATTAAAAACAACTGTCAGTGTAGTGTCAAAACCTGTGACATAACTTTAACATAAGAACAACATGATATAAGATGCTCAACCGATTAATTAAATCTCATACTATGAAGATGTTGCTTAATTCTGACCATATATGCAAACATGAAGAGTTGAACAGAGAGAACTTATGAACAATCAGGTGGTAAATGCTGATTACTCCCGTCAGTCTAATACATCATTGGCAGTATATCTGATTTTCAGTTTACACCATAATTAAATACATTGATCAAGAGTCATTGGGAGGTCAAAAGTGTCGACCATATACTGTTACTTCACTTCTAAAAAAGGCTGTACATTAGCAAGCTTGTGTTACACTTGGCAGCTCCTGGGTGTAAATATTTGGTAACAACTACTCTCTCCCTGTGAACAAGTGTGGTGCAGACTGGTTGCATAAATTAGGATTAAGATTAGCTGCTGCCAATGGCTCCTGGATACTTTAAACTTTTTGTGATTTTTCCATTTAATAAATAAAGAATCTATCAGCATGGTCAGATGACACTGGTGTGTGAACATGTGCTTTTTCCCCCTTTAATGCATATCTTTAAAAAGACGTTGCTGCTGCTGCTGCTGCTGCATTTCACAGTTGCTCTGTATCAAGTGTTAGTTGCTCGACATGTTTTTTTTTGCCATTTCTGACGAGGCAAAAACCTGAAATCAAGTGCAACTGTGCTGTGCAGGGTTGAACACGATGCTATTTTAAGGAGGGGGGGGGTGAGCTCTCCTGCAAAACAAATGGTCCAGAGGGCGTGTCCCGGCAGAATGTCAGAGTTATGTACTCCACCGTCTGTAGTGTGATAAAAAGGGAAACAGAATGTCAGTCCCGTCCCAAACCCAGGGTGTGGTGCAGAGACCCATTACACCACACACTGCTGCTGCTACACATGTCTCGCATGCCATTATTGCCTAAATATAAGCATATATCTGACGGCAAATGGTATATATATATTAATGGATATGTTCCGTATATGGTGGCGCCCAGAAACTTATGTCCTGCCAGCTGTAGCTGAAGCTGCACACACACACACACACACACACACATGCATCTGAGATTCCTTTTGTAGCCTAGGATTGTGCAGGCAGAGATAGTTACCATTGTCATCTGGGAGGCAGGATGCCTTCAGATAAGGCTGTCTAATTATAAATTTTCTTTTTTGTCTCATGAAATATGAAAGTGAATGTCTTGGGTGCCAATTATGGCCTCATTACAGGCTAATTTAAAGGAAATTAAAAGGGCAACCACTCCATATATCGCCACCAGACAAATGAACTGGCCCCCACTCTCTAATTGAAATCCTTTGTTTGTGCAACAGACATCAGTCAGCCTGCCTAATAGCTGTGATATAATTGATTCCAACATCAATGATAGTGCAGTGCATAATTGGGCCTGACCCACAGAGTGAAAATATTCACATGGGACGAAAGCTGTTGATGTCACGGGAAAGTTCACCGTTCTCATTTGTCAGAGAGACAGACAGTGAACCCAACATTCAATGTCTACATCACCACGGTGGCGAGCCCTCAGGGACTTGGATAAGTACTACATTACAGCAGGATTGATTAGCTCTGCCATAGGCTGTACTGTATTGAAATCAAGATAGATGAGGACATTAGGGTTTTTCTTTCTCTATGCTGCTCTGCTGCGCACCACCGATAAATAATGGCTTTTCATCTTATGTGCAGAGTATATTTTGAATAGCATGTGCAGGACACATGCAGGGCATGCGTGAAAGTTGTAGTGTTTATCACAGTGAGCAGCAGGTTTGTTTTTTGTTTTTTTTTGGAAAAGCATGACAATCTCAATTAAAAGTTTTAGGGATGACCTGACAGAGGAGTAATTATCAAGGGCTGAAACGCTCATGATGACTAAAAGCTGTACCGGTAATTAAAAAATAATTTCCAAGTATCAGGTGGCTTCCCTTTGACAATTGCGTAGGTTACTATGCAATTAAAGATACCTATAATTAGTGCCATGTTGTTAATTAGTGACAATTTCAAGCATTGGTCTTTCTTTTCTTGACTGAGAGCAGCGCTAGGATCATTAGCATCCTCACATTTACCCGTGTTGTCACATCGGCTCTGGAACAATTACAAAGCTGGAGACAAACCTTCCTCTGAGGTTTCAAAGGCAACAGATGCTGGGAGTTTCCCTGAACACACACTGGAAAGCACAACACGTCATTTTGGGTCGAAACGCTCGCCACAAACAGCATGTCAAAATGTTTGCTATGGTATTGAGGATTTAAAAAAGCAACACACGGCTCTGTTTAAAAAGTCAGAGAGTCTGAACTTTTTAGTTATGGATCCAACTGCGTCAGATAAACTCTGTCAGTCTCTTAGTATCTCGAAGTGAACTGGCTTTGCATCATTATGTTACACAGGGGCCACCAGCCTGTCAACAGGGAGCTCTGACTATCAGTGGCTGCAGTTCATTCTGCACCTTCTCAACTCTTGCCCCCCTCCCCCGCCCCCCTCTTCTGTCTTTCTTTTGTCCATGTGCTCCCTCATTAAACTTCCTACCTTGCATTCGGGAGTGAGAGAGCTCAGCGGTGTGCCTTGTTAACTAAGTTATCAGGGTGGCTGTGATGAGCAGGCAGGAAGGGACACCCCTCGGCTCCACTGTGGACCGGCTCTGCCAGGCCATAATGAAATAATTCACCAAGGGATGGTCTCCCATTGGGAGGTGAAGGGGTTGCCCTGCATCAATTAACATTTGGTGGACTCATGGAACAAGCCCAGTGAAGACTAATAGCCAGGCAAGTGTGAAATCACCTTGCCCCGGCCAGCAGTCATGTGCATTGGTAAGTGAAAATGAGTTTTCAGAATTGGAAAAGGAGAAGTGGCTCAGATGGAGGGGGAGAGAAAGAGCAGATTACCAAGGATACTGCAGTAGCTCCAGAAATCAATAATCTTAGGTGTTTTGAATGAGCCATTGTGTGATTGTTTGGACCCTCTCAAATAATAAATTTGTCTTGCTCCACCCAGTGAACAGGCTTTAATGACTTTGGCTCAGCTATAAAGGTTGGCTTACAATGCCTAACCTAGTTTTGTAATGAGACATTATGAAAAAGACAGCTGGATCCACAGCGCTGTTCACTTTTTTTCCTCACCTGGTAGAAGTTGGGCCAGTAGGTGCTGATGGCCAGCTCCACCTGGGCCCAGGAGCGCGTGGCTGGACCGGACACGTTCCAGACGGGCATCCCCATGGGGCTGTTGTTTTCTTTGATATAGACGTTCAGGTGACCCGGGTGGCTGTTGTCTCTGCCTCCGATGTAGTAGTGGAAAATGACGCAGTGAGTGTCGTTCTCCTTCAGCTGGGGCGTCAGCAGTAAGGCCTTCTGCCCCGCAAACCGTCCTGAGGTGTTCACCATCATGAAGGCTGAACCTGCACAAACAAACAAGAGGTGTACGGCATGAGCTGAGCAGGTTTAATCCACTTTACTGATACAGTTGTGTGTATGTACAGTGTGCTGTATGTAACAGCACACCCAGTTGCTTGGAGTGAGAGTCCAATAAGACGAGGTTGGATGTTGTTAGCACTAGCTAATTGCAATTAAATGTATGGCAATTAATTCATCAACTAAAACGTCATGATCACAACAGCTCTATAAGTGGTTGATTACTAACAACCACTACTTTGCCTACTTTGGGTACAACTCCACATTTTTGATTCTGCATTTCAAAAACTCAGCATCACTAAGGTCGTCTTTAAAATAAGACATCAAACACTAATCTATGAGGGTTAAAACAGTGTTATTTCATAAGTTACACAAGACTTGCGAAAACTCTGTGGTACAATGGAGGCTTTGTTGTCATTATTACATTTGCTTCTGTTGGACGTGTTTGGTTTTCGATGTGACTTGTTAATAATAGAGCAGAAAAATGTCACAGACAAGAAGCAGATTATTAGCAGCAATCAAGTGCTCAGGTTGAATGGAAACTAAACAAAAGCCCTAATCTTATAAGAGTGGGCAGAGAGCAGGTAAATGACTGTGCTGAGACCTTTACTATTAGCACTGAGAATTGTAGCATGTGACCCTTAATGAGAAAACACTGGATTGATGGACGCTCTCTAGTCATTATCATTCATCAAAATATGAGGACGGAGAAAGACTCGTCCTAAAAACTGCTGGACGCTGGATATTTGAAACTTTTTTTTTTCCTCCTAAATGATAGAGAGAAGGGAAATGATGAGAAATCAATAAGTTAAAATCTATTTGCCAAGCAAGCCCCATTTAGATTTTATCGCTTTGGTTCAATATTAAAGGTTAATCTAATTCTCTCCCTTCTTGCCAATGAAACACAAGTGAGAATTATTATATTGGCAAACTTTCAAGGAGACGCAGAACACATTCTATTCGTCATCATCCTATTTAACTTGGCTTGGTAATGAGATGGCACAAATCGTAACAGCATTTGAGCCACAGCCAAGAGAGACTCAGTTTATGTTGAAATACATGTTTTTTTTTTGGTGATGATATGAAGGCACATTTTTGCCCTGAGGTGAGACAAACAACCTGTAGACAAGGAAAAAAAAAGCTCTGCTCTCCTTCAAGTGAAGCAGAGCTGAACCCGCAGAGGATGTGAATCTTTGTCAATAGATTTAACATCTGGCGATTCATTCAAATGTGGCATAAAAAAAAAATTAGGAGGCGTGTGTTGTGGGGAGGAGGAGGGGGAGGAGGAGGAGGAGGAGGAGGGTAAATAACGTCAAGTAAATCGGCAGGGCTCGGTCCCTGAGCGTGTCAGCCAGACAGCCTCTCACAAAACCCTATTTGTTCCATCAATGACTCGAGCTTGCCCACTTGTCTTGTTGTGCTGCACTTGTAACGCTCACCAATTCCATCTGTCTCCAGCTTCAGATAACGAGTGGGGGGGCTCTGTCATGTTTACACAATGAAACAGGAGGAGAGGGAGCAGAGCAGGAGCAGCAGCAGGAGGAGGAGGAGGAGTGAGTTGAGATGACACAGAGTCAGCCTCCTTGGCTTTGTTTGTAAGGTACAATTGAGCTGTTGCTTTATAATGAACATTATATCTTATAAGAGACTATAAACTCTTAATGTCTCTGCCAGGCACAACACAGACCAGTTAAACCACTGCAATCATGTGGTGAAAGTACGTGATACCACTTTAGTGTTTGTGCTCGCAGGGAACTCGTGGATCCCACCTGGAATACAGAGTGTGCGGAGCCAGAGAGCTTCGCTGTGGATCAATAATAAACTCAGGCTTAAACTGGTTTCTGATCAGTTCTAACAGGTAACCAAACAAGAGCTTGATTCATAAATTCATAATATTTTGACTAAAGATCCATTTTCTGTACCAGTGGTGATTTCAGACACAGTCATGATTGGACTGTGTGGCTTCGTCAGAGGATGAAGCATGCTCAGTTGTCATGGAGATACCTCAGTTGTCATCACGTGACCTAAAGGGCATGGTGAGTGCGGAACTCCAGAACTTACGGAACTGTCTCTATGACAACATTCCACTGGCATCACATGATGTCAACCAAGATATTGCCATGACAACTGAGCCATCTCCATCCACAGGAGAAGACTATGGGACAAAAAGCCTATACTATACATGGTTAAATTGAAGATTCAAGTTATATATGGTTTATATGACTTTTTGTCTTTTCGCTGGAGCTTCAATGTTCGAGTGTGACACATTAATAATATCTCCCTGTGTTTACTGTGATAACAGGCACCTTTTCAAGTTGTGATTAGCTATTTATGATGGTTGGTTTTCCAGTGTTACAGATTTTCCTGCACAGCATGATCACTCCGCTGTGATCCACCATTGTGAGCAGCACAACTGCTGTTCTCTCTGTGCTTTTTAATGTATTATTCACCTTTAGTTTGTCTCCCTGGTTCAAGTGCTGGGCCTAATTATTTCTTAGGCTACGCGGGAAGTTGTGTAACGTACACGTAGAAGGGCAGGAGATGAGTCGACTTTGAGGCACTTGTTTGTCCAACCTCAATCAGGTGCTTCAATGCGAGGGCTCCGAGGTCTCTTTAATAACATTCAGCCATCTGCTCTGCTGCTCAGGACTGTTTTGTTTTTTGTTTTTTTTTCCCCCTTTGAAACATCAGCAACCCTTGGAGTGATGCGAACCAGCACTAATAATCAGTTGATGAATTGTTCGGTTGTAGATGACTAAGATGCCGGCATCACTGCTGTTCTCTACGAATAAACCAGGTGGATTACTATTGGTTTCAACCTGCCACATTGTGACAGCGTTGCGCAGCAGATTTATGCACAGCACTGCTTTTCGTTGGTAATTAGAGATGAAAATATCAGATCCCTCAAGCAGCACTTGTATTGCTTTTTTACTACCATGCTAATGAAACAGTAATAAAACAATAGGCACCTTCGGTGTGTAGTCACTTCTTGTTTAATAAAGCTGAATGCAGATGTTGTTGGTATTTAAATGCACATACTTGATGGGGATATGTGTAAATATTAGAGTGTTTTCTTCCCAACTGTCAGACGGGCTGCAGAACTGTGGCGGCGAGGCCGTGAAATTCTTGTCACCGAATTTGAAGCCTGCAAATCGTCTTGATTTGGGTCAGTGAACCCAAACACAACAGGGGGAAAAAGTCTCTCCTTCCCTCATTATTGACCACCATAAAACATAAGAATACAGCATTTCAAGTGACAGTGTGACGCCTCATCGTGCTGCTATTGTCACTGTCTAACAAAAGATGACAGGGGAACAGTGATTGTCATTCAGTTTCTATGCTCTCTGAGCCTAATGACCACATACTGTGCAGGACCTGCTGCACCATGACAAACTAATTAGCCAGCGAGACTAAGAGCAAATTATAATGACACTGTGTTAGTGCTGTGCTAATGTGCTAGTGATGCACAAGGGTTTTTTCCCCTCTCCATCTCTCTCTCTCTCTCTCTTCCTCTTTCTCTTGTGCCTAAACAATGGTGCGTTCAAGACCAATTAAAAATAGAGAGCTCTCGGCACACTCAAGGCCCGTCTCTGCAAGTCTGCAAAGGCCAGGGCTCTGAGGTATTCAGAGGAACAGATTTATTATTATTTCAATGTAGGCCAACTTCACCTTAAATTATAGTGATGGCTGTAGATGGAGAACATGGAAAAATGAATAAGTAAAGGGGTGAAAAGCTCCTGTTGCAGATGCTACATGTGCTCGAGTTGTTCTTCATCACCCTGAGATCTTTTAGACATTATTAACAAGGACAGCGTGTGTGCATAAATAATGGTTGCCGCTACACAAATAAAACATAAACCATGCATTGATAATCAGGCTATGTATTGGCTGAGCCCACAATACAAAAGGTTGGTTTAAAAATAAAGTGTTTCATATTTGCTCTTGAGCCAATTTCTGCAAATTTCTGTCACGGGTCAAGTTTTATTTTAATGAAAAGGAAAACTCCAAACATTTTATACACATATATAAGGAGGACTACTGCACTTTGGTTGTGGTGCATCAGTTTTGATACTTGTTGTTTTTGATGCAGGAACTATGCACGTTCAGTCACTTTTCTGCTGTTTTGCTAACCCTCCTCCCGGTCATGTGCATTTGTTTTCAATGAAGCCGGCAAGAAAGCAATCCAGCAGTGGATAATGTTATATAACATGCAATGTTACGACGTTCATATTTGTGTAGTCTTATCTGTCATAAAGGTCCGTCATAAAGCAAGGTTGGTTTTCAGCCAAGAGACGTTAGGTGGAAGGCAGAGAGCCTCCATTCTCCCTGTAACAAGTTATACGTCATTTATTTAACCATCACAATTACTCTGACGGTGTTTAATTAAGGTAAAAATGTAGCATAGTTAAGCTAAAAAATCATCCATAACTTTACTAATCAGCTGCTGAAACTCCACCAAATTAAATGCTGTATTTTCTCTGAAAGTCTAAAAACTGACAAATATCTGGTCGGCATCAATCTAACACAAGCTTTCTACCAGGATCAAGTCTCTCCCAGCGAGTGCAAGCCCACAAATGTTCAGGTTCAGCTGGACATTAAGTAAGCCAGAATAACAGCCTTAGTGGTTTAATAGTATTATGAGCCATTGAGAGAGAAGCATGGACATACTGCAGGGGAAGGCTTCCATCAGGTTAATCCTCCATCCTGTCAGGTCACTCACACTGGCAGAGCAGCTGGGAGTTGGTGGCAGCTTGTGTCAGTCCATATGGGAAGAAAAGTCCCTTCAGCTAAGACAGGAAGCTGGTGACAAACTGGTAATGACTAAAAAGGACTAAACGCTTTAATTTCATGGGTTTTTAGCACCTAATCATTCAATAAAATAACTTTTTCAGTGGCCACGCTGGTCTTTCTGTCGAGGCAATGGGTCTTGTACATTAAAGTCTATTTATCTGAGGATAACTACTCTGACATTATCCGGAGAAAACAGGCAAAGGGTAATGACCATAATCCTTTGAAAGACTAACAAAGTCTTTTACAAAACAATCAAACTCAATTTAGAAATGACAACTTTTCAGGATTACAACAATGTGACAGGACCACATCCTAATTTTTATCTTTCTCTGCCCATGAGGCTGTCATTTCTTCTCTCTCCCTCTCTCTCTGTCTCTCTTTTTATTTTACAGTCATTGTTGGAAGCAGCAGGAGGAGGTTCAGGGCTGGTGGAGAGAGACCTGAGACAAATGTCAGATGAATCCTATTAACCCCTTTCTGTCGAATTTATACTTCCTGGTCTGACTGTAGGAATGGAAAAACTCCGCAGACAAACCAAAAAGGTTAACCAGCTTCAAATGTGCAAATCAGATTTTCCTTTTAGACATATGGATCCAAATAAAATGCACTGCACAGTGCAGAGACAAAGCAGAACAACCTGTGCTCCTATGTGCCTGCATCACTGCGTATTTGCATAATGTCAGTAGTTTTTCTTAAAAAGAGAGAAAAGTCTTTTTAATTGAGATACAGTCTGATATAATTTAGTTCACGCACATAGGGTGCTGTCTAATCCTGAGCATCAAAGTCTATAGGTTGAAGGTATTTAGATTAATTATGAGTTGAGTGATGGTCTGAGCAGAGGATATAATTTGCAATAATGACTAGCGCTCATTATTTCTCCTCCATTCAGGTCCTGAACTCTGTGAAAATCATTATGTGGGGGAAATCAGAATGAAGGGGCGCTCTTTAAACCCAAACCCTCAAGGTCTCATTTGCTAATAAAATTCACAGAGGTCACCGCCGCAGAAAAAGCACAGCGGCGGCGGCGGCTGCTTCGGAAATGTCAATGAAGACAGGGCTATTCTCACTGTCTGCCACCAATCAAAAATGCTCTCGCTGTGAGGGTTAGGCTGTTAATGTGAACATCCGTGGCCTCCGCTCAATTTCCCAGAACTTTCCCAGTGTCCTTTGAAACATGAAAGGGACCTGATAAAATAACACTGAATAAGTTTGGGCCCTCCATATGAAGGACCTGGCAGGTTTCTTTTGACAGTGTCAAATGGATCCACCTGAAACCATCCATCATGCGCAACACGTTTCAGCCCAGTCATTTTTGTCGGGGAGGGGGGGGGGGGGGCAACTGACCCTTATTATGTTCTCTGGCAGCATCCTTTGTTGGTGCATGTCAATCAGCGGCAAATTCTTAATGGCTTAATATGTCATCTTAATATGCAGTACGCACTGGTGGCGCTCCACTGCAATAAATGGGTCATATAATGGCCCATTTGCCTGATACAAACCCATTACACAACACACAGCGTTTTCACGTGAGTCACCTATCTGCATCATTAGCCTTAATTGCACATACCATGCACACTAATGGAAAAAGATACAGTATACAAATATGTCCTCCATCATAACGGTACAGTGTGCTTTCATAATCTTGTTTGTAGTAATGGGTGCAATCCTGTTTACTCGGACCACGGGACACTTTTTAAGCCCGCAAAACACGCTAAATTGAAAATCACGGTCCGTCGACCTGCCCAAGGAATTAATTCATGAATTGATCAGACATTGTAATATGTTGTTCCTTTTCGTCCCCTAATCATATAATGGGGTTTCTCCTTAAACCCATAACCTTGCCAACGCCGTGCAAGGTGTGATTTTCACACAAAGTTGTGAATGGCTCAAAAGCAATTAGCTTATTTTCACAACGCAGCGCCCCCTCCCTCCTCAACAGTAAATCTCATCTTTTGCTGATGTGATTTAAATTCTGATTAAATTTCTCACGTCCTTCAGTCAGTGGGTGCTCTCTGTCTCTCTCTCTCCACTCAAGTAGCTATAGCTTCCTTCTCCTCCTTCGTCTGAACGGGCCGTAAACAAGGCCGGTTGTCCAGGTGAGGCGGAGGAGCTTTGTCAATTCATTACCTCCTGATTGAAATGGTCAAAAAGGTGAATGGTTTGCCCCTTAAAATGATCCAGCTTATCCATATGTAGCAGCCGCCCTCTAGGAAAGGCGCCCGTCTTGGGTTCAAGAGTGAGCTGCATTTGCATGAGCGCATTATGAGCCTGACAAGAAAGAACCAGGGAGAAAGAAGATCACCGTTACCCTATGAACAACCTCCTTCTGCCAGTGCTTCACTATAGGTGTCATTATCGACCAAGGGCATCAAAACAACAGACCTTGTGCAACAGGGAGACAAAAACATTCAATTTCTCTCCTGCAACATATTTAGAGCAGACATTAAGAATAAAACAATAAGTAATTTAGCCTGAGCTGCACTTGCCATTGTGCCTAGCATAATACAAAAACACTAATTAATCTCAGTTAGAGCACCTTCTTTCTCCTCCTACTCTTGCCATTATTCCCCAGAACGAGTCTCAAGGGAGAGTCAGGGAGCAGCAGCCTACTGCTGGCAACATCCATGACACTATCAGAGGAGAGGCAGCCTCTGCACCAGCTGGGCCACACTAAAAACAGCTTCCTCCATAATGGCATCTGGACAACTACCCCCAGCCGCCCTGGAGCAGCAGCAGCAGCAGCACCACACTGCAAACTTCCCCACGCGTGCAGCTTCGTCCATTCTTCTCCAAGAGTGCTGCGCCACATTGGAGGGACTCATGACAACAGAGAGAGGGGCGGGAAATACAGAAATCAAATCAGTTTGTTGATTTTTTTTTTTTTCTTATGTCATGATATAACATGTCTTTGACTGAAGTGTGGTAATTTGCAATCAAAGCCAATATCTGATTCTGACAGAAGTGCGTCCAGCTCCATCCTCCAAGGCAGAATGAGCGTTGTCTTGGCTGAGATGTTTCTATTATCATTGCCCAGGACAGATGAGGCTTGTTGGTACTAACGGGACTGATAGTGACAGTTCAGCCGGGGGTTTCTCCAGTTGGCTTCGGGGGGGGGACACACGCCGGGGAGTGCCCAGGCAGACATGCAGAGCCTCAGAACTGGGCTGAGCCTCCCTGAAGGAGCCAAAGCATGCAATCAGGGCTGCGCACAGGCATAAACACGGCCGCTCTCTGTCCAGACATAGCAATTAGGTTGGGAGCGGATCATCGTAAACAACCAGGAGTTTTTTAGGCGCTGCTCGTCTCTTCTTCTTCGTGCGACCAGAAGGCTTGTTGTTTTCCCTGTTGTGTTTTCATTTCACTTTCACGTTCTGCTGCTCTTTTATTTACATGTTACAGTAAGATGGAATCAGGCCAGTTTGGTCTTTGGTTGCAGTTTGAGTTTTTGTAGGATGAAGGAGAGCCCTCAGTGGGCTGACATCAAACTCTGCTCAAGGCCTCTCATGAGTGAATCCTCTACAACCACCACACTGACACAGCATCTTAATTCAGGATGTTTCCTATTGATTTCACAAGACTTTGATACTTTTAGTTTTTTATAGACACAGTCCAGACAGTGAGCAGCTTGCTTCAGCTCTAAGTTTGAATAAAATGAAGAAATCAAATTATTGCCTCGTGAACATGACATTTTATTTTAGGCTAAGACTAAATGTTTTTATCAAAGATTACACCAGTTATACCCCTTGAAAACTATTTAGCTTTAAAGTTCAAGGCTTTTTTTTTTTAATTTTACATTTTTTATAGTTCTCATTTTGACAATACCTGTGCACGGCAGCTGTGAGATTGTTATGGTTGGGAAAGACTGTGGCTATAACAATAAACTATAGGTGAGTTAAGGTTTGGGTTAGAAAACTGGATTTTGCTGCAGCTAAGAAAAGACTGTGGTTATGATTGATAAAGAAAAAAAAGAAAGAGAAACCAATGACAGAAAGTGTCAGGTGGTTGCTCATCCTTGTTTTCCACTTATACCGAGCACATTACAGCTGGTATTGGCATTGAATGCAGGTAATGGATGTAAGATATTAGACGTAGAATTGTCCAATATAGATCTAATTTTTAGAGATAGTGGGCTGGGAGTTTACATTAGAGGTAGATGTAAAAGATTTTTTTCCATTAGCAGTGAAAACACAGCCAGGTTTTTTTTTTTTTTTTTTTTTTCCATCATTTAACATTCACATTGACATAAAGAGCACTCATAGTGTATTTGGACGGACACTGTCTGGAGCCAATCTTCTTTAAAAAAAAAAAAAACAAAAAGAAGAGGTTTGATGCAGACAGACCTTCTGTTTGGAGCCGGTTTCTTTTCCATTTCCATCCTGGTACAGCAGGTAGGATAACAATCTGTTCCCCGAGTATGATAAGGTCGTTTTGCAAAGATTCATAAGTACAGGTTGAGAGTGAGGCAGCAATCAAAGGTGTGATGGCTTTTTTTTTTCCACCAGTGTGGCTTTCACCTAAATGCATTTCTACCCATCAACCCCTCTCCAGTAGCCCCTAAAACAATTTCAGCCGTCAAGTACTCTACATTTCACATCCCTTTCAGTGCGGTCAAAGAGGAGAGATTACAATTTCGCGTGGCAGGTTGAGTGCTCGCGCTGAGAAATGGAGAAAGAGCTGCAACCTGTTAATTACGCGCAATTCAAGATGCACAGGTAGAAAACAAGCCTTTCTGAAGTGTACTCAGACTTGGAGGCACAATCAGGGAGGCCTCTTTACCACACACGGGTTTTTAATCAGATATGTTAAATTTAGAACATGTGCGACGTGTTAATTTGTAGGTCAAGGCTTTTCCAGATTTCGCTGTAACCTTTGCCCAGCCTCTATGTGTCCTGACATTAATCAATTGCAATGGAAAAAAGTCGACACTTCCCCCTCCATGGAAAGTAATTTCTCCGGGGCGGTTCACCACACATCACTCTGATGCACACACAAACAGGTTTGGGCATTGGCTGCTTAAAATTAGTGAGGGCCTGCTAATTAATTCCCCCTCTGTCACTGGGGGGGGGCCTCGTGCAATCTATCTGTGATGCAGCCTTTGTGAGATTAGGCGTCAGATAGGGGAGGAAAACAATATCCATTACTTTGCAACGCTACCTTTGTTATAACATGAAAACAAAAAGAAAAAAAGAAAAGAGACGTCGTTCCATTAGTCTAATTCCTTAGGTACCTTCTGCTCAGTGGTGGTGATATCTCTGCATTTCAAATGAAATGAAAAGCGATCAATGGAACATTAAAGAGACAAATTGTGTGCGACAGACACAAAATGCAGGGAAAGGCATTTTAATTAATTTCAATATGAGGCTGATGGAAAGACTTCTTTAATTAAAATGGATCTGAGTGTTTTGATTTCGAATGTTGCCTTTGTCTCAGCTCTTGTGAAAAGATCCTGCAAAGAAGTTGCATCAAAACAAAAAGGAGGAGCAAAAACAGTGTTTGTACTCTTGAAGACGAAGAATATGGAAATGTTGTTTGTCTTTGTCCACGTTTATGCTTTTGTAGCACATGAACATATAAGCTGTGATCCATATTTATTAGTCTCGGAAACTAGCGTTGCTTACATGGAGACTTACTGTATATTCCAATTACAGTCAGATTTATAGCTTCATTAGAAAATATGTACCATGTGAGGCTCTACATCAGCAGCCTGAATGGGCCACTCGGTGATGAATTTCATGTCATGGAACGGATAAAAATCTGTCAAGATAGTTGCGTGTTTGCGTTATTGATTATCATTTTGGAGCAATATTAACTTAGGCTGAAATAAACATTCACATTCAAAGGAGTTAAAATTTAGGACATTTTGAAGTTCAGAAGTGTCCACGATCAATCTGATATATTTCTTTTTCCTCGACCAGATTGAATGCTGTTTTGAAAATATTCCCGGATGTAAAAAGACTCTTTGTTAAGGGCAGAGTGCCTGAAAACAGAGCATGTCAAAAGGTGCAGACTACTTCAATGATGTATTCTCTGTGACAGAATCATCATTTCTGCTTTTTCACTGAGCAGGTGTCACCGTCCTTACCTGAGGGCATCCATGGATCTGATGAAGGTTTCTCTCTAGTGTTGCCCTGCTCCCAGTCAAGGTCATCGTCTCTGCCTTGGCTGTACCCACACGCTGCCAGCGGCTTCTCAAAGTTACAATCGCCTGCGACAAAAGGAAGAAATTTATATGGTTATACATTTTTTCCATTAACTTGCTGCTCAAATGAATGAATAAATTAAATTCTCCTCCTTTTTTTTCCCCCAGCAGTATTCATAATGCAATATGCCAGACAATGAGATGCATTTAAGTGAGACAGAGTGAAGGATTACTGTAGTAGGCGAGGCACAACATACATTACCATCATTAGCAACACGGCAGTCCAATTTCACAATGACAAGTATGAAGTGTCCAAACTCCATCATCGTTACGCATTATGTTCCCAAACTGCACAACCATCAGGGATAAACTGATTTATTTTCCTTTGCGGCCCCCAGAACTTTGCTGTTCATGCGCCCTTACTCCACAGAGCCACTCTAATCCTTTTTACAAGCTGCTTGCAAAATGACAGCAAGCAACCATTAAGGCCAGGCTTCAACCAGGCTTGGCGTGTGATCGATTAATACAAATACCCCTTTATTCCTCACACCTTAAAGGCCACACAGAGAATGTGTGAGTTGAGCTTTTTTTTCCCCCCAAAGTGCTTTTCAGTCCACTCATAAATCTACAAAAAAAAGGCATGTCAAAACAATATGTGGCTGGAAAGGAGTCTGTACAAAGAAAATAAATGTAAAATGTAAAGGTCGCTTTTACACTGTGGGAGGTCGAGAAGCCAGGTGACTTAGAGAAGAAATGGACAAAATGATATGTAAAGCCTCAAATACATGATTATACATATTTTTTTCTTATTCTTGTTTCATAACAGATGTGCAGCATATGTGCCCAGCTCCTTACCAGGAATGAATCCAAGGGGTGAATTTGAAAATGTTTGCTTGCGCATTGCTAATAAATTTCTAAACACAGATGACATACAAATTTTTATTGCCTCTGGGAATGTCCTTTGTGCCAGAATCTGTGCCAGGCCAAAACCAATATCTCATCTCTTACAAGCTCCCTCTGACATTCTGCTGCATAAAGGCTACGAGCCGGGGTTTTTGTTTTCCCATTTATCTCTCCGGTGACATTTACAGTACAAGTGCAAATGAGTGGCCAAACGAGGAGAACACAGGATAATTAATATCCAGCTCCATAGGGCAGCTGCTAATGATATATTTGCTGCTTTGTCTGTTTTTCGAGGGGGTGGACACAGAAACTGGAGTGATTGCCAAAGTATCGGAGGTATAAAGGTTGAGGAACTGTCGAGAGCTTGTACAGAAATCCATTGCCTCCTATGGGCCTAACACGTCACCATGGCAACCTGTTAGCAAGCTAACTGCACTCCTGCGCCAGTGTGGCTAAGTTAAGTGCTAAGTGTGAAAGACCAGAGAGAAGCTAACAAGTGACAGAGCCAAAAATAAAGAGCAAAGAGAGACAAGTTCACTTCTCAAGTGTTAGCACATGAAGTAAAAAAAAAAAAAAAAAAAAAAAATTGAATTGACCACACAAAGAGTTCAGAGAGCTCTGTTTAGGCTAATGCTAAAAGTAAACCGTGGTACGCCAATGTGTTAGCTAGAATGCAATGATATGCTAAGAGCTCACTGTGTTGAGTCTGTTTACCACACATACAGTCAAATATTGAAAACAAAAGGACACTACAGGGCATAGAAACGCTCTAAGCCATAGGAGTAAAGTAAGAATACAGGAATACGTCTCTATGGATGGTTTGTGGGCAGGTTTCAACAAATAAATTGAAAGGTGATTTTTTTAGTGCTTGTCTCGCCTCGCATGTTATTGATTAGGAGTGATGCGTGTGTGACTTTGTGCTGTGAATTAAAGAGTGTGTATGGCAAATTAAAACTTGTGTAGGCATGATATATGTGCACCAGCTTGTATAGCTGGTTCAGGGGATTGAGTGTCACCATGGACAGCAGTGGTGTTGTGTGTAGTGGGTGTATGTGCATGTGCATATACAGGTGCTACACGATCGATCGATAGTCAGAGAACACGTCACTCAGACTAGTCTTGGCATGGTCTAGTCTGGTATTCTGAAGTACACGTTTTTTTAGTGCTTGTCTCACCTCGCGTGTTATTGATTAGAAGTGATGCGTATGTGACTTTGTCCCGACTTGTAAGTCCCGTCATTGTGTGGGCATGATATGTGCATCAGCTTGTATAGCTGGTTCAGGGGTTCAAGTGTCACCATGGACAGCAGTGGTGTTGTATGTAGTGGGTGTATGTGTGTGCGTATACAGGTGCTAGTTGTTCGATCGATAGTCAGAGAACGCGCCACTCAGTTTAGTCTTTCTGAGCCCCACTCAGGTGTTTTTTATGATTTATTACAGTATTTCAAGTGGTTCGTTATCTGCTTTACACTTCTCTAGGCAGTTTCCTGTAGCCCATTGTTTCTGTAAAATCGGGTGAAATCTATACAGGGCATCTCCTTATCAACTACTTGATATTTGTAGCGGTGGAAAGTGACCGAGTGCATTTACTTCAGCTTTTATAGTGTTGTTCTGCAAACTTACACAGTAGGCTACTTCCAGAGTAACTTAACTAAATGCTACTTTACATTTCCATTTCATCTATTTTTAGCATTTTAGCTGCTGGTTACCTCGTAGGTTCAACATATAATACATAAAAATGCAGTTCATCTCTATACATTCATATCCATATAGGCTACAATAGTTACTTTTCCCTCCAAGCTATGTTGCTGAGCTCATTAGCATTTTTTAGCAGCTGTCATCTGCCATTGTATAATTGGGTGCGAGTTCTGTGGAGGAAGCTAAACAATGGATCCGCCCACTGCATAACAGCATAATACACAGCCTGTACAACCTGTGATGTTAATTGTTGGTTAAATGTAAAGCAGCAGAAACACGTGGCCTAAAACTCATTCCCAAGACTAACTCAATTATCATCAACATGGCCTTAAACAAGACTCCTACCCCCAACAGTTCAAGTTGGAGCTGTACGGTGGCCACCAGTAGGAAGCCACTCGCCCACCCAAACCACCCACCCACCTCCCTGGAGTCACTATGAAACTGCAGGCACATGAGGGCGGCACTGAAAAAGAGCTTGTACTTCATGCTCAGTCAGCTTCCTCTCTAAATAAATAAAAATCTCGGCGTTGCCAAGATGTAACATGGGGAACATTAACATGAGTCTTTGGCTGCGGCGTCACAGGGACTGGCTCCGTTCCATCAATATTTTGACTCAATAGTTCCAAGATCCATAGCCCCGTGCCGCCCACCTTCCTCTCACGGCATGGTGGAGCTCAAACAAACCCAAAGAGGTGGCTTTTATTGGTGTTTGATATTCAAATCGATGGAGGAGCAAAATGAATTCTGACTCAGTGGGTGATGGGAGAATTTTGAATGCTGAAGTGATAAAAAAAAAAAAGGCATCAGAAAGAATATGCATAAAGCAGAGCCCGTTTCTTGTTTAATTTTGAGAGGTTTAATTTTTTTTTTTCTTTTAAATGTCAACTCTGTGTTCAATAATAAATCAGGAAAATGAGAGGGGGTGAGGTCTCAATTTGAAACCTCATCCCTTCAAAAGACATCATTAACAGATCGGCTCTATTAATGATTCTCTTGTTTCTGAGTTAATTTGAATAATAAAGACATTAAGGAGAAACATTTGGGTTTCACTGGCATACGTTTTCAGTGTAAGGCAAAAGGAGATTAGCAAAAAAAATACACTATAAATATCACACATATAAGAAATATGTTGCTTTAAAGGAGTTTTATTCACTTGTTCCAACAAACCCGAAGCCAATTGTAAAGCTAGATGGTGAAACAACGCCAATACTACATAGGAATGCCGAGTGACAATCAGGACAGGGCAACATGGTGTGAACAAGCAATAAATCAATTTGCATTGCTTTGATTGGTACACATAGCCTTTTGGTATCAGATTCCAGTATCGGGAAATTCTCCGATAAAGCTCACAACTTGCCATTGATCTGCAATAGAACCGTTTTCAACTGGAGGTAAACACTGAAGCATCTTGCTGTGGACATGGCGTCATTAGTTTTTCTCAGATGTGTGACTCTCACATGTTGCATGTCGTCATTAGAAACTGCGGATTCTAAGTCAAGAGACAAAGTACATATGCATGCAGATGAACGCATCAATCAATAGCATCATAATAGTCCTTCTCTCCGTAGGAGGTTTATATCGCTGCCAGTGTGTGGCACAACCCCCATATAATCAGCGCTGACAGCTGCTGAAATAGATATCCCAACGAGAGGCTGCCAACTCTCTGAAGGAGATTTAACTTTCAATAAAAGCTGCTATGAGGTGTGGGTAGTCTGGGAGTACAGATGAATGTGCTCCACCCTGTCAACATTCCCCTTTCATGAGAGGCAGGCAGCTTTAGCTAAAAAGGTGGCCCCAGATATGTCATGAAACAATTTATTCCTGAGTGAGAACACACAATACTCTTTATATTCTCACGCAGAGTGCATTTCAAAGAAATCTATCCATCTTTTCCTGGACTGAGCCAGAGGCCAGAATCAATACCTCAACCCCTCAATGCTGGAGCCAATTTCTCCTAAAGATTTTCAAGTCAGACTTAAAAGGCCCTTTGTTATTGTACCTGTAACAAAAGTAAACTTTCAGCATTAAAAGCTGTGTGTGTGTGTGTGTGTAGAAGTTTGGTTACCGTGGTGCGGTGCCGCGCACGTAGCATGGATTCTCGTGAACGAGTGTGGGAGGGTGTGTGTGACTGAAAATGATGTGGTGTTGTAAAAGCGGACATGTGGTTGGATATCGAATGGGGAAAAAAAGAGGGATTTCTGAGAAATGTTCAGGTTCTTCACTTTTGAAAATTGCTCTCCTAATTTTCATTAAACAGTTGGTTCAAATCTTCAGCTTGTTCTCTAATACTAGATGTCACCCTCTTATTTGTCCATGTATGCACTGGCAGCCAGCTAGCTCAGCATCAAGACCAGGGGCGCTGCAGCAAGGCAGGCAACCCAGGCAATTGCCATACGGCTCCAAGCTGGAAAGGGGCCCCCAGAGACTGCTGACATTGGTTCACATCAATGACAACATGGTGTTGCTAATGGCTGTGTATAGCATAGTGTACGTAGCACAATGCTGCCAATGTTAATTTCTCCCGTCATCAGTAGAATAATGCATTTGTTGTCAAATGCTAATGTTGATACCAACATCAGTTCAGCTTGTTGTTACTCATTTATGTTTGGAAGAGGAAGATATTATACATCTCTTTGAATTTTCCGGTATAAATGTTGCATTAAACAATATGTGAACATGAAACATTGAAGTTGTTACTGCAAAACTCAATCTTCAGTGGTTTTGGGCCTAGAGGGTGCCTCTTGCCAGGGGCCCCCAGACCATCTAGAGACGCCCCTGATCAAGACAGAAACAGGAGTAAACAAGTGTCCTGGCTCAGGGTGCATTTGTTATGCTCACTGTTTAACACATTATATCATGTTTGTTTGCATGCAATCAACTTTCAAAGATGTTTCACTGTACCTTTAATGTGTTTTCTATTTGACATGACCCAATGCAGAGGCAGAAAGTTTCTATAGGCAGAGGATCAACTCATGACTTATAAAGTACAGAAGTGGTGGCTGGCACCTTCTCCATGAGCGCATCTGTACAACAGACACAAGCTCCGACATATAGCAATTACTGGTCATTTCCTACCCAGTAATTTTGAGAGTTACATTTGACATATTACAAAGCAACGGCGGTGCCATTAATGTGGAGTGTGCTGCAGCGTCAGTGGCATCAGAGAGAGACTATCCTCTGAGGGAGGAAACCAAGCCCTTTTCCAGCACCACCGCTGCTTCAGTCCCAGTGGCAGATATCATTGCTGCAAGACCTCCTTAGCCCCTCTGCCAATTCTGCAATTACCAGCCATCCAACCTGCTCTGTCTGGCTAGGAAATCGCAGGTCTGCTCTTCGCCCCAATCTGCCTCCACGTCTGCACTTGTTTTAACAAACATCTTGTCTGCCGGCGTCCCCGCAGACCGAAACCACAAGGCAATCTTGGGTAATTTAAAACCAATGTCGACTATCTCCCTCCACCACGGCCAGTTTAGAGCTTCAAAATCCTGCAGCTAAGCCCCTTAGGGACTGATAGGCCTTTTCACTCTGGCCCTATTTCACTTATCTATTGGCAGCTCCTGCCAAGTCCTATCTCTGTACTGAATTGCATGTATATATACTATCTGTTTGGGGACTTTGAACTGTGGGAAGGGATTTAGACAATCAATCTCAATATCATTATCAATCACGTCTTGCTGTTCACCACATTGATTCGAGGCGAAATAAAGAAGTTGGAGTGGAGATTTCCACTGATAATCTGCCTGGCTGAGCCATGCACTTGTCAGCAATGTTTTGCAAAACAAAACCGACAAACCACATCTATAGCGTAACAGAACCAAATCAGGGCAAAACAAAAACAAAAAAAAAAGAAAGAGAGAGAGAATGTCACATTTTGTGGTTAAGACGGAGGAATATGGCCTATGATGTATGAAGCTATGAATATTTTGTTTTTAAAACACCGTGCGCAAATTCATTATTTAAAAAAAAACCCTTTGGCAGTATATTTAGTTCAAAACCTTCTCATTATAACAACCCCCTTTTGCCTTTCCAGGACTTTTTTTTTTTTTTTTTTTGTCTTGTCAGCCAAATATCAACTTGATGAATGTGCTTTACATCAGGAGTACAACATAGTTCCTGATCAAATCCACCCTTGTGCCGGTTAGATGTACATCGAAGATGACAGGCAGCCTTCTCCTTAGATATGCTAAATTTTGACAGATGATTTTCAAGCTCTGTACGCCAGCACCGAGCTTGACGTTCTCTTCTACCGTGCCTGTCAAGAACTTCCAGTAAATGACTTCAAATCCATCTCCATTCGGTATAACCTGCCAGGCACCAATTAAGATGAATATGGAGTCTAACTCGGAGACATGGAAGATCCTTACTGTCATTTCTTCTCCAGGTAATAAAAAAAATGAGGTCTACAGGTTTTGTCTGGCATTTATTGGCGATCTAGATTATTAGTTTTATTATTATTATTATGCTGATTTTTCATTTTCATTTTCTGTGGATTTAAGCCCAAATTGTGTAAAAGCTCATTTGCACACACACAAAAATGAGTGCTCTCAAATGCTGAAGGTCAGATTTAATCAATTTCGGTGATTCAGTTTGTAGAGGTGGCTCATGCACATCCTGACTTGACAGCAACAAGCCTGGTTAACAATGGCTTTTTCCTCTTTTGTTCCCAGCATCCTCATTCTTGTCTCTATCCGTAGAGAGCTACAGTCTGTCTCTCAGTGTCGAGGGAGCGAGAAAATAAGGCTGTTTCCTATTCAGCTTAGTGCCTGTTGATACACTGAAATAGGCTTGTTTGGCTTCCCATTTTCCCGCCTGCAGCCCCCTCCCTCACACACCCTCCCCTCTCACCCTCTCCTGAAATGATATGGTGACTGAGCATAAAAGGCACTCTATTAAAATCACTGTTTATTTGTTGCACAAGTTAAAACTGCAACTGAGGAGAAGATGCGTTGTGATCACTGATGTGAGGGAAAGCTGTGAAAAATGCTAAGACTTCACTTGTCAAACATCCTAAATGAAAAACAAAGAAATATCCCGCGTGCGTCTGAACGCCCCCGCTGCTGTTGATGTGCATCCTGTGCTGCAGAATCGGCTCGTGAAGACGGTTCAAAGTGGAAATAATCCTCCACATTGATTCACAGCGTAGCTCAATGCTGCTGGACTGGAAATTTAAACTTCCTCCAGCTCGTTTTTTTTTTTTTTTTTTTACATTTGATCCAGGTGTGATGGGCCACTGGCCTGAGCTTCAATCAATGATAGACAGTATAAGAGAGGGGGAAAAAACTCACTGGTTTCCGGTGGAAGATAGACCCAGACCTGGACGGGGGAGGGGGGAATAAAGGCCTATAGCCTGTGCTAAAACCCCCTTGGCTCACTCCAACAGAAAACAACATCCCTATTCCACAGTGGATGACCCTTCAGACGTGAACCACTTCAATCCTCTCAGAATCTGCTAAGTCAACAAACCTTTGAATTCTGCCTGAGGAGTGAAACAAAGAGGGGATGAAATGCTAATGTCAGTATCAGTAGCTTTACCCCTCTGAGTTTCCCAGAGTCTAATTTGTCAAACATGCGAGTAACAATGCCAGAAATTAGCCCAAAGGGAGATTTCCTCCAGAGGAGAGAATGATTATGTTTGATCAGAGAATAAACAAGAACATTAACATGCTTTGTTGGTTTTCCAGAAGTGGAACAAATGCATGTTTTTATGTGTGGAGGAGGGAATAATTCAAGGTTGAATGTCAAAGAATTAGGAGATCGCTAAAGCTAATTAGAAAATGTAGAAGAATAGAAGAAAGGTTGAATCAATCCCTCTTGAGAAGGAGAGAAAATCTAGGCCACGAGGCGACGCCTGCGCATTCAAGGCAGAATTATCAGCTTGATGAAATATCATTACTTTGCTTTTGGTGTCGTGACATATCGTCAATCACACACACAGATGGGCGGCCGCGGTCCAGCTTGGCAAGCCTGACCAACACGTGGGAGCGCCGGAGCACCAGGTGGAGGCTGGAATCCGAGCCCAGGTGAGAGGTTAGCGTGCTGATCTGAGCGTCGGCTTGACAGGTGTGGCTGAGGAGATTTCAATCCCAGTGGGAGCTTTTTCAAAAAGGTGCCGTCTTAGGGTCTTCACCTGCGCACTTCAAACACGCTCAGACCCTTTGTTTCTCCACCGAAGCCCCATAAATCAGTTACCTGAAAGAAAAAAAAAAATCCTGTGGCCAGGCTTAATCCTCCGGGGTCGGGGAGCCGGCGTTTGGAAGGCTCGAGGCATACGAGGCCCCGCTTTCAAATTTACTGCGTGTGCTCTCGTTGTGCTTGGCAACAGGAAAGGCTGGCTGGAGACTGGTCAGTAAGTGGGAGGGATCTCATCTCCCTGTGTTCGACTGCAGCCTCAGCTCTTCGCAGCCATGGCATTTTAAGACAATGCAGATAATTACACCAATGAAGTTCATCAGCGGCATTTGTCTTGACATTTCTCTCTTATGTAAAGCAGCTAACACAATCATCATCCACATGAGTTTTTTTTTTCCTCCTGTAGCCTGAAGTCACGTCTGAAACTGACATTACACTTCATTTCCACTGTGTCAAAACGCTGCCCAGTATCACAGCTGATTGGCAGTAATTAGGTATGCATGATTAAGACTGTCAAAATGCAGAAGTTATGTGTAAATACAACAACATGTGAGTCTTACCGCTTTCCTCTCCCATCACTGTTTCCCACACTCCAGCTCTATTTTACTGGCTTTAAGATTTGTTCACCTACATGTGCGACACTCATCGACATCCCTGCTGAGAAAGGTGACATGAACCCGGGGAAAGCTGTGGCACTTGAACTGGCAGACCACCATTAACAAGTGAACACAACTGATATTCATTAAGGGTCATTATGAAGGTGTAACAGCCTGCAGCGTGTTAGCTTAGCTTATCATAAAGACTGAAAACTCTTTCCCACCACTGAGATGACGGCCATATTGTACCGATGACAGTAATAATAAATGCAATAGGCTGTATTTATATATCTGGGCCACTGCTGCATTGACGCACTAATAGTAATAATAAATAATTGTAGTCTATAATGTTCCAACTGGTTTCCAGTGGAACTGGGATTAAAATGCATTGTATGTGACATTAGTACAGTGAACCCTGCAGAAACCTTGATTTCTCATACTGAATAATGGTAATAATGACTTAACACACAACAGCACTATAGAGGAAAACATCAAACGGCTCAGACAAATAAATGAAAATATATCTATTCTGCATGAGCCTTGGCTGCTAACCTACTTTTAATACGGTAATAATGTGCAGGTCACCTCTGTGCAGTGAGTGACAGACTACCATGAGACAAATGAGACTTTTCAGCCGGTTTGTTATCAGGTCTGACAGTAAAGTGGTATGAATAAGTCAAGGAAACAAAGGAATTCCCTGAGTCTCATTAATATTATTAATTTTTAAATCCAATTATTGTATGATGGCTCGTGACCTATTTTCTGATTTAAGTGTCCTATCAAAACCTCACACATCACCGAGTGGAGAGGAACCTTTAAGGTTTCCCAATGACTCTCCAGCTCCTGCAGGGTCCCTCCCATCGGGAGATTTTGGGTTTCCAGGCCCGGCCGCCTTCTGCCGTGTCCCCTGCAGGAGAATATTATGATCTACCTACTATAACATCCAAGTGAATTATCACAGGTATTAGTGCAGAGCACACAAACTTCCAAGGCCCAGCACCTCTCTGATCTCTCGTTACACTGCAGGTTTTTTCATTAACAGCGTGACAAACGTCCGTAAAAAGTCACAGTGCAAGCACATTCTGGGACAGGAGGGAACTTACACTGGGCCAGTGTGAACACAAGTCAGAGTTACTGTGCAAAATAATCTGATCGGCCCAGAGTATGAATAAAGAGGCTGTTTCAAACATGAACAGGAGGGAAGGAGCTCTATAAATGACTTCTGCTGCTCTTTCTTGACCATGACATTCACAAAATTGATAGTTAGGTACTGCTACATACTGGCTCATCTACAACAAGCCAGGCTTGTAAGTTAAGACGTGTTTTTACTCCATACTCTACAAATTAGATGCAAATGTAATAAAAATGTGTTTAATTGTCCCTTTTATGTAATAAGACTGCAGGAGAATGTCCACCATGCAGCAAACCTTAATTGTTTTGGAGATAATGTTACAATCCTAATAAACTTCAAAATGGATTAAATCAGCAATATGGCAATATGCTGTATCTTTGTCCTCTCCACGTTAGAGCCTCTTGAATATTAGGACTTGAGCTTCTTTGATTTATATTGTAGACACTGCTCTTGAAGGCGTGGTTTCCTCTTTTCTTGCAACACACAGAGAAAATGGTTAAATAAAGAAATAATGACCATTACCTAGTGATGAACAAAGCCATATTTAGTGTGCTACAACACATGGAAACCTCTGTATTCACTATAAGACATCAGCTTCATCACCTTCGAACACAGGAATAAACCTGTATTCCCTCTAAAAAGGTCATACATGTATGCAACAACACATCTGTAAATGTGCCCACACACAGCCATGTCAAGTCTGTGTTGAAAAGGTCAAATCAGTCTGATTCACTGTGGGGATCGTGAACCAGAAAGAGGACATGGTTAGATTGCATTTTAAAGTGTCAAGTGTGTATAAAGGATGATGCTTTGAGTACTGCAATCACAAAAAAACACCCAAAAAAACAACACACTTTTCCTTCAAGTCTGGGTCCCAGTCCATGGAAACGCTTGACAGGTTGAAACTGAGGTAAAAGTCTAAAGTCTAAAAAGGTATGTACTACCTAAAAAAGTCTAATGACACATGTTCAAGTGCTAATTCGTGGCACAACATAAGCTTAAACTCAAAAAGTTACAGCGAAGCAACAAAGAGACTTAAAAATAGATGTAACGTGCACTTTCTTCTTCTTCTTCTTCTGGGTCTGGTCAGCGCACGTGCTTTACGACATTTTGAAGGATGTGTCATTTGCTGAAAGCTTCTCTCAGATCAGGGGGAAAAAAGGAGCTTTGTCAAGTACGCTAAGTGATAAAGGCGACAAAGTATCTGCTTTGGAAGTGTAAGTCAACAGACACATTTCTGTGACATTTACATTTGCTCGGTTTAATGTGGCATGCTGAACAGAGCTCCTAGTCGACATGTCACAAGCGCTGCCTGGCTCTGTGAGAAAGAAACACACTATGAGACTCAGTGACTATAATTACATACCACTGTATAGGCTGCATATAGAGGTGAGCAGGCAAGTAGCTGAGCGAAGGATGTAGTCATCAGTCACTTCGTGTTGTCGCTGCTTTAAATATCACTTGTGTAATTTAATGAATGCAATTATTTTCCATAACAGTGCTTGGACTTCTTAGTAAAACTATAAGCACAGAGAAATGCACAAGAATAGTTCCAACCACAACAACAATAAAAAAAACTTTACTTTTATCTGCAGCGTCTGGAGGCCAATTAATCACAAAAACAGTGACATGTGTCAATCTGTCTGTCTGATCCCATCGGCCCCTCAGAAAATCTGTCATCGTCTGAATGACCACAAAGGTCGCGACACTCATGATACTCGTACATTTGAGGAAAACGTCCGATCCAGTCAAACATCACTTTGTGTCGTCTGCTCTGCTTGACCATCCCAGAGGCCTTTCGGCCTATATTGGTTTGGCCAGAGGACCCAAATCAATCACGAGACCAGGAGAGCTGCCAAAGCGTTCTTTCACACCCCAACACTGCGGCACTCACTGCCATGTTTAGGCTATTTTGACGTGGTCTCAGAAATGTCACGGACATCAGCAGGGACAGCGCGCAAATGCCGTGGGGCGAGAAGCTGTCATGAATTTGAGCTGGAGAAAAAATATAGAAAAAAGGATGAGACAGAGGAGGGTTTGAAGATGATAAAGACATGATAAAATAATTCATGACAAAAACTATTAATTGCCGAAGCAATAACAAGCAGAAAAGTTTCATCTCATATGAACCCAGCAACGTGGTCTCCAGTCAGGTTTACATCAAATGCTGCTAATCCAGCATCGTGAATGAAATGATCCCTTTGAGGGAATCTCACTGTAGCACAGATCAACAAATTGAACTAAACCGCAAAACACACAAAAGTGCCTCCAGGCAATGTGAGATTAGTGAGAGAGTGGGAGAGAGGGGGGAGGGGGGTGGAGGATAAAGACAGGGAAAAGTGGGTGGGAGCAGGGTGGGGGTGGGAGGGTCGCTCGATCCCACAAAAAAAAAAAAAAAAAAAAAAAACCTAGCTTCAAGACTGCTGAAGAATCGACCACAACCACAGCGTATCGCCTTCTTCGATGCTACTACACCGAGAAACACAAGACAGATGCACACGATCGTTCTCATTTATACATGAAGATGAATCCATTAAGACAGAGAGACAGGAAGATACAGCACAAAGACAGAGACAGAAACAGATGACAAGTCAAAAAAAATGGAAAAATATGAATAAATGAGCAGGAGATGATGTGCAAATGTGGTCGGATGACTTTTAAAAACAGAGTGAATCATCTGCTGTGGCCTTTCACAGTCACCAGATCTTGACCCGTGTGATTCATCACATCTGACCAGAGATGTTTGCGAAGGAGCGTTTAAAGCCTCTGTTTGTGCCTCTCGTGCGGTGTCACCATCACATTCGAGTCACAGAGCTGAGATTTTCCCTCCAAAATAAATCATTACCTGACAAATTTTTGATAATCTGGGAGAATTCAGATGCTGATTTCTGTGACTGGAGAGTTAATGATGATCCATGAGAGACTCAAACTGGGGCCCGGGCCCAACGTCTTACTCAGACACTTCATGTTGGTGTTTTTCCTTTCAATTTGTCACCCGTCATCCGTTTTTATTTGATTTCGTGTCATTGGAGAAGTTGTGCGCTTTAATTTATGCCTTTTTTTTTATAGGCTGGTTTTGCATGTCACACAAAACACAAGGTACAGATGGTCCTGCTGTGGATCTTACTATGTAGATACCAGTGATAATAATCATCAGATGGACTGGGTCGGTAAAGAGAGAGGACAGTAATAAAAAAAATAAAAGACGGTCTCACATTTCTGGATTTTACTGTGTTGAAGATTTGCATGGAGACAGGTAGGAAACCAGAAAGTTGTTTTCCCCACTCGTGACTACCGAAAGTAAATTGGAAGCTTTTTAATTTGACCTTGTGTAACCCACTTCCATATGGCAAAGTGAATCTGAGAAAGTACATGGTGTGATTACACAAAATCTGGTCAGTTGATGTAACTCCAGCATCCAGATGTTTAAGTGAAAAGCCGACAAGGAATTTTACACTATGACCATCTGTAGTGCTGACCTGACATTACCAGCAAAAAAAAAAAAAAAGGAAAAAGGAAAAAAGCTTCTGGCTTTGAAAGCATCTGAATTTGCATCTCCAGCGATTAAAACCGCACTTATTCAAAATACAAACATGGATGGTGTGAAGCACAAACACTGGAAACTTTTAACGAACACTCCGGCACTTGGGATAAACCATATGCATACACAAACAAACAATGCACAAAACACAAACTTATCCAACAGATTGAGAGTTGGCAAACTTCCCACGGCTTCCACACGACAAATCTGAATATGATGATAACTGGCGCCTGGGAAGCATTTTGCTCCTTAAAAGGAAAATCTGAACGTTCAGCTGTATTTCCAAAAGGATTTGTGCATAAATGCATTATCCATCTTGTGCATAAAATTAACAAGCTGTGCCTCATTCTGACATTCACGAGCTTTCATTTTCTAATGATTAAGGTGCGAAGTTGCAAAGTAAGTGGTAAATTTAGTACCGGATCGTTTTTGTGGATTGTGCCTCTGGCTTTCGGCTCATAAATGAATTAAATGTGTGAAACTTTTTCGAGAAGCATCTTCCGTTTCACACACACATTTCATTAACCTGGAGTTCATTCATTATTGCTGTGGGTGTGGAGGGGGGAAGCAGCAGCCCCCCGATATAATTGCATTACTGGGGTTGTAGGGCCGTGGCTAATTACTGGCTGAGAACACAACATAGGCACTTAGACATCAGTCTGATGGAACAAACCACAATGGTTTGTGACAAGAGCTGTCCTCCCCGGAGTTTCAGGAGAAGACATGATAGCACAGTAATTCATGACTCATAACAGAATCGCATCATCTCCATAGCATGGAAGATGACACAAGGACGCTGAAATCATTTGACAAGTTTACTACAACTAAGCTGGAAGAGCAGATCTGACAGCGCACGGCTCAAACACCAGGAACAAGTCACAATTTGGAATTGTTTTAATCAGCACGAAATCCACACACAAAAAATGGTTGCGGTGATGCAGGTGCAGCAGTGTGGTTGCACTATATTCACACTGAGTAAACTGGCTGCGAGCCACACAGCCGCTATGGTCTTATTTCAGTTAATCTGTTTACGGGAGCCTTTCTGAGTCCCTGCAACTGGGTCTTGCTGGTTGCCAGAATATCCCAGTATTATGTGCAGCCTCGTGTCCACAGAGAAAACAGTCGACCTGCAACCAAGGTATAGTCAAGGCAAGTCACCTCTGATCACTCCCCCTCCTTACACCCCCTAAGTGAGGCTGCACTGAGCTAAATACTAATGTCAGCTATAGCCAACGTCTGCATGCTAATGCAAAGCAGTTAACAACTTTAACAACTTTACTGTTGTGTTTAGCACCAAGTAGCAAATGATAGCATGCATGTTTATTGAGGTATTCAGTCATTCATTTAACAAACTGTCCTCATGATGGTCCAACATGAAGTTAATATTTTATATCCTGAATGTCAATGTCTGCACCAAATTTGACAATTCACCCAATACTTGTCATATTCACACTGATTATCTGCCCATGTAGCAGTAGTAATAGTAAAGTTAGCCAGTAGGATTCATCTCAATTGCATCATGAATCTCTGTACAACACCTCAGGGCAAATCCACCCAAGTTGTTAAGGATGTTTAATCCTCAAGCAAAGTGGTGGACTAATATTTAACACTGGCATTAACAGAATAATAAAAATATATAAAATAAAATAAAATAAAAAAACAGGCAGGCAATGTTTAACCCAAAGTTAAGTTCTTCAAATGCCAACTTGAGGCTCACTCCAAATTTGAGTCAATCCCTGCAGACTTAAAAGTACTACGATGGCAGAAAATAAACATGTTTACAGCCTGGCACAAATAAATCAGTTTTGGTTTGTATAGTTTCTACGGAGAAGAAACACTGTTTACCTAGTTGTTTTTGCTCGATAGCTAATGTACACCTTCATGGCAGCTGTACAGGGGGTGAATTTTTAAACAACTCTAAGCTGCTTTGAGTGACAAGTGGGTGACAGGTGTGTATGTCTGCCACAGACTGGCATGCACTGAAGTCTTGGCTCCATATGTGCCCCACCTCTTTTGGGATTAGCCAGAATTTGGGCAGAGTCTGGCACTGCCGGGACAGCAACAGTTGGCTCTTCAGAAAGACGTGCCAGAGGATATGTCAAATTTATATATGGTCCACCAGATTATTCAAACGACTCTCTGTGCACTCAACAGTGGCCTCAAACTGCACCAGCAACAGCAGCATCAATATCTACATCCATATTCACAGTGGCCAGTTAACAGCTACAGCAAACAGCCAGGAGACCAGTGTGTGGGTTTGACTATATACAGTGAAAAAAAATCACAGTTCATAGATATTGGGTTTTATCTAAACTGCGGTTAGGAGTCTTTAAATTGGTCTCACTTCCTTTCAGCCCATTCATGTAAAAACCAAAGCGAGAGGCCTGACATGAACAGCTCAGATCCCACAAGTTACAGGAGGCTGAAACATTGTCTGTCACCTGGCCTCCCTTATCTTCTGCCCAACACAATGTGTGACTCATTGCGGCGCCGAAACTTTCGGAGCTCATGAAAAGCGTTTTTGGACAAGACATCCACAGCAGCATATTTCTTCACAATCAAAGCTTTACAAAGGAAGAAAAGGAGAGCGCAGACGCTGGAGAGTTATCCTCATGAATCTCTGGCAGGGCTTTTTTTTTCCTTCTTTATCCTCCTAACGACAGCTTGTCTGATTCTTATAAAACCCATCCGTCACTCATGTCTGTTTGTCTTTCACTGAATTGGCTGGCGATATCTTATCCACTCATTGACCTTGAGAAACAAACTAAGAGTTTTTAAATCTTCATGCATTTCAAGTATTCACCTTAGGGCAAATATTTATTTTTTTAACACAATGGAGAAATAATTGAAATATCAGAGTTGAAAAAAGGGAGGTGTACAAATTCTCCATCTGCCTTTCACTGAAAAAACCTCTCTGCAAAGCTCACCAGCCCCAAAGATTGTGGTGTCGAGAAGCCAGCCCAGACTCCGAGGCTGACTAGTTTATTTTCTCTCTGCCATTTTTATCTCTCTGTTCACATGCTGTTCAGTGTCCATTTATCCGTGGTGAGGGCTTCTCCTTGGCAGCAACGATCACTTTCAACAACAGTCTCCGCGAATCAGAGCGACATGTCACATCGTTCCAGTGACAACTAACGACTACCAATGTATCCGGGCAGGCTGCCAGTGCGCTGGGTTAGGAACAGCCAGAGGGGAAGGGGGGGGGGGGGGGCAGGCCATGGAGGAGATGGTGGTGGTGGTGGTGGTGGTGGGGTGGGACTGCACGCTCCAAGGAGACAGAGGTTTAGCTCACCAGTGGCAGCATCAAAACCTCACATCACATCCCTTCAGTCAACAAAGTCCCTTACACATCATGTGCCGAGAGATGAAATCAATCTGCTTTGAGAGGCTGACTCTGATACTGTATGTCTGGAGGCCGGCGGAGACAGGAGAGAGGGAGCGAGAGGGGCAACAGAGGCATGGGGAGGGGGTCATCTGATTCATCCAACGGTCCAGACGAACCCTCTTTTCCCTCTCCTCATTTGCATTCCCAAGGTCAGGAAGGTCAAGAAAACTTTACTTTGCATGTATATTTTTTGGCATTAAGATTAAGGGTAAAACACACCATCCCCATAAATAAACACTAATTGGTAGTTAATTTTCTTAGTTCTTGCCTCGATGATCCATTGCCTCTGGGCTAGTATGAATTATTCATCGGAGTGGCAAAACAGCTTTATGTAGAAACCTACAAGGCACCGCATTCATTATGCTATCATGCCGAGTAATTCCAGGCACTGACGGCTGGTATTAGAATAATATGCATATTGGGTATTCTTTTTTTTTCTCAGGGCATTGGCAGGCAGTAATAGCGCTTCCGTTGGCAGGGACTGAGAGGGATGCAACACCCCTCATGGCTGACAAAAAACCCTTGTTTTGACAGAGGATTGAGCGAGGAGGGGAACGAGTGTTTCAGCTCTGCCCTCGCGGAGAGAGGATTAAGCTGTGTGGTCGTGCTGCCGGGTGGCACAGGGAGTTGGTAGGATGTGTTATCGTGTCAATCCTCCCTCCCCTGGCACTGCAGGATCTTTGTGCCGGCCCCCATGACTCCAAAAAGGAAAGCACCTGGCCCGGAGCTCATCAGGCTCACCGGTCTCCCTTGGGAGTGAGAGCTGCATTTGCACGTTTTCCTCGGTACCCAAGTCTGGCTGACTGCAGAAGGACAATTCAAAGACATATATACTATGAGGCTACAGGTTCTGTTTGCGCTCAGGAATAAGCATTCCCCCTCCACACTATCGCATCTAAAGCCCCGTGTTTCTCCTGTACATAAGTTTATGGCGACAGCAGCAGAGCGGGGGCGACGAGTCGGACGGGAGATGGTAAAACAGAACTGTCAGTTCAGAGCAGGGCGAGACTGTTAAATGGCAGCAGGCGCCTGGCTGAGGTATCCGTCTTCCCAAGTGCTCCCTGTCTGTGCAGATAGGTCTCTACTCCGGAGATACCTCGTCTCCGGAGGCCTGCATCATGTCCTCAGGCTACGGAAACAACATCATGAGGGGAACACGCAGGGAGCACGAGTGGGCTCCAGCTGGTTTTTCCCCTGCCACATTCACATCACAGGCTGGACCAGGAGCTCTATAGTAAGAGCTGGTTTGGTGATCGTCAAAACAGGAACTATTTTCTACTAAAACATCAAATACTTTCAAAACTGTTGGAAAGCTTGGGAAAAAGCTAGTAGGTGAACTTTGAGATGAGAGCCTCTTCTCAAATGACACAGTACAAGAGACCTCGGTTTTTGACAGATATATCTACTGATCCAATTTGCTTTATTGAGGCAGCTCTAAGGATGATTTCTGCTAACTTGAGTTAATCAATTTGATGTTTTCAAAGGTCTATGGTCCACTCCTGGCTCTGAAAGTGTCATTATTTTAATCACATAATGACCCATACTCAGAGAAAAACAAGACGATTGGGTTGGAAAACTTGATTAATGTTCAATTCCTACCCACGGGTAATGAATTAGGTACAAGAAGCAGGGTAATTGCTCCCCGTTTGTCTTTGCCTGGTATCATTTAAAAGATCTCGAGCCATTATGTCACTTGGTCAACAAGGACGTCACGCTGAGGAACAATAAAACATGATCTGTCTGATAGAGCGTGCACGTTTGGGGGAATTATCTGCATTTCAGGAGTTGTCCTCATTATATTCAGTATCAAACTGTGTGCTGCCAGATATTAAGGAGCATTATCATCATACATGCCAGCTGGGGTGGAAGTGAGCCCAGCTCTGGAGCCCAAACTGGGAGCTGTTTTATATGACATTCATTTCAAGACTTTAGACAAACCCAGGGCCTGGGTCAGGTTTGTCTCTGCTGACAGACTCTAAACAAGTTGTAGCCATATCCTCAGATTCAGGGAGCACTTCTTCCCAAGGACAGGGCTTTTCAATATTTTCTGAGAGCACACACACACACACACAAATGAAGGACAAGATTTGACAGCTAAGAAAATGCTCCTGGAAAACCAAGTCTGCAACACAGCTGCTGTTGACTTTCTCCTAAGAGAGCAATACTGTAGATATATTAAACATGTTAAGCAAATCTCTACATATTCCCAAGTAAATTGAAAAGATGTTTAAAAACTTATTAACGGGCAAAGGATAATATCCCTCCTGGAATTAGGGATTGACAGAATTGGAGCAACTCAAGCGAAACATTAATTAAAACGCAGGGTTTGAGTGTAGCCCCGCTGCAGCCAGCGGTCTGTCTGGTATCCAGTCCAACGACATGGCAAGAGGCCACGATGCAGGCCCTGACGTACGCGTCTGAAATGTCAATGCATATCTTCAAGATGATTGCATTTTAAGAAACATCAGCGATGCAAGACCGAGTCATTCAGACAACTCATTTTTCACTCACTGTGGGGAAACCTTACAAGGCGTGACACAAAAGTCACACACTGCAAGAGTACAACAGTAATGAAAAATTGTGATGGAATCTAGATAAGAGTGATATCGTAAATCCAGAGGCAGAAACCAAAGGTGAATTTTCAGAGTAAATGTCAGCTCCTCCCACAGGAGGATAAGCCTCTGTGCCTCGCCACCGTTACTGCTCCATGGGTGCGCGTGCGAGTGTATTAGTGCGAGATAAGGTGCGCACGTCCGAGGGCGTCCCATTTAATTTCTGAAAATAGTACCCTTTTTACAACTGTACAAGATGAACTTCCACCTCGACAGGCTACTTACAACGATTAGAATGAAATTTTCAAAAATTGTCTTCGTCTTCCGCAATTCGAGATAATAGTCCAATGAGCACACAAAACAATGTGACCCCGTACGCTGACCCTCTTTGTGGCATGGAAATTGCCTCTAATGACATGCTGTAGCACAGACATATTAAAAAGATTTCTCTTACAGCTTTGCCAATTGACACATCCTCAGAAAAAAAAATCTCCAGATGCAATAAATACGGTTACCCACTGCAGCAGAGAGCAGCAAAAAAATCCATCTTTGCCTGCAGCCACGATCTTGCATCACTCATTCTCAATCACAATGTGGTACCCTGATGTAATATGACAACTACATGTGATTTTGAATTGGATCCAGAGGATAAAAATTACCTCATTTTGACAGGATGGAGTTTGTTAGGAATGTGTTTAAGACATGTATGTATATATATATCTTGCAGCAGTACACATGGGCATATGAAATTATGAGGCCAGCCATCAAAGTAAAGCACGTAATTATCTTGGATAAAATGAATTTGCATGAATACATTAACAAAAATTAATAAGACTAATCCTAATCTATCTCTTTTTTTGAGAGTCAGGTGCTCTTGGAAAAGCTGGACAATCTCTGGGGATTTCTTCAATTAAAAATGTGACACTAAAGCTCAGACCTGGTTATTATAAATCTCATCCCACCTTCGTTTCATCTCTCAGCCCAAATCACATATTTTTCTGTTGTCACTGCTGAGGCAGGCACTAATTACGACTCATACATAATCTTTTATGTAAATGTTTTTTTTTTTTTTTCGTTTTTTTTTTTTTGCCTTGTTTGATCTCGGCGTGTAGTCGAGGACAGCCAGATCATAGACTTGGGCTAGATCTGTCACTCGAGTCAGAAGGAGAGAAGTGAAGTGGAAGGAAATCTGATTTGTTGTGATGTTTGTCAGCCCGTGAGCACAGAGGATGTTTGATCAGGTCATTACATGCAGGGTCTTAAAACAACATGGTCAAACCGCCCCGGATCTTTTATCCCCCCCATCTTCTGGGTCGAGCGAGATTAGGCTCAGAAGTGAAGCGGTGAAGATGGAGGATAGACGGGGATTTGAACACCTTTTAGTCTCAGGATTAATCTTTCCTAAGCTGCAATGCAATCACTTCTTTATACAGCTCTTTAACTTAATGAAATGCTGGCTATATGTTGGAGTAAGTCGGCCTCCGTAATGAACTGTAAAATGGCCCATATAATTCTGAATTTCAATGGCAGATAATGATTGGCGATAGAAATAAATGGGCCAAATAGCAGCCATCAGTATGAGCCCAGCCGAGCAACACAACTCATACTGTACCTCATTTGCAATTACTCCGACATAACATGAGAGTTGGCCCCTGTGGTACTTTCTGAGGCATAAACACAGCTGGGAGCGTGGCAGATAGATGCCGGGCTGTATGCTGCTACTACCAACAGAGAAAGGTCAGCTCTGACACGCTGGAAGGACCCCTCGAGCTCTGGTGGACATAAGGGAGCTAAACCAGCTTTACTGCGGGGCAGAGCGGTCAGACAACAAGCACCAGGAAGAAGCTACCGACAGCCTCGGGCACGTCCGCTCCACTCCAAGCCTGAGCCTAAAGGGGCGTTTAACCGAATTACAAAAGAAGCACTGTAGTTACTCACATGCAACTTCTGGTATCTGACTGTGCAGGTGACATTACATTTATTTGCAAAAGGTTTTTAGATATCTGCGTGAAATGTCTGCACAGGACCTGATTTCTTATCACCACCTCACAGCGAGGGTCTGTGGATTAATGAGGAAATTGTTTCTAGAAAGACACTTTGCTGTGGACATTTTTAAAATCATGTGAGTACAAATGAATTTTTATCCATCCCCCAACTGTACCGAGGAGGCAGCAGAAATATCAGAGGTGGACAAACCTGCAAAAAGTACAAACACTTTCTGCCTGGCTCCTAGATTAGCTGTGAGAAAATCTGCTTTTTAGAGATTTAATACAAGCAAATGCAAGTTGCTAGTGGGAATTGATAGTTAATGTTAAAATGTACTGTAGCAAAAGTGCAAAAGAGCCATAAAGTCAGTGAACTGACTCAGTGCTGTATGTTATAGAGCATTACAAGGCTTCTAGCACTAGCCACAATAAGATACTGGTTAAACCAAGACTTTGTTTTACCGCTATAGTGTTAACATTGCTTATGAATGCATGGTCTTTACACACTTTAAATCCATTCCCTTTTGTTATTAGCATGACTCTATTTGATTATTTTACTTAAGTGCATGCCAGTCCATGATAAAACCCCAGTCAACAAGAGGAAACAAAGGGACAAAGGCTCATCCCAGTCAGTCCAGACTCTTTGAAAAGTGGCAGCTAAAGAGAACGACTCAACGAGACATAATGAAAAGGAGAAGATTGAAAAGGGAAAAACTGCGCCGAGTGGAAAATGTGGTTAGTGAGGCTATCTTTGGTCAACAGTGGGGAGTGCAGGATTTTTGATGAGAAGAGTGTAGGTGTTTCCTCCTCCCGCATGTTCTACAAATGAACATGACGGGATTAATTCACTGGTGTGAGGGCTGGACCCGCTGTCCTCTTCTTTTCTTCCTGCCAGTCTGGATACTGCCTCCCTCGTTCCCTTGCGCCACAGTGTCACCAATTAGCCAGGGCCCGGGTTTCATTAAGGCATCGGCGCTGCTGCCTGCTGCCTTCTGTCACATCCCTGATAATAAGCCTGAGATGGGTCTGCTACCTGACACACAGGGGTGGGGGGGGGAGAACACACGAGTGCACACACGAATGCACACAGGATACACACAGACACCAACCTGAGCAGCTACACACTTATGGAAAGTGGCCATCGTTGCAAGATTCACACACTATAAACACTGTCCACATGTTTATATGCACAAACGCCTACGTACATGCACACTTGGACGCAGTTGAACCATCAGCGCTCGGGCGTCTTTTGTTGAGATAATTATAGAAATGAAGGCTGAGGGATGAAAATGTAGAATGACTGGAAGAGGGGAGGAAGAAAATCCAGTGTGTTGCTCTCAAACGAGAGTCGTGTCAGTTTCGCCATCATCAAGCATCAAGTAATGACACGATATAACTAACACCTGGATACAGAGTCCAACAGCTAAGAGATCAACCTCAGCAGCAGAGTCAATACCAGTGCCAATGGATCCCTGCATTTTATTGATGATAACTACAACACTGTAAACAAACACCTCTACAAGAGTTTGAACTGTACAACATATCTTTTATCTAATATTGGAAAAGCTGAAGGCTCAGTCATGGTCAACCTTCAAAACAAGAGTCAACAATCTCACCGCCAGATCCATTGAGTAGCCGTCTTGGATCTTTTGGTCGTATGGCATAAACCTCATCTTACCTGTTTCAGCAATATAGATGATAAGTAATGAGGATAAGAAATTAAAAATAATGCTGGGGATGCAATTTACTATCTATCTTTCTATCTCAGAAATAGGTAATGGTAAATAAGCAAACATTCAATGCCAGCTTTTGTTATTTCCAATATCCAGCTGAGGATACCAAACCCTTGAGGTTTGATACCCAGTCCTAATTATATCCCAACTTTTCTCAGTATTTCCAAGTCTGGTCACACAGCAGCCTACAGTGGACCCAAACTACATTTCCTCTGTACATTTCTGTCCTCCCATCACAGTATTTCAGCCACAGCAATGCTATTCTGACAGTTTGGAGAAAGCACAGCTGGGGTGATGCAGGGGTGAGGTTTTCCCCAGGGAAAGGAACCTGTGGGTTGAAGGGGGGAGATTTTCAGACACACAGGTGCTGCTGAATATTAGTCTTGTGGCAAGAAGTCTGGGCTCATGGGAGTGAATTATTCATCCTCTGAACCCAGCCAGCGTGCCTCTGCCTCACCAGGCCACTGCAATCCTGATCTGCACTGTTTGATGCTGCTGCACCTTCCTACAGACTAAATGGGGCTGTGGAGCTGTTGCAGAGATGAGCCACACTGGCCTGTCCATGGGAGGACTGACTGGTATAGGGGAAAATGCATACAGTTAGTTTTTGAAAACATGAACATGAGAAAAACTAAATTTCTCCTGCTGCTTTCTCAAAAACACACAACTATAAACGCAGCAACATCTATTCAATGTCAATCTCCAGTTAGGCACAGTGGGCATAAAACAAGGGAAAAACCAATACAAGAAAAGACATTTATTTTCTACCCATTCTGACTGCAGACGTAGGATTGTATTTAAGTAATAAATTAATTAAGTCGTGAGGCTGACAAGGACATGAGTAGGTTGGATATAAGTTCTGGCACTGAAACGATTCACCTTCGTCTTCATATCTTGGCTTCGACAAATGTGATGCAGAATGGAGTGAAATTCATGCTCAGAAACAGTGCCAGCTATGAAAGGAAACACAAGCAATTTATTAAATTACTTGCGCTATAGTGACAAAACAAATGGGAAATGAGAGACAAATTGATTCTTTTTAATTAGTGTGAAAAGGTCAACTTGTTGTTGAAGAGGCTATTTGGAGGTTTGCGCTTGGAGCTACCTCAGAACAGGGTTTTCTTACTGGGAGCTGGAGGTGGTGGTGGTGACTGTATCTCAACAAGAGCTTTGGCCACTGTTGTGCTTTTTCATCCAAAATTTGTAAAACAGCCTCTGAGATGTGCTGTGTGTTATTAAAGGAAGATGTAGGCTACAATGAGTTGCTATCAGAAAATGACAAGGGCTGGGGCTAGCTGGTTAGCATGCTGACTTCAGTGAATAAATAGACATGTCCACTGGTCTAGACGGCAGTTAATGTAAGTAGAGACTGTGGAGCAACATTAAAATATACAAATTAAGAAAGAAAAAAAAAATCAAGCCAACTAGCATTAAACTGTTGAGCTAATATCCAACCAGGTAAATGAACAAAATAAGAAGAAATGGCTGTAAAAAAAAAAAAAAAAAGTGTATAAATACACTGGCCAATATTTAGACAGATGAAAAGTTATTTTGCTTTTTATGTATTTTAGCTTGCAAAGAGTTAACAGAGCTCGAGCTTCTCGTTCCCTTGACACAATGTGAACTTTTGAATTGGTTTTCGGTTAGATGGCTGAGATAAGGTCGACAAGGGCCTCAGATATTTTAATTAACTTTTTTTTCTACAATATAACATTTACAAGGCCAGGTGCTAACAAGTGGCTAAGATGACAAAGGTCGTCATGGACAGTTAGCATCATCATATACTCACCAGTCCAGTTTGACAGCCTTGTTGTGTTTATACTTTAGCGAACAGAACTTGTGAGAGAAAATGATTTTGTAGAAGAAGTTAAATAAAGCTACAAGTTGAAGTCTAGTGGTGACACTGTCGTTGCCTCATGTTGGTGGTTTGTTTATAGGCCAATATTTGCTTTCTACTTCTTCCAGTTGTATTTAAACTTTGAGAAGCAGTTTCATTGTGCTGAACAAAAGATGCAAGTATCATAAACTTTTTTTTCCCACAGAGCTTTTCGTTCTGCACTAATCTAAAAGCCAATGTTAAAATCCCATTGGCTTTTGTCAAGGGAGCCAGGGTGATGCTAACTTGCAGGTTGGCAGCACTATTACCAACAGCAGCTTTCTTCATTGCATAAAGGCTACAAATTGTGTAAATGGTCAGGAGTTCAGCAGCCAACGCAATGAAAAGCATTAGAAGATAAAATGCACAAAGATGAAAAAACTGTGGAAAGTGATAAAATATACAGCTTTGTTCTGAATCCAGCAGCTCAGGATTTTTGTCTTGTCCCTGGCTCCTTTTATAAGAGTTTCTACAGCCTACCTTCAGCACGGATCCTATTATGAATAATGCCCCATTTAGAGATCTGGGAATGGCAATAGGGAAATCCTTGGTTAGCCTTGGGACTTGCTCAAAGACTTAGTAGGACAGGGAAAAGATATGTTTGCAAACCTTAGCTTCAGCAGCGGGTAATGATATTCAGACTACAGAAAAAAATATTCACATTGTGCTCAGAGTATTTCAGATGCAGCTCTCCGGGGCTACAGCGAGCAGAAAGACAGCTGGACAAAACTGCTTTAGAACTGAAAACCCAACAAAGTGAGGCTGTTTCACTTTAATGCGATAGTGTCTAAGAAATATAACAATCATGTCAAGTTAATTCTATTCCACCTTGTTTAAGTCGGTTGCTATTTGTCATGATATGTGAAGCTGAGGCGGTGGGGCTGATGATAACGGTGGTGTTGCTGCTCGAGGCTTTCCACATTAATTACTCCCTCTTACGCCCCGATACCAAGAAGTCTAGCATCCAAGTGAATCTATCTTCCTGGCGGGCAGTGTACTATCACTGCAATCAACTTGTCAGGTTTGCACCGGTTTGTTTATTCAGATGTGCATTATTCCAAAAACATGTGTTTTCAACTTTGTTTCCGTTTGCAATGCAGAGCTGCACCCACACTTCTAATGACTCCCGTGCCCTGTAATTTCTTTAGCGTGGCAAACTCTGATTACAGGGTGGGAGTGAAGCTTCAAGCCAAGCATCATCTTTTCCAGTTATTGTTTTGTGTTTGCTCCGTCTTTAACACGGGGCCCTGCAGCTGTGTGTCTCAATAGCTGTTTCGATGAAGCAGTGTTTAAAAAGTGATTTGGTACAACGGTTTGCTGCATTACAGCCCATGGCAACTGATTTTCAATGCATTGTTTGCTCAGGCATGCTGGCAAATTAAACAAGGAGTCTGTTCGGAAGTGTGCAGACATCAGTGGTGCCGACTGATTGTCGCTGGTAGTGGACGGTCCAGCAGTTAGCCAAGTTGTCCCCAGAAGAGCCATTAATGCACGTGGCTCATGTCAGATTGCGGCAAGTTAACAGACTGTCACAGGGTGAAGAAAATGCGAGTGAGAATATAACTCTGTGTTGTTGTGATAAGAGGTTTGCCACTTGGTTAAAGACTAAAATTGTGATTGACAGTAAAGGAAAACACTTTCTGGACCATGTGATAAATCCTTTCCCACAAGCTTCCTTCGAGTTTAAGGGCATGAAGGGGTCATTCACTTTACCATCCTCATTTTCCAAATGTTACACAAGAGACAACAGTTCATCTTTTTCTCCAGCGCCGTCTTCCTCTCCCTGCCTCCCTCTGCTTCTGAAGGCACGGACAACCCCCCCCCCCAGCTCCAGCTCCGGCAGCTCCAGAGAGTGACCACCCTGCGTGGTGCGGAGCGTACAGTAATGCCATTAAACCTCCCCCTGGGGAATCAGTCACGCGGAGGTTTGAGCTCAAGGCCAATATAAAAAGAGGCCCATTTGAAAAGGAGCCAAGCCCAGCCTGGGGAGGTCAGAGGGCTGTTTACAGAACAACAGTCTCTTATCGGCTGCATGCTTCCCCGAGGAGTCTCCACCACAAACAGATAACAGCCTCCAAACAGGCGCCAGAGTGTGACCGATAGGAGTATAATCAGGTACATTCTGCTTTGGGAGGAAGAAGTGGAGGATAAGAGTGGGTAATAGTGTACTCGACTGTTTGCAGTGAGATCATATGCTACAGGAATACAGCTGCTTTAAAAACATAAAATATAGTAGGTAAATAAAAGTTCAAACGTGCTCCACACCTCCGTTAAAAGGCCGTGCAAAATGTATATGTTTTTTCACATCCTTATAATCTTCATTCAACAACACCACCGAGGCCTAATTCATCCTCAGGGATCGCTTCATTATTGAACAGTTAAATGGTCAACAGGTTCAGCCAAGGCAGCTTTTAGCACAAGGGCAAATAGACAGTGTAAAAGCCAATTCAAATAACTGGCACTCAAACAAGGCCTAATGCATTAATGACTGGATGACGTGCGCTAATGTGACGGCAACAGATTCAGACTGACAGTAATGGAGAATTTTGCCCCTGGTTATACTCATAAGGCCCGGATTGGGAGAGGCGGAGGACGGGGGGAAGAGGAGGAGGGAGGAGGAGAAGGAGGAGGGATGTACACCTGCCTGCTGCCTGAGCCTTGACAGAAGCTTAATAAATAACAGGAGACAAGGTGAAACAGCAGAAGCAGCGCCCCACCATCCCCCTCCCCTCCGGTTCCACCACCTACACGAGTTGTGCGAGGAGCAGCAGCAGCCTATACTGACAGCCTTTTGGCATCAAACTGAGTCTCCTCTATAAGTTAGCAAGTGCACTTGTCCCACAAAAGGAGGCAACTTGAGCTTTTCAAAAATCACTGGAGAAACTTTCAGCCTCGTCAACTGCGGCGTCACAAGGAGGTTGCAGCGGGTTGTTTTTTTTTTTTTTTTTTTTAACGTGACAGATTTCAAATTAAGCCCCCCCCCCCCCCCCGATCCCATTTCAGGTCAAGGCCTCATGCTCACATGAACCAAATATCAAAGTGGCTTCTATCAGAATCAATTTCAATTCACATAATAACCCGTGGGTTACAGGCGACAATGCTGAACAGAAACCAGCTGATTGAACAGCAGGTTCTGAAGAGGAATGTGCCAGGGTCAGGGTCAATTCAATCTGAGCGTTAAAAAAAAAACATCTGCGTGGCTGCCAGTCGCCGGTCACCGATACTGATTTAATTCTCAAGATAGCAGGAGTGAACTATTTGAATAATAAAAAAAATGAAAGGAGGTAGAAAATGTGAGGGGAGGGGAGACCTAACAATCAATGGAGCAGACTCACTGTACAGTAATGTCCTGATTTAAACTGCTTCTCCCACTCCTCCCTGCTTCCCCTCCTCCTCCTCCTCCTCCTCGTCACCATTAATAACAATTGAGACCCTTGGAGCATTAATTAGTGAAATTTTTCCTGTGTGCCTGGACTCTCTGAGCCACCTACAACGAATGCAGACTTCTGTAAACATGATCCGCTGCATAGTAAGTTGTTTTTCTACTGAGGATTTTTTTTTTTTTTTTTTTTTTTTTTCACTTTTTTTTTTTTTTTTTGAGGACATGTTGATGAGATCACTGAATTGTTGAAGCATGCCTAACACACACAAACACACATTCTCTCTTACAAACACCCTCCTCCTCCTCTTTCTCCTCCTCCCCTCACTCTCTCTCTCTCCTTCCCTCTCTGTCTCTCACTCTCTCTTCATTAGGCAGCCCCTGTGCTGGCCTGTGTGCGATTCATTAGCTTTTATCCTCTTCATTTGAAGAAGGAGCTGTGTATAATTAGAGCATCTCTGTTTGTCCAGCATCCTTCACACAGTCACATCTCAAGGCCAATTATCATTCCACTGCAGAGCTCCCGGATAACATAGCCACATCAGCCGCCTCGAGAATGAACTTCAAACTATTACTACCTCTCAAGAATGTAAATAAAATCGCTTGCAAATCAGCAGCTAATGATTGAATGTGGAGTGCCACTCCAGGGATGTGAAGATGATGATGAACCATATTGGCAGACTTGGTGTTTCCAAGATTTTACTCACTTTCTTTTTTTGCCGGAAAGTGCTCGTGATAGAGCGACGCTGCACAGTGAGTCACATGCTTTTTGTTGTGTTGACTCTCCAGCACCTCATGGTCATCATCATCATCATCATCATCATCATCATCACATGTTTGAGTGTTTTCAACTGTACAGTTAACTTAGAAGGTTAAAATTTGAGATTTAATTTGCCACCATTACAGTAAACAAAGTCCCACACACACAATTTTAGGACAATGCAAAATGATCCTGAACAAAACTGCAAAACAACCCATGAGCTTTTTATGGTCAAACTGAGGAATGCTCTTGAGCGGCCAGGTCAGTCATATGACTCAGTTCAAATTATCATGTGAAACAGAAATCAGCAGCAGCAGACACAAACAAGCAGGAAGTGAAGATAGCTGCATCACAGGGATGATACCAAGTGTCTGCTGAAGTCTGGAAGTCTTTGCCTGGGAAGAGTTTGACACCGGATATTAAAAAGAAAAGTCAGTCAGGTATGATTTGCAGGAGCTTCATTAAACAGCTGACATTATTCCCTCGTGCAGTGAACTTGGTGGTTGGTCTTTGCATTTCTCTTGTATTTGAAGGATTAAGTGCGACGACTTTATTGAAGTTCATGTTACTCACTGTGCTCTAAAACTGACATCTGTATGAAAAGAGCTACAGTTTCCACACTGCTGATCTTAAGTGGATTTAAAAAATAAATAAATAAAAAAAAATAAAAAAAGGGGGGGGGGGGGGGGGGGGGGGGGGGGAGTCAAGACGTTAACCTCGCTCTGGCTGTTTGATCTCAGATCTATTGTGCGGGAGTATACGAAGCCAACAAAACAAACACGTGTCATTGTGCAAACACGGGCCTGTGCCTGCCGTCACCTTCTTAAGCCTACCTGTAATACCGCTTTTATTAATTTTTAGCTTGTTGTCACAGCAGTTAAATGTCACTCCTGATGTGACAAAGGTGGAGAAACAATGGAAGATCAAATGACCATGATCTCAAGCTCGCTTGTTACTTAAACAAACAGAAATGTCCACTCACTCATGCACTGCTGTGCATCACCAGGCTGCTATGGAGTTATTTGATGACATGTTTATGTTTCTTTTCGGTGTGTTCATTTTGCCTCAACCTCCCTTCATCTTCTCCTTCACTCAGTAATTTCCTCAAAGCCCTTGTGGCAACTTCCAGAGAGCAGATGCTGACTTTTCCCCATGAACACACAGCTGAATAATGTGTCAAGCTGTGCGACCTTTACTCACAACGCAACATGTTTTGTTATTCTGTTATAATAAGTCTAATGGGGGGATAGCAAACTGTTAGATAACCTTCTCTAACACGATGGCGTCCTCCTGCTACGAAATCTTCGGTCTAGAAACACAGTGATGATGATGGTGATGATGATGATCTTTAATTCTGAGGCGACGCCGTTACATTTTGACCTTTGATGCTAATACTTCAGATTGTGCGTGTTATTTTGAAAATGTGGACAGCCTGATGTGACATCACGTTGTCTGTGTTTAATCAGTGATCTGTGCAGAAGAAGAAAAGGACCTAGACGAGGAACATCACTGATGGCTGTTCTGCAAAAGTGTGAAAGGTGTAATTTTCCTTCAAGAGCTGCACAGTTTACTTGTTACTGGATGTAAAACCAAAAATACACTGATACTGACATTACATGGGCCACATGCTTTGGATAATAGAGCGCACTGGAGTCCTGCATGAAGACACGTTAGAAATCATTAGACCTGCTGTCAGTCTAGACACTTAAAACAAAACGGTCTGGGTCTACACAGCAGCACTTCATATTTGCTGGTACTGACAACCCCCCCCCCCCTTTTCCCTCCTTTTCTCTCAAAATCTACCAGCACATGATTGGTCTTGAGACAGCCTTGCTGACAAACCCAGCAGACCCTTTTCGAGGAAGTCACACATGTACCCGCAGTGTTTGAACAGCTTCAGTAAATCCTTGTGTTTCCACTGCCTTCATTATCATCATAATAAAAAGTGTCTGAAAAGCAAAGTTACAGAAGAATGTAGACACCTCACTTTCTCCTTTGTACTATCATCAATCACCATGAAGCTTATTTTTTCTTCTCCTACAACATTGGTTGAAGCCATCGTATAAGAAAAAAAAAAAAAAAAAAAAAATCACATGCATATTTAATTTCATTCTCCACTGGCTCACACAAAAGGAACTGCCACCCATCAGGACACCTTTCGGAAAAGTCTCTATTAAATCTGAGTCAGCTGGGAGAAAACAAAAGGACGGGAGAGGGGAAAAAAAGAAACATTTCATGAGTGAAGAACTATCTAAATTATTGCCAGACTTCAAATGAAGTGCTCTTTATCTTCCCGAGCAGCCCAACGTGTTGTTTTTACTCCTTAGTCACAGCTTGGATGGCAATCAGGATCGGTCAACCAGGACGCTATCAGCAGCAGTCACTCTGCAATGACAAACTGCGGCTCTGCGCTCCGGAGCATGGGCATTATTCTCAACACACGGCTCACCCCTATCAGAAAACAAGGCAGGTTTTATGGCTGCTGGAATAGGTGGTAAACATAACAAAGCAGCACAGCTCCCAGGAATTTAATGTGCTCAGTCAAAAGACAGAGTATAGATATCAAAGGCCGGGCCCTCTAAAAGAAAAACAAAAAAACAAAAGCTGTCCTCATAATGTAGAAAACAGAAGCACTAGCCATACACAACAAGTGATTTATAATGTTGATTCTTCTTCTTCTTCTTCTTTTAACTTTTCTCTCTGGACGTGGAGCATCCAAGCTGGGCATTGTGAATGCAAAAGGAGGGGAGTAGATATACAGCAGCTGCATTACAAGTTCACAGGGGAAGAAGGAGGAGGAGGAGGTGAAACTGATCCAGTGTGATGCTGATTATGGAGTCAGTTTTGTTTTTTAATGCACAAATTAAAAGACTTCCAAAGGACTGCTCTCTGTGATCGAATTGAGGCAGCACAGTCACAAGGTGCTGATGCCGTGCACTGAAGTGGACTGCCGCTCTAGTTACCTCAGTGATCTAATTATCACATGAGCTGTTAGCACATACTCTCCATAACAAATGTCTGGGGCCGGGAGCGTGCACCAGGGCTCATATTTAGCCCCATACCTCTCCATCCGTGTGTGGCTAATCCGTCACCTAGCCTCAGAGAGTAAAACACATCCAATTGATTTCTTCCTGGTTTACATATTTACACACACACTCATGCAATTAGGAGCACATTTATCGACAGTTTCGGCACCACTGGGAGCCCTGCAGTGCGGCCCACTCCAATAAATCTCCCAGTCCTGAGGCTGCCAGCGGGCAAGACTGATAAGCTTCACACAAAAATGGACTGGGAATACTTTGAGCTCCGGGTATGAGTGTTCTCTCAGTCACGAAAATTGACCCATGGCATTCAGACTACTTGATAAATGCTATTTATTCATCACAAAATTTATAAAAGCATCTCCTGTAGGTGTGAATAAGTCAGACCCCTGCTTGTAAGAAGGGAAAAAAAAACACCCCTGATAGGGACAGGAGCAGATTGGAGAGAGTAGGAGAGAAGGAGGTGGGGGGCTGGGGGGGGGGTGGGGGGGGCACATAAACAACATATAAAAAGGTAATTTTCTTCTGGTGGCAAAGTTGTTTTGTTGCCTCCAGTGTTGTGATCAAGCTGCGATTCTGTCACAGCAACGACTCGGCTGGAGCAACAGTGCATCTGAATTCTGATCCACGAGTGTGACTTGTGTTCCTCCACTCTGAGCAGCTTAACTTCATCATCTAGGTATCATATTATATGTGTACCATGCTGCCCCTACAGGCTCTCTGAAAAATGCACCGGCTTGTCTGTTGAGTCCCACAGCATCTGACTCCAGAGCTGAAGCCACACATCCCAACTACAACTTCACCTCATACACACACACACCTCCCCAGAGTCGGAGCATATGGAGCCAGTCCATTTTCATAGTTTTATGATTTCTTTTTTAAAGTGCAGCTCTAATTGCATTGGCAGTATGGATCACCTTCAGACCGGACACCCATTGATTGGCATGAATATAGGCTAATGTGCCCCCCCCCCCCACCACCACCATCATGGTCGAGACAGCAGAAATTACCCCTTCAGGGGCTGAATTAGACTCCAAATGTTAAGTCCCCTTTAGGCAATCTGCAGCCATTACCAGTGAAGGTGAAAGTCTGCACTATTATGAGAGTAATTCTAATAAGTCAAATCACTATATGGCACTAATCCTTGAACTTTTTTCTCTCTCTCCACAAAGGTCTGAACAGACTTAGCACAAAATGAAGTTGCCCATGCATATGAAAAGCTTTAATCTGAGTGGGAGTGCTGTGTTTGTGTCTTCGTGCATCAACAACCTGTCAGAGAGTTAGACAACAAATCTGTCAGATCTTTTTTAAAAAAAGGCTTTTAAACACTTTTCTGAAACATCCCAGTGCACAAGGAAACAGCTCTGTTGAAAACAATGAGGAGGCTGATTGACTGTTAACATTTAGCCTCATTAAAAACAGCTTTTATAGCAGGACAGAGCAGATCTACAAAATGCAAAGTGGGCTATATTTCCTGAACTATCCATTCTGGAAGAATAAGTGGTGAAGGGGAAGGAGTGATGAGAAAACATAATTAAAAGATGCATATAAGCTACTCTGCATAATCTTCATTTGGACATAAGGAATTTAATGCTCTATACAAAAGTTGAGTTGTTTTTGCATCTCAGCTGAAACAGCAATAAAGACAAACTTGAGCTCTGCACGCGCACCAGACAGCTATAATTCACACTGGGGTTCATAATGCTGCACGAGAACCGGACTCCTGTCCCTTTGTGCCTGCACACGGTGAGCGCCGGGATCGTTAGGGATGAAGTTCGCCCAGAGTTCACGGTGGAATAATGACAGTAGGTCTTATTTGGCTTATCACCTCGCCGTCGTATCGCCTATATACCCTACAACCAGCAGCGCGCGCGCGGCGACACTCGGTGCGTGACTGCGCTTGAGGTTAATCACATTAGACAGCAACTTATCAAGGTAAAGTTAGACACCAACACTGAAGTCCGTTAACTTGCGGTCATATAGTAACCGAGGCAGTGGCAGCGGAGGAGCAGCGGAGGAGCAGCGGGAGCAGGAGCGGGAGCAGGAGCTGGAGCTGGAGCAGCTCCGGTGCTTCGTAGCGCACCTGCTGGTTGCGCACATGCACAGCCAAAGGTGGGACGGATACCTATAGGACTGATGAATGCCTGCCACACGGCTCAGACTATTACCTGAGACCACACAGTTTACTGCAAATATAACGCACGCTTTTAACTTCTGTCTGCAAAAAAAAAATGTCACCCTCACGTTGCATTCACGGTGCCACGTATATGCCCGGATTTTCTCCACAAACATCACCTACATGCGTAAAAATTACAAGTAAACTCCCAGACTTGACAGTGTCCAAACTGAGTTGAAGCGCAGTCTCCCTCCACTTCAACACAAAAACAAGCCCGTGCCCGTACCAACCCCCCGGTGCGTTCAAACATCTACAGGTAAATGTTCTTACCTTTAAAAACTTCCCCTCGCGCGGACAGCAGCAGGGTTATCGCCGCAAACAAGCAATTGATAACTTTATCCATGTCGACAGCGCCGTCGTAGCGTTAACCCCCCCAGCCGCGGGGTTAACTGGCAACTCTCCTTTTCTTGTTACAGCAACTTGAATCCTACCAATACTTTTAGGGAGGTGTTTGTATCTAAAGTCTTCGTCCTGCCCTCCGTCCCTTGTCCGTGCTGTCCGGGGGAGGGGAGGTGAGAGGACAACTGTCTGTCGCCGACACGGCTGCTCCTTTGCCGGCTTGCTCCCACACTTGGAGGAGGAGGAATGTGTGAGTGAGTCCTGATTCCTGAATTACGCCTGGATTGAGTGGTCCGGCAGCTCCAGAAGAGCGGCGGCTGCGTGCGCGCGCGCTGTCTGGCCGGTAGAGGGCACGTCTGAGCCCCGCCTGTGAGTGAGAGGACAGGCGGAGGTGTCCCCTCCTCCTCCCCCTCCCCCTCCTCCTGCTGCTCCTCCTGCCTCTGTGACTCTATTGGCGTTTATTTGGACCAGCTGTGGAGACTGAAATTAGTTGAGGTGTAGTGACTCCGGGCCGAGCACAGATCTGTGGGCTGCTCGTCCAGCCAGTCATCACTCAATTAGGGTGGTAATTAATTACTCAATCACTAATTTGTGGCAAAATACTGAAAATTGCCATGTTGATAGAACAGATAAATAAAATATTGATTATGAAGCCTATGAGAAAATATGATCTTCCTGTCTTTCATCTGCAGTGTTATCTTATCCTCCATCAGGGATGGGCAACTCACTCCACAAAGGGCCGCAGTGGCCACAGGTTTTTGTTCCAACCAAGCAGCAAGCAGCAGCAGCACACCAGACCTGACTCAATCAATCAGCTGATCTCAGTCTTCAGACAGTTGATTGGTCAAACTGTGCTCTTGATTGGTTGGAACGAAAACCTCCAGCCAAAGCAGCTCTTTGTGGAATGAGTTGCCCATCGCTGTCCTACATGGTGACAGATCAACCAGAGTCCTCAAACATGAAGGAGCTGTTACAACATGAGTCCAAAACAGGAACCAGGAGGACAAATATGCATTTAGCCACGTCCATCAGCAGCAGTAATGTGTCATTTTGTGCAGCAGACTCAGATATCATGTCTTTAGGTCATAACGTGTCGATCATGGAGCGATGGGACTGGAAACCTGGGTTCACACGCCTGAGATCGTATAATATGATACAAACTGGGAGACATGCGGGCCTCTGGTGCATCCTTGTTTCTAACCATGTCAAAGAAAAGATAATTTACCACTGGTAATCAATGAAATGTGATGTCACTCCATTATCATATGTGGGCAGATACTGATGTCATAATGATTATACATTTTGGTAAAGATGGACAATTGATGTCACTCAGTAGCTAGTTAGCTTAGCTTTGTTTAAAGGACTGGAAATGCAGGGAAAGTTCAAATCATACGACTCTTTGTCACGCTCAGCTCCACACCTTCATTTATGAGCTTCACATATTTCTATATTAAGATCTTTGCCAATCACAGTTCACCCTGTGTGTCCTCTCTGATCAAATTCACACATTGATCCATGATGGGCGACAGTCAGGAGGACCTCGTCAGGTGGCCTGGCCAAACAAGACCACCTCATCAAGTCTTTTTGTTTTGTTTTTTTTTTTTTTTCTGCTTCGATGAATCAGTAATGATTGCTTATTTTAATTTATGCAAATATTTGCTCAAAATTTGCTTCATCTGAGACGATAAGTGCAAACAGCACCGGGGTATTTTCTCACAGCCATCATCAAACACCGAGCTGGAGAGGCAACTAATGACAAAGTCAACCAATGTCATTCCCTTATTGTTTTTGCATGCATAAACACATGTGGCCATTTCACTTGTACCAGCAGTTTTCATGGCTAATTAAAATGCTCCCAGATTGACATGGCTCCACATTTAGTTTCACAATGACCTCCTGTTATATATCAAGGGTACGTGCATGTGGCTCCAGTGATTCTTATACTACACAACAGACAAGTATAAGCCAAACAATGTCAAAGGCATTTCACAGAAACGCCTCACGTCTCTTTGTGGTCTTTGGGTATTGTCTCAGCTTCGGCAGTTGTGTTGGCAGGAATGCATGAATACCAGTCTGAGCAGAGCTGTCACGGGAATTGGACAGAATGTAACTGACTCCGATTGGATGCGGAGGAATGAATGGATAACATCATTGTCTGTAGAGAGAGAGACAGAGAGAGTGAGTGAGTGTATGATTGAGGGGTAGGTTCTCCATAAACACAGTCCTAAAGTCATGCTCAAGAAATAAATCATAATAATACCCTTCACTGGTTCCGACCATTTATCACTTTTAGCCGTCAATTTCAACCCTTTTCCATTTGGCTAACTCATATCCATCAGTTTATCTATTTATAGACCTTTTATTTGTTATCTGTTTCATGTTTAAATCTAGCCTTCGCTGCTAACACATTAACCACTTTCCATGCACTCAGTCATGATCATATATGATTTTGCATTTTGTCAAATGAGTTATATCTGTAAAAAGAGGAAGCTCAGACAGAATCACTTTGGTGACCGCAACAACAAACCCCTGCACCACTCACATTATTGAAAACACCTCATGGCGGCCTTATGGTATTTTAAGCTACGAACATAGCTTCCTCTCCATCACACCCTCAAAGCTTTGACATTCCACTGATTGGATGGGGAAGGATCAGACCAGCATCAAAAGTCCATATTTAGGCCTCAAAGGTTGTGACAGTGGCTCATGTGTTTTCAGTGACTCAGAGTCGCTGATTTCTGAACAACATCCTGTACCACTGAATAGGTGATATTGACATTTCGTCGTGGAGGGCTGCCACCTGCAGAGGACGAACCCCGGCAAATCTATTCTCCTTCATATTTCTCCCTGCAGGGATGGTTTCAATCAGCTAAACGTAAGAACGATGAGATAAATAACCTTTTGTAGCAACTGACACGAGTGGCAGTGGAATGCCGTTTGTCAATAAGTGCCAATAGCCTCACCTTACGTGAGGAGTCTCAGTGTGACTGAATTAATCGCACAACTTAAACTGCACTACAAAGGAAGACTTATTAAGTCTCTCCTCGTGTGGCTGCCCGACAACAGTGATTTTGTCATTTAATTCCATTGTGATTATCCTGCGCCTTGATTGTCACAAGCTCAATACGCCATTGATTAGCTGTCCTTCATTATGGGAAGTTACTCGCCGCTAGTGATGCTAAACTGTTTTCTAAGCTTTGGGCTTATAAACGAATAATAGCTACCTCTGAATGAAGCACACGGGTGCCATGTCTGTGTTGTGATCACCCACTGGTTACATCTCGCACAGCGTCTCATTATAAAGCAAAGTTAGAAGAGCACACGGCAATTAAATAAGATCAGGAATTTCTACAAAGCCTGGTACAAATGCAGTCATGGGTGCACAGCTGACCACCAGTGAGTGAGCACCGTTCACTGCAATGACTCTGACTGCCACACAGCAAAGGATCACTTTAATTAATTGTCATAGTGGTTAAAGTGTGTTTTACTTGACTGCGCACAGGAGACCTAAAACACCACTTTGTTTTTTTTGCCCCCCAATTACAAATAAGTTCTATTAAGTAAAGTTAAGTTTGGTTGCTTGAGAAAAATGTCTCCTTCTATAGGCTCTCTCTATATATAGAGAGAGAGAAAGTGTGTGTTTAGATCCTCTTAAATAAGTGACACAAGTAAGTCAAAGTCCTTGTATACTGTTTCATCACTAGAATAGTAACCACAGAGCACTAATACCTGAATCCAGGTCATCTGACTCACACTGAAGCAATATCTTTATAGGTGCTTTATTTGACAACATGTCCCATGATCACTATCTGGGACAAAGACTTATTCAGGAGGGGTTCATCCATCATGAATGCCTGCGTGTGTGTATGTGTGAGAGAGAGAGAGATAGCGTGTGTGTTTGTGTGTGTGGAGACCTCTGCATTCACTTTGGCTCATGCAGTACCAGGCACAAACCAACAGAGGTCACTTCATCATCTTTTCTGCAACACATTCAGGCTTCACCGATACTGGTTCAAAATGTACAGGACCTTCTCAAAAGGTCCAGGGACACACACGTGAACCTCGCTGATGTCCAGGCACAAACACTGACAGAAGCCATAAGGACAACCCGGTGGTGGTGACAGATTACACATCGCCCACTGATACACACAGGGAATCATCACATGATGTCATAAAGCTGCTCTACGGTTGCAGTTCTAGATTTACAACCATCAATAATTTATTTTACCAAAGACACTCTTATTTTGGAAAACATTTTTTTTTTCAGAATAAAACCTCTTCTGTACAACAAAGACTAAAAAACTGGAAAACTTCAGTCCTTTTTAAAAAAAAAAATATATATATATATATATATATCAGTTTGCATGGATTTTAAAGAAATAAATGTTCGATCATATAATTTCATCATTCATCATTTGAGTTATTGTATTTTAGTTTTTAAAGCACTTGACAAAAGGATAGTGCACAATGCCACATTTTGTCTTTTTTATTTACCCATAAAACCCTGTTGCACATTTCAACACCTTTACAGCTTGTTAGATTTCACATCAGCCAATACAGTTAAAAAAAAAAAAAAAATAGTTGGCATTACGACCTCAGATGAGTTGCCATCCTGCAACCCTGCTCTGATCAGTTGGGAGTGGAACAGGATTTAATCAGTCTAAGTCCCTGTTGTGTTTTGTTTTATATTTCTGCAGATCTTCCCCCCCCCCCCCCTCCACTGTTCTTTCCACTGACCTTACCCACCTGATCCTGATGTCCTGAACGTAACAAACAGAGTGGTGAGCTGTAGCTGAACTTCCTCTCTGTCACAGAGCCAAACAAGATCAACTGATAAGTAATCAGCCAACAAATGTAGGCCTGCGATTTTTGTGTGTGTGTGTGTGTGACCTATCCTGACCCCTTCACTGTGGATTAACAAATGTTTAGACATAACACAGCAGTTCCTCATCCTTTATTTATGTCCAAACGTTTATATTGCATATAATATGAAAAACCTATCTAAGATATCCTGTCTTGCATCATAATATCTCTGTCAGACAGTTTGTGGTATCAGAGGACTCGGAGCATGACTACCACGTGCCACGGGTCAGATTTGTGCCAACATCCCATTACGACACACTCTTTTAGACACACACAGACACAGCGGTAGTCCCTCACGTGGGTTTGAGGTAGTTATAGAGGGCGCTGAGTCCTCCTTGCAGCACCTCCTGAATAGGTTTGAGGAGGGGGTTGTGGATAATATGAAGTCCTTTATCCAGCGGGTGGCAGGCCAACCTGCCGAGCCTGCTCAGTAGATACATTTCCACCGGTACATTTTGCAGGTCATTGAAGTCAACATTGAGGAGCTCTAAAGACTCCAGAAAGCACAGTGTCTTGGGCAGTGTGTGGATACTGTTTCCCTCCACGATGAGGATCTTCAGGTTTACCAAGTCCTGGATCTGGTCTGCAATTGTCTCCAGACGGTTGCAGGCCAGGTGGAGGAAGACCAGGCCTTTCATGCTGTAGACACAGGTGGGGATGTGAGCGATGCGGTTGTGGCTGAGGTTAAGTTTGGTCAGACTGTGCATGGCTGCCAAGCTGCCAGGGAGGCCTGTGATCTGGTTGTTGGCCAGACTGAGTACCTCCAAACAGGTGCAGGAGCCCAGCTCCTCGGGGACTTCGCTCAGGCGGTTGCGACAAGCAAAGAGAACACGCAGCTTTTTCAGGAGGCCGATCTCGGGCGGGAGGCAGGAGAGGTTGTTGCCCCACAGGTTGAGGATCACGAGATTGTCCAGAGTACCCAGGGCAGGGGGCAGAGAGCACAGGCAGTTCATGGACAAGTTTAGCTTCTGAAGCTCCCGGAGCTCCCACAGCTCAGCTGGGGTTTCATCAAGCCCCCGCATGGCTAAACTCAGGGTGCTGTAACCAAAGTGCACTATGGCATGTCTGCGGATCCTCTCAGCAGCCGAGGACAGGCTGGGCTGATCGTCTCTCGAAGCACTCCTCCTCCTTTGACTCACATTCACCTCATTCAACTCCTTGTTGGAAAAACTGCGAGATTGCTTCCCACCCATCGTCCTCACAGTAATGTTGATTCTATCGCCTATGACAAGATGTCAGCATGCGATTAACTGAATCACCGGCACTTGGAGCATTGAGAGGGTTGCTAAAGATAATGGCTGCTGATTGATCTCCAGGGTTCTTGAACATGGCACACAGCACATGATCAGCTCCTGTGGCACTGTGGTGTCTGGTTGTTGTAGAGCTCCTGATGTTTGGCAGCAGTTACACAGTCCTGGCTTGGTTTTTCCGAGTTGAGTTGGACGCTGGCTGTAACTGAGCAGCAGTTGGTCTCCCAGACCAACTGCCTGTCTTACTGGATTTCATTCCCCAGCTGGTCCTGTCACTTTGCAAGTCCACAGATAGCACCATGCTCCCCACCCACTCCAGGAGGGGAGGACCGGGGATAGGATGCTGTGTGAGCTCAACCAGCTGAGGTCACTGCGATGATCTCATAGCTGAACACACAAAAATACACTGGTGGTCAAAAACACTGTCACACTTGGTACACAACCAGGTTCGTTCTCTGACCTACCCCGTCTATCTTTTTGATTATCCTCTGCATTTGAAATGATTCAGATATTTGACATACCATTTGTGACCGGCCCATAATCTCTTCACACTTTGCGCATGTTCCCCTTGTCTAAACTTAAATATGGCACCTAGCCGACAGCCGTGAAAACACAGCATCATCTCTCAAAAAAGTAACAGTTCTTAGAGGAATTAGTGAAACCTTATGCACAGACATGCGCTGGTTTAATCTCAAGTGCAAAAGGACATGGAATATTCCAGTACGTTCCTGGAAAACTCTTCCGCGGTTCAAAATTTCACTCAAGCGTCCCAGAGGGGTGAAGCTGTCTTTATGTGAGAGAATATACTGTAGTGCATTTACATTTTAGACTGTCTTTCCCCCCAGCAACATACACACTGAGGAAAAAAGTGCTTAATGCTTTCCCCCTAAAGAGCATCTTTCTAGCGTCGCCGCACTGAAAGCTATTTGTCCCACTTCCTTTTAAAAATGAAAAGAGGAAAAAAATCTAATATTTACTTTGATTTGTGTGAATATAGTCTTAAAGTGTGTCTGCTTCAGAGTTGTAGGGCAGGCCAGATATCTCTACATGCATCTGAGGGACGTGAGTCTTTCCATACCGTGGCATTTCAGGCTTGAACTCCATTTATGAACTCAATGCAAAATACTTAAAATGTACTTTTGTACTTAACTACATTCATTTTATAACTTTGCTTATCTTTTTTTTTTTTAACCAGAGTGAGATTTTACAGTCCAGCCATACAATATAACAGACATAGAGGTCATAGGAAAGAGACAAAGTTAGTGAACGAGCCTGATATCACCCTCAGGGGGAAGAGACCAAACACAGAGCTAACAGAGTATTTTGAACTTCACTTCACCATGTGGCCGGAGCAATGCTGTGACCAACTTGCACAAAGTGGCCAAAAGACCAAACAAACAAACACAAAACTTAGTGATGTAGGTGAAGGCTGTGAAAACTTCATCCACCAGTGTGTATTTCACACAATCTGCTTGTTTTTGGACTGCAGGAGGAAAACGAAGTATCTGGAGGAAACCCACACAGACATAAGAGAACATTCAGACTCCTCATAAAAAAAAAAAAGCATAGCTCGCCGGTTTGCACTCAGGGCCTTCCCGCTGTGAGCCAACAGTGCTGCTCTTAGCAGGTTTGCTACAAAGGACTTTACAGTATGTGCCATACTCTATCCTTTGATCACCAATACATATGAGAGAGCTTCATGAAAAATCCTTTCACAGGGGAGAAAATGTGAAAAATCTCAGGAAGAGAAACAGTGGAGAGATTCCTCTGTCAGGATAGACATGTGACAAATGTACTACATGTACAGCACAGCATGTACAATGAGCTGCGAGCTGCTACCATATTGCCAATTTGTATGTCCAGTTCTTGTTCTGTTTTTAGGTTGAAATGGGCCTATACATTGTTATTCGGTCACATAAGAACAAAAAGTGACTTTCATCTGTCAAAATGAACCCTTTTTATTCATGTTTATTTATCGCCATCAGTTTTTTTTTTTTTCAAAGACGTGTGTCAATCAAATGGTTTAAATGGTTTTTGAAACAGGAGAAGTCTGTGCTAAAACACATTATAAAAAAACATTACAGGTGTAAATTGGTCCTTGGACTTGATCCACTTTCCTCGACAGCCTTACAGAGTCTGACCAGGACTTAGAGTGGCCTTAGTCATCATTCTTCTCCCAGTCCAGTAATCAAAGTACTCGGATGACAGTTAGCAGTGATATCCAACTCTGGGGACCTGGTGGCTCTTCTCTGAGCATGGCTGCATCAGCACTTATAAATGACGGGTGCTGAATTGGACACTGGAGATATGGCTATTGGGGTGTGTTGCCCATTCAGCCAGTTGCTGGTGCAGCATGTCTCATCTGGACATTTTTAGTAAAGGATAATACCTTGGCATCACAGTCACTTTGTGTCTGACTGGTACATTTCTTGTGTATGTGAGGTAGCATTACCAACATTTAATCGCAGCCGTTCAGTTTTAGGGGGAGAGCTGTGCCACTGTTTTTGTGTATATGTGTGCCACAGCTAATTTCACAAACAGCAGGATTGCTATATCCTGCCATCCTCTATTTACATGAAAAATGACACCTCAGCTGTAACCGTCAGAAAGCTCACCACCACCCTCCCCTCCCCTCCCCTCCCTTCCCTCACCCACCCACCCACCCCCATATGCAAGCATATCCACAGAGTGGCAACACGAGGCTCAGAACACATGCTGTCAAATATGCAGGAGAAAAAAAAAAGCTTGGCTTCATATGCATATCCCCTCATTATGGGTTAACTGTAGCATCGCAATACCTGGATGAAGCCGAGACGGATGGACAGATGGAAGGAGGGAGTGGGATGGATGCTAGATAGGTAGGTGGATGAATGGGCAGAGGGAATAATGCTCATTTCTGCGACAGAGAGATGTCATCATGACATACCTCTCCATAACACACCAACGTCTAACACTTCGTCATAATCTTACGAGGCATGAATCTTCATTAAATGCTCCTTTTTTATCCCGTGCATGCCCCCCCCCCTCCCCTCATTTCTTCCAGAGGAACATATGTGTGGAAACAGCTTGAGATTTAAATTACAAGAAAATGGGATTTACCATTCCTCTTGCATTCGCACAACACCTTAATACAGAGTCCCATTAGCACCAAATGAGGATGAGTTATTCACTCTGAGAACAGTTACACCCTCCAGTCCTCAGGGTGACAAAAATGATCTCATTTGAGAAAGCTCATCTGGTTATGTGGCACAATAATGACTCTGGATGAGCTACCTTTAGAGACTCAAGTTCAAGATATATACCATTATTACTTGTTCATTACTGTGGAGGCTTCTGGCGATGACAGATGATATATGGCCTCGCTGCCACAGTATCTGCCGTAGGTGTCCCTGTCCCGTTGAAATGTAAGGAGTACCTGCCAAGACCTGAGGCTCTTTAGAGTCTATATTGCAGACACATTACTCCCTGAAGCCAGCACTCTTATTGAGGAATATGTTCCCTCTTAAGACAGAATACAAGACAAGATCAAGTACGAAAGACAAGAAATATGCATTTTTGCGAGCCCATTGAGTATTCCAGACAAAATTAGCCCCATGAAATGGCAGAGAGAGCTTGTGAACAGGGGTGGATGGCGAGCCACCTGAGCTGATAATCGTCTATTATTCAGCAGGTGCAGATGTGAATATTCACACCACTGGACACTTTCCATTTGTGCATAAACGCGTGCACACGTCCCGCCGGCTAATGGAGTCGGTGGAAGTGGCTGTGCATTTTCGTCAAAAAAAAAAAAAAAAACCGAGGACATGTCACAGGTTTGAATTGCCATCTGGAAATTGGCTGCAACACCACTCGGCCCAAACCTCCAGGTGACACAAAGGAACTACTCAGCAATGCAAATTAGCCGCGCGGAAATTTGAGGGAGTGTCCAAAAAGTCAGCTCGGAGGCTGAGTGCTAGGCCAAGAACATTTCATCTCACTGTTTCAAATGTTCACTTATTTGCCAGCTTGAACACACTGAGGTTGCCTCAGGCTGCCGGTGCAGATTGTCACCATGCAATTATTGTATATCAAGCTGGTTTCAACATATACAAGACTATTTTTAAGACAAATCAGTGCTGAAAGTGCACAAACACATATTCATAACGAGTCTACATCTTCTTAGAATATTTTTCACCTTGTTATCAACTCTACTTGAAGCACCTCTGCTGAGTATCTTGTAATCTACTAATCTCTTTCCCCAGGCCACACGCCAGGTATCTGTACTTAGATCTGTAGCGAAGCAGATTCGTCTTGAGATAAACTGGGACAACATGATGAATAGATAATAAAGGCACCCAGGGGAGTGCACTATCCGGGTTAACTCCACCGCATAAAGATACCATTTGTAATGATGGCTGGAATCAACAGGGAAGTGCGGTGAGCAAAGCTAACAGGGCTCCAAAGTGACCAAATCAGTCCTGACTTTGCTGATGCAGCAGATGGGGAGTACAAACCAATTGTGGCTGTGACAACAACAAGCAGGGTGATAAAGTACCGCCGAGCAGCCTATCTGGGTCTCACCTGCTCACAGCGACTGCTATAGGCTACTGAGTGCTAAACAATACAGTTGCACACAGCGAGCACTGTTGCACAGTAATCACGATGAGATAAACTCTCAATGCTTCGGGACGGCAACAATATTGACTGATTGATCCGTAGGCCAGGCTCTGACTTCGTCATTTCATGCAACCTCCCTGCAGCCACCCACCCACCAGAAATAATAATGAACTTCTTTTCCAAAGCTGCATTACAGGAAGCATGTCTCATTGACGTTTTAGATAATGTCATAGATTAAATTAAGAGTAACGTCAAAACTTCTGGCAAAATCATGGGGCCTTGGAGCATGATGTAGCTCTTCTCCAAACACTTGTGCTACCAAGAGTGGCAGTTCACTTCCAATTACCATCTGTGTTGACCTTGTAAAGGAAATTATTCTTGAGCTAGCTCTCTGACACATTACAGACTGAATGTGTTGAATCAAATTCCCTCCATTCAGAGAAAACCTCAGCATGGTTGCTCTCTGACAGGCTTTTCAGAGTGTCTTGCTTTATCAGGCAAACAAAAGGACAACAGTCTCTGACTCATGACAAGGTTGATCCAATCAGCTATATATTCAGGTGTTCATCAGGCTGTCATCAGCACAATGGCGTTTCAGTGTTAACTCTCATTCTTCCTCCAAGCCCAGTGTCATATAAAGCGATTAATAACCATTTCCTTTCATAACATGTCAAATGCAAATAGCTGACCAAATCATCCATCGTCACCCCAAGAGTCAAAAGATAACTGCTAAGTATTTTATTTTGTCCTTGTCACATTCGATTAAGCCGAGTTTAATTAGATACGATTGGTCTGGCCAATTTCAAAACTGATCATTCAATTCAGTTGCATTCATTTGTACAGGGACAGTAATGTACATTATGTCAAGGCTCTTTTACAGGCTAAGGACAAGGTCTTTGTTTATTAGAGAGAGAAACCCACAAACCCAATACAACTGCAGTGACCTGTTTAAAGAGAAAATACATCGCAAGACTAGAAAAATATACTTGATTAATCTAAATAGCTTATCTTACTGTGCCTGTCCACATATAGGTAATTAGATATAAACAAAGTCCTCCTATGAAGAGAGGTGGTGGGTTTCAAATTTAATACATAAACATGAGCTCATAATTAGATTATATGGCTTTGATTGTGGCTTGCTTAAGGACATTAGGTCTTCTGTTGAGAAGCCCCTTTTCCCAGTATCTGTACCAATCTGCCTTTAATTTGACCATGATATATTTCCACTGGGGGAAAAAAGTAATTAAAAGAACAGCATTATTCCTCAATTCTCAGTTGATAATACTTCATTTTTAAGGTTAACAGCAGCAGTCGGCCTATACAGTGTTGTGGGTGAAAACGACCTCCACCAATGAGGCCTCCAACAAACACAGGCCTGAGGCCAGAGCACAGGTGCACTGGAGCTCAGGTGCACTGGTAATGGAGACCAGCGGCTCAAATCCAGGTCGGCGGGTCGACCGTCAAAACATCCTTAAAGTTTTATATAAAAGTTTGTACCTGCTTTGTTGGAGTCGGTGCAAAGATGAGGTGAATTTCTTTCCAGACCAGCCGTGGAGATCGGACTCGTTATCCAAGATGGAGAAGTCCACTCGCCGCTAGAGGCGCCCATCTTCTTGAGCACTAACGGACTCTTCTCCTCCATTATGTGTAAGTAACGGCTAATTGTCTGTTTCCCGTAGTGACCACGTTACTGTGACAATGGTAACCTAGCGAACTGTCACTTAAGTTCTTTAGTGAATGCAACTCGTGCTCGCTGGGTAACAGTTAGCATTCCCGAGGTATGCTAGCGTGCTCTAACGGATGTTGCTAACTAGTTCAAACTAGTTTCTATATGCCTCATCTGAACACAGGAAAAACTTTATTCACTCGAGTGATTTATTCTGTGTTTAGTAACTGCTTTCAGTGGCTTTCACTATCTTGCTGAGTCAAGGAAGAGACAAGGCTGTGGCTAATATGACGCCGGAAGTTGTAGCCGTTGAAACGTTTCTTTTGGTATGACATGAAAGTGGTCTATATCTCATCATGAGCATGTAATCCGTTTCATAGTAATTAGCCATGACCGACGACAGTACATCAGCATTCATTAATACTACTACTTCCACTACAAGAGGTGAACAACTTAGAAAAAATTACAAATGAATCCTTTTCTCATTCACTATAAATACTAAGGAATCCATCAACTGGCAAAAAAAAGCCATGTAGTCAGTCAAGTATTTGATTATATGGTCAGTTATTGCTGGCTAATGTTTGTCGACTTGCCATCATTGCAACAGTGGTCAAATTATCTTAGGAAATTCTCGTTGGAGAGTTAAAAGTAATGTCAATCCAGGCCAGTCAGAGGCCATGAAATGCTCCATAAGGTGTAGCGGTTGCAGTAAGTGTTGGCATTATAGAGCAACCACGGCAGTGGAGCAGCAGGACAGCAGGGCAAGAGTGAGGAAGTAGCTCTGCCGGTATGAACAAGCCACCTTGGGTGGGTGTGTTGGACATATAATACATGAGTTGTCTGCTTGAACGAGGCTGTGGTGGTGTGTCAGGTGCAGAGGAGACACTTATGTTACAAAGTTCTCATTGTGGGCTGATGATTTTTATGTTCATGCCACCAGAAGTAGGGACAATAGCATCTGACAAGCTCTGAACTAAAAATTAGGATGCTTGCCAGAGCATCACTGCCAGCAAGCCATAAATGTTTCATGTGGTGCTGATATGGTAATCATTGGATCCCTACAATGACACCTTGTGAGAGTTGGATAACGATGGCTGTCTTTCAGGCCTGTGTGACTCTGGACACAGTCCAGCAGCTGAGGCAGAGTCTGAAGTGTGAATTTGCCAGTTAAAAAGGCCATGTTGCATCCAATATATAGGTAAAAGTCTGAAAGCAGTGCAAAATAAAGGGTGCAGTGGGTGTCCTCATGCATCGCGCACACACACAGACACACACATACATATATATATATATAGAGAGAGAGAGAGAGAGAGAGAGACTCGCTGGTGAAAGGTGCTATACAAATGCATTCCTCTGAGTTAAATATGCATTCCATTTCATGGGGCTTGCAAGTGGGTCCAGGTGCCCATTGGTGGCACAGACCCAGCTGGAGGATGTGGCTGACTCGCTCCACTGGCGCTCAGGCTGGCATACTAACAGAGCCAGGGGTGCTTTCACAGTGAGTTGAAAGAGGCTGGCGCCGGTGCCACACACCCAGGGTTCAGAGACACAGGCTCCAGCTGCATGTCCACTCGCTCACATATAGCCAAAGAAATTAAAAAAGACTGGAAACCTAAAGTGTATTTTCGACCTGCAACATGGTTTCGTGGCAGGAATATTGATCTCGTGACATTAGCAATCATGCACAACACCAACATCTCAATCGCATCTGTGACTTGTTGCACGCAGGACCGTGTGAGATTAATTGATGGGGGGGGGGGGGGAAATTTTCCAATCACAAGGGATGAAGCAATAAAAGGCTGACATGTCTAAAAGAGCTTAATGTATTATTTCTCTGAGGCCTGTGTAAGCCTTTCATTAAAGTGAAACAATCTTGTCAGACACCTGTTGTTCTTACAGGGGGTATTCATTGTTGGCCTATGTCAGCGCACTGTAATCCCTGGCTAGAACATGGCTGTATTACCAATGTGACCTATTCTTGGTCACCGTAATTTCCCGAGAGCATGTATTGGTGTGTGTGTGTGTGTGTGTGTGTGTGTGCGCGCACCTATGTTGTGTATATGTGAGAAAGAGGGAGAGGCAGAAAGAAAGTGATAGTGTTCATGAACACAAGTGCGTATTTGTGTGTGTGTGTGTATCCAGATTGCAGGCACCCTTCAGCCATTTCAGTTGAGCTTTTTTTTTTTTTTTTTTTTTTTTGACACCCAATGTCATGCAGAACAAATCGCCTATTGCTGACACCAGTGATTTCTTGTCTCCCGTGCTGAGAAGTGTATGTGGAGGCAAAACAGTTGGGTCTTACTGACGGGGAGGTTGGACATTTCTGTGATTAAGTAGTAATGGCCCGGGACGTGACAGGGAAACAGGGGATTTTGTTGGTCGCAGAGGGCAGGAAAAACTGCACACCCTTGGGCATGTGGGGCTATTTTAGAGAGAGCATATAATTATTGCAAGAGTTTTGCCACCAAAACTCTCTAAACTGGTATTTAATGTGTGAGAAAATGTAAAAAAAAAAAAAAAAAAAAAAAAATCAGCAGTGTCAGGGGCTGCTGTCAAGAAAATGCAACAGTCTGCATCACTTGTGTTTTTGAAGTACTACGAAATGATTGGCATGCATAAGTAACATTAGAGTTTAACAGGGAAGAGGACTCTCATCATTTCACCGCCTTCACCACGCCTGCCTTGAATTCCAGTGTCTGCCTATAGGCTTAACCCACTAATTGTGGCTTTAGTCCCTATGGTATTGCCACATGCCTGTGGTTTGGTTTAAGGGCCTCAGTTATATTAGGACCTGGGTATTTTAACTTCTGTAATGGAATACACCATCATCTACGACAATCAAGGATCTATGTAGTCTGATTTATGCGTGAGGTCGTTGAGGAAAGATGTCTTATTGTGATGCACAGATCGAGAAATATAGCTCCTGGGATTCCTGAGGCTCATCCAAAAACAAGAGATGGAAATAAACAGCAATTAGACGGTTGTGTTTCTATGGGCTCATAATAGTTGATTGAGCACATACAGACAGGTCTCTGGTACTGTAAGTGGGTTCAGTGTGAGATATAAATGGTGCTATGGGGACATCTACTGGTTAGCATAACAACAAGTGAACAGCGTGTACCTTTAATATATCTGGTGGTTGTCCAATGATAATACGCTTCTGGGGATTAGCACATGTACAGCATGTACTCTGTGTGTCGTACGAGTTCATTGTGCATGTGCTGTGTTTCTCTTTTAATTATTCCTTTGATAATTATATGGCTGCAATGCTGCTCCAGTATGAGTGACCTTTCTGTAATGTAGCATCGTCTAAATACCACAGTCCAAACAGCAGCAACTGAGAGATTTCTAGTTGGCTGTTAACAGTCTGCTATTTATTCTCACAATCTTCAAAATGTTCTGTTATATGGTAATCACCTCCGTAAATGACAGATTAAATGATATTTCAAGACCTTACTCACACCGTCAGGATCTAATTCTAGTAGAAACATTTTTAAATAGCTGGCGAAGACATTTAGTTTTAATTAATTAGCATGTGTGATCTATGTTTGATTATGGGATAAATGGGTTAAAACCATCATATTTCTCCAAACAATATAAAGTATCTGATGTGCTGTGTTTTCTCATGAGCCATATTTGTATTTAGTTTCGTCCCTGTTATTCTATAGTGGCCATTATCTGTTCCTCTTCATTGGTAAATGTAACACTACCAAAGTGTAAAAATGCAACTAGTCAAAGAGCCCAGTGTGATGCAGCATAGTCAAAGTATGAAAAGTAAAATACCCGTTGTACGTCGCAAGATGGCTTCTTTCAGAAAATTAATGTATGCAGCGTTTTAATTTTGACAGTTGTCACGTGAGGTTGATACATCAGCAAAGGTAATTGACTGTTGACAAGTGCACTGAATGGACGCTGCATTAAAGTTCACTCAGATGGTATATATGAGAAGTCCATAAATTATAATTATAATTGCATGACATGTGAACTAATGCACCAAAAGCTATCAAACTATTAAACAATAAAAGACCCTGGGGGGGGGGGGGCATATAGTTAATCACGTGTTTCCAATGCTGTTGGGTTAGTTTGAATTCATTTAAGCCTGTCTCGTGAATATTTCAGCCACTGTATAGCCACTCTGACGTACATCGATAATGCGATGACACAGACCTGTATGACATTTTTCATGACATATTTACCGCCCTGTGTCAGCACATGAAAGAAATGTCGACGGTTTTCCTGCCCCCTGACCCTAAACATATGAATGACATTGCACCCGACCACCCAGCACGTCACAATGCACGTAACAGCCAATCACATTTCAGAATCTTTGCCCCGTTGCCAGACGGGCAGCTGCCTCGCCCAATCAGAGTCTTACAAGACGCACGAGCTCCCGCCTTCGCTCGGCGCGCGGCCAATCAACAGGGAGCAGTAATTACTAATTCATTACATTGCAAAGGGGAGTGACGCAGTTATTGTAGATCTATAGATACTCCATGCTTTTTCCTATGACCTGAAATAACATTTTTTCCTCAAAGTGTGGACGTGAATTTCCTCATAAACACAGGAAATAAGAAGGATTCCCGCGCTCGGCCGGAGGCTGTATGTCGAATCTCTGCTCCTCCTGAATTTGGATGCCATTCCGGTTGGAGGTTGCGGAAGACCCCGAGGACTAGATGCGATAACCAGGACGAGATATGCCGCAGCCGAAATCACGAAAAATCGCCATCCTCGGGTACAGATCCGTAGGTGAGTTCCGACCAGACGCAGTGTGGGATGAATTGCACCTGAAGGGCCTCGGACGCGACCCTGAGGCTTAATTTCAGCGGCCTTTCGGGTCAATTTAAGTCCATTATGAGAGCGGTTTACGCCTCCTATAATAGACTTAAATTATAGGGAGTATGATCTGTCACGCAACATCTCTGAGCGGGCGAATGAGCGCCACCAGGTGAGACATGGATGGCCTTGTGGTTTATTATCACATGGGGCCTCCCATGATGTGTAGCTACTACATGATCAGATATTTTTCCACGATAGCCCGTCTTATTATTGATACGTTTCCCATCAATGACCGTAGCCCCTCAGCTGCGTAAGTTGGTGCCATGCCCCGTGCAGGCCTGCAGGACCACCGGATTTGACGCATTACTGTGCAGTTTATTTATCGCATATGAAACCAAAGAAGCGCAATTTGTCTGCGGTAAAAAGGATGTCCAGGGTGGCAAGATGGCACACACAGATAGCAGCACTACGACTGGAGGCCCAGCCAGCATGCCAGCACTAACAACAACAAAAAAAAGAAAAGAAAAGGGGGGAAAAAACCGTGTAATATTTCCATGGAGAGTTGTATTGTGTTCAGTGCTGCCTAATCTATAGTGAGCTGATTTAATCTCTGTGCAATTTGTAAACAGACCCACTGGTATAGTGTTACAGTAGAGCTCTGTGATGGTGCATTATGGGACTTTAGTAGCTGGTATGTGTTTTTATCAGAATGATCTCTGCTCATTTTTTTATTTTTCATCATCATTTTGCTGAATATTCACCTAAACCAACATAACATGACACATATGAAACTTATTAAGCTTTCTCCCTGTTTTTAATCATTATTTTGTTTATTTTGCAGGAAAGTCCTCCTTGACAATTCAGTTTGTGGAGGGCCAGTTTGTTGACTCCTATGACCCAACAATAGAAAACAGTAAGTGAGGACTTAGTGGTGTATTGCACCTTGATACATGAGCAGGGTTTCCCCCAGGAAGCTGTTTGCTGAGGTGATGAACCACCCAGATCCTGTGAATCTCATGCGGTGATCTGTTTAGTGAGCGTTGCCTCGACAACAACCTCACTGAAACCATGGGCCTCTGAAAGGTTGAAAGGTTCATGTTGTGTTTCCTAAATATCTATTGATTTTTTTTTTCACCTTCGCACCTCTGCTATGAAAGCCTGTGAGAAACCCTGACTAATATCTTTATAATGAATGGTACATACACTCAGTTGCCATTTTATCAGGAACACTTAGCTGTTTCTATTATTTAGCTCGCATTCATTGATACAAATGGGGTGAACATTGTCAAAGAAACACCCATAAACTACAACCACGACCGCTTAAAAAAATATTACCTCAAAGAACGAAGGGTTTATCGACTTGCTGTACCAAATAAACTGGCAGTGTAGATCAATCACTTTCCTTTGGTTAACTAATTAGTTAATAAAAATGCAAAGTGTCAGATATAGGTAGAAAAAAAATCAATATATCATCACAAGATAAAGACAAACACCAAATATTTTAACACTGGAGTAACTGGAAACTTGTCAATGTTTGACATTTTGCCTCAAAGGTTACATTTTCAGTTAATTACTTAGAAAATTATTGAATATTATTATCAATATTTTATATTTCATTTATATCAGCTCTCGTGAGGAAATAATTTCCTTGGACTCTTAAACCATTCATCAGTTATTAATGTGTGGGTCAAAGCCTCAACAAGCCAACATGGTGGCCTGGGGTTGCTCAGCTCTCAGTTGCCATGGAGACGCTTCAGTTGTTATCACATGACCTAAGTATGGAATTGTGGTCACATGATGAGAGGTGGTTATATGTTGTTATGTTCACTTGGAGTTTTACAGTCGAGGGCTGCAACCATCACTTATTTTCACCCTTGGTTAGTCTGCCCCGTTACTTTCTTGATTAATGGATTATTGATTGGTCTTTAAAATGTGAGAGCATAGACAAAAATAACCCTTGTATTTGATTAAATTCCTAAGTGATACTTCTTATTTTGTCTTATCAATAGTCCAAAACTCAAAACACATGATATATAATTGATTAATTGTAAGTCTTATGCACTTAATCATCACAATATCATTTTGATACCGATATGTTTTTTTTTCATTACACATCCTGTTTATCTGTTGCTTTTCATTTTTAATCAGACATCTGACCTCATTTTGCTATGATATGATATAAGTTGTGTTGTTTCCCAGCAAGGCACAATGTTCCCTCGAAACCAGTGTGTCCAAACACCACACCAGCTGATTTCACCAGTTTTCACACTTTCAGTCAGACAAACAAACTTTCTTAAAAAACTTCAGCTGAAATAATATTTCGTCGAAATTAAACCCTGCTGACTCTCTGATTGGCACATACATGTGCATCCCTGGCTTAGAGAGGGATCTTGCTTGAAGGTACTTCCACATTGCATTTTGTTGAAGGAGGAGAACATATAGTAATCCATCAACCTCCTAAACACATATATTCCCAGACTCTCTGGAGAGTTGGGTAAATTTTTTCCTCTAGGCACTTTCTCTTTTCGCCAACATGTTCATGCTCACATACCACCCTACGTCTCTCGACTGTGTGGTCTGCGTCTATAAATAATCCATGGATGGTTAACATAAAGTGAAGTATCAGCTTTATCAGTGAGATCCTGCAGGCAGTGCTATCCCTCAGTCCCACTGTAGATAATATGACCCGTCTCCAGGCAGATATTGACATTCCTGTGCCGAATGAACTCAGTGGTCCCATGCAAACCAAAATGGATCCATAACAGGGTTGTGTCTTGTACATCTCCAGATCTGCAGACTGAAAACATAAGAGTAATGAATGTAGGCTGAACAGCGTATCACGTTGTGTTACTCCATTTGTAGCTCTTGGCTGTGTCCGTTTCTTGCTGTCCATCCTGTTATTTTGTCATTTCTATTGGTTCATTTGTAATTTGTCTTTTCTCTTGACCACAGCGTTTACTAAAATGATCACAATAAATGGACAAGAGTACCATCTTCAGCTGGTAGACACAGCAGGACAGGTGGGATGTTGTGTCTTTTTTAGTAGCCTGCCAGTGGTTTTATTGATTTCTGTGTAAATATGTGTTTGTATAACGATGCTGTTTCATAATTTGGAGTTAATTCAGCTTCATGATGTCTGATTTCTTCAACTCTCTCTCTGTCTCTGCAGGATGAGTACTCCATCTTCCCACAGACTTACTCCATAGATATAAACGGTTACATTCTGGTTTATTCAGTTACATCTAATAAAAGGTAAACGTCTACCATATTTTACAAAACAACAACAACGACAAATATCTGTTACATTCTGTACAATGAGTCAGACTTCACTGATTTCATGAATGCTGAAGAAGAAAATTTTACTCTTATCTCTTCCAGCTTTGAAGTTGTACAGGTTATCCATGAAAAACTATTGGACATGGTGGGAAAAGTTCAGTGAGTGTCGCTTCTGTTCTCCATTTACCGTTTAATGCGGTCTAAGAAACACAGTACATAACGTATCATCCATAAATGACATTGTGCCATTTACTTTCTCTTGAACACAGAGTACCAATTATGCTCGTTGGAAACAAGAACGACCTACATATGGAACGGTATGTCCTAATGCGCACTTATATTGCACATAATGTCTTCTGACACAGTATGTAAACACACGGGTAAAAGCATTAGCCTGTTTTAATCATCATTTCTGTTTGGTTTCTCATCACTTCAAAGGCTCCCAGAGGCAGAAACAAGCAAAACTCCACATTTCTGACACATGAGACCAAAACAAAACTGCAGAGCAGATGTTAATATTTGGTTCAGGGATGACCTAAATAAAAGCAGCAGTCATTTGCACCAAGCTATAACACGTTAGAACTGGTCTCTGTGCATTTGTGTCGTCCTTGAAATGTAATATACTCAAGACCAGGTCACCAGAATCAGTCACGAGCAGATTTTCGAGGAATTTAACTGTGGGTTTGTCATTGCCTGCACTGCAGCCTAGCTGTGAAATATTTATGTGCTCCATCCTGACTGGGCTGCTGTCTGTGGGATTTTTTTTTCTTTAGAGTAATCAGTTGTGAAGAGGGAAAAGCACTAGCTGAATCCTGGAACGCTGCCTTCATGGAGTCCTCAGCTAAAGAGAACCAGGTAAGAGCTGAGCCTGTACAGGTAATATTCACCTGGGCGTATCTGTATTTTTGATCATCAAACTTATTACAAAAGATCATTATATATAAACATATCTATATATATTTGTACATATATAAATATATATTTGAGGCTCAAAATTACTTATTGATATAGGACAGCACTGTTGTTCGCACTGTCGCCTCACAGCAGGAGGGTTCAAACCTGTCAGGCAGCTGTGGCCTTTCAGTGTGGACTGTACATGTTCTGTCTGTAGTTGTGTGGGTGGCCTCCCACAGTCCAAACACACTGAGGTCAGGTTGACTGGCAGCTCTAAATTGCCCCGTAGGTGTGAATGTGAGCATGAATGGTTGTCTGACTCTATGTGTCAGACCTGTGATTGCCTGGAAACCTGTCCACGGTGTGCCCCACCTCTCACCTTGTGTCAACCTGGATCAGATCCAAACGTGACCAGTGGATGGATGGGCCAAAGTTTTATGTGACTGGTTTGACAAAGGCCTCAATCTCATGTTATGAAGTTATAATCCTTAAAGTGGACCTAGGGAGTTGGCACAGAAGCAATGAAAACAGCTATATTATGTCTTCTGCAGCTCTGCCGGGAGTTTTCCAATGTCTAAAAATAAAAGCACAGTGAGACTTGTAGACTACACATTTGTAACAGAAAACCTGTCTTACATTTTGAGGACATCAAAAAACCTTTACCAGATATCAAGTTGCCTTATGGGTTTAGGAAGTGTAATAGGTAGCATTTTAATAGCTTGATCCAAACATGGCATTGAAGGTCAGGATATCTCTGCCTCTATTTGAAAAGGTTTGGCCATTGTTACTATTAAGCTGTTTTGTGTGGAATCCCGTACTGGATTCAAGTGGTGTGTGCACACATAGACTTTAATGAAACTATTTGTGTGTGCTGCAAACCGATACAAGTTGCTCTTCTTCAGTTGCATTTCTCACACTGCTGACCCCAGCAGTCGATAAACATGTCATATCGAGTGAAAATATGAAGCCTGTGTTATTTAGACAGACCTGCACTTGCCTCCAATAACTACAGGTGTCGCAAATCAGCCAGAACTGAGGTATTAACAGGGTATAGATTATTTTAAAGCTGCACTAATCATCATTTTCATAGTGTCATTCACAGTGATGAACCTATAGAGAATTATCATCCACCTCTGCATCTTGCTTCAGATCTGTAAAGTGTTTTAGCAATGTTTTCACTCACTGCGCACTAGCTAGCTTCCCAGCAATAAACACGGAGAGTTAGCAACTAGCCAGTGAAAATAGTGGAGCACCACCAGCCGAAGAGACAGATTATTTACCTCAGGAGTGAATGGAGAGCAAACCGCAGATAAAAAAGGAAGTGACACGTGCCTCCTCTGTGTTCAAATAAGCCGCTGTGTTGGTGTGATAATACAGCTTGTTATACTTTCCCCAAGTGGCCAAAAATGCAGCTGTAACAACTGTTCGAAAGTTTGTCCACCACAGCCTCCTGGATGCTTTTTTTTTTAGATACCATTATTAATTTACATTCAGGAACAGTCTGAAGCCTCACCGACATAAACTAATAGACACTGTCCATTCTCCGATGGGTGTATTTCCCTCCGCAACTCACGTTCCCATGCAGGAAGTCAGCTAATCTGCTTCAAATCAAGTTAGAAGTCAGCAGTATTGCTCCTCTGTGTGTAACTACGCACAAAAACAACGCCTGCTCTGTTGTACCTAAAACCAGTGAGGATCCAATGGACGTAGTGTCTGCACTGCTAGAAAATTCAAAGTGGTGTGACCGAGACATGTGACAACCTCTTGAATGTGTGTATGTGTGTGTGTCTCGTTTTTCTCCTCAGACGGCCGTGGAGGTTTTCCGGAGGATGATCCTGGAGGCAGAGAAGATGGACGGCGGCGTGCAGCCAGGAAAAACATCCTGCTCCATGATGTAGAGCCGCCCAATCAACACACAGGACACTGCACTGGGATATCCCGTTACTTGAAGGCTAGCTGCCAGTTCTCCTCCACCTCAGCTGACTCCACCCCCCACCCCCCCTCCCCCAGGGTCCTAAATATCCAATACTGTCTATTTATGGCTCTGAATCCACTGTTATTTATCAGTATTTCCTCCTCCCTTCTGTCATCCTTGGTTTTCTTTGTGTGTTTGATAAAAGAAGGATGAGTGGTGGTTCCCTTGTCTAATATTTCCCTCAGTCCACCCCTCCTCCATCTCTGTGCTCGGCACTGATGCAAAACATAGAACATCATTTGGGTGTATCAGAAATAATGTTTTCCTGTGCACAGTAATGACGACAAGCGTAAGGCCAGAAGACAGTAATGGCTTGATGCATCTTAGCTTCTCATTATGCCGCTCCCATACGGGCCACGGGCCCTTATCTGTTTAAATAACACAAGATAGGAGAAGACGACAAGAAATGTCACGTCTGCCATGCATACGCTCTGAAAATGGTGAAGTAAACACGAACGTTTCTTCTGATACATCACCAGCTGTTTGGTCCCTCCAATATACAGCTCTTTTTCTACTTCATCTCCACGCAGTATCCACCTCTCTGTCCCTCAGTTTTTGTTTTCATAGCGGTTACTGTCAGCCAAAAAAAAAAAAAAATCTGCATCCATTTTCTAATGTTGAAAATGTTGTACAAATGTTTTTGATTGTAATCATTAAAGCAAAAAGTGGTTATGTAAAGTAGGCCTGAGTGTGGATCATTAGTTTTGCTGATGTTTGTTTATTTATAACATGCAGAAATAATTCAGTGTGCTTTGCAGGAGCAGTAAAAAAGATGAAGAGGATAAATACAGACGATGCTCAAATTAAAAAGTTTAAAATAGATTAAAGAGAGAGCAATAATCATGTGCAGGGAGGAATTTAATGAGCCAGTTCAATACAGTAAACAACAGCCTTACTGGAAAAGGTACCATCAGTAAAATCAGCTCCTGATAGTTAGAAACTTGTTCTAGTAGTGTTATTAATCAATGCCTATATAATCAGTAAGTCTGGAATAGCCAATAGAAGAAGCTTCTGGCATTTTAAAATCTGATTTAGTGAAGTAACATAGAATATAAACATTGTTGTTGCAAATTACAAACAACCCAACTGGTTTTGACACACCAGGCACCAAAAACTTGCAGGATTTTGAACCAGATGCTGCACTAACCCGCCAAAGCAGTAATTAACTCGGTCCGTCCTCAGTCATCACAGTCGGCGTTTGACTTCGAAATTAGAAGGGATGCATCAAACCCACATCCTCAGTGCGTCCATGCTGGGTCATTTTGGTTAAAGACATGTGAGCTCTTTCTTAAGAATCCTTCATTATTCCATCTGTGTGCTCAAAATTTTCTAAATTCACCGAGGATTGAAGCTGCAACCTCAAAACTTCAGAGCGGGTTACCCTGAGGCGTTTGTACTGACACTTCTGAGTTGTTTTTCTGTGAGTCTTTCAAATGTTGGTCTTCAAAATGCAGCAAGCCTGAGAGGGATCAAACCCACATCCTCAAAACTTACAAGAGCTCCTCTAACTCTCTGAAAAAGACATGTGTTAGGGCCTTTACATGTTTTCTTTAGGTGCATTGTCCTCTAACATCCAGGAGCTCTTTGGCATTGGATTGCAGTATTTAGTGAGCATCACAGCAGTCGTACCCTTCACCTCAAAACTTGTCAGTAATCCTTTGAGCTGTTCCCTCTCTGGATGTCAGACTTTAAAATTCACCAAATTGACGCCTGGTCTTCAGAATTCACAGAACCTCATACGATCGAACATCATACACTTCTGAGCAGTTCCCTAACGTGGAGCTACTCGTTAAGGAAAGTTTCACACTTTTCTGAGGTGCTGGAGAAGTTAGGACATGTGATGTTAGATGACGGTGGTCAAGAGGTGCAAGTAGCAGGTCATGTAGGTTTGATCCTGAGGAAACTTGTTGTATTTGGAAATCTCGCACCCAGAGGAAAGACTGGAATGTTGTAAGATGTAGAGACGGTTGAGCTGGGTCAAACTCAGGGTGTCTGAGGACTTCAGTAGCTGTAGGGTAGTTGGTTTGGTCCCCGTGAGGTTCGTTAACTTTTTAAGTCCAATGGAAAGAGTTGAAATCTCCAAGAACTCCTGCCCAACTCTTTATTTAAACACCAGAGGGAGGCATGTGCTATATATAGTAAACTCTCACACACACACACACACACATGTATACACATATTGTCTGTATTTACACTGAGCCTCACGAGGTTCAAACTCATCCACAAGCATCTTCCAAGGAAAACTCCAACACCATGAGCTATTTGGCCTGACGACTGACCTTTTTTTCCCGGAGATTGTAAAAAAATTTGCTTTGAGAGTTGAACTTCAGCATTCACCCACAGGCCCTCAGGATCCAACCCAAATCATCAAAACTCTGGAGCAATCCTCCTACTCCCTCTGCTACTTGAACAGAAACTCTCGAGCTTGATATCGTGGAGAGATTTCAACCACTTTTCACTGGACACTGACACTTTTCTTGAGTCCTGGAAGTTTGACCCAGCTCTGTAGTGTAAAGGCTGAATGGTGATTTTAGGAACAGTTGTCTAACGGATGATCAGTGGAGAGTTCGTCATGCTAGAAGATCATCAGAGATGTATTTTGGTCTTACACTGATGATTAGAAATGTTGGAAGCTCCTCAAAAGACCTGATAATATACCAACCTGCTGGAAATGGAGGAAGAATGACATTTGTTATAACTAAACCTCTGTGATTCCTGCTGCTTAAGTCAATGCTTAATGATGTGGTTAAAAAGAAAGTCAAAGGGTTTCAAACATAAGCAGGAACATGGGCACATGCTGTTTTTCAGACTCCTTTATTTGTTAGGATAAAGGGTTTACTTGTTTATTTCATTTTTTTGTTGTTGTTATTTTTAATGTAAATGCTTTGAATTTGTACATGTTCTCACACCAGGAAGTCGCCTGTAGCAGCTCGCAGCCTGCACAAGTCACAGGGGGGTGATTCCTCCATGAACGCACACCTACTCCGACAGATTGTAATGTTCTTTGATTTTTTTTATTTATTTATTTATTTTTATGTTGAACGTTAAAGGGTGTTGCACATGTCCTCACTACAACATGTCATTTGGATGTAGGCGTTCATCTTCAGCATTTCGCAGTCTGACATAGCCATGCATTTCTGGTAATGGCCATCTGAGAACAAAAAGAAAGGAAAAGGGTTTTTTTTCAAACTGAAATGATGTCCTTTTATTATGTAAGAAACACTTCATTTCTGACTTACAGAGGTTCTTGTCAACTCTTACTTGCTATGTAGCAATGAAAATTGAATTAGGGTTTTTTTTCAGCAGTGATGACCTTTGACCTGTAACTTATCAAGAGCTTACAGCAAAGATAGTATTTTAGGTTTTGTGCTGTAGATGGTGTACGTACATGGTTCTCTGAGGAAGCTGGCGGTAGCACAGGCATCCTTTCCTGGTTTGCACGTCTCCACACTGAGTTCACAGTCGCCTCCGGCCCTTTTGGGGACGCAGCGGTGGCAGGTTAGGGCTTCACCTGGTAAATAAAGCAGCAAGAAAATATTCCAGTCATTTTTATTTACGGCCCAAGAGATTCTCATTTAGTTCTGTTGTCTCAGTCCTAGAAGAGGATAGAGACATGTAGGATGACTGTTGTTAGTCTGCAACTGTTTTTTTGTTTTTTTTTTTGCTTTTTTTTTACATAATTACTTTCACTTCTGATGAGGGGTGAAAAGACCCGTCAGGTCTGCAGTGATTGTGCTCCGGTGCAAAAGCAGGTCTCCCAGCGCAGGTTTGTGTTATTTCAGTGGAGAATCAGTGACAGACTCACCGGCTGTAAACAGCAGGGCAACGGTTAAAGCCAAGACCAACAGCTTCATTGTTCTGTTCGGTAACGCAGCCTGCGAGATTTAAAGCACAGATTTGTTAATGCAGTGTGTACTGTACCTTTGAGTGCTCCTGATTTCACATGTTGCACATACTCTGTCTCATTCAAGTCTCAGATATAGAATCATAACATGGTTTTATGTATTTTTGCATAACTAAATTTAAATATTTGACACAAATTCAGTGTGGTATTAACATGTAATTGCAAATACATAGACATTTTTAGCACGTATTGATTTTGTATTGATAGCTATGACATGTATTTGAAGAAATCAGCACCTTAAAGGTTAAACACACAAACTGTCGTTCTGTGTGCACGTACCTGTCTGAATTGTCTGTCTTGGTTTCTGTCAACGACTGAGACTCACTTATCGACTTCCCCTCTTTTTATACCTATTCCTGCTTTGTCCTGTCATGGCAACGTCCCATTAATTGGTATGTCTCTCTTAAGTCTATATACTTACCACCTCACTCACCCTGGGTACACTGTGTGCAGGGGTTAGAGTTTCCCAATGTTCAGATTCTTGCATTATGTAACAGCCGTCCGCCCTTTGTCAACTACTGTACATAATTTATGAGACTTTTGTAAATATTAATGTGTGCGTTTGTCACAGACTCAAATAAAGATTTATACAAGTGAGATTTGTACCTTAAGAGGACAAGTGGATATTAGTCAAAGGTACAGTATATTTGCTTTAGGTGGATTAAGTCTGACCCATATGAGGTATAATACATTTGGCTTAGTGGTCTATAACTAACATTCACACCAGGCATGAACAGATGCTCGTAAAATACAAGGCATAGAGTTGAATGAAAGAAATGAAAGAGAATAAAAGAGCAAATGCACAAGGCTGATTAGAAAAATATGTGTCAGGTCTTTATGATTCAATTCGTCTATCAGCTGTTTCTGTATTCCTCCGCGCAGGCAGGCGGAGGAATACTGAGTGAGTTGGTTAGTTCCAGATGAACTAACTTTTTCCGACCAGATGATGCATTGTAAATTTTTTTTTTTTTTTTTACTTTATATCCTACTGTACTGGTGTATTATTTTGAGGTGGGACTTCTTGTTGGCGGCAAAAATATGCTGATTAATCATCCCTTATTCACAACCATTCACTGCCTGTGTCTCTGACTTCTCAGTTGGGGTGGGGGGCAGAGACCTTTCCACTGCAGATATTATACTTGTGTCCATTTGTAGCTCATACAACCCCACTTCAAAACTACTGAACTATCCCTTTAAACTCCAGGTCACTGTGTGTTATCTCTGCCTCTGTACATGAAAAACAGGTTTTATCTGTTTTTGTGTGCTGCTCCACCTGCTTGACCTCAAAAACCTTTTTTTGCTGTGTAATGTTGTAATTGAGAGTCTCCTCCCAGATTTTCAGGATCCAGATCCTCATTGGATCAGCAGCAGATCAACAACAACAACAACAACAACAACAACACACAGAGAGAGAGAGAGAGAGAGAGAGAGTGAGATCCAAAAAAGAAAAAAAAGCTGGAGGGGAATTTGCTTTGTGGGTGAGTATGATATCTGGGCAGCCCTGCCTCTGCCACCATAGAGACGTGGATAAGTAGCTTGAAATCCACTGTAAATCCGCACCTTTCCTCCATTTTTTCCTCTCATTTCCACATTTTATTTACACTTTCCCTCCCTCTGTTTGTTTTGCTTTTCGCCTCCCCTCATCTTGGACACCACCCAAATATTACTCTGCAGCCTCGACTCAGTGCACCATCACCCTCAAAGCCCAATCAAAGCAAAATCTCTCTCCCTCCATTGTTTCGCCGTCTAGAGCCAAAGTCCAATATCAGCACTGGCACATGTAAGGGAAAGTGTCCATGTGGCAAAATGTCTAAACCCCCCATTGTTGTGCCTTTGTTGTGGCGGCCTCGCGATACCACCGCGCTCTCTGTCGGCCATATATATGTGGGTGTCCAAAATTTTTCCACTCTTATACAGTGTGACTAGTTTGGAAAACAGCAAACAGTGGAAAATGTCTCAGTACTCAGGAAAGGTGAGTATCACACCAACAACAAGGATGCAGCCACAGACGGCAGTGTGTTTCACAAAACAAAAGTCAATCACAAAAAGACAGTGATGTATATGTCTGGCTTCAGATATTACACTTTCTGATTGTGTGTGTGTGTGTGTGCCTCAGAAATTTTCCATATGAGTATCTGAAACAAAAAAAAACAAAAAACATTCATCTTTAAAACAGATCGTGTTCTATGAGGGGAAATGTTTCACTGGGAGGAAGCTGGAGATCTGCAGCGACTGCGACAACTTTCAGGACCGAGGCTTCATGAACAGGGTCAACTCTGTCCGTGTGGAGAGCGGGGCCTTCGTCTGCTTCGACCACCCAGACTTCAAGGGCCAACAGTACATACTGGAGCACGGAGAGTACCCTGAATTCCAGCGCTGGAATGCCCATAATGATCACATGGGCTCCTGCAGGCCAATCAGGATGGTAAGAGACTGCGTGTGTGTGTGAGAGAGAGAGAGACAGAGAGAGACCCCAGGGACAGACAAATATTTGGTTGGTTAAAAAAAACAAAAAAAACATGGCAGACTGGAACATGTGTGGCCTCATTTGTGCACACCTGTTACTTGGATAAATCAAAGTCAGGATCATGTAAATTCCTTGATTTTTCGGGGCGTGCATGAAGTAGTCGTAGCCCTGAGGCTCATCAGCAACTGGCAGCCTCTCACATCACGACGTATTTACACCGTCAGCTGAAAGAAATGCAGCATACTTCATTCACTTCAGACACAAAAGGTGGGCTATACATATCTCCCTTCTATGTGTGCATTGAACTTTTTGATTTCTATAGGTGTAAATGTTCAGGCAACACAATACAGTCCTTGTCACATCAAGGATAAGGCCTTGGGTTTTCTTTGCAGTTAGGTGAAGCCGAACACTGTTGCTATGACTCAGCAAGCTTGGCATGTCATTATCCTCCCCAGCATGGAGAGCACTACAGGATGGAGCTGTTCGAGGGAGACAACTTCGGCGGCCAGTGTGTGGAGCTGTGCGACGACTGTCCGTTCCTGCAGGCACGAGGCCTGACCAAGAACTGCGTGAACTCCCTCAAGGTTTACGGAGACGGAGCGTACGTGTCTCTGCAGCGAGTGTTTGATTTCACACACACACACACATAACATCCTCTACAATATGTCGGGTCTTTTCTTCTTCACTGGTGGATGCACTTTGGTGAACTTTTACCAACTTTGTGTGACACACCCCCCCCAGTCCCCATCCCCTCTCATCTGGACTGTTAAAGGTCACCGTATTTTCTCACATGCTGCACTTGGTATTTAACTGTGCAGGTGGTTTAATATAGGGCAGGTCCAGCTGTGAGGACAAATGAATTTTGTCTGTGGTGCCAAAAGCATTTGAAAAACATTACTAATTAAGTTCTTCCCTCATTACCTAGGACTAAAAGGCAGGGCAATATAAGGGAGAGGATGGGAGTGGTCCCTAACTAGACAGAAATCAGACAGAAAACATGATCACATGTTCACCAATTCGATTTCCAGACTGTTTCTTTGCATATTATTTGTTGGCACATAGGGTTAGGTGATATATACACACAGACATTCACTATATACAAACACACTTTCACCTGCATAGACTCCAAAATATGGGAATTTAATGTAAAATTAAAGGTAAATCTTGCAGATAAGAGGCTGAAGACATCTCATAATGACTCCAGGTGAGACGATAAGGAAAACTCAGTAATATCATTCTACTTTCAATTTTTGAGTCACAAACACAATCCCTTTGATCAATCCTGATCGTGTTGTAGTAGACACCACAAAGTTGCACTGCCCTGATGGACAAGTCTTGTAAAAGTGCTGACCATGAACCACAATGTATTCCTGGGTTTAATTCAGTTGTTGGGTTGACTTTGTCACATCCTTCTCTTCATTACCTGTCATCCCCATGCTGAAAACATAAGTCATCCCCAAAACATTGTATGTTTTATTTATAAAGAAAAAAAAAGCTCACAGGTGAATCAAAACAATCTGCATGACTCCAAAAAGGTAGGAGATACTTCACAGTATATGTAACCCAAGAGACATATATAGTATGGCATAAGTTTTACCTTGTATGTTTCAGAAGTTCCCTCATTTACAGATTTCCCCACATACACAAACCTGCCTTCCTTTGACTTTCTTCATCACCTCTCTGACACTAAATGTTGCACAGTCAGACTTCATTATTACTTTTATGGATTTTTCCCAAACAGCTGGGTGCTGTACGAGGAGCCTAACTACCGTGGGCGCATGTACATCGTGGAGAGAGGAAGCTACTGCACCCACATGGAGTGGCAGGCGGAGAACCCCAACATCCAGTCTGTGCGCAGGGTGGCCAACTACTTCTAAAACCGTCTCAGTGTGTCACACGGTGCGATGGGGACATCCACCGAGCAAGAGGATAAAAATAAAAACACTGTAGAGTAATCTCATGCTGACTCTGTGGGACTGTAAAAAAAAAATAAAAAATAAAAGATGAAGAAAATGTTTGACATTGCTTGTTGTTTTATTTTTGTACTGAATTATTCAAAGGTTGAATAAAGTAGTGATCCTTACAATATCTTTCCATTTCCATTTTTTTTTTCTCCTTTTTTTTATGCTCACACGGTGTGAAACTTCGAACAACCATCACATTACATTGTAGAAATGGCTGCAGGCTGTGATTCAGGTAATTGCTTTCTATTATACGCCATAACTACAAAACCTTTAAGTGCTGTGCTTTTCCTCATACTAATGGATTCATTACTGGTTTATACAAAGCGTTGTGAATAACACTGAACACAGATTATCAGATGGATGGATTGATGGGCAATTTATTCATCCAGGAGAGAAATTAAAATATGTTGATATTAAAGAAACATAATCAACAGAGCAAAATGCAAACAAAACAAACTTACAAGGACTTAAAAAGCACTCAGTCGGCTTTTCAGCAGACACATTCACTCATAGAAATGAGTGTTTGGCATTCAGCAGTGCACAATAGAAAGTGTGTGTCCTCTCTCTGTACATACAGTGTATAAATCAAGAGTGAAAGAGACATATTGCACAGGTTGAAGCAGTGTATCGGCACCTGCCCGAGGGAGCTCTGCTACCACCTAGTGTCATTTATCTATTTTACTGTGAAGTCGTGAGGCTCACCTCGGGGTTTTCAAAAGGGGGGAGCACAAAGACTTTTTTTCAGCTGCAGAGACACAAACACATGAAAATACAGGAACGCTCCAGATACAGGAGGAGGAGCTGATGCACAGGAGCACAAACTTTGAATCAGTCGTGGACTGATGAAGCTGTACATGGTGTTTATCCACCCTGAATTCTGCTTTTCATATGTATTATTGAGTATAATGAAGAATAAGTGAAGACAGGCTGCCATGTGTTGCATTTAGTGACATCAGGGCATAGTTTCATGTTTGTTTGAAGTGCCACTGCATCACTTCTTCACCCTGTGCTCTCTTTCTTCTGGGGGAGTCACATCACAGTTGGACCTTTAATGAGCACCAGTGCTTTTCGCTTCCGACTGTCATGACAACAGAACATCTATCTTTACAAGGTTTCACTCACTGGCCTCGATTGAATTACAGGGTCAATATGGGATAGCTTAATGAGGAAATGCTTTGTCTTGAGTTACACTGAATGGCACTAGTTTAACGGCGATTACCTATGGCTAACCTTATTCCTCGGCCATTTGCTGCACGGATTGGCCGGGTGTCACCCAGCATGCCATTAGTCTGGACGTCAAAGATGAGAAAGACGAGGGGGGGGGGGGGGGGGGCTGAGCACGAGGCTTTAATGGCATCTTAACAATGTCACTGTTGATTTTCTGCAATGACGGGATTCGTTATTTTACACAAAGGACTGGAGTTTTCAGACAGACTGTGTCTTGAATGTGACAAAGACAACTATGTGCCAGGATGCTTTATAAGTGCAGACAACTAGACTTCTGAGATGAGCTTTAACACCTTAAGAGAGGGAGTTATAAAAAGAAACACGTCCAACTATAGCCAGAGGAAAATTTAATCACATCGGGGAACATTTCTCTGTTGACTGGGAGACCGGTTGAGATGATTGTATTGTTTTCATTATCTGGACACTATGGATAAAAACACCACAGAATATTAAAACAACACCATACATGAAATAATACTATAATATCTCACATTTCCCGTTTCATAATAAGAATTAAAATTACAATCCGTGTTTTGTTTTTTTTTCAGTGTGTGGGATCTATTTTATATTTAACTCTGTGCTGTGGTGAAATGACTAATTAGAACGAATAAATTTTAAATAGCATTTATTGTATCCTGTTACTCCAAATTAGGTCAGCTATTTTTAGCACTGCCACTTATGCATAAAAGATCATTCAGATAGGGGGAAGGAAAAAAAACACCTAAGAATTTATCACAGGATATTATTAATACTTGAGGTTAGAGATATTTATCACATAAAGACAAGAGGGGGGGGCTCTATATTGTATATTATGTTATATATTGTCTATATATGGTGAGGGCCAATGTGTTTAGATGTTTATTTTGTAAATGCTGGGTCTCTGTGTTGGTGCAATCTAAATAACACAACAATATGTTGTATTTGCAGCCTGGTTTTGACTTCGTAGCACATATTTTCAGTAACACTGTTTTTATAAAGAAGCCAAACACTTGACTTTTAAACGCTAAAATCGATAAGAGCTGGATTTAAAAACTATAAATGTAATGATAAGCACCGACAAAGTGGAGCTAGGTTGTTTAAGACCAACTCTGACGACAGAAAATGTAAGTGTTATATCAGCTGGAGTCGGGACAAACACCAACCAACGTGGCAAACACCACATTATTCCCCCCCTCCCCGACTTATACCTCCGTATTCTACTCTTGTGTTGTTGCTGCTGTCGGTGTCGGGGGTAGCGGTGGTGGTGGGGTTTATACGATTAAAATAATGTGATAATTATCGACACGAGGCTGGAATAAAGTCAATTCAGGCGTGTATCTACGGTGTCGCGTTAAGGTCACTCGCTGGCTGCCTGAATTCCCCTCTTTGTGTTTACACATCCGGGTTTCCCTGTTTGCAGCCCATTCCCATTTAGAAGCCATTTTGGACACAGATCAGTAACATGCATGTAAACCCCGACCGACCTCCCGACGCAGCGGTGCTACTATTCAAGTGAATAACCCTAAAGAGGTTTCGTCTCGGATGGTTCGGCGGCTTCCCACTCGGTGTTCGGATCCGGTTTGCGAAGAGAACCGCCGTGTTTGGTGATGGACTGAAAGAGCCCGACGGTCAATTAATCGCTCCTGTTTTTTTTCCTCGCAACATTGTTGCACCGTCGCGGCTATTGACACGCGCTGTGGCGGTGGTGGAGGCGGTGGTGGCGGAGGAGGAGGTGGTATTGCTGCTGCTGGTTGGGTGGTGGTGGTGGTGGCGGCGGCGGCGGCGGCGGCAGTAGTGGTGGTCGTGGTCGGACTGCTGGAGGGACCGAAGGCCTGTGGTCGTTTTGATCCCGCCGGACTCATGTTTTGGACAAGCTGAGTTTTAATGTTCGCGACGGAAAGCGGGGGGGAATCTCTGTGCTGTATTTAACACGGAACATGTCTTTTTCATGGCTGACTTGTTCACTTCTTCTGGGAACTTTATGCGCAGGTAAGCTTTGGAAATCGCTGGTGTGTTCTCTCTCTCTCTCTCTTAATTTGTTACATTGTCGCGAGCTGGGTTCGTTTCGTACGTGTGTGTGTGTGTGTGTGTGTGTGTGCGCGCGCGCGTGTGGAATTCCAAACCCGCGCACGAGTTATTCTACGTTTGTTAGTAGTGTAAAGTTTGTTGGCAGTGGATGCTTGTCGTTCAGCTTGGGGGGGGGGGGTGTTTTCTTTCTCTCGCCATAAGCGGCTTTTCTCTGTTTGTCGCTTAAACACATATATTTTCCCCTCCGTGGAGAATTAGCAAAGCAGCAGCTGCTGTGTTTGGTTGTTTTTTTTGTTTTGTTTTTACACTCAAATGTACACCCCAGTGTCGTTAAATATGGCGTTTCAGTAGTGCTGTGAAATATTTTAAATATATATATTTATATCCAAATGTAAAACTGTTGCGCCCCCCCCCCCCTCTCGCTCGCTCTCTCTCTCCCTCCGCCCCCCTCGCCTTTCTTAACAGTGGCAGAAATAGAAGGCAGCAGCTGCATCAACATCCTGAAACCTTATAGGCTACATCTCAGGTCTGCACACTTGTTTTGTGGTTATAGCCTGAACAAGGGGACACACTTCCTCCTTTTGTTTTGATTTGTTTTCTTGTTGGTTTGTTTGAAACAAACAAAATCAGTGTGGTTTGATTTGCAAGAGACATCAGCTGTGAATTCAGGTTACTGTTACACACTCGGCTCCTATCTCCAAAGCTTTCCACGTGAAATTGAGCATGAGGCTTGTTTTTCTTTTGTTTTGCAACTCATGGGAGACTGTTGTCTCTTTTTTTTGCTTACACATTAACATTAACACATATCTAGCCTAGTTTAAAATGACACCACAGCTATTTTTACAAACAGTAACATCCACTCCCCCCCCCCTTGCTCCTTTTGGTGAAATGATGATTTTTTTTTTTTTAGTTTTAGTTTTTCCTCAAACTGTAATAAAATTTTCATTGAGGCACAGCTGTCCTCTGTGTGGCAAATAGCTGAGTGGTTAATGCCTTTATGGTTTATAGATTAGGACTCGGGGAGTGTATGGTGTATAAGCTGCTTCTCCAGAATTCATGTTGTTGTGGTGTAAGCCTCAGTAAGTGACAGAGGGAGGGAGGGGGTTAGGGAATGATCTTGTAGTAAAAGTCCTCCCAGGTCATGTGACCACAGATATCAGAAATGCCATCTCGGCTCAATGGAGCATTGAGCATCACTGCTGTGTGTGTGTGTGTGGGGGGGATAGTGTGTGTGCATATATGTATATTTGTGTGTTAATGTTATTTGTCTTTATTACCTTCCTTTAATAATGAGCACGATGTTTGGTTATTACATACATCCTCATATTGCCATAATGAAGTCCATTGTATGTTGCTGGACAGCTAAATGCATGGATGTGTGCCTGTTAGTGTGTGTATGTGTGTGTGGGTGTGTGTGTGTGTGTGTAATGGGTTGGTGGGGGTAACACTGGGGGATGGGCAGCCTCCTATAGGCAGGGATTTAAAGAGACAGGCACTATTTTTTTTTCCTGTGAACAAAGATTAGGCATGAATGTCCATAAGATGTTGTGAATGACACGCACGCTCCGTGTTATCTGCTTTACTGTTCATCAGAAACATGTCTCCCATTTGCCCCCGTGAGTGCGTCCAACATTAAATCCACTAAGAGGGATAATAAAAAGCTTTTTTTTCCTCCTCTGTAAGGAAACATTCAACATCAGGAGACTGACAGCTATTGTTACATTCGGGCTTGGTTTCCTCTTAAAGAAGAAGGTCTTATCTGTCCTTCCAGACGTGTCATACTTCAGGAGGATGCAGGAGTCCTTATCTATAGACATAGCATGTTCTCTGTGTGTGTGTGTGTGTGTGTGTGTGTGTGTATGAGAGAAGAGTGTGTGTGGTGTGTCTGTACCACAGCAGGGCAGATCATTGTTCTTCTATTGCCAATTAAATCCTGTCATTTTTCTCTTTTCTCCACTTGTTAGCCTCTGAAAAGATTTTTTCGTGAATGGTATTGTGCTGAGCTACTATTCAGCAACAATTTCTTAGCCCAGAGGAACTCCCTTTTTACTACAGAGAGCTCCCAAACTTGGCCATGTGCCAGAGCGATGATAGAGAGGCTCTGCACGGAGAGATGTTCCTTCGTGCCACTGAACGGATCCTGCGCCATATGTCTCTGTTTCCGCCTCTGAGGTTCAATTCATTATGTTGTGATCTGACTGAGGCCTTCTGTCCATCCCAGGGTACAGTCTGGGTGAAGCAGAGACCCGGGAGTGCGTGTACTACAATGATAACTGGCGTACGGAGAGGACCAACCAGAGCGGCTTTGAGCGCTGCGAGGGGGAGAAGGACAAGCGACTGCACTGTTATGCCTCCTGGCTCAACTCCTCAGGGACCATCAAGCTGGTGAAGAAAGGCTGCTGGCTGGACGACTTCAACTGCTATGACAGGTCGGGTCACTGAGTGAGGTCGTCTCCACCGTGCTTTTACATTTTTATGTTCCAGGTTTCTGGCTCACACCCAGAGCGACTGGCAGCGAGTGCAACAGCCCCGGCACCCACATGGTGTTTAGTGCATCTTTATTCCTATGACCGGGGGTTTCTCGGGGCCACAAATAGCAGCTCTAACACAGAAAACAATTTGTCAGTTTGCCAATCAAGTGGAAAGAAATGAAACATTTGCAGTTTGCAGCTTCTCACATGTGACAATTGAGCTGTTTATACCCCTTTTTAGCATTTGAATATCTTTAGGTTTTCACCAAGGGGTCGGACACAGCTCTGTCATCTCATGCTGAGGGAAGACCAGTTCTCACTTTACTTGTAAACACATCCCAGCTGAGCAGAAACAATGGCCCATAACAATGAGATGCAGGATATGCACATTACCAGATTAACTGTGGCTATTAACATATTGACTGAAAGTCTTATTTACAGCCCCTTTATCTCAGACATTAGTGTCAATACACATCATTCACTGTAAATATGCACATTAAGCTGTGAACACAATGATACAGGGCTGCAACTAGTGATTGTTTTCATCAGTTTAACTATAAAATGTCAAACAAACCTCATAGATATTCCATTTACAATGATATACAACACAGAAAAGCAGAAATTATGCAAATTTGTGAAGCTGATACAAGCAAATCGGTTCAATTTTTGCTTGCAGCGTAACTAAGAGCAACAATAACAAAAGAAATAGATATTGATTCATTTCAATTTTCTGTTTCTCTCTGAATCAAATAATTGTTTCACATATAAAACCAGACATAAACCAGAGGGCATACAGCTTACTGTGACATAGATGAATAGATAATATAAGAGGTGGAAGTTATCTTAAATTAAGTTCCCCCATCTTGATATAAAATGGAGACAGATGGAGGGGGGGGGGGGTTCCACATGTAGGAGTTTATTTTGGGAAAACACCCTGCGACCAGCGCAGCTCCCATTTATTCTCGGCTGGTTTGCTGCACGGTGTCCACAGTCCAGTGACGCCAAATACAGATACAGTGGCACCAGCTAGACCGCTCAGGATTTAAGTAAGTCAGGAGGAGAATGTCAAAACCGCCCCTTTTATCAGCAGCCTGTGCAGACATTGTGTGGCACAATCAGACTATCTAGTTTTTTAATATTCCAGCCACAGCGTTTTCTGAACAAGCTGGAGGCCTCTGGTGGCTCGTTGAAGGCAAGCTGGAGAAAAGAGAGCCGCAATAATGGATCTTAGATGACACAGCTGTGCATAAAATAGCTCTTTTTTGTGCAACACTTGGCAGCTTCTCTAGTGCTAAATGTAAAAGTAGTTGTGAGATTGGCCCGCAGTGTCTGAGTATTTCAGGGTCAAGACTAGAGTTGTTGAGTAGCAGCTAAATGACGGCTGTTTTCAGTGAGTCAGTGGCTGTTTGAGGATGATCAGCACGTGACATTAAATCAAAAGCAGGTTTTAAAAAAGAAAAGTGAGAGAGACCGAGAGAGAGGGTTAACGCATATAAATTGTAGGTTTGGACGCAGCTGCAAATATGTTGATGGTTTCCAGGGAAATTGCTCTGGCTTGAAGCGCTGTTGGCTGTAATTACACAGAGGGAATATAATGGGACCCGGAAAGTAAATTGCTCCTGGTCAGTTTTATCTGAGAGAAAAGCTCTGTAAAATGAAAGGCAACGAACAGGTGGGCAGGTCTCGGCAAGTTAAGAGACAGTGTCACAAAGATTAATTGTGGTATTAAAGAGCAGGGATGTGCTGTGTTAGAAATCCAGCGCTCCCTCTGACTGAATTTGGGAACATTTTCTGACTTGCAGTAATGAGGTAATAAACCAACCAGCCATAATATTAAAGCAGGTGACGGGTTTTAATGTTGTGACTTATCTGTGTGTTTTTTTTTTTTAACTGAGAGAAGCCATGAAGTCGTGAAAAATAATTAAAACTACAAATTAGGTTTAAGATAAAATTACTGGTGATTCAGAATGACCCGTAAAACGTCCCACAGATACAGTCACCAGCTTTAATGTTATATTTGATTGTTGTATATCCTAAAGAGATAGATTTAATCACACTGGACTATAAATGAAGTCTTTTCTTGTTAATATAATGTGCTAATATGGATCCAACATCAACAGTGAGAGGTTAAGTGAGTTCACAGAATAAATAGGACTCATCTGCAGCTCAGAAGTTAGTTGAGTTTTTTTCAGTCGGCTATGTCGCCAAAAACGTCCCTGAAGTTCGGTTACCCTGAGTTCGCAATCCAAGATGGTTGCTCTGTGCATCAACAGCGAATAAAAGCTGAATATTCACTGTTTTTCAGCCACTTAGTCTTGGTTGTGTCACTAAATTAGTCGGCTTGGGAGTATTGTGCAAGTTCTACCTGTGGACATGTTATCTGCTGCTGTCGGCTGGTATTGACTAACAATGCTAACAACAGCATTAGCCAATAAAAGGGGTGAGTTTCTGACTTGTTATCATCTCTTTAACTCAGATGTGACGTTATTTCCATCTCCAAATTTCGACCTCCTTACAACAGAAAAGGTCAAAATATTACTGTACAGTTAAATATTTCATAAACAACAGAAGCAGAAAAGTTTTACTTGGTCCCTGAAGTTAAAGTCTACATCCCAAATGCTGTGTTGGTTTTTCTGTCACGATGTCTTGGCTCTGTTTTTAATTATTAAAGCAGCTTTGACGTCTGTGTTGTTGATTTATCAGAGCAATGATGTGGAGTGTGTGTGTCTCATCTGCTGCTTTTTTAGGCAAGAGTGTGTCTCCATGGAGGAAAACCCTCAGGTCTTCTTCTGCTGCTGCGAGGGAAACTACTGCAATGAACGATTCACCCACCTTCCTGACATGATTGGCAGTGGCAACCGAGGTGAGCAGCAAATGCATCCTACATAGAGTACAAGAGCAAAAATGGGTCTTTGCCCCCCCCCCCCCCAGCTTGAGGTTAGGCTTGCATTACAGAAAATATTACATGAAAAAAGCACAATGACGACCCTGAAAAGGATAAATGTAACAAACTGGAAGTCAGCTGGCTGTGAGCGACACGGACAAAAGCAGTTATTATTCTGACCGTGTGGGAACAACCAGACATGTTGGAGCAAGCAGCCATGCTAAGTGCTTGGGCCTGACTGATATGGATATCACTGATATGAGGGGAGTTCCTATAACCAATCAATCAGTCAATATTGCTTGTGCTTACACCAGTGCATATTTTTTTGCAAGGATTGCTCAAATATGGTTCAAACACTTGTGACAAATGTGTATTTAAAGCTTAACATTTTAATGTTTAACTATAAGTTGTTTTATTATTCAGAATGGCCTCAGTGGAAAATTAATTGTCATTAACACACAAGTATTTGACAAAACAAAGTTTTTAAAAGGCCGTCACTTTTCAGTTTATTTCTATAGTCGAGTCATTTGTCAGTCGAGGATGAAGGTCAGAAAGTCTTGATAAAATATTACCTTGCTTTTTTTAAAAAAAAAATGCCTGTGAGGGATATCTGTGATGCAGCTGATAACCTACAGGCTTGTAAAGCTGACATGCTGTAATTATTCTGTTCCTCCTCGACAGTGTGAAATCCGGCCTCCACCCCGAGTGCCGTCCCTGCTCAACGTGCTGGTGTACTCCCTGCTGCCTCTCTGTGTGCTGTCCCTGGCCCTCGTCCTGGCCTTGTGGATGTACCGTCACCGCAAACCTCCCTATGGCCACGTAGACCTTAGTGAGGTGAGACAGGAGGACATACACACTAAACTCTGACTCTCATCTGAAGCAGCCACCTGTGTAAGGTCAGTCTTTGGCAGAAGAATGACAGGTTTTCTTTATCTGTTATTTAGGATCCAGGGCCCACTCCCCCATCCCCCCTGGTGGGTCTGAAACCTCTCCAGCTGCTGGAAATCAAAGCCAGGGGGCGTTTTGGTTGTGTGTGGAAGGCCCAGCTGATGAGCGAGTATGTCGCTGTAAAGATCTTCCCTGTTCAGGTATGACAGCAACAAAAACCCAAGACATATATGTGAATTGTTCTTATCTTGTTGGATCCTGTTTTTGTAGCCTCAGTTTGTGCTTCTCATGTTTTCCCATTATGTTTAAGGTCACAATGTTAAGAAAAATATGTATCCTGCACTTACAGCAGCTGTAAAACATGCAAAAGTCTTATTTTGTATGTGACTGTAAAATAATGGAAAATATCATCAGCATATGCAATTGCAACACATTTTATGTTCTGCATATACACTCTGTAACCACATCGTTAGGCATTGTTAGGCAAGATGTAAATGGACATGTTTGTTTGGTGCAAGACCAACAAAAAATCATAATCTTTTGTATTTTTTAAGTGAAAATGAAAAGTAAAAATGACTATTCACACTAAAATCACAATAGCTGCTCATATATTGTATCGCATATTGTGCAGCACTAATTTTGATAAGAGGCACAAAGTAAGGCTACAAGCTGTATGTAACATAAACACAAGAGTGGACCCTGTTATTTTCTAAATTGCTTGTGTGAGTCACCCAGACCTAACACTGATTTGTGTGTGTGTTGTGTGTGTGTGTGTGTGTGTGTGTGTGGTGTGTGTGTGTGTGTTCCTGTAGGATAAGCAGTCGTGGCAGAATGAGCGGGACATTTTCATGACTCCAGGATGCGACATGAAAACATCCTGCGTTACATCGCCGCAGAAAAGCATGGCAGCAACCTGGAGACAGAGCTGTGGCTCATCAGAGTTTTCACGAGAGGGTGAGGACACGTCTAGTCTTACACAACCTTATATACCCACATATAGCAGAACCATGGCGAGGTTATAGGGCTTCAGTGTTGACCAGAATTGCTTTCCAATAAAGGTACAGGTCCTTTTATTTACCTCAACAAAAGACCCCCACAGCTTTTATTAAAGATGGGATTTTATTACTTATGGCTGGCCTGTTGTTCCCAGCATGCTGTAAAGAGATAACTCATTTTGTTTTAAGCATGTGGCGTAAAAGTAATACATATACTACGAGATTTGAAAATTACACCAATAACACATTAGACCATTATAAAACTCCGTTTGCGGTCCCTGTCTTGAATAATAAAAGCTACGACCCTCCTCTCGGGCTCAACTGTACACGCCTCCTGCCCCTGACAGCAGCAGCATTTGTCAGGACTGCAAAGAAAAGGAAATACAGTCCGAGTGAAGCGCTGGAGCGGCGGACCGATACCCGGCCGTCACCGGCAATGGGAGCCTCGAGGACTAGGCTGCGATGTGAGCTCGGAAGCGAGTGCTAGCGGCGAATGCTAGCCGCCATCGCTAGCGGAACTTAGCGTCGAGCTAGCGCGTGCTATCCGCTATCGCGAGCGAGTGCTAGCGTTAGCACTCGTTAGCACTCGCCCCCCACCCCTCCCGCTAGCAAGTGCAAGCGTAAGCACTCGCTAGCGGGGGCCAGCACTCGTTGCGGCTAGCGCGGGCTAGCAGCCCTCCTACTCGTGCTGCACGGGCTGTCGTTGGCTGGAGAGAAAACACGACCAGAAATGTCCCGTCGATACCTAAACATCAAAATACAGGGAGGGGGTCCTGCGCTTTAACCAATGGCGGTGACATGAACAGTGTGGTGTTCCTGGATAATATATTCACCACCACCACCAAAAAAAAAGAGTCAAAATCACTAGAGATGTCCTCTAAATGCCTCACCCACAGAGGACAGGTTGATGCTGAAATTTACCACTGTTAGCTAAATGCCTCACATTGTGCAGATTGTGAGCAGAGCCTTCAGAGACCTGTAGTCCCCCACTCACCCTGCATAGTCAGCACCGCTCACTGCAGGGCCTGTGACTGAGTCAGGTGTGTGCCAATATTAGTTAGTCTGAACAGACTGACGTAAGATTTTCTCAAGGCAAAACTGGAGTGACTTTATCCACATGAATATGTCTGGGCAGCCTCCCAAGTAGAGTCTATGTATGGTAACACTGTTGGTAACATCTCTCTATGGGAGCAGTGTTATGCTGCATGGTGCCTTTACAGAGGTTTAAGTGGATTTATAGTCATTACAAAATGTGACAATATGAGAATCCCTTTCCATTTTTTTTTGCAGGGCCCCAAACATTTCCTGTGTCTTCGTCACAAACATGCTTTGGCTGCAGTATATTGTATGCAGTTATCAGCCAGTTACCTGTTTCAGTGTATACTGGGGTTTAAAAAAAGTCAAGGTTTCAAAACCACAAATATTTTCCATTATACCATCCCTGCAGTATGAGATGTTTTCTACGGTGGCCCCTTGGCTCAGTGTGCAAATATTAATTGCTGTTCCTGAATCTCTTGTGTGTGAATGTCTGTGTGTGTGTGTGCAGGGCTCACTGACGGACCACCTGAAGGGTAACACTGTGACCTGGACTGAGCTGTGTCACATAGCAGAGACCATGTCCCGCGCGCTTGGCCTACCTCCATGAGGACATTCCCAGCTACAAGGGGGAGGGGCCAAAACCCACCATTGCACACAGGTAGGAGAAACATCAGCTGTGTGAATCTGAAAAGCAGCCTGTATTTAATTTTAGCTCTAGCCTTTTACTAGTAGCGCTCTTTTCTGGTTGTGCCGAGTTTAGTCCTCTTACCTTGTAAAATTCACAGGCTCATTTGTGTGACTCGACACTTCTATAATTACAGGAGTGTAACGCCTTCTAAAATTATTTTCCCAGGGACTTCAAGAGTAAGAATGTGATGCTTCGAGATGATTTAACCGCAGTCATTGGAGACTTTGGACTCGCTGTGCGATTTGAACCAGGAAAACCTCCAGGAGATACTCACGGCCAGGTAATGAAGTAACTTCTAACTGTCAACTGTTTTTTTTTTTTTTTTTTTTTTTTTGCCCATATGTTCACATTCAGGTGTCATCCAGCTTTTTTCCAATTTACACCTTCTCCAGTACCCACACCGACTTCAAAGGAGCGAAATATTTCTGCAATTGAATCATCTCACTTGTGTCAAATCAGTTTAAAAAAGCACAGAGATTCACAGCACATGATTGTGTCAGTGTTTCTACAGAAAGTAGGAGTCATGAATAAAGCACACGGAGACCGTTTCCTGTTGTAGCCGTTAATGATTCATCAGGAAAAGAATTTAAACCTGGCAAGAGAGGAATAGGATAAGTTTGCAGGCTGCTGCTTTAAGTAGAGCCAGTTTATACCCAGGAGCAAATCTGATACTGAGGCTTTTTCACATTGCTTTATTTGGCTTGTGGTTGCATGACGTTAAATGTCCAGGGTTAATAAGGGAAGTTTTAAAACAGACAGAAGCCACAAACCTGATGTAGCTGTGAAATAAGTATATAAATCATATCTATATGTGGGTGGTCATGCACACACACTCACTCCACTGTCCTTCCAGGTGGGTACAAGGCGCTACATGGCTCCAGAGGTGCTGGAGGGAGCCATCAACTTCCAGCGAGACTCCTTCTTGAGGATAGACATGTACGCCATGGGCTTGGTGCTGTGGGAGCTGGTGTCCCGCTGCTCAGAGGCCGACGGTGAGTGATTCAAACGGCACAGGAATGCAGCTTCAGCCTCGGGTGATAAGGTCACTGTGCTTCAGGCTGACCTAATAAACAAAGGATTAGTTTCCTTTTTTTTGTCTGGGAAGGCCATCTGATCCAGGCAAAGGTGTAACAAGGCTGAAGTTTCAGTTTAAATACAAATACTTTTTTTTTAATGCTTTTTTTTTTCTGCCTCTGTTCAGGTACCGTTGGCGAGTACATGCTGCCGTTTGAGGACGAAATCGGCCAGCATCCCTCTCTGGAGGATCTGCAGGATGTGGTCGTGCACAAGAAGATGCGTCCAGTCATCAAGGAGTGCTGGCTTAAACATCCTGTGAGTTAACAGTAGAAGAGTAGCTCCTTTAAACAGGACGCCACTTTTTGTTTTGGTTTTTTACAGTGTCTGAAACGACGAGATGAGAATGTACAACTAATATCTCATTTCATCACAACAGGTTTGAGCCAGATGAGCGAGACCATCGAGGAATGCTGGGACCACGACGACGCGAGGCACGATTGTCGGCCGGCTGCGTGGAGGAGCGCATCGGCCAAATCGCCAGGATGATCAGCAGCACTACCTCAGACAGCCCTGTGTCCATTGTGACATCTCTCACCAACGAGGACCTACCTCCCAAAGAGTCCAGCACCTGAACCGGGTGACACCATCCTTTCACCTGAGCTCCTGACTTTTTATTTTTCAAACCCAAACTCAGCGGATCTCCGTGAATATTTAAAGAAAACAACTAGCAACTTAAATGCAGCTGCTATTTTACCCCAATACCGGTATTTTTTTCCCCACTGGTTTTTAATGTTTTCAGTGTTTTTAAAGTCAGATCTTACTAACACATCCATCTGCTGTAGTTTTGAAGTAGTAATAAGCTATGCGATGGGCACATCTGATAACACCCATGTGTCAAATCTTAAATGTTGTCATTACCTCGTATTTCGTTTGTGTTAGTCTCTTTTTTTTTTTTTTTTTTAATTACCTCATGAGTTGTTCTTGCTTTGTTTTCCTGTCTTCGTCATGATCGTCTGCGGCCAAATGAAACGAATCTGTGCTCCAAACCTCAGACGACGTGCTGCACACCTCGGAGGAACCGTTTGAGACTGTTAGAAAAATATATTCATCTTCCTCAGGGGTCGAAGCTTCTCTGAATATTTTTTTTTCCTTTTTTCTTTTTTTTTTTTTAACTCGAGTGTCCTCCCTTATTTTAAACTCATGAAAGCCTCAGAATGGAAAATAACATCAAAAACATTGGAGCACAGCTGTTTTATCCTAAGGGAGGGAGCGGAAAACGGAAGCCCAACAGTTGTACTGGACATTTTGAACTCTTTGAAGATTTTGGGACGAGCGTCTTGTCCCCCCCACCCGGGGAACTACCTCTCAGGTATCCAGTAAGCTTCTTTGAAATATTTTCTCTAATTTGAGAGGCAAGCTATCCAGCTAGCTATCATGGACATATTCCTGGATTTTTCTGTTTGTTTGTTTGTTTTTAAATTGTAAAAAATTCAGAGTTACTCCTTTGCCAGTGCCAGGGGCATTGACGGATGCTGTCTGGAGTTGCAATGTTACACATTCTTGATTTTAGACTGTGTTTGAGCGTGTGTGTGTGTGCAAGAATTGAAGACTAAATGATTTGAGGTGGATAGAGAGTGTAAGAATCATGGACAGGTATTTGGGCTTTATCCTTGCGAGGGCCATACTTGAGTAAGCAACATGTCTGTTTTTTCTTCTTTTTTTTTTTAATTTTCATGGGTGTTTGTTCAGTTGACTCAACCAGACACCAGTCCCCCAGATACCTCAGTCACTGTACGTCATGCAAGGAGAGCTCAAATGGTTGCCTTTGTCTCAAATGCAATGCCATAAGTTGTACCATAACATGAATACCATACATTGAATGTCCGTTATGCTGCTGTGACTATTCCAGGATACTCAAGGATTTGTAGATGTACATGTATTCTTTGTTAATATAACGCTAACATGTGATAACTATCCATGATATGATGTGAGGCTAATATTCTGTTTTTGTGTTTTTGACTGGGTAAGCCCTCAGCTGCTTACTCCTCCAGACTGACCTCAGATATTCTGACAAGTACCTCAGGCTTTTTCTACATGTATATCAAGTTGTGTTATGTATTTTATTGTGTTTTAGTAGTTCAGATAATTTTTATTGCCGGTTGGGCCTCTGTCTGTGGAGATTTTTTTTTTTTTTTTTTCTTTCAAATAGAGCCTGACCAGTTGTCACGGTGTTAATGCTGTACAAACCTAAAAGAAGAGAGGCAGATTCTTGTAAATAGATGTGCACACACACAGTTTCAGAACACTAATCTGTTTTATTAAAAACAACGGAAAAAACAAAAAACTAAATCAGGGCATTACAGTTGTCATGTCACAGAAACAGAAAGGGATTCCTCAGTTCCACCTCAACATATTTTAAACTAGCCCTGTGAGATATATGATTTATTATGAATAATGGTATCAGTTGTCTGGGTCAGAAGCTGTGTAGGTAGCACTCACATCAGAAATCTTAGTATCATCCTCCCCAAAAAAAGAAGAAGAAAAAAAAAAATCCTAATGGTTTGGGGGCAGGTGGCTTCTGTGATTGTCCACTTGTTTGTAATGCCAGTTTGAACAGTATTACCTCAATATTAACCCGCTGATGTGATGTTCAGACCTGTTCAGTGATAGTTTAGCCACGTTGGACAACACACAGGCTCATCTGTTGTGCTTTGATTAGTGCTGTGGAAAGATGGTGATTTTTTTGACCGTGGTCTGTAAACGCTTGCCTGTGCAGTTTTTGGTAAAGAACACGTGGAACAAAAAAAAAAAAACCAACAAAACACAACAATACAGAACAATGTTTTTGAGTGTTTTGAATAATTTGACGTGTCTATAACCACATGATTGATTGACGTTTGATAATACAGCCCCATTAGGACTAATGTAAACAGTGGCATGCGTGTGGTCCAAGGGTCCAGCAATATTTATTATACAGCAATATTTGAATCTCATAGTTCAAGTCATTAAACTCAGCTGTGACGGATTAATGACGTGCATCTCACCACACCCACCTGGATCATGTTCTGGCGAGGACACACGATGCGTTGAGAAAATGCTGCAGGTTAATTCATTTCTTTGCGTGTGAGCTGTACGTGAGCCAGGTGTTTTTACGTAATGTGCCAGAAAAACAACAACAATGATCGTGTAGGAAAACACTGCTGGGATCAGTGGTAACCTCCAAATGCTGTCTTTACATACACCCAGCTCTTCTGAACAGAAAAACCAGTTACCTCATGCAGTACTTCGTTAGTAACACTAACATGGAGTCAGTCTCATCTTCAAAAACAAAGAAAAAACAAAAAAACAAAAACACAAAAACAACAAAAAGGAAAGTATCAATTATCGTGTATATATTTACTTGACAAAATGTAAAGGGTTTATTCCTTTTCATGTGTGAATCCTGTGAAAGCAAAGCCTTTTTATTTTGATTTACAGTCAACATATTGTTCATTTCATGTAGCGTGAATGGATGTTGGACTGATTTGTGTGACCTTCCCTGTTTATGTGAACTATGTGTGTGTGTGTGTGTGTAAAGTGTATGTTGGTTGGTTTCACTAAAACAGTATGAATGAAAACTTTATCTGTGAGTTGAAATGCTTAAAATAAACTAGATGAGAATACATCCATCTTTTTGTATATTGAAATAAAGACAAACACTGATTAACCATGAAAACAAACTGCTCTGGTTTTATTATGTGTTGCCTTCCAGACATACTGGGAAAATGGTCTTTGTCCCACATTTGTTTGTTTGTTTTGTTTGGGGGGGGTGTGCATGATTGAATGCTTAATCGATTGCCTTCATAGCATACAGGTCCAACCACAATGTGATTTTTGTTTGTCTAGGCCAGGCATGTCCAAACTATTCCACAAAGGGCCGAGTGGCTGCAGTTGACCCAGCAGCTGTCCGAGGGCTTGTTTAGCCTGGCTACGGTTTTTGCCACCGCGGACCACGGCCCGGTCCGGCTCGCCGTAGCTATCACAGCGGTCAGCTGCCCAGCTGGCTGATATGAGTGTGTGTGTGGGTGACTGAGCATGCGCGGCTGAGGGTCTCTGTCCGAGGGCTGGGTTAGCCTGGCGATAGCCTCCAACCGCCGACCACGGGCCGGTCCGGCTCCCCGTAGCTATCACAGCGGCAGTCAGCTGCCCAGCTGGCGGATATGAGTGTGTGTGTGGGTGACTGAGCATGCGCGGCCGAGGATCCCTGTCCGAGGGCTGGGTTAGCCTGGCTACGGTTTTGCCACCGCGGACCACGGCCCGGTCCGACTCCCCGTAGCTATCACAGCGGTCAGCTGCCCAGCTGGCTGATATGAGTGTGTGTGTGTGTGTTGTGTGTGTGTGGGTGACTAAGCGTGCGCGGCCGAGGGTCCCTGTCCGAAGGCTGGGTTAGCCTGGCTACGGTTTTGCCGGTCCGGCTCCCCGTAGCTATCACAGCGGTCAGCCGCCCAGCTGGCTGATATGAGTGTGTGTGTGGTGACTGAGCATGCGCGGCCGAGGGTCACTGTCCGAGGGCTGGTTAGCCTGGCGATAGCCTCCAACCGCCGACCACGGGCCGGTCCGGCTCCCCGTAGCTATCACAGCGGTCAGCCGCCCAGCTGGCTGATATGAGTGTGTGTGTGGGTGACTGAGCATGCGCGGCCGAGGATCCCTGTCCGAGGGCTGGGTTAGCCTGGCTACGGTTTTGCCACCGCGGACCACGGCCGGTCCGACTCCCCGTAGCTATCACAGCGGTCAGCTGCCCAGCTGGCTGATATGAGTGTGTGTGTGTGTTGTGTGTGTGTGTGGGTGACTAAGCGTGCGCGGGGCCGAGGGTCCCTGTCCGAAGGCTGGGTTAGCCTGGCTACGGTTTTGCCGGTCCGGCTCCCCGTAGCTATCACAGCGGTCAGCCGCCCAGCTGGCTGATATGAGTGTGTGTGTGGGTGACTGAGCATGCGCGGCCGAGGGTCACTGTCCGAGGGCTGGGTTAGCCTGGCGATAGCCTCCAACCGCCGACCACGGGCCGGTCCGGCTCCCGTAGCTATCACAGCGGTCAGCCGCCCAGCTGGCTGATATGAGTGTGTGTGTGGGTGACTGAGCATGCGCGGCCGAGGATCCCTGTCCGAGGGCTGGGTTAGCCTGGCTACGGTTTTGCCACCGCGGACCACGCCCGGTCCGACTCCCCGTAGCTATCACAGCGGTCAGCTGCCCAGCTGGCTGATATGAGTGTGTGTGAGTGTGTGGGTGACTAAGCGTGCGCGGCCGAGGGTCCCTGTCCGAAGGCTGGGTTAGCCTGGCTACGGTTTTGCCGGTCCGTCTCCCCGTAGCTATCACAGCGGTCAGCTGCCCCGCTGCCTGATATGAGTGTGTGTGTACTCCCATTCCTGGTATAAAGGTCCTGAATATGCACATGTGTACAGTCAATCACACCAATCATGTTAAGCACCCCCACCCCACCCCCAGTGAGAAAAACCTCTCTTGGTCCTTGCTATTTCTTCCTAATTTTCAGGCCATTTCACGAACTGACCCAGAAGACTGGTAAGGGCAGATGGCAAGAGTGCACCACATGGCCCGCTGATGATTATGTCACTGCCAGTCGGCCTTGTTATTTAAAATGTCTTTGATGTCTTTGCATTATGTGTTGTTGGCTTTGATTAAAGTTTTTTGGACGCTGCATTCCTGTTGTCTTTGACTACAAACGTATGTTGGATGTTTTGGTACAAACAAGTTGCAATGTTTGGTGAAACTAGACTTTTAGAAATAGGTCTGTACTTTCATCCTGTGGGTTGTAGAAAATAAGGCAACTGGACTTCTTATCTTGTTTGAAGACGTTTCGCCTCTCATCCAAGAGGCTTCTTCAGTTCTGAGGCTGTTGCAGGAAAGCCAGGTATTTAAACCCTGAGTGGTGGTTTCGGGTGAAACTAGAGTCACATGACCACACCCCCCGAAACTGGGGGGGAAGGGGGGTTGTCATGTGATGTTCCCTCCACTCCCGTTTCATGTAGCTCTGGAGTCATGGAGTCAGGAGTCGACACTTCTGGTTCCATGGGGTTCCTTTGAGTCACATTCCCCAGGTGTGTTTGGAGTTTAAATTTCCTGGGGAGAGCTCCTAGGACTGCGTTGTAGGTGGCTGATAGGTGGTGTCTTAGGCCCCCACCTCTGTTCAACGACGGTTTCTCTAAGTGGACGTAGATGGCTTCTTTTACTCCTCTCTCAAACCATCTGTCTTCCCTGTCCAAAACATGGACATTGGAGTCCTCAAAGGAGTGACCGTTTTTCTGTAGATGCAGATGTACAGCTGAGTCCTGGCCTGATGATGTGGCTCTTCTGTGTTGTGCCATGCGCCGGTGGAGGGGCTGTTTGGTTTCTCCTATGTACAGGTCTGAGCACTCCTCGTTACACTGGACAGCATACACAACATTGCTGAGTTTATGTCTGGGTGTTTTGTCCTTGGGGTGGACCAGCCTCTGTCTCAGTGTCTGGCCTGGTTTGAAGTTGACCCGGATGTTATGTTTCTGGAAGATCCTTCTGAATTTCTCAGACAGGCCTGCCACGTACGGTATGACGATGTTCTTCCTATTTTCCTTTTCTGTCTCAGTTGTTGGTTTCCTGCGTTTTATTGATGATTTGACAAAGGTCCACTTGGGGTAGCCACAGGTTTGGAGGGCTGTTCTGATGTGTGAGGTTTCCTTCTGTTTCCCCTCTGGACTCGAGGGAACCTCCTGGGCCCGGTGTTGTAGAGTCCGAATAACTCCCAGTTTATGTTCCAGAGGGTGGTGGGAATCAAACAGGAGGTACTGGTCAGTATGTGTGGGTTTCCGGTAAACCTCGATGCTGAGGTTACCATCCTTCCCAACAGCCACTGCACAATCCAGGAAGGGAGCCTGTTGTCCTTGACGTCCTCCCTGGTGAAACGGATGTTCCTGTCGACTGAATTTATGTGTTGGGTGAAGGCCTCCACTTCTTGGGATTTGATTTTGACCCACGTGTCATCCACATATCTGAACCAGTGGCTTGGCGTTGTTCCTTTGAAGGATTTCAGTGCCCGCTCCTCCACTTCTTCCATGTAGAGGTTGGCCACGATGGGGGACACTGGGGAACCCATGGCACAGCCGTGTTTTTGCCTGTAGAAGCCTTCATTGTATTTGAAATAGGTGGTGGAAAGGCAGAGGTGTAAAAGGGTGCAAATTTGGTCCGGGCTGAGGTTGGTCCTGGTGTTTAAGGAGGTGTCAGATTGGAGACGTTTCTTGACCATCTCCACCGCTGCGTCCGTGGGGATGCAGGTGAAGAGGGAAGTGACGTCGAAAGAGACCATGGTTTCGTCTGGAGAACAAGTGAGGTTCTGGATCTTGTTCTTGGTGTTTGGACACCACATCCAAAACTCCATAGACTTCACAAACAAGATCCAGAACCTCACTTGTTCTCCAGACGAAACCATGGTCTCTTTCGACGTCACTTCCCTCTTCACCTGCATCCCCACGGACGCAGCGGTGGAGATGGTCAAGAAACGTCTCCAATCTGACACCTCCTTAAACACCAGGACCAACCTCAGCCCGGACCAAATTTGCACCCTTTTACACCTCTGCCTTTCCACCACCTATTTCAAATACAATGAAGGCTTCTACAGGCAAAAACACGGCTGTGCCATGGGTTCCCCAGTGTCCCCCATCGTGGCCAACCTCTACATGGAAGAAGTGGAGGAGCGGGCACTGAAATCCTTCAAAGGAACACGCCAAGCCACTGGTTCAGATATGTGGATGACACGTGGGTCAAAATCAAATCCCAAGAAGTGGAGGCCTTCACCCAACACATAAATTCAGTCGACAGGAACATCCGTTTCACCAGGGAGGACGTCAAGGACAACAGGCTCCCCTTCCTGGATTGTGCAGTGGCTGTTGGGAAGGATGGTAACCTCAGCATCGAGGTTTACCGGAAACCCACACATACTGACCAGTACCTCCTGTTTGATTCCCACCACCCTCTGGAACATAAACTGGGAGTTATTCGGACTCTACAACACCGGGCCCAGGAGGTTTCCCTCGAGTCCAGAGGGGAACAGAAGGAAACCTCACACATCAGAACAGCCCTCCAAACCTGTGGCTACCCCAAGTGGACCTTGTCAAATCATCAATAAAACGCAGGAAACCAACAACTGAGACAGAAAAGGAAAATAGGAAGAACATCGTCATACCGTACGTGGCAGGCCTGTCTGAGAAATTCAGAAGGATCTTCCAGAAACATAACATCCGGGTCAACTTCAAACCAGGCCAGACACTGAGACAGAGGCTGGTCCACCCCAAGGACAAAACACCCAGACATAAACTCAGCAATGTTGTGTATGCTGTCCAGTGTAACGAGGAGTGCTCAGACCTGTACATAGGAGAAACCAAACAGCCCCTCCACCGGCGCATGGCACAACACAGAAGAGCCACATCATCAGCCAGGACTCAGCTGTACATCTGCATCTACAGAAAACGGTCACTCCTTTGAGGACTCCAATGTCCATGTTTTGGACAGGGAAGACAGATGGTTTGAGAGAGGAGTAAAAGAAGCCATCTACGTCCACTTAGAGAAACCGTCGTTGAACAGAGGTGGGGGCCTAAGACACCACCTATCAGCCACCTACAACGCAGTCCTAGGAGCTCTCCCCAGGAAATTTAAACTCCAAACACACCTGGGGAAATGTGACTCAAAGGAACCCCATGGAACCAGAAGTGTCGACTCCTGACTCCATGACTCCAGAGCTACATGAAACCGGGAGTGGAGGGAACATCACATGACAACCCCCCTTCCCCCCCAGTTTCGGGGGGTGTGGTCATGTGACTCTAGTTTCACCCGAAACCACCACTCAGGGTTTAAATACCTGGCTTTCCTGCAACAGCCTCAGAACTGAAGAAGCCTCTTGGATGAGAGGCGAAACGTCTTCAAACAAGATAAGAAGTCCAGTTGCCTTATTTTCTACAACCCACAGGATAAAGATGACCTGGATGACTGAGAACCTTCACAGACAAACTATGACCAAACTATATTTTGCCATGTGTTAAATTTCTTCAGTTGCTTAAATTATTTGTTAAAACTAAAACACTAACACTTTTGATTAAGTGTCATGATGAACATCTTGAGTAACAATATCTAGGAGAAGTGGAGCTGAGGGTTTGTCAATCCAAGTCAAATCTACCACTGATGTGGGATCAAAATGATCCTGAAATTTTATTGATCCAGATCTCTGCCTTAACTTTTAAAATAGCCAAATCCAGCCATCTATCTGGATTCCAGGTAGGATTGGATTACCAGAGCTGAATCCTGATCTTCAGGATCACGATTCTCTGGATCTGTGTTTAAATACCCAGTTTTTTAGATATCACATCAAGATTTTAATCCAATCCGACCAGTATATTCCTGTTAGATCACTTTTGAGATACTGGGCCCAGGGGTCACGGCCACTGCTCCACCATATTGTTATTTTACATGCGCCACTTTGTCTTGATTTAAAGTTGTGATACAGAATAAGGTCAGTCATCTAAGTAAAGCTTTAGCTCACATCTATTCATCATAACTGTGGAGGCCCATTTCAGCCACTTCTTAAAAAATGTCAAAATAATGAGAAACTCAATACATTTTTTTTTAGCTAGTATCTCATCATTTTGAGTTATATCGTTTTTTCCCCATCAAGTGGCAGAAATGGGCCTCCATACGTTACAGGCCAAATTCACGCAGTTGACCTCGCCAGTATACGGGTTCGGAACTGGTCTAGTTGGATTTATATCCTTGATCATGCAAAAGTAAAGTATTTCACGAGTGTGAGACGTTATCATTAAAAAAGAAAGCTGTGTGTGTGTGTTTTGATTACAGTTTGTAGTTATTTATCGTTGAATGAAAGTTGATTGTATTTGCGATTTGTATACCCCTACATTTACTGAATGTATATATTTTTGTTTACGGTAGGCTACAGCTCTTACGGTATGATGATGGTGAAGAACGATGGATCTAAAACGATGTATTAAACAAACGGCTGAACACCAGCGTCGCCTAATCAATACTTGTGACCGGGCTCCGCTGCACTGTGTTTCTCTTGTCCCTTTTCTACACAGCGCCCCTCACTCCACAAACTGGTCTTACACTGCCATCTTGTGGCGAGTGTGGGGAACTGCAGGTGAATATTATGAATGAAAACGGTGAGGCCAAAAGGTGACTTTTTTTCCGTTTACTATTATTTTAAATTTATGTTATGAATTAGCACTAGTATTGATTTTTTTGTTTTTTATAATGATAAAAACACAAAGGCGAAAATAAAACCACAGAATGTAAAGCTTTTGCTTTCCTGTCAGTGGGTGTGGACAAAAGGGTAATTTGCATAAATTTCCCATCGGCCCCTTCAGTGTGCCAGAAGCAGGAATTAGACTTAAACATTGATAAATATTTAAAATAAAAATATTGTATGTGCCGGATTCAAACACCTATCACCTATAATTTTTTGCAATGTAATTTCTGACATTATTAAGGTTATATGGAGTGAAATACTGCACGTTAGGGCCTAGTCTGGTCGACACCATGGTGTAAAGGTTGCGGCGGCTCAAACTGTATAAATTCCGGCCAGAGATATGGAGTTTTCGTGTTATTTCGATAACACATATACTAAAATTGGAACGATACAGAGAAGATTAGCATGGCCCCTGCGCAAGGATGACACGCAAATTCGTGAAGCGTTCCTCATTTTGATTACTTTAGGAGTCCCTCTTCGATAATACGTTGTTGTTTTTACAAAAAAAATTTTTTTTTTGCATCTTTTTTTTTTTGCATCTTTTTTTTTTATTTTATTTTGAAAGAACGGTAAAGACATCACTAACCCTAACCCTAACCCTACTTGTTTTCAAAATAAAGGTATCGTTTTACAGCTCATAATACGGTGGACCTGAAGTGCAAATCACAACGACAAATCAGAAAACACAACAACTTACTAAACACAAAAATCCAGGTAGGATTCACCGCCTGACGTCTGCATGCACAGACGGCTCTACTCTTTATCTCTCTTTTTTAAGTACTAGGAAATCATCTTTTGAATTTCAGTATTTCTGCCTTTATCCCATTAATCTCTGGATAACTGTATTTGCAGGATCATAAATACGCTGTGCATGACTTCATTATAAAATGTATAGGATAAAACACACACACACATACAAATCAGATGTTATAATAGTATATCAATAATATTGTGACCTTGATCAAACAGTAGTTTTTGAATGACCTGCGTGATTATGAACATCCCTCTATCTCTTTTTTTTAAGTACTTGGAAATTAATGAACATCTTTTGAATTTTGCCCTGAAACCCATGAATTTACAGGATTATAAAAATATGTTGTGCATGACTTCATTATAAAACGTTAAGGGATTTAAAAAAAAAAAAAAAAAAAAAGGCTTCTTCAATCCAAATCTTGCAGAGAATAATATTGAGACCTGTTGATCAAATATAACCCACGTAATTATGAAAAAAATATATGAGCGGTGCCTCATATCGATACTGGTCATTAAGCACTAAGCAGCTGACCATTCATCCACAGGGTCTGCAAAGTATTATCAACAAATAATCAAAGCTCGGAGACGGTTTACAAAGCGAACTTTATTTTGAAGGACATCACGGTAAGTGGCTTGTTGATATTTGCGCTAACTTTGCTTTAAGGGTTTTAAGGGTCCAAACGGCATCGCAGCTCTACGTGGGTCGAATCCGGCCGGGGGCAATGGGCTGTATGTGATGATGCATAACTGAGTCCACTGTATGAACGGTTTATACTGTCTACAATATATAATGTATGTCTGCACCCTAGCAAGGTAATTTAATCATTTAGTCAGTGTTTAAAGTTATGTTTCATCAGCGTGTCCAACCATGTGTCTGTGCCCATTAGAAGGAGGCAACCGCTGTCACCAAGGAGGATGCCATCTGGGGCAGTCTGCTGGATCCTTTGGAAGAGCTGGCCTGCCTTCAAAATGCGGGCTTTGCGTACAGACCCAGACCATCTCACAACACAGTTGGTGATAACGGGATCAACGTTAACCACAAGCTGCACGTTAATGCCGTGACAGCCCTTTCTGTTTACATGAATGCCTGAATATGCACATGTTTACAGTCAATCACACCAATCATGTTAAGCACCCCCACCCCACCCCCAGTGAGAAAAACTTCTTGGTCCTTGCTATTTCTTCCTAATTTCCAGAACATTTCACAAACTGACCCAGAAGACTGGTAAGGGCAGATGGCATGAGTGCACCACATGGCCCTGATGATTATGTCACCGCCAGTCGGCCGCGATGTGTTTGCATTATGTGTTGTTGGCTTTGATTAAAGTTTTTGGACGCTGCATTCCTGTTGTCTTTGACTACAAACGTATGTTGGATGTTTTGGTACAAACAAGTTGCAATGTTTGGTGAAACTATAGACTTTGAGAAACAGGTCTGTACTTTCAGAAACTGTGACCAAACAATATTTTGCCATGCGTTAAATTTCTTCAGCTGCTTAAATTATTTGTTAAAACTAAAACCTTGAATCCTGATCTTCAGCATCAGGATTCTCTGGATCTGTGTTTAAATACCAACTTTTTCAGATCACATCCAGATTTAATCCAATCCGACCAGTATATTCCTGTTGGATCACTTTTGAGATACTGGGCCCAGGAGTCAAGGCCACTGCTTCACCATATTGTTATATTACATGTGCCACTTTGTCTTGATTTAAAGTTGTGATACAGAATAAGGTCAGTCATCTAAGTGAAGCTTTCTGCCACTGATTAATGCAGCAAATGCTTTTCACATCTATTCGTCACAACTTTGAAGGCCAATTTCTGCCACTTCTTAAAAAAATGTCAAACTCAAAATAATGATCAACTAAGTCAAAATAATGAGATACTCAATAATTTTTTTTAGCTAGTATCTCATCATTTTGAGTTATATCGTTTTTTCCCCATCAAGTGGCAGAAATGGGCCTCCATACGTTACAGGCCAAATTCACGCAGTTGACCTCGCCAGTATACGGGTTCGGAACTGGGTCTAGTTGGATTTATATCCTTGATCATGCAAAAGTAAAGTATTTCACGAGTGTGAGACGTTATCATTAAAAAAAGAAAGCTGTGTGTGTGTGTTTGATTACGGTTTGTAGTTATTTATCGTTGAAAGAAAGTTGATTGTATTTGCGATTTGTATACCCCTACATTTACTGAATGTATATATTTTTGTTTACGGTAGGCTACAGCTCTTACGGTATGATGATGGTGAAGAACGGTGGATCTAAAACGATGTATTAAACAAACGGCTGAACACCAGCGTCGCCTAATCAATACTTGTGACCGGGCTCCGCTGCACTGTGTTTCTCTTGTCCCTTTTCTACACAGCGCCCCTCACTCCACAAACTGGTCTTACACTGCCATCTTGTGGCGAGTGTGGGGAACTGCAGGTGAATATTATGAATGAAAACGGTGAGGCCAAAAGGTGACTTTTTTTCCGTTTACTATTATTTTAAATGTATGTTATGAATTAGCACTAGTATTGATTTTTTTGTTTTTTATAATGATAAAAACACAAAGGCGAAAATAAAACCACAGAATGTAAAGCTTTTGCTCTCCTGTCAGTGGGTGTGGACAAAAGGGTAATTTGCATAAATTTCCCATCGGCCCCTTCAGTGTGCCAGAAGCAGGAATTAGACTTAAACATTGATAAATATTTAAAATAAAAATATTGTATGTGCCGGATTCAAAACACCTATCACCTATATTTTTTGCAATGTAATTTCTGACATTATTAAGGTTATATGGAGTGAAATACTGCACGTTGGGGCCTAGTCTGGTCGACACCATGGTGTAAAGGTTGCGGCGGCTCAAACTGTATAAATTCCGGCCAGAGATATGGAGTTTTCGTGTTATTTCGATAACACATATACTAAAATTGGAACGATACAGAGAAGATTAGCATGGCCCCTGCGCAAGGATGACACGCAAATTCGTGAAGCGTTCCTCATTTTGATTACTTTAGGAGTCCCTCTTCGATAATACGTTGTTGTTTTTACAAAAAAAAATAATTTTTTTGCATATTTTTTTTTTGCATCTTTTTTTTTTTTATTTTATTTTGAAAGAACGGTAAAGACATCACTAACCCTAACCCTAACCCTACTTGTTTTCAAAATAAAGGTATCGTTTTTACAGCTTATAATACGGTGGACCTGAAGTGCAAATCACAACGACAAATCAGAAAACACAACAACTTACTAAACACAAAAATCCAGGTAGGATTCACCGCCTGACATCTGCACGCACAGAAGGCTCTACTCTTTATCTCTCTTTTTTAAGTACTAGGAAATCATCTTTTGAATTTCAGTATTTCTGCCTTTATCCCATTAATCTCTGGATAACTGTATTTGCAGGATCATAAATACGCTGTGCATGACTTCATTATAAAATGTATAGGGATAAAACACACACACACACACAAATCAGATGTTATAATAGTATATCAATAATATTGTGACCTTGATCAAACAGTAGTTTTTGAATGACCTGCGTGATTCTGAACATCCCTCTATCTCTTTTTTTTTAAGTACTAGGAAATTAATGAACATCTTTTGAATTGTAGTGGGCTACTTTTGCCCTGAAACCCATGAATATGCAGGATTATAAAAATATGTTGTGCATGACTTCATTATAAAACGTTAAGGGATTAAAAAAAAAAAAAAAAAGGCTTCTTCAATCCAAATCTTGCAGAGAATAATATTGAGACCTGTTGATCAAATATAACCCACGTAATTATGAAAAAAATATATGAGCGGTGCTCATATCGATACTGGTCATTAAGCACTAAGCAGCTGACCAGTCATCCACAGGGTCTGCAAAGTATTATCAACAAATAATCAAAGCTCGGAGACGGTTTACAAAGCGAACTTTATTTTGAAGGACATCACGGTAAGTGGCTTGTTGATATTTCCGCTAACTTTGCTTTAAGGGTTTTAAGGGTCCAAACGGCATCGCAGCTCTAACTGAGTAACTGAGTCCACTGTATGAACGGTTTATACTCTCTACAATATATAATGTATGTCTGCACCCTAACAAGGTAATTTAATCATTTAGTCAGTGTTTAAAGTTATGTTTCATCAGCGTGTCCAACCATGTGTCTGTGTCTATCCAGACATCTCCTTCTTCCCTGCTCCACTTTCTTTCCATACGTTACAGGCCAAATTCACGCAGATCTCGTTGACCTCGCCAGTATACGGGTTTGGAACTGGGTCTAGTTGGATTTATATCCTTGATCATGCAAAAGTAAAGTATTTCACGAGTGTGAGACGTTATCATAAAAAAAGAAAAAGCTGTGTGTGTGTGTTTGATGACAGTTTATAGTTATTTATCGTTGAATGAAAGTTGATTGTATTTGCGATTTGTATTCCCCTACATTTATTGAATGTATATATTTTTGTTTACGGTAGGCTACAGCTCTTACGGTATGATGATGGTGAAGAACGGTGGATCTAAAACGATGTATTAAACAAACGGCTGAACACCAGCGTCGCCTAATCAATACTTGTGACCGGGCTCCGCTGCACTGTGTTTCTCTTGTCCCTTTTCTACACAGCGCCCCTCACTCCACAAACTGGTCTTACACTGCCATCTTGTGACGAATGTGGGGAACTGCAGGTGAATATTATGAATGAAAACGGTGAGGCCAAAAGGTGACTTTTTTCCGTTTACTATTATTTTAAATTTATGTTATGAATTAGCACTAGTATTGATTTTTTTGTTTTTTCTAATGATAAAAACACAAAGGCGAAAATAAAACCACAGAATGTAAAGCTTTTGCTTTCCTCACTGTGCCAGAAGCAGGAATTAGACTTAAACATTAATAAATATTTAAATAAAAACATTGTATGTATCGGATTCAAAACACCTATCACCTATAACTTTTTGCAATGTAATTTCTGACATTATTAAGGTTACGGTATGATGATGGTGAAGAACGGTGGATCTAAAACGGTGTATTAAAGAGGATGCCATCCTCTACTTGCTCGACCGTGTCTACACACACCTGGACAAGAAAGAGAGCACTGTGAGAGTCATGTTTTTTGACTTCTCCAGTGCTTTCAACACCATCCGTCCGGCTCTACTGGGTGAGAAGATGACGGCGATGCAGGTTGATCCCCCCCTGGTGTTCTGGATTATGGACTACCTGACTGGCAGACCTCAGTATGTGCGCCTGCACCGCTGTGTGTCAGACAGAGTGGTCAGCAACACTGGGGCACCGCAGGGGACTGTCCTCTCTCCTTTCCTCTTCACCCTGTACACCAGCGACTTCAACTACTGCACAGAGACCTGTCATCTCCAGAAGTTCTCAGATGACTCAGCAGTAGTTGGACGCATCTGCAAGGGAGATGAGTTGGAGTACAGGACTGCTGTTGGCAACTTTGTCACATGGTGTGAGCAGAACCATCTACAGCTCAATGTGACGAAGACAAAGGAACTGGTGGTGGACCTAAGGAGGACCAAGGTGCCGGTAACCCCCGTTTCCATCCAGGGGGTCAGTGTGGACAATGTAGAGGACTACAAGTACCGGGGGGTTCACATTGACAATAAACTGGACTGGGGAAAGAACACAGATGCACTGTACAAGAAGGGCCAGAGCCGCCTCTACTTCTCGAGGCGGCTGAGGTCCTTTAACATCTGCAGGACCATGCTCAGGATGTTCTATGAGTCTGTGGTAGCCAGTGCTATCCTCTACGCTGTGGTTTGCTGGGGCAGCAAGCTGAGGGTAGCGGACGCCAACAGACTCAACAGACTGATCCGCAAGGCCAGTGACGTTGTGGGGGTGAAGCTAGACACTCTGACAGTGGTGTCTGAGAGGAGAATGCTTCACAAGGTAAAAGCCATCCTGGACAATGTGTCCAACCCGCTCCACGACGTGCTGGTCAGACACAGGAGTTCTTTCAGCACAAGACTGATCGCACCACGATGCACCACAGAGAGACACAGGAAATCATTCCTACCTGTGGCCATCAAACTCTACACTCCTCACTCTGACACTCTGAAACTGAGGGCTGGCCCCCCTAATCTGTCTCCTACACAATTCAATCTGTGCAATAAACTATATTGTGCAATATATATATACATATAGTTGATATAGTGCAATAATCCATATTTAATGTGAAACATAGTGCAATAAATCTGTCAGGTTTGTAGTTGTATATATTCTCTTACATATTTTCTATTTTCGATATTCTATATTTTTTTATATATTTTATATTTTTATTTTTATTTTTTATTTTTATTTAGATTTATATTTTTATTTAGATTTGTACCTTCTAGGTACGAACACTTTTTCTCCTCTATCCTGTACACTTGAGCTGGGTGTTATTGCAACAAAAAGCAATTTCCCCTTGAGGATTAATAAAGTATTCTATTCTGATTCTGATTCTGATTCTGATTCTAAACAAACGTCTGAACACCAGCGTCGCCTAATCAATACTTGTGACCGGGCTCCGCTGCACTGTGTTTCTCTTGTCCCTTTTCTACACGGCGCCCCTCACTCCACAAACTGGTCTTATACTGCCATCTTGTGACGAATGTGGGGAACTGCATGTGTCTGTGCCCATCCGGACATCTCCTTCTTCTGCTCCACTTTCTACTTTGGCCCATGCTCTGATTGGTCGATTCTACTCTGGAGGCCACACTCCCATCTCCCATACCCAATGCATTGGAGCTGCTTTGGAGGCCACAACCCCATCTCTCATACCCAATGGATTGGAGCATGCTCTGGCTGATTGTACTTTAAAGGCCACACCTCTCTTTCCCAGACCAAGAGACCAGACCTCCCTCCCCCACGTTTCCCTGCACACAACGAACCGACAGAGGAAAGGAGGAGTACTAGGAGGATCGATCTATCTACGTGAGTAACTTTATTCTTTGTTACATATGTTGACCCACGTTACTGTCACTGTATGTCGGGCAGTACCTACAGTCCTCAGCCCTTGTCGGTAGTGGTGAATGTATTTTTACAGCATGATTGTGAGCACGTGTGCTGTTATACAATGTACACAAACACTCAGGCCCCGTCCAGACCAAGAGGGGTTTCAGTGAAACCGCATACGTTTTTGTTGTTGTTGTTTCGATATTGCGTCCACATGAAACCTGTATTTTTTTGGAAAGGGGTCCCGGACTGCGGCTGAATCGCGCCCGTTAAATCACCGCAGATCGTCATATTTCCACTGATAAGACAAGTCAACATTTAATCGACTTGACTGTGTGGAGTTTGAATACAGCGGGGAGCTTTCCGTCTTCTTCTCTGTTTTTGGTGTGTGTGAGTGGTAGCGTTACAGCGCCACACACTCTCCACAGGCCTGGAGTGTGTACTACAGCGCTCTCAGTCGTTTTCGGTGGATTCATAGGTATTTATAGAAACAGCGCTGTTTTTACGGAGATTTATTTTCAAGACGTTTTCGTTTCCGTGTGGACAAGGCCTTAGGCCCCGTCCAGACGAAGACGCGTTTCAGTGAAACCGCATAGTTTTTTTTTTCTTTGTGTGTGTGTGTGTGTCTCGTTTCGGCGTTGTGTCCACACGAAACCGGAGTGTGGTGGCGTTACAGCGCCACACAGGCCTGTTATATGTACTACAGCGTTTTTAGTCGTTTCCAGCATTTGCACTTTGTTGCTTCTCTTGTGATGGATTTATCTATGTATGTAAAAGAAAAGAGAGAAATATTACAGACAGGTGTGTCACAGTATAATCCAGGGTAGTATTTAAAGGACAATTCATCCTGGGGCTATAGTATCCTAACATTTTAGGTCTAAAAGAATGAATCTGAAGTTTTTTTTCGTAATATCTTGTTTTGCAGTAGTTGTGTCTGACATAGCGGCCCCTCTATGAGTCTGCAGCAGGGAGAGTTGAACCAGAGTATCCCAGAGTCAGATCAGTTAGCTGACACTGTCTTGCTGTCCCCGTGTCTCTCTGTAGGTATGTGCAGTGGGTGAGGACTAAGTCTGTCAAGCCTGGGTCCAAGCTCCACAGCCTGGAGGCCTATGTGCTGGGTCAGGACAGAGAGGCCGGTGCTGCTCCCCCTGCTCAGCCTGGTGCACCTCAGCCTGCAGCCTCCAGTAAGTTCCCACAATGTAGTCATAAAGTTACTTGTGCAAATGACAGACATTCATCTTTATTTATTTTCTGCTCCCGCACACACACACAGGTGCCAGTGCCGCGGACCCAGAGCTGATGGAGTCTGAGCTCATTGCCACTGCCATGGAGGTCGACTCTCAGCGTGAGTGAGCAGACACATTTGAATGTATATGACACATCTCTGCTTGTAGGATAGCTTTAACAGAGTGATAACTGTGAGTATGTGTTTGCCAGTGAGCGGCAGGGACTCCCCACCAGCACCAGCCAGGGTGGCTGCCGCCGCTGCAGAGGATGCACCACCGCCTCTGACATCTGGCGCTCAGGTAAAGACCATTTGACCTGTGTGAAGAAGTGTGTGTTAATCATGAATTGGATATGAATCATTATCCTGACCAAGCGATTTGAATGTTGCAGCTGCTGCCTCGGGGCTGGAGGCAGACGCTGCCAGAGGAGCAGCAGGACTGGGTGGGACAGGCCCTCTTCACCAGAGGCGCTGATGGGCAGCCTGTGCTCACCACGGAGCTCCGCCTCTGGTGGTTCCCCCCTGGAGAACGTCCCCTCTACACCCAGCCCCCCGCATCACACCACGCCTTTTTCCAGTGCCGGTTCTTCCTGTGGGCACCATACAGGATGTGGGCCGACAAGCTCACCTGCCCCACCTGCAAACACAGACTGATCGGTGCTGGCCTGTACAAGACCATCCGGAGGGTGTTGGACACGAGAGGCTGGTACTTTATGGGCACAGAGTACCTTGAATGCCTCTCATGTCACAGGAAGTTTTCGGCGTGGTCACAGGACATCTTAGAACAGCTGGACCTGGCACATCAGGAAAAGTTTCCAGCTGTTCTCATGTACAAGTAAGCAGCAGAGAGGGCCCCTGTTCTCTCTCTTTTTACTGCACACAGTTTAATCTGCACTGACTCACACTTATTCACGTTTTGTCCTGCTCTTTTCTGCCGTCCTCTTCCTCAGGTTGGCCTGCGACAAAGCTGTGATGAGGTTTATGAAAGAACGCACATTGTGGATCAGTGCGACTCGCCTCCGCACTGCTCTGGTGGAGCAGCACACCAGAGAGTGGATGTCGCGGTCGATGAGCTACCTCTCCGTCGTCCGTGAGCTTCGGGTTCTGGGTGTGGAACCTCTGTGCGACATCACGCTCCCGCCAATGCACCCGGTTCCCTCTGTCGCCTGGCTTTTGTCGGTCTATGTGAGGGAGGCCTGCATGCGCCTGGAGGAGACGAAAGCCAGGGTCACGTCCATCTTTGGAAACATCTTGAAGATGGACTCATCAAAGAAGGCAAGCTGTGATCTGTGTTACTCTAGCAACCTGTGTGTGTCTTTATATTTACATGTATATACAGTTGCAAGAAAAAGTATGTGAACCCTTTGGGATTACTTGGATTTCTGCATAAATTGGTCATAAAATATGTTCTGATCTTCATCTAAGTCACATCACTAGACAAACACAGTCTGCTTAAACTAATACCGCACAAAAAATGATAAGTTTTCATGTTTTTATTGAACACAACATGTAAACATTCACAGTGCAGGGTGGAAAAAGTATGTGAACCTTTGGATTTAATAACTGGTTGACCCTCCTTTGGCAGCAATAACCTCAACCAAACGTTTCCTGTAGTTGCAGATCAGACCTGCACAACGGTCAGGAGGAATTTTGGACCATTCCTCTGTACAAAACTGTTTCAGTTCAGCAATATTCTTGGGATGTCTGGTGTGAATCGCTCTCTTGAGGTCATGCCACAGCATCTCAATCGGGTTGAGGTCAGGACTCTGACTGGGCCACTCCAGAAGGCCTATTTTCTTCTGTTGAAGCCATTCTGTTGTTGATTTACTTCTATGCTTTGGGTCGTTGTCCTGTTGCATCACCCATCCTCTGTTGAGCTTCAGTTGGCGGACAGATGGTCTTAAGTTTTCCTGCAAAATGTCTTGATAAACTTGGGAATTCATTTTTCCGTCGATGACAGCAATCCGTCCAGGCCCTGAGGCAGCAAAGCAGCCCCAAACCATGATGCCCCCTCCACCATATTTCACAGTTGGGATGAGGTTTTGATGTGGTGTGCTGTGCCTTTTTTTCTCCACACATAGCGTTGTGTGTTCCTTCCAAACAACTCAATTTTGGTTTCATCAAAAAAAAACATTTTGCCATAGTGCTGTGGAGCACCTGGTGTTCTTTTGCACTACTGCAAAATGTTTGCGGACAGATGAAACCAAAATTGAGTTGTTTGGAAGGAACACACAACGCTATGTGTGGAGAAAAAAAGGCACAGCACACCAACATCAAAACCTCATCCCAACTGTGAAATATGGTGGAGGGGGCATCATGGTTTGGGGCTGCTTTGCTGCCTCAGGGCCTGGACGGATTGCTGTCATCGACGGAAAAATGAATTCCCAAGTTTATCAAGACATTTTGCAGGAAAACTTAAGACCATCTGTCCGCCAACTGAAGCTCAACAGAGGATGGGTGATGCAACAGGACAACGACCCAAAGCATAGAAGTAAATCAACAACAGAATGGCTTCAACAGAAGAAAATAGGCCTTCTGGAGTGGCCCAGTCAGAGTCCTGACCTCAACCCGATTGAGATGCTGTGGCATGACCTCAAGAGAGCGATTCACACCAGACATCCCAAGAATATTGCTGAACTGAAACAGTTTTGTACAGAGGAATGGTCCAAAATTCCTCCTGACCGTTGTGCAGGTCTGATCTGCAACTACAGGAAACGTTTGGTTGAGGTTATTGCTGCCAAAGGAGGGTCAACCAGTTATTAAATCCAAAGGTTCACATACTTTTTCCACCCTGCACTGTGAATGTTTACATGTTGTGTTCAATAAAAACATGAAAACTTATCATTTTTTGTGCGGTATTAGTTTAAGCAGACTGTGTTTGTCTAGTGATGTGACTTAGATGAAGATCAGAACATATTTTATGACCAATTTATGCAGAAATCCAAGTAATCCCAAAGGGTTCACATACTTTTTCTTGCAACTGTATAAAAATATCTGTCTATACATATCTGTCTTCTCTCTTCCTGTGCAGATGACTAAGAAGCTTACGGGGGGCGCCGCCGAAACAGCTGCCTGGGTCACCAACGTGGGCAACGAGCATGGGCAGGTGCTCATGTCCGTCCTCACGGACTCCAAGGGGGACGGACTGTTGCCCATGGCGGCCGGACTCATGCGGCGCTACAGAGAAGCCAGGAAGGCCCCTCCTCAGGTTTTGTACGTGGACCAGGACTGCTGCGCCACCGCCGGACAGCGCAAGGTAACGCGTGGCCTCTCTGCGTGTAATTAAAAGCTTGCTAGTATTAAGAAGTCATAAGTTATTGAAAGTGTTTGTAAATGTTCAAACTTTGGTATAAATGAGACGATGTCTGTGTTGTGTTGCATTTCCAGGTCTCTGCCATGTTTGGCGAGTGGGAGGAGCTGGTGGTGCGCCTGGACGTGTGGCACCTCATGCGCCGCTTTGCTCAGGGTGTCACCACCGACAGCCACCGGCTTTACGGCCTCTTCATGGCACGCCTGTCGTTTGCCATCTTTCAGTGGGATTGCAATGACGTGGCGCGTCTGAGAGAGGCCAAGCAGTCCGAAGAGGGGAGGGACGCCCACATCACGCTGACGGCCAGGGAGCTGGCCCGTCACTGCCGCCGTCGCACCAGAGGAGCCGAGGAGACGAAGCGGCTGATCCAGGAGGTCCTGGATCAGTTCTGGGAGTTGACGGACACGTTGGGCGTCCCACTCATCGACCGTGACAGAATGGAGGAGATCTGGCAGACACAGCGTCGTCACCTGCCCTGCATTCAGGACCCGGCAGAGGTGAACCTGTATACCCAGACGGGGGAAGTGACCAGGGGAGGAGTCAAGCTCCCTGTCTTCCGCTGTGCCAGAGGGTCCACCTCTCTGGAGTCGTTCCACCTGCACCTGTGCCGCTTCATTCCTGGTGAGCATCACATGTTTAGAGGTATTATTATTATTATGTACACAGGTTGTGTATTCAGCTCACAGCATCTGAACTTGTCTCCCTCTCCCTCCCCCTCTCGTGCATCACAGGCACATCTGCGAATGCCCTCCACTTCCAGGTGTACCTGCTGGAGGGCCTGGTCAGGTGGAATGAGAACCGGGGCAGGGCTGCGGTGGAAGATGCAGAGAGGACGACGCTGCGCTGCTGCAGTGCCCAGCTGCAGCACGATTTCAACCAGCTCGCCCGAGAGCTCCTGGGTCAGACGCTGGTTGAGACCTACACCGAGCCCAGCAAGCACACAGGTGAGCTGTGGGAGAGGAGCTGGACACATACGCTCACTCACAGGCAGGCACGCCCCGAGAAGCCATCCGAGCTCATCACATCTATCTCTGTCTCTTTTGATCAGGCGAACTGATTGGGGTGGAGTACCTGTACTCACAGACAGGCGACGTGCTGCAGCAAGATCTCAGCAGGGATCCCGACGCTCCGGATGGGATGGACGAGGCAGAAGATGTGTGGGACGAGGGGGAAGAAGAGGGTGATGATGAGGGGTTTGGCGAAGGGGACCTCAGTTTTGCTGACAACCTCAGCCAGCTGCTCTTCCCGGCCCAGCCTCAGCTCAGCCAGGCCTCGTCCTCCAGTTGAGCCCCGTGCCAGATCCAAAGCCGATAAAGAAGGAGGAGGAGGAAGATGAAGACGTAAGTGCATTTCAGTCTGTTGTCATGTATAATCGTGTCTGCAGCAGCAGCAGCAGCGGCTAAGTGTGAGTGTGTGTGAACACTTTTGACTCTGTCACAGGATGAAAGAGGACCAGACGGACACGGAGGGTACCAGCACACAGTCCGTCTGGCCCGCGCCCTTGTGGAGCTGCGTCACCAGGCCTTTGTGACGCAGTTACAGGTGAGGGAGATAGTTGAACTGTGGCAGAAGCTGTCCAACTGGGACAAGGCAGCCATCTCCTTCCCCCTGCGCCACCAGGGCGGCTTTCAAACCAAGCGTGCCCACATGTCAGCTTCGGGCATGGGGAGTGCGACAGAGTGAGTGTAGTTTACGTCGTCAAAAACTGAAATGCTTTGCTGTTGATGGGATTGCAGCATGGGACAAAGAGCCTCACTCTCTCCTCTCCACCTTCTCTCTCTCTTTCTGTGCAGTTTGTTCTTGAGGAAAGCACAAGTGCAGCATTGTCTCCAGATGCCACCCGGCTGGTGGAGGCCATCTTCTTGGAGCTGTGCCGCATTCACAGCGAGGATTGCAGCATTGCAGGGGTCCGCATCAGCCGCTGGTCCGCTGTCAGGAGGGACTACAGCCTCATCAGAGACAACGTGTACAACTCCAAGGACCTCCTGGCAGCTGCCCCAATCCAGCTGTTTGAGGTGAATCAACGGACCCTCTTGCAGTGGTAAGAGTTGTGTGTTTGTGTCAGGCAGTGACTGTGAGAGTGTTAGTGTCAAACATGAGAGGAGTATTTCAACACTCAAAATGTTTTTCATTTAATTCCATCAGGCACACGAAGAGGAGCAAGGCCATGATGACCAGCACGGTGGCCACAGCACTGCCGCAGGTCAAGGCCGAGGAGACGGCAGCAGAGCCTGGCCGCCTGGACGACCATCTGCCTGAGGACGCCTCAGGTTTGGCCGTATCAACACTGTCTTTGCCCAAGGATGAGGAGAGCAACTACGACGTCACTGGTGAGTATTGTCAAAGTCTCTGCTCTTTCTTTGCTTTTGTGACCTCTGACCCCCAAACTGATCCTCCATGTGCCCATGTCTTTTTCCAGATCCTTCGTTGGACCCTGGGCCAGGCCCCTCATCGTCCTCCCAGTTGAGCCCCGTGCCAGATCCAAAGCCAATAAAGAAGGAGGAGGAGGAGGAGGAGGATGAAGACGTAAGTGCATTTCAGTCTGTTGTCATGTATAATCGTGTCTGCAAGCAGCAGCAGCGGCTAAGTGTGAGTGTGTGAACACTTTTGACTCTGTCACAGGATGTGAGAGGACCAGATGGACTCGGAGGGTACCAGCACACAGTCCGTCTGGCCCGCGCCCTTGTGGAGCTGCGCCACCAGTCCTTTGTGACGCAGTTACAGGTGAGGGAGATAGTTGAACTGTGGCAGAAGCTGTCCGACTGGGACAAGGCAGCCATCTCCTTCCCCCTGCGCCGCCAGGGCGGCTTTAAAACCAAGCGTGCCCACATGTCAGCTTCGGGCGTGGGGAGTGCGACACGGTGAGTGTAGTTTACGTCGTCAAAAACTGAAATGCTTTGCTGTTGATGGGATTGCAGCATGGGACAAAGAGCCTCACTCTCTCCTCTCCACCTTCTCTCTCTCTTTCTGTGCAGTTTGTTCTTGAGGAAAGGCACAACTGCAGCACTGTCTCCAGATGCCACCAGGCTGGTGGAGGCCATCTTCCTGGAGCTGTGCCGCATTCACAGCGAGGACCGCAGCATTGCAGGGGTCCGCATCAGCCGCTGGTTCGCTGTCAGGAGGTGCTACAGCCTCATCAGAGACAACGTGTACAACTCCAAGGACCTCCTGGCAGCTGCCCCGATCCAGCTGTTTGAGGTGAATCAACGGACCCTTCTGCAGTGGTAAGAGTTGTGTGTTTGTGTCAGGCAGTGACTGTGAGAGTGTTAGTGTCAAACATGAGAGGAGTATTTCAACACTCAAAATGTTTTTCATTTAATTCCATCAGGCACACGAAGAGGAGCAAGGCCATGATGACCAGCACGGTGGCCACAGCACTGCCGCAGGTCAAGGCCGAGGAGACGGCAGCAGAGCCTGGCCGTCTGGACGACCATCTGCCTGAGGACGCCTCAGGTTTGGCTGTGTCCCACCGTGGCCCCCTGGTGCCAGAGCTGCACAAGCTCGTCTCCGACCCTGGTGCCACTGCAGCTTCGCCCTCCTTCTCCTCTTCCTCCACCCCCTTGGCTCTACCAGGTGGAGCGTCCTCCACCATCACCTCCTCTGCCTCCACCGCTGCTGCTGCTGCTGCCACCACCACCTTTTCTGCCCTCACTCCGGCCCCCACCACCGCCTGGCAGAGGAAGATGAGGAAAGAGCAGCGGCGTAGGGCGGAGGCACAAGGTGCTCTGCTCCGACCATCACGGAGGTTTTTCGTCAAGTTCAACTGCCGGCACTGTGGCCAGCCTAAGACCAGGCAGTATGGCCACAGCCGGTACGGAGCGGAGCACTACTGCGCCCAAGTTGGCGGCAGATCGGTGGAGGAATGGCTGCAGAAGAAGAGGGCAGCAGATCCCCGAAAGGTTTGTCATCTTTTTTTCACAGTAACGTGATCTTTTCCATGTAGTTACATTCATATTTGAGCTTTCTTTTTGACACCCTTTTTCCACCACTTTTTCCCAGACTTCTGCCACCAGGCATCCTCCCACCTCACAGCCTGCCCCCTCACAAAATCTTCCACCTCCCCCCAGAGGATACCGGAAGATACTTCCCAAAGCCTCCCCCAAAGTGACTCGCCCTCTTTCTCCCGTCAAAAGTGAGAGCTAACAGAGCCGATCGTCACAGGCCTTTTCATCTCAGGTCAGATCACAATAGGTGGCATCAACGACCTTCTGCCTGTTCCCGGGAGAGCTGATTGGCCAATTTGCTTCAGAGGTGTGAACTGGTCACCTGTAAAGTACTTGCATGGCTCAAAAGTGTCTCACACCCAGAGACAGTTGCTGCCACTTACAGGTTAGTGTTTTTTCATGACTCCATCTGAAGTTTTATACTGAACACTCTTTGACTGTTTCTTTCTTCTTCTTTCAGTTCTACCCATTTCATTTTCCTCTCTGTCTCTGCAGGATGTAGGGCAGGAAAGCTAGAAAAGGAAAGTAGACAATAAGAAAAAGAAGGATGGTACAAAGAAAACATTTAAATTTATAAGACCTTTACAAGAAAATGTTTCTTTTTTTTTTATTTATACTTTAATATTTATAATTGACAGTACAGACAGACAAAAGACAAACAAATCACTCGGCAACAATAACAACAACACAACATTGACATATTTCACCACAATATCACATAAAGGGGGAATATATAGTGCATATTAGATCTGATTTCAAAAAGAACACAAAAATCTTTATCCACTTTTAAAGTCATTCAAAACAACATTTGTGACGATGATAGGCACTTCCACACTTGATTCCAGATATCCCCAGTCCTGGACTCAGTGTCATTTAGCATGTCTGCCACCCGCTCCATAACAAGGAGGTTCAAATATGACTGAATTTTGTTTCTTGCAGGTGAGCCAGGCCAGAGCTCCACCACCCCCATAGTGTCTGCCTCAGGCTTGGACCCCTCATCCGCCCAGCAGGAAGAAATGGAGCGGCAGGAAGGTTCGGGTTGAGAGGGAGAAACAGTTCCTGTCCCAGGCCGCTGGCAGCGTCCAGGGAGCGTTCGGGGGGCTCCCTGCGACATCTGTGGGGAGGCCAAGCGGCTGGATTCTGGATATGCCTTCTTCATGGGACAGTTCTTCTGCAAGAAGGAAGATGGGCCTAAGGGAAGGACGCCGTTGCAGAGGAGCAGCAGAGGGGTTTATATATTTGTATATTTTGTATATATTCTTTTTCTGTGTGTTCATGTGTCTCTTTTATTTCTAATAAATACTAATCTTTTGTGAAGATGACTGCAGCCTTTCTTTATGATACTGTATCATTCATCCATCCATCAGTCAGTCAATCAATCTCAGTCCATATTTATGGAGCACTTTTGTCACACAAAATTCAACACCTGTCCAGTTTGTTCAGATATAGATATAAATACATTTTTTCAATGACGTCTCACACACTTTGACATAACTTTATTCTTGCATGATTAAGGATATACTTCATTAGTCACAATCCAGTACAGTGAAACTTGTCCTCTGTGTTTAACCCTGACCAGGGATTCATCATCATCTGTCTCTCTGCTCTGCTGGCACCTACGTGACTAATCTGCATAAACCCGGTGTGATGTATTGCTTTTATAAAATGGTTACCAAAGGATCATGTCTGCAGTGAATAAAAGGTCAACGTAGGATCCAATATCATGGATTCTTGAGATGGTTTATCATGTGGGTATGTGCATTTTTAGGGAGAGAAAAACACCAGGAGCAAAGAGCCAGAGGAAAGAAGAAGGTATGAAGAGGTGTTCAGTACTTTAGTGCTTCTGGGGGCCCCCCACCAGGCCAAGAGGGGTGTAGTGCACCCTAGACCGCCCCTGGCTGCCCACTTCCCAAGTGAGAGCCGGCCCCGGTGGGCGGGCCCTCCTCACAGGTGTGCCCACCCCCTGCTCGGGGACCCCCATAAGAGCAGTGGGACCAGCTCAGTTCTTCACTTTTTCACCATTTCAACAATTACGACATCTACTGCACCACCATGGCCAACCGGGAGGACAGCAGCAGCAGCAGCAGCAGCAGCAGGGAGGACTTGGGTGAGTACTCTTGGCAAACAAACTGGCAAATCTTTCTCTGGAGCTGCAAAGACCTAAGCACTGATCCCTTTGTGTTGATTTTTTTTTCAGGTCACGACATCCCAAAACCGTCTTTGCCCAAGGATGAGGAGAGCAACTACGACGTCACTGGTGAGTATTGTCAAAGTCTCTGCTCTTTCTCTGCTCTTTCTTTGCTTTTGTGACCTCTGACCCCCAGACTGATCCTCCATGTGCCCGTGTCTTTTTCCAGATCCTTCGTTGCACCCTGGGCCGGGCTCCTCATCGTCGCCTAAGGACCTCAGCACTACAGGTCCCGCTGGAGAGGAGGGGGAGCCCAGTGGCAGACAGGAGGAGGCCAGTGGCCTTGTTAAGGACCTCAGCACCACAGGTCTCGCTGGAGAGGAGGGGGAGCCCAGTGGCCTTGTTGAACCAGGCACCCCCCTCCCTGACAGTCCTGGGGAAGGGCCCAGTGCTGGACAGCCGACCAGGTCACAGGGAGACCCGGGGACCAGACAACCATCTAGAATGACATTGTGGAGGAGGAAGAAGCAGGCTGAGGAAGACAGAAGCTTGATTGAGAAGAACCGGGCCACTGGCTTCGGCTCCTTCGGGTCCCCTGGTCAACCGTGCCGTCACTGTGGCCTGGCACGGACTCTTAGCCAGGGCCATGCTTTCTTCAAAGACCAGTTTTTCTGCTCCTCTTTGGCGGGGGGAAAGCAGCGGAGGTTTGGCTGGAGGAGCAGGTAGCAAGCCTCCCACAAAACCCTGAGCCGGCTCCCAAACGGAAAACCTACACTTGCCAACACTGCAAACTTCCCCGACGCCTAGAGTATGGTCACTGCCAGTACAGAGCAGAGCGGTTCTGTGCCCTGGACTCGGGGAAGTTACCGTCTGTCTGGCTTGCAGAGGAGAGGCAGAAAAAATGATCATCATTCCAGATTATGTAAATAATAATCATAATAGTATGTGTAATAGATATATGTTTTTTTGTGACTTTGTGCTTTAGTGTGTTGTGTGTTTATTAAAGAGTTTGACAGCACTGTTACATTGTCACGTGCTTATTGTTACTGTATCACCTACACATACACACACACACACACACACACACACATCACACACACACACATATACACACACATGCTGGTGGGGAGTAAGGGGGGGTCACTGACTGATGGTGTCAGGCCATGGGAGCTGTCACACATCTCCTGGGTCGTTGAGGGTGGTGACTCCTCTATTGAGGCAGCAGAGTCTGGGTCTGTAAAGAGGGTGATCAACAAACGAGTGGAAGAGGCTCCCCCACCCCACCCAACCCTGTAAGCAAGTGTGTAGAGAAGCTGCAGGAGGTAACTCCCCACCTGGCGGGAATATGTGCCAAAGCCAGGGCTAACTGTCATTGATCTGTGCTCTGGAGTGCATCTGTCAGATCTGTGAGCATCTGGGGGGGTGGGAGGGGTCCTCCATTAAGGCAGCAGAGACTTGGGCATGAAGTGCATGTTGCATAGGTACATAAAATAAAAATCACAGGACTGACAGCAGCACAACAGATGGTTAAATACAGCAACAAGAAACAACACCAGCATCAAGTAACTGGATAAAGTGCAATATTGTGCAAATCAATCATTAGTAATATAAAATAGTAAAAACCAAGTAGTAATAAAAATACAAACCTAAAAAGAGAGCAATGGCAATAATGTAGACTACTACAGTTTACTTTTTGATCAGTAGCAACACAGAGGTAGGGATGAAGGAGAATTTAAAATGGTTGCCTCTAAATCAGCTTCCTGGAGGCAACAACTCGTACTCAGAGAATAAAATGTGTATGGGGTCATCTACAATTCTGATCTGGGACGGATCTGTTCCCTTCACCTTCAAAGCATTTTTTGTCATGTTCAGTAACCTGGATTTATGCTGAACAGTCAGGGATCCAAACTATACAATATGCCATGTCTGATGATGCTTTCATGTACTGCTCTGTAGAAAACTGACATTGCTTCTTTCTGGACACCAAACTACAGAGTCTCCGTAGGAAGTGGAGTCTTTGGGCTAGTCTGGAGCAGAGATGATCCATGTGAGCATCCCAGTTGAGACTGTTATCTATCATAATACCCACCCAGATATTTGAAGGAAGTCACTTGCTCAATTAATTTGTCATTCACAATCACAGGGTCATGAACTCTAAGTCCCCTGGTGTCTGGGTCTATTCACAGTGGGGGTGATCAACAGAGCTGACTGGAAGAGACAGCAGAAATGTTTGACAAAGCAAAAGTCACTGGGTACCTGTCATTGATCTCACACACACACACACACACACACACACACACACACACACACACACACACGAGTAGGTGAAGACCTGTCATTGATCTCACACACACACACACACGAGTAGGTGAAGACCTGTCATTGATCTCACACATTTAACACACACACACACACTAGTAGGTGAAGACCTATCATTGATCTTTAGGCTGTATCTGACAGATCTGTGATCATCTAAGGGAGGGGGGTGGGGGTTGACTGACTGAAGGTGTCAGGCCTTGCTGCAGGGGGAGGAGCTGGCTCAAGATGAGAACAGAGTCATCTCCTGGGTCGTTGAGGGCGGTGACTCCTCCATTGAGGCAGCAGAGTTGGGGTCAATTGGGGGGTGATCAACAGAGATGAGTGAAAGAGACCCGCCCCCCCGCCCCCTTGAAATGAGTGTGGAGAACCTTCAAGAGAAAAAACAGTTCACTCAGTGGGTTCACTGCTGCTGTGTTTGCTGTTTGTATCTGCTGCTTTCTTGTTACCTGGAATGTCTGACAAAACCAGAGTGTTAAGACCAAGGAGGAAGAAGCCGCTGCAGAGGAAGAGAGATGACCCCCCCGCAGATGAAGGTCAGTCTAAAGAGGAGGGAACAGTGTTTATTCATCTGTCAATGTTCACTGAGCTAAGAACTCATCATAACTCTGACCTTTTCGTCTTCAGACACAGACACAGAGCTCGACCCCAGTCAGCCCCCCCCCACCAAGAAGAGAAAACAACAACAACAACCACAACCAGGAACCTCCAGCTTGGATCAACATGTGAGTAGACTGGAGGTTCCCCGAACAACAGCGTGGAGGCGGAGGAAGCAGATGGAGGCCCCCGTGGTCAACAAGCCTCCGAGAGGGAGAACCTGCCGTCGCTGTGGTCAAAGTATGACCCGAGCTACAGGTCACAGCATCCACCACAAGACCAGACAAACTTTTTGTAAAGCCTCTGACCCCCAGCACAGGACGGTGGAGCAGTGGCTGACGGAGGTCCGTGGGGGGGTCACCACTAAAGCTAAAACTTCACCTGACCAACCTCAAAAGATGGGGCCAGTACAAGAACAGGCCGAGGGTTAAAGACAGATACAGCAAGAGAAGGAGGGAGACGGGACTGATGGACAGAGGACAGATGGAAGAGCCTGGCACATCATCTTCAGATGATGATAAATAAACAGAAGAAGAAGTGAGGGCAGACGACGTGCACCATGACCTTCATGAAGCAGAGGACATAGAAGACCAGCTCAGCAGTGTTTAAATATTTCTGTATATATTTCATATAGTTATTCCACACTGGTGCCGTGTGTGTGTGTGTGTGTGTGTTTAAATAAACAGAAGTGTGGAACTGAATTGGATCCGACTGCTTTTTGAGACTTTCTTCAACGATGTCATAATGGATCTAAACTGTGGCATCATGTGTAGACCTGTGTTGACTCAACAGAACAGATCAGAGGAGAGGGTCACAGACTGTACTGTTGTTATATATTGTTAAAGAGAGAACATAAAGGGACCAACACACTCATCCACATATAGCAACACTTATATACCAAATATACAAACTATGCTGCTGTTAGCACCGAAGCCCACCAGGCTCTGGTCTTCCCACCTGCGCTGCAGGCTGCTTTGCCTGGATGGCCTTCATGACAGCAGGGAAGAGGCAGCCTCACTCTAGCAGAGTGTTCTTGTTCACCATGAACGGTCTCTGGCTGCTCTCCCTCCCTCCAGGCAACTTACTCTGACCCAGGCTGTAGTAGATGGGTGATCCAGTTGTCTGCAGTAAAAAAAACCAAAACAAAACAAAAACTATTCTTAACTCCGTGAATTTTTGTCCATATAGAGATATTACTTTGTCCATTTGCATAATGTTACTATGAAGTTACTTTCATGGAAAAGTACATGATTTACATTATTCGTAATTTTAAGTATGCAGTATCACAACTGACGGTCATAACAAACCAAAATGAGTCAAATACTGAGCAAGTTCTGGTTATTACAGTAAAACATGCACCATGGGCTTAATGCTCTGAAGGAGCGAGTTGACTGAGCCAAGATGGCGGCTGTGTGGAGACGCCGTTTCATTGAGCAGCAGCGTCAGGTGAGTCATCTACTCTTCTTAATATATATCTATAGTGTAGCCTAGGCATGTGCAAACTATTCCACAAAGGGCCGTGTGGCTGCAGGTTTTTGTTGCAGCCGACCGGCCCAGGTCGGTGCTCCATCTGTACAGAGACACAGACAGAGCAGCTACCTGTTGGACAGTGAAGATACAAAACTGACTCCAGGTGTCTGGTCACTTTGAGCCATACTCTTCACCTGTTTAACTGTGTAGAGTTCAGGTAGAAAAACAGCTGCTTGAATCACTTTACAGCAATAACTGTGGTTATTATAGTTACAGTTATATTTAGTATATATTCTGTTAATTGAAAATTGAAGATGAAAATAAACTATTAACTCTTTTTTTCCCACCAGAGTTGCCCAAACATATTCCACAAAGGGCCGTGTGGCTGCAGGTTTTTGTTGCAGCCAAGCAGCAGCACTCCAGACCTGACTCATTTAATCACCTGCCTAAAACTTTTACACAGTACTGTATATAGCACATATTCGGTGCTCATTCATATCCGTAAATAAAAAACAACAACATTATATACGTTTTTCAATATTTACATGCAATTTGCAGTCAATTTGTAGAGACTAATTTGTGTACACAATTGTTATAATGTTTATTTTGAGAATCATTTATCATTCCAACACGTCGGACAGCACCTGAAGGCACCACATCTCCGTCCCGTCTGGCCAATCAAAACGCTTTGCGGCGGTCACGTCATGAACCAACACGTAAATTACCATTGACTTTTTGCCTATAGTTGGCCTTTTCTCCAAGTACAGTGACACAGGACTGACAACTTTTCTCGCCTTGTGTTGTTTGGATATCGTGGACGTAATGTCGATAAACCGCAGAGCAGGTGAGTTTAAATACCGTTTTTTCCTTTTTCTGTTTTTTTTCTTTTGCAGGTCATGACCCGGGCCGACACAGGGGCAGCAGCACCATCACTTTGAGGTCGTGTAGTTTTACGTTGTTGTCAGAGTTTTGGAAACACCATCCATGATTTTACTTTGTCTAACGTGTTTATTTTCATTTGTGTTTTGCTTTTTTAATGAAAAAACAAAAACAAACCAAAAACAACAACAACAACAACAACAACGACAGCAACAAAAAAAACGTAAACAAACGTAACAAACGTAAACGATGTAATATAGCCTAAGTGAAGGAGAAATCTGGAAATTTCCTTTTAGGCTTCATTTTAAGACATTAAATATCATCCATCATCTGTGTACCTGATTCCAATCTACAAAACAGTCCTCAAAAGTCCCAAACCAAAAACTAAAGCAGTAGCTGTATGGTCTAATGACAGTGTGAAATCCTTGGAAGGCTGTTTTCTGTGTACAGATTGAGATGCGTTTTATGATCAAGATATCAACATATTAGCCACCAAAGTAATAACAAGCTATTACATTTTTGCACTGATAACATGGTCACAAAGAAAGGAGGTTGTTATCTTCCCAAATAACAAATTCTACATTACAAAGCAGATAAAGGACTGCATTAACAGGGAAAACTTTGCATTCAGAAATCAGGACCGCCTGGCACTTAGATCTGTGCAAAAGGAACTAAATCAGCAGCTAAGAGCAGCCAGGAAACGACAGAAGAACATTTTAATGGTTCCAATGTGAAAAAACTTTGGGACTCTATGAAGTCCATCACAGACATCAAACCGGCACAGAAATGCCTAGTCACAGCAAAGACTTAGACATGGCTAATGAGTTGAATAATTTCTTTGCACGTTTTGAGTTTCAAGACTTTTCAGCCGTGTGTGCTAAGGAACTGGACCCCTTACCCCTTATTGCTCTAGATGCTGAGGATAGACCACTGATAGATGCTCAATATGTGCAATATCTTACATGTTTCCTCAAAGAAAGCCATGGGACCTGACAAGATCTCTCCCTTTCTTTTAAAACCTCGGCAGAAGAGTTAACACCTGCATGGTGCCCTATCTTCCAGCAGTCATTAGACATGCATACAGTCCCTGCTGTCTTGAAAAATGTGTGGTGTCCATGTTGAAAACAGATGCTAACTAAAAATTAGACCCACTACAGTTCGCATATAGACAGGGGCAGAGCACAGAAGATGCTGGCAACTCTATCGTGCACTTGATTTTAAAACACCTTAAGGACAGTGGGGCATACGCTCGACTGCTTTTTGTTGATTTTAGCTCTGCTTTTAACACGTTTCAGCCACATCTTTTAATTCAGAAATTGAAACAACTGGCTGTCACCCCTCGGTTATAAGATGGTACCACTCCTTTTTTAACAAACAGAACTCAGCAAGTTAAGGTCAATAATAGTATTTCTCAGGTAAAAACCATAAGCATGGGAGCTCCACAGGGGAGCGTCAGCTCACCAGTTGAGTGAATGCTCAGCAAGTCACTCAACTACTCTGACTGATACTCTGCAGTACTGAGCCTACTTCAGGTACATGATAATACAGACATTTATCATTCTGAAGTGGAAAGGTTTGTCGAGTGGTGTGATACCAATCATCTTACAATCAACGTTAAAACGACGAAGGAGATTATTTTTAATCCCAAAGGAGTTGGTGACCACAGCAACATTATTATACATAACCAACCAATTGCACAAGTCCAGTCCTACAAGTACCTTGGCATCCACATAGACAGCACTTTAACCTGGACCACTCATGTGGACTGGGCATGTTCTAGACTCCACCAAAGACTGTACTTTCTAAGAAGACTGCGACTGTATGGAGTTGAGCAGAGAGTTTTTGTTTTATCAGGCTGTTTTAGACAGTGTAATCAGATATGGTATGACTGTGTGGTTCGGGAATCTCCCTGTTTCAGAATCTCCATCTGTTTCAGCTAGAAATACAATCTACAGTCTCTGTTTGAAAAGCGCATTTTGATACAGGTGAAGAGAATCCTGGAGGACCCATCCCACATTCTGTATACACAGTATGAGCTGTTACCATCAGGCAGGTGTTACCGAGCTCAGCGGTCAAGATTAAACTCCTTCATGCCTCTGTCAGTCAGTGTCCTAAACAGGAGTCTAAAATAGTACAACAGTACTGCATCTATCTATCTATCTATCTATCTATCTATCTATCTATCTATGTTATTTATTTATTTATTTCTGCTCCCGCATGCACACACATGCACAGGTACCGGAGCCATGGACCAGGACCTGATAGACCCCGAGCTTGTTGCCATGGAGGTTGACAATCAGCGTGGCCCAACTCCTCACATCCGTCTCATGTGGGAGGAGGAGGAGGAGGCACACGAGACTGAAGACAAGGGGTCCAGCGAGGGGGACCTCGGCTTTGCCGATGACCCCAGCCACCTCCTCTTCCCGGCCCAGCCTCAGCCTCAGCCCAGCCAGACCTCGTCCTCCCAGTCGGACCCCCAGCCAGAGGCAGAGCCGATGGAGGAGCACAGCAAGGCCATGATGGCAACCGCGTTGGCGGCAGTTATGCCGCCGGTCATGGCTGAGGACACGGCAGCAGAGCCCGTCTGGCCAGCCCGGGCTCTGCTGCAGGAACCACAGCATCCTGCTTACCCGCTGCAGGAGAAGAGGGCAGCAGCACCACCAAAGGTTTGTCTTCTTTAACTTTTTCCACAGTGATGTCATCTCTTTCCATGGTAGTTACATTCATATTAAAGCTTTTCTTTCTGACGCCCTTTTTCCACCCAGCGGCCTGCTGCCACCAGCCGGCAGCCTACCGCCACCACCCAGCCAGCAGCCACCCAGTGGCCTGCTGCCACCAGCTGGCAGCCTACCGCCGCCATCCAGCCTGCCACCACCCAGCCAGCAGCCACCCAGCAGCCTGCTGCCACCAGCTGGCAGCCTGCCGCCACCATCCAGGCCTCGTACTCCCAGTCAGAACCCCAGCCAGAGACGATGGAGGAGGAGGAAGCCGTAAGTACATTTCACAGTGTGGTTTTGTGTAGAATTGTGTCTGTGAGGGTAAGTAACACAGTGTGTGTGTGTGTGTGTTTTATTTGTCTCTGTCACAGGATGTGATGGGACCAGACGGACATGGGGGGTACCAACACACCGTCCGTCTGGCCCTGGCCCTCGTGCAGCTGCGTCACCATGCCTATGTGACGCAGCTGCAGGTGAGGGAGATAACCGCCCTGTGGACCAAGCTGTCTGACAGGGACAAGGCGCCTATCTCCTTTCCCCCGCGCCACGGCCACTTTAAAAACACTTCAGCTGCGGGTGCGGAGAGCACGTCACGGTGAGTCAAATCGTCCAAAATGCTTTGCTGTGGATTTGATGTGACTGTGGCGTGGACCACAGAGCCTCACTCTCTCCTCTCCACCTTCTCCCTCTCTTTCTGTGCAGTTTATACTTGAAGAAAGGCAGAAGTACGGCACTGCCGCCAGACACCTCCCGGCTGGTGGAGGCCATCTGCCTGGAGTTATGCCGTATCCACGGTAAGGGCCAAACCATTTCGGGGGTCCGCAGGAGCCGCTGGTCCGTTGTCAGGAGGGACTACAGTCTCATCCGAGACAACGTATGCAGCCACTGGGACCTCCTGGCAGCCGCCCCCATCCAGCTGTTCGAGGTGAATCAGCAGACCCTCAAGCAGTGGTAAGAGTTGTATGTTTGTGTCACGCAGTGACTTCGAGAGTGTCAGTGTCAAACATAAGAGGTTTTTTCATTTATTTCCATCAGGCACATGAAAAGGAGCAAGGCCATGATGGCAACCACGGTGGCGGCAGTTATGCCGCTGGTCACGGCCGAGGACACGGCAGTAGAGCCCATCCGGCCAGCCCGGGCTCTGCTGCAGGAACCACAGCGTCCTGCTAACCCGCTGCAACACCACCTGCCGCAGGACACCTCGGGTTTGGCCGTGACCCGCCGTGGCCCCCTGGCCCCGGCCCTGCACCAGCTCCTCTCCGACCCCGGTGCCACTGCAGCTTCCTCCTCCTCATCCTCGGCTCCAATGGGTGCAGCCTCCTCCTCCACCAAAGCCTCCCCTGCCTCGACCACAGCTGGCACCACTGCCACTGCTGCTGCCACCACCACCATCTCCTCTTCCCTCGCTCTTGCCACCACCACCACTGGCTGGCAGGCGAAGCTGGGGGGGGAGCAGCGGCGGAGGGCGGAGGAAATACGTCCTCTGCTCAGCACCAACAAGAAAGGGTTCACACATTTTAACTGCCGGCAGTGTGGCCAGCCCAAGACCAGGGCCTATGGCCACAGCCGGCATGGAGCAGAGCACTACTGCGCCAAGGTTGGAGGCAGGTCGGTGGAGGAGTGGCTGCAGGAGAAGAGGGCAGCAGCACCACCAAAGGTTTGTCTTCTTTAACTTTTTCCACAGTGATGTCATCTCTTTCCATGGTAGTTACATTTATATTAAAGCTTTTCTTCCTGACGCCCTTTTTCCACCCAGCGGCCTGCTGCCACCAGCCGGCAGCCTACCGCCGCCATCCAGCCTACCGCCATCCAGCCTGCCACCACCCAGCCAGCAGCCACCCAGCAGCCTGCTGCCACCAGCTGGCAGCCTGCCACCACCCAGCCACCCACCATCCAGCTTGCCACCATCCAGCCAGCAGCCACCCAGTGGCATGCTGCCACCAGCCGGCAGCCTACCGCCGCCATCCAGCCTACCGCCATCCAGCCTGCCACCACCCAGCCAACAGCCACCCAGCGACCTGCTGCCACCAGCCAGCAGCCTGCCACCATCCAGCTTGCCGCCATCCAGCCTGCCACCACCCAGCTTGTCACCATCCGGCCTGCCACCACCCAGCTTGCCACCATCCAGCCTGCCACCACCCAGCTTGCCACCATCCAGCCAGCATCCACCAAGCTTGCCACCATCCAGCCTGCCACCACCCAGCTTGTCACCATCCGGCCTGCCACCACCCAGCTTGCCGCCATCCAGCCTGCCACCACCCAGCTTGCCGCCATCCAGCCAGCAGCCACCCAGCTTGTCGCCATCCGGCCTGCCACCACCCAGCTTGCCGCCATCCAGCTAGCCACCACCCAGCTTGCTGCCATCCAGCCTGCCACCACCCAGCTTGTCACCATGTGGCCTGCCACCACCCAGCTTGCCGCCATCCAGCCAGCAGCTACCCAGTCGCCTGCTGCCACCAGCAGCAAACCTCCTCAGCCCCCCGACAGCTCCCCCCCTCTTTAGGGTTATACCAAAAGGCAAATCCCTTTTACAAAAACCCTCCAGTGAGTCCTCTTTTTTCCCACCACCCTGTCAGATGTTCCACTGACAGATTAGCTACACACTTCTGGGGGGGGGGTGGGGGGGCTTCCACTCATCTCTGTTGATCACCCTTAGATACCTTTAGAATATGAATAGACCCAGACTCTGCTGCCTCAATGAAGGAGACACTGCCACACTCAATGACCCAGGAGATGGGCAGCTCTCACAGCCTGATAATGACCAGTGAGCAACCCCACCACCACCCCCCAGAAATCAGTGCAGGTACTAACTGTATGTGTGAGATGGTGTTAAAGTAACAATAAGCACATGACAGTATAATTCAACTCAAAGTCTTTAATTAAAAAACAAAAAAAACAGCATATACAAGATATCGCACACGGGGGGATGAACAGCATTCGTCATCGCCCTGTTGGTCCAGCTCAGGGAAAAACAAATCTGGAAAAAGACACAGGCATATGGACGATCATTACGGAGGTAAGAGGTCACAAGAAACACACACAATTCAGGATAAAGGGATCAGTGCAACTGCAAGGAAAGATCTGTCTGTTTTCCAAAGAACACTTAGCCAAGTCCTCACAGCTTCTGATGCTGCTGCTCCTGCTGCTGCCACTGGCTTCCTCCATCCTGGGCAGAGAGCTGCTGCTGTCTTCCTGGTGAGCCATAGCTGGGGGGATCAGATGAATGGGGGAAAAAAAGAGCTCCTGGGGTCCCACTGCTCCTATAGGGGCCCCACAGTCATACCTGTGGCATGGGGAGGAGGGACCTCCCAGTGCCTGAGAACTGATTGGCTGAGAGTACGTCAGAGGTGTGACCCAGTCACCTGTGAAGCAGCTGTATGCTCCAGGACTGTCTGACAGCCAGAGACATGTGCCGCTGCTGCTGCTGCCACTAACCTTTTTCTTCCTCTTTGACTTCTACTCATGTCAATTTTTCCTCTCTTTCTTTGCAGGATAGAGGCAAAAAACATTAAAGCAAAGACTAAGAAGATGGAGGTGGAAAAGAAGAAGGATGGTGAGGAAGGAAACTTTGACATTGCAAAAAATGTTCCACACTGACATGACTGTTTTGTCTCGTTTCATGTGTCAACTTTACTAACTAACCACAGCACCCAGTCTACAAGTGGAGAAAAAGAGGCAGAAGAAGAAACATGGTACAAAGAAAACTTTTACATTTAAAACCTTTACAAGAAAATGTGAAAATGTTTCACAGTGACTCTTTGTACTCCACCGCTGACATGATTGTCATTTCTGTCTTTTGCAGTTGAGCAAGGCCAGCCTTCCTCCTCCACCACCACCTTCTCCTCCACAGCATCCGCCTCAGGTCCAGGCCCCTCATCTGCCCAGACACAGCTGACCTGGTGCACGGTGCACCGCTGGAGGGTACAGGCGGAGAGGGACCAGCCCTTACTCGCCCGGTGGTCCTCTGGCTGGCCCAGAGGAGGAGGGAGGACAGCCAGCAGGAATGAGAACATGTATATTTTGTATCTTTAGTTATTTTACTATTTTGACTCTGTGTGTGTTTTGTTTTTCTTATTATTATTCCAATAAACCAACTTGAGAGTGGAAATGACTGCAGCCTTGTTTCTATGATACTCTACCGTCCATTCGTCACTCAATCAATCAATCACAATCCATATTTATAGAGCACCTTTCCTGCATGAGAAAACTGACAGACACCAAGTTCAACCTCACATATAACACAGGGCTGCTGTTTGTTCAGACAGATGAGACATCTCACACACTGGCACACAACGTTACTCTTGCATGGCACACAGATCGATGGATGGATGGATGGATGGATGGATATAGATTTCTCAATGATAACAATGAAGGTGCAACTTGTCCAACCGTGACCGGGCTTCAAGCCCTTCTTCCTTGGAAGTGGAAATTTACGCAGCTCGGCGACTTGGACAACATGGAGGCCGGGGCGGTGAGTTCATGTCAGACTTCAGTTGGAGCAATAAGTGAGACCAAGTGAGTGTGTGACCGTCCGATCAGACTGGAAGTCGCCATTTTCCCTGCTGCCACCTGTCAAGCAAAAGTGCACTCAGGGTTTTAATGTTTTTCACTCGGATCTCTATCACCGTTGTATCTAACTGAGATGCGTGTTTCACGCTGACACACAGCGCCACCTCCAGGGCACCGACACAACTTGCCTTATGTGGTAAAACCACCGCTCATGTAACAAGGGTGATTTCCGGTTTTATGCTTTCGAAGTAAAAGCTCCGCGGTGAAGCCTTTTATCGGGTAATCTGAACTTTTTATTAAGACTGCATCCAGGGTGTGGACTGCTGCTGCTATTGTGTTTTTACAGTATACATAAGCATTTATATATAAAAATACACTGATTATTGGCGGTGCTTTGCGCAACTTGCATCAAATGAGACGTTTGTCTGGACGCACAGGTCTCATTTCTCAGGTATGCAGTTTTCCTTGACCCACAGTCTATGGTCCCACCTAGCACCTTGTTTTCTGTCTGTTTTTTGCTTAGATCTATGCTTAATACACTCAGTGGCAAAGCTCTGGTGATGTTACCACTGATCACTTTTTCAGAGAGCTGGAGTGTCTTGGTTATGATGTTGAACCGAACCGAGATCTGATGACTGTGAGGGCCACGTCATATGAGTCACATCATAGTCATCCTCACACATCAGTGCTCCTCCACTCAGTCATCAGGTGTTAGTTTGTCACCCTCTGCTCTCACACGCTCTGTTTACAACGTCAGATAGAAACTGATACTGTCACATCTGTTAACCCTTCCTCTTCACATGTGCAGTATGTTGCGTATGTTATACACACTGTATGCATTTTTGAAATACTTCCTCAATGGCCCTGAGCTGTATGTATTATACACACATGATGAGCTGGTGCAGCCTTCACTGTCCTGTCAGACTCAGGCGTGCAGACTGAAACACCAGTACTTCTCACTGGTCGTTTTGGCCGATGTTACATTATACAAAATAACTCATCATTAAGAATAACGTTTCCAAACAAAGTATTCAAAATATTTCCATGTGATATAATATGAAATAGCTCAATGAGGGAACACTGGACAGAGGACTGTGATGTCAACTGTGGTGTCAGCGCAGCTGGAATAATATAATATACTTTACTTGCATTCTTGGTTGAATCCACCTTCAAGATGGAGCTGAAGAGGGACATTATCCTGGCTTTGTACTCGTCCAGCTGTTTCAGGATGCCATTACGACACCAGCAGCATCAAGAGAGGGGGCCTCTGTGATAGTGGTGGGAGCTGCCCGCTCAAGGCCCGGTATTGGTCACAGATGCCAAACTTCTGGATTGGTCTCCGCATCCAGGAGTTTGAGTGCATCTCCCACATGTGTAGCCCAGGTAAGCACCGCAGCCCAGAGTGTGAGAGCTCAGCTGTGCAACCACCCTGATGTCACATGACAACCCCCAGAGGCACAACAGCAACATATTCTGCAGCCACATTAAAAAATGTGTTAATTGTAAACAATATATAGCACGGGCATATACAGTACTGTACAAGTGTTTTAGGCAGGTGTGAAAAAATGTAAACCGTAATCTAAGAATGCTTTCAAAAATATAAATAATGGGTGCTCACACCAAATATTGATTTGATTTAGATTTAGCTTCTGTTCATTCACTGCATTTTGTTAATTGATGAAAATAAACTATTAAAAACTACCTTTTTTTTTCATTTTGAAAGCTTTCTTAGTTTACGGCATTTTTTCCCACCCCTGCCTAAAACTGGCTCAAACTTTTGCACAGTACTGTTTATAGCACATATTCAAAATATAAAATTATACCCCGTCAATAATAAACGTTATATGCGTTTTTCGATATTTACATGACATTAACAGTCAATTTATAGAGATTGAGTTGTGTACATAATTGTTTGTCAATAGTTTTTGATGGTTATTTTGAGGATCTTTTATAATTCCAACACGTCCGCCAGCACCTGAAGGCATCACAGCTCCGTTCCGTCTGGCCAATCAAAACGCTTTGGAGCGGTCACGTGATAAACCCAACTAGTAAATTACAATTGACTTGAGAGTTTTGCAGATAGTCGGCCACTTCTCGATGTACAGTCACTCACGGCGGACAAGTTTTCGTTTGTTTTCTTAACGGAAATGCAGTCAGGTTTTCTCTGGCACTCTTAAGCAAAGTGTTGTTTGGATATCTTGGCCATTATGTCAGTAAACCGCCGAGCAGGTGAGTTTAAATACCGTTTTTTTTTTTTTTTTTTTTTTTGGGCTGTGCCAGCAAAGCAGTTTATGACCCTGGTCGACTGTTTTCACCGGGGCAGCAGCAGCATCACTTTTCATTGTAAACTGTCCGGGAAAAGAAACGTTGAGGTCGCGTAGTTTTCGTTGTTGTCAGAGTTTTGGAAACATCATCCGTGGGTTTACTTTGTCTAACGTGTTTGTTTTCATTTGTATTTTGCTTTGTTTTTATGAAGATGTGCGACAGCGGTTCCATGTAATGACAGATAACTGCTATTTCACAAATACTGCGTTAAGCTAAGTTAGCTAACAAAGTTGTTCAACGTAACAGTCACAGTTTAAAGTTAAAGTGAAGGAAGACTCGCTTAAGACATGAAATACCCTCTGGAGGAGTTGACAGTTGTGTTTACTGAAAGCTCAATGCTTAATGTTAACGTATTACTGTAAATCAATGACATCATACTGGTTTACTACACATGACTTTACTACAGTTACAGTACAGATTCATGGTTTTGAAGAGGGGACCCCCCCCACCCACTCACACACATACACACACACATAGACTTGCAGAGAGACTGACAATCACACATAATCATCCTCTGTCTGTCTTTGTACAGCCTTCCAGGGACCAGGGCTGTACCCCCTGTAAAGGGTGGCAGCTGCACTGGCTGCTGCTGGGATGCTACGGAAGAGCAGCAGCAGTGGTGGCAGTGGGGCAAATCACACCCAGGGTCTGCCACGACACCTCTCCAAACCTCTCACAGGATCTCTGTCAGCCGGATCCGCCAGGACCTTGGATATGGGCCGCAGCTCGAGGAACCCAAACCCCCTGAGCAGCATGGGGCTGTCGTCCCGGCTGGTGGGGGCACCGGGAGTGGACCCGGAGTATGTGATGCAGCTGGTGAATGATGTGCGGTGGTTCGCTGATGTGCTGCTCAACCTCAAGGATGCTTTCCAATCTAAAGGTGAGTTCAAGGGGAGCTGGAATGTGGGGGAGTTTGTGGAATGGCTTTGGGGGGGGGGGGTATATTGCATTGCATTTTGCATATTCAGTGCAATATATGTGTCCTACTTCAGTTTGGATTTTTCTTTGGATATCACAGAAAGACTGTGTTGCATTCAGGTGATTGAGGTGTAAGTTACTTGTTTTTTTTTTAGTTGGGTAAGTTCTCGATATGTTATCAGGCATGTCTGTTACCTACTGGTCCACAGAGGCTACTGTCTTACTTATCTTTATCTCTTCTACAATGCATTTCTCCTATTTGCTGAAAGAAGCCCTTGCTCTTTGTACTGAGGCACTTACATGAAAAACCTGATGTTTGCCAATTTGCTGTGTAGATAGTTGAAATTCCTATCCAGCAAATTCCTTCATAGATATACTGGGAATGTATTGACAGAAAGTCATGTTGTGTTTGTTTGACTAGTGGCCCACAGGAATAATGAATACTAATGTGTAAACACACCTTAAGCTTTTGTAAACATTGTCTCATGAAGGGAGCAAAACAGTGTGTACATTTCCCCTGACTCACAGGTAGGTATACCACACACACCAGACCTGTAATTGTCCTGTTGTTGCAGATAGGTTTGCCATTGTGACAGACGGCAAGAACCACCTGTGGAGCGTTAGTGCAAAGTGTGAGAACAGCTTTGCTGCTGGCACGGACATACTAGAGCGTCTTAACAGCCACACTTAACCACAACACCCGAGTGCACGCGTAGAGCAGACAGAGGTTGCTGACTTTCTGCCTGTTTTTCACAATTGGTTTTGGTGGCTTGGCCCTTGTTTGCAGTCATGCACAAACAGTCTGCCACACAAATGTACACAAATATAGCAGCATAAACACTGGTGACAACTTATATGTGTGTATGACATTTTGATTGATCATAAAAAAATGTGGAATTGAAATCATGAAACTGCTAATGTTATGTTTATGAAATGCTTAATATCAGTACCTTCTATATTAACACATCATTGAATTTACATTTCAGTTTCTGTTAATCGTTAATTGACTGAAGTTATTTACTTCTCAACAATCCATACAGTGCGGTTGCCGTGGTTGCAGCTACTATTGTGCCTACTGTCCTGCTAAAAGACACATACCTTCACACAAACACGCTGCACACTGGGGTCCAACTGAAGCTCTGGCAGTGGGAGTGAGTTGTTTAGCAATTCCTCTGGCTGGAGGAGTGAGGCCTCTGTGAGTGAGCTTTGGCTTGCGTCACGCTGAGTGTAGTTCTGAGCCATCACAAAAACATTTGGGATATCTGCCTCTCCGTTTTTACAACGGCTCCTATTATTCAGCAGGAGGGTGGATCATGAAATCATACCATATGACCCTATCATGTCATTCAGCTATTTGTCAGCTAGATAAGCAGTTTTATTTTTGTTTTTCTTTTCTCGGAGATGTCGACACAAATGACATGGTGGAGTAAAACATGAGAAATGCTGCTACTATAATGTGGTTTGCAGGCCAGTCAAAAGCATACACTGAGTCATTTTCATTACTAATGCATAACAAAGAGCGGTGGGAGATGGCCGTAGTTTACGAAAATGTGTTTTGTCAACAGTCCTCCCAGGTTTAAATACACACTGTGATCCGTGACTGCCAATAACACTGAATAAGCAAGCAGGGAAAAGAAAAAACGGTTTGGAGCTTTTTACCACTTTTGTAGAGGAGATTCCAGTTTCACATACACTTATAATCACATGTCCTGTTAGTGTTCATCATTCTGGCTCCTGTTGGGCCTGTACCGTTCCTGAAGACCCTAACTCTGTTGAAGACTGAGTGGTTTTCATGTAAAAACAGGTTCATGTAATCTTAATGTCTGAATGCCCAACTATTCATAGACTTACAGAAAAGATTCACGTGAACTAAGTGTATTTTGTCATCAAGTTTTTTATTTGAAGTAGAAACAACATCAGCTTAACAACATTCAGCATAATTGTGATTTGATTATCTATATCAGTATGGGTACATCTTGTCGTGTGTGTGTGTGTGTGTGTGTGCATCCATAATTGGATTGGATTGATGACTTGTGTGTTTTTGTCTGAGGGGTCGGAGAGGTTAGAGAGTCTGAAAGAGCAAATGTCAATGGCTGTTTTGTCCTGATATAGAATAAGTCTCCATATTCATTTTATCTGTAGTATTGGGACATTAGATGCACAACACAATGGTGAACTATCCATTGCTGTTTGCTGTAGTTTACTACTTCAGAATAATCCAGTTTAACAGACATTTGTTGTCATCTCACAAATAGATGACAATCGCAGTGACACACAGGACTTACATCCACACAGACTTCAGTTAACTCTGTTTGTGCTCCATGTTTCATACAAGAAATGTAGCAGCTCAAAGTGTGTTACAACAAAGAAATGACATGCACTTTGCACATAAATATGAAATGAGATGGAGCAATCATGACGTAATCATGTCAGTAAAATAGCACATGTTTGCCTTTTGCTCGAAAAAGCTGAGTGCAGGTCTGCATGTAGCTGAGGAAGAAACGAGGCAGGCGAGCGAAGTGAGGAGGAGGTTAGCCTGGCACATGCCAGCTCCCGTGTTGTTCTTTTCATACTTGAGAAACGCTGTCACTGGAGCACTGTGAGAAACCAACATAATGCTTTTTTTCTTTTTGCTTTTTCTTTTTTTTTTGCTGACAGGCGTGCTCCCTGTTGAGATCTGGCAGGCTCGCACAGAAGCAGGTTTGACTCTGTGTGTGTCACATCGCTTCTCATACAGAGAGGACTTTGTGGAGGCTTTAGCTTTGGAAGATGCTTATTGTTCCTCTCAAGGGCACCTGCCAGGTTTTAGCTGGAGGCAAAGCCTGCACGCAGCACGTCTGGCTGGATGGAAACTCACAGGGGAACTCGATGAGTGACCTTGAGCTTTTAGTAAAGCAGACCCACACCCAGAGCTTCACACCTAAAGATTCCCCCTGGGGGTCAGATTGTGGTGTAGATTTACGCTTTCTCTCATAGGAGTCACAGGAATTGTTGCCCAACAATAGCGGAGCTGTCAAAGAATGTAACCCGGGAGAAGAATGCGAGGCTGCTCGAGTTTTGACTGAGCAGGTGACCCCTGTCCCCACCTCGCTGTTGTCCTGAGACGATCTCTGTCCACTCACACGTGGCATCATCATGACACATCAGTGAACCTCACGCCGTCACTTCTACGCATGATACGGAAATGCATCATACTGTGTAATTGTATAGGAAGCCACTTAACACATTCCTATGGGATCAGTATGTAATTGCTGTTAACAATTACATTAAAAAAAAAAAAAAATCTTTAGTTGGACCATCTCCAACTGAACCACACTCACATCCCCTGGTATTACAAGCATTTTATCGTTGTAATTGCTCAGCACTGCAGGCCCTGTGTTGTAAAAAAAAAAAAAGAAAAGGGAAGAAAAAAGAAATCTAATAAAAATGTCAGTGTATTTTCCTCATCCTGAAGTTTTTATTTGAGTCTGTAGCAGACGACAAGTTGGTTTAATGGTTTTAATCAGTATGAAAAAGGAGTCCTCCACACACAGAGCCGCGCTGCTGTCCCCCTCCCATCCCCCCACTCTCCTGCATACTCGGCATTCCTTTAGAACAAATGTTCACTTGTAGCTATAGTGCCTTCAATAGACTAATGGTAGGTGTGAAGCCGATTGGCTGTGAAAACTGAAATAAATTCACCTTTAGACGTGTGGACATATCTGGAAAGAAACAAAAAAACAGAAAACATCTTTCATTGAGACGCGTCAGGGAAGGAAAGTGGAGCAATCGTTCCTGTTTCTATGGAATTCAAGGAAATATCTCAGGCGAACAGCTGCAGGTCTTGAAACAGATTCAACATGCAAAGTATATGTTTTTTGAGTCAACACACCAGCAGTCACATGATGCATACAGGAGAAAGACTTGTCTCTTTCTTTATTAATAATCAGTTCTTTCCCTTTGTCTTTTATTTATTTTTTATTTTTTTTACAAAATGCCACAGTTGCACAATCTGATATAGAAAATCTTTGGTCCTGTTGCGTCACTATTTCACATCTTTGTTTTGCTTTTATTGTATAGCGACAACACAGGAACAGAGCAACTACACCCCCCCCCCCCCCCAAAAAAAAGAAAATGCCATTTTCTTCTTCCAGAGTGTCTTGACATTTCCCACATAGTTGCAAGTAGCTCAGTACAAAGATAGCAGGGCTGAACTGGGTGAGGTTTTTAAACTTTAAATGGAGATAGCCATCAGGACACTGAGAACTGACTTTCTATTTCCTTGAACGTTTCTGTGCTTACTGCGTCATTTCAGCCACAGGTTTCACACTGACACTTCTACAGTTCCAGGTCGGGGAAGAACAAACATCTCACAGCATGAAGCTAGAAGCTTATTTACTCGACGTATGCCGTGCATTGTATAGTTTGTTTGACCGCAGATAAAATCGGGAGCATGTTACCTCCCATTTATGCGACAGAACAAAACTTTCTTCCAACAGTGCAATGTTGAGAGAAGAGGCATCAGATGTCTGTGAATGAGGAGGAACGTGTCGAGCTGACTCACTACGTCTGTGTTTCACTATGTGGCTTTCTTCAACTGTTGGTGTCATCCTGACACTCTGATAAGATCTGGCTGTACTCCAGTTAAAATGCATTTTTCAGTGTTTCACGGTATCACTGTTGTCCAGGTGTGCTGGCTGACAGGAGGGCCGACTCCTCTTGTAGAGAAATATGAAAATGTTCAGGAACTGGTTGGTTGTATTTTTACTCACAGACTCATTCAGCTGTTTATTCATGGATGTGTTTTCCTCTCCGCTCAAGAGACTTTGAATTGCAGTTGTATGGTAATTGGGCGTGTTTGTGTGCGAATAATTGAGCCGAAGGGACTGAATTTATGTCCTTTAATTGGGCTTATTAGCGTTCGCGTCAGAATTGACTTGCTTATAAACTCATTTTGTCGAATGAGGCCAGTTTTCAGGTTTGAGCCTCAGTTTACCAGCCATAAAAAAACCACCAGTAGCCTATTCAAAATATACCCAGCAATGGCCACCACAAATATCTCCCCTTTCTCACACAAGTGCCCCCTGTGCCAGCTGAAGTGGCCACTTGCGGGTGGTGCCTTCAATCAGGAGAAAAGCCGAATTCTAGCACATAATAGTTTAATGGCCTGCCGCTCTTAGAGAGAAAGAAAGGAGAGATTTGTTGGGCAGTAACTTTCCCCTGTGATGCTGAAGGATGTTTTTGTGCAAGCTTGTGGTCGGGGTGTGTTTCCTGGGGTGGGATTTATGGTTATGGGCCCTAGATGTTTGTGTAGGAGATTGGTCATGGCGAGCGGCGGATTGGCCAGTGGAGCTCCCGCTAGCAGTGTTGGGGGGGAGGTGGTGTCACTCGCTGGCGACCGGGGCAGATGTGCTGAAATTTACAACTGTGCATCAGGTCTGTGCATGAGGCTTGTGATGCTGCTCTGTGAGTCAGGCTGTTGTTTTTCTTTGTAGAAAACCAAAAATGGCGTTAACAGTGTTATGTCTGCTCAGCTGTGGATGAAGAGACACAACAATGACTTACAGTTATGCCTGTCCTGACAAATCTTCATTTCGGAAAGCTTCATTTCTCTCTGGCCTCGTACCGTCGTCTCTAACTCACTCCTAAACTGTGTTCAGGGACATAATTAATTCAGGTAGTTGGGGATTTATTTGCTAAACCTTGTTCTGCCAACCTTGAGGTGAAGTCATCCTCAGTCTATGTACTGACAAACGGAAAAAGACACACAACACGTTTCCTTGTTCCTGGTAGCAGTGCAAGTTGATTTTGTGTCATTTTTCAGACAAGACTGTGACATTGTTTGTTTCCATCTTGTCAGATGTGAAGTTTTGCTGTCTTTACTTTTACTCATTTGGCAGACGCTTTTATCCAAAGCAACTTACAAGTGAGGTTTTCTTTTTATGTGCTTGTATATTCAATACTTTAGGACAAAGCAGACAGTTTGAAAGTCAGGTAAAGTTTGACTCTTTAAAAATAAAAGGGTCAATGTGTGGCCTCTATTACCTGTTTTCCTTTTCTGGTCTCCTAGTGTATCAGATAGACATCTTGTTTCGCACCTGCTCCAAAGTCCCCCAAACATGTAATGAAGTGTTTAAAGCATTAGCCTGTCCAGTGAAGTCCGGACCCCACAGAGTGTAGTTCACTAATAGGCCCGAGAGCAGGTAGCTGTTTATGGAGTGCCTGCTGTTTACTGTCTGTGTGATGTCTGGGGCCTGTTCTGTCTCCAAACAAGGCATGGGAAAGACAGAGAGGCACCCAGCACTGGGCGCTTGTTTGGACAGAGGGGGAAATTAGTGTTTGGAGATGGAGTCCTGACCAAACAATTCCACCTGTCGCAGATCAGGTTGCAGTCGGTCAGCTCTGCAATGCAAGCAGAGTCCGTTACAGTGAGTGTTTAATGTTTTCCAGCCTCGCCGTTTGTGATTGAAGAGGCTTGTGGTGGATAATCCGAGTTTAGTTTATTTAGTCCTGACGGAAAGGCACAAAAAAAAAAAAAAGCATCAGTTTTCCATGTGGTGCATTCAGGGTCACGGTTGAGGGTTTGTACAGAGAGCAACACGTCACCATCCTGGAATGAGGTGGACTGATCTAAAAGAAAATCTGAAAATCATCTGCCTCCATGAGTGTAAATCTGTCACCCTCCCTCATACTTGCAAGGAGAGGCACGGGGGGAGGGAGGGAGGAGAGATGCTGCCGCAGGAGAAATGCAGCCTCCCTGGCCTCCCAGTAAAAAAAGCCCTGTGGCTGTTTCCCAAGCAGCGCTGTGTCACCAGAGCTGCCAAGGCTTGTTTCATGTCGAGCAGATCGCGTGTCCAGACAGGCCAGTTGATTGCCTGTTGTTATCAGTGGGGGTAGCAGAGGCTGCAACCTCTGTCAGGCCACCTGAAGATGTGGATTAGATTGGTCCCTCTCTGCACCAGACACACAATGAGCTTTGTTAGACACAATGGCAGACCCCCCCCCCCCCATCCACCCACACACCCACACACTTAATTTAAGGGGTGACATTAATTTAAAAGGCAAACGTTTGAATTACTGTATTGAAGCTGAGGTTGAGTCACCACTTGAGTCACCTGCAAGGATTTGGAGGAGACGTTGGTGTTTGTAACACACTCGGCTCTCAGATCGAGAGAGAGCTGAGAAAGCAGAAGTGCTTTATTCTTCATGGATTTTTTTGGGAAAGATTCGGATGAGGAAGGTTCCCATAACTTTCCTTGGAAAAATGGCCGCTAGTGGAGTTAATTAGAAGTGACATGACTTCACTCTAACAACCTTTAGCGGTTACAGGGGCTGAATAACAACATATTTCAACTGATGTTTGGCTCGAACAACGTCGTTCATGAACTTCTACATTATTTAAGAATCATAGATTTATTATGAAGCACACAGAGGCTCATCTGTATGCGGTTAAGAGAAGGCTTTACTTGCTCCGTGCTTCTTTTTAATGTGTCGACATAAGGAGCAGCAGATAGATTAAAGTTCAAATGGTAATTGAATGGAGATGACACAGGCCCAAGACAGTAAACCCGGGGAGGCTGTGGACCTCTAGCCTGGTGACTTTTTAATTCTAGATTAAATTAACAAAGTTATCTGTACAGTTCGAGCTTAATCCACTTACAGTAATTGTATTTTTAACACACGGCTGTCAGGAGTTGTGTGAAACAACAACAGCAGCAAAGAAAAGGACGAGAACATGAGGCAGACACGTGGATCTGCTGCAGCATCACAGGTGAAACCCCCAGTAGTCAATTAGAAGTAAGCGTTTCCTATGTTGTCTCATAATAATGCCATTAAATCCATCAATCTTTATCTATATACAAAACATATCTCTCTAGTATTATAATGCGGTGTATTGTCATCTACTCGAAATATTTGTTAAAGTAATTGTTATTTTCCTAAAAGTGGGGGAGGTCTTGATCTTGTCAGAGCTAAACGAAGCAGACCGAGCGTGAAGCGTGGCTGGGACACCGGCTCATCCCACCACTGTAAAAGAAAGACGAGGCGGCCTTGAGCTGCGTTGGCGTCGGCGGGGGGTTTTCCTTCAAACAATATGGCCCAGCTCCATGCTTCAGTGCTGTTATCTCTACCAAAACAATGGCATGGTCCCCACAATCAGCCACAAATTTCCAGTGCGCTTTTTTTTTGATGTCATTGTTGTGACAAAACCACTCACCGCTGCCTCACGCCACACTGAGCACAGATCCTCTCACATAAATTCAAAGGGCGACGCTGTTTGTGGTCAGTATGAGCTGTCACCCCAAATATGACCTTGTTTTGATAACTTTATTCCCATTACTGATTGATAAATTGATTTCTTTTGTTAGAATTTTTTTAATCTGGGGTTTTTGGGGTGAAGAATTAACGATGATCTGAGTAGCCTAATCTGGAAGGTCAAGTCGTGTGCACTAAAAAACAAATTATTAGGCAGCTGTAACAATATAGTCTCAACTTTTTGGCTCGAGTCCATAAGAATTCAGTATTCGTTTTTATTTTCTGTCACATTGCAGCAGCAAAACAGACATTACATTACATTAGAGCTAGAAAAAAAGCCTTTGGACTGGGTTTGACAGTTCTGCATTAAAGAAAAGACGGCCTCTAATGAAGTGCTGCGGGAAATTAGCACTGTTTTTTAGACAGCTCCCTGTTCCCGGGCCCTTTTGAGGTGTGGTGTAAAATGTTTTGGCGGAGTAGATGTAAGAAGCTGTGCTGTCATTACTGTGGACACGGTCTTTGTGCACACTGTCAGTGTGTGTGGATCATTAATTAAAATTGCTGGCTGGCTTCATTTGTTTGTGTGAGTGTAAACCTGCACATTTGTGTGACAGCTGGCAGCGTGTGGCAGTAAACAGACGAAACATCCACTACTACCCCGATCCATGGAAAAGATTGGTAGTGGTCCAGCAGATCAGCTCAGGACATCCCTCCTGTCTTTGTTGCCACAACATCACAGCCATTGTTATTTCCTCACAATCTGTATCCCATTCGCCTTTCTGCAGAACACATTAGTCTAATTAAATTCCTTACTTTTCAAAGGAGAGGGAAATGAGTGATCCCTAACCTACACCACTGCTACACTTTCTGTCATGCAAAGGGAAAATCCTCAGGTGTGCTCCTCATTAGGACGGGCACTCGCATGCTGATAGACGACCCACGCACTCGTCTTTGATAAGAAAATCTTCAAACGCCCAGTGAGCTAAAGAAAGATACCCCCAGTGACCACAACTGAGAAGGAGGGTTAAAAGGAAGGGGGAACGGTGCTTAATGAAGGCCCATTGTCGGTGTTGGAGGGTGGGGGACTTCATAGTGTGTGTTGTGGGGTCAGGGACCTCTTGCCCCGGGGCAGGGGAGCAAGTGAGCCCTCTGCTCTACAGGATGCTAATCTTGAGGGGTGGAAGGTGAGGATTAGGATTGGATGGATTTTTCCCAAAGCGACATGGATGCTGTTACATACGTGTAATTTAAGTTTTTATAAACTTTCACGTTCAGAGCGTGTCCTCAAGAAACATCCTGTGTCTGTTTTCTCCTGCTGTTCATGAAATAATGTCACACATGGTTTTGGTTTATGTGTCAATTGTGGATTAAGTCTCATCTGTTTTACACCGTCCAATTCAATTAGTGGATGTGTGTATGAATAAGAGAGGAACACACACACACACATTCACACACTCGCGGGCTCTCATTTTCATTCCCTCTGTAATTCCTTTTAACGTTCCAATAAATTCAGTCTCTCATCTCACCCGGCTGCCTGGTGGAACGGCCTTGATGAAAAACAGATGGCTTCTCTGTTTCCAGCCGGTGCCCTGGCTTCTTCCAAAAACAGCCAGTTAGACATGAACTCACCTATTGTCTGGTGCCAACTCGCAGTGGCTCTGCTGATTAACCTGCATCAGACCCTGACACGGGCTGTCTTCCTGTTGACTGGAGAAAATCCATCATGTCTCTATTTGTATTTTCCTTTCTTGTCAGCTTTCTCTCTCTCTCTCTCTCTCTCTCTCTCTCTCGCTCTCCCTCTCTCCCTCTCTTTCTCTCTCTTTCTCTCTCTTTCTCTCTCTCTCCAAACCCCAGGAGCTTAATTTTCTGTAAAACACACAGCAGCACTGTTTCAGGAAGAGCTGCAGGGATTCTTCTGAAAAAAAAATCCCCATATAGAAGAGCTTTGAAGTCTGGAAAACTTTTTGGCTAAACATAAAAAAAAAAAAAAAGTTAGTGTGGTCATGTTCTTCTTCACCCCTTTTCCCTGCTTCTACAGGAACTACATGCCATTCATAGCAGAATTACTGATGAATCTGATCTGAGTGACCTGAATGCATTTTATACATTCTTCTCCACTTCAAGTGTCATCAGTGAAACTTTGACTACGTCAGAAAAGTCCAAGATCTCCCTCAGCGTCTCCTGCCCCTCACACTGTCTGCTTCTGATTGCTTGCATAATAGTTACCATGTGTGCCATGTTAGTCGCCTCTAAAATTTAATTTCTTCACCTTAAGCTCGGCCGCCTCGTCGCGGTTTACAAACTGTATACATGCACACATGCAGACTTTGTGCGGCACTTGTGTTTACTGTATTTATGGCGCTTAAAGCAGCCAGTAGGCAAATAAATATGACATTTAAATGTGTTTTAACATCGACCAGAGACTCAGACATGTCGACAGGCACGGCGTTGGATGCTATGCAGATAAAAAAAAAAATCGGTGTTATGTCAAGCCTCTCCTTCAACCACAGAAGCAGCAGAGCGTCATCATTTCTATACTCATAATCACCTTCACCTATGTAACGTGAGGGAGACATAGTAACATGTTTGTAATTATATGGGCTGCCTCTAGTGTGCAAGGTGTAACGCTCTGCCCGGGCGGAAGCAAAAAAAAAAAAAAGTTGCATCACATTCATTTTGATGCAACCAAGTGTCACTGTCTCTCAACCACAGCTGTCTCCGTCCACACACACCCACAACATAACAGTGTGTGGGTTGTCTTTTATTTGCCCTGCAGGAAGTGCAGTCTAGATCAGACAAAAGGTGACAACTTAGCTTCATAGTTTCAAAATGACTCTTATTTGCCAGCTAATGTGTGTGGCAATGGCAGAAGGAATGCCAGGAATTAATTTGACACTGGATAACCTGTGACTCAAAGGTGCAGCCTGATGGTGGTGACTTTGACTAATAGAGGAAACTCATTAAACGACCCATGGTAGTTGGGTTTCTGATGACTGAAGCTTTTGTTATGTCGTCATACTTATAAGACTCAACTCAAATGACACTCTTTTTTTTTTTTTTTTTTTTTTTTTTTTTCCCCCAGGGTTAGAAAATCTGGAAGGTCTTCAGCAGGTGGTGCAGGAACGTCTGGCCGAGTTGCTCCGTGTCCTCAAGGCTGTCATCGGCAAACACCAGACCCTGAACTCCGTGGACATCTTGGGAGCAGCCGGCACGGTCATTGCCAAGGTCAAAGGTCAGTACTTAGCTTGTCAGCATGCATGGGTGCACGCAGACATGCGGGTAAACACACACGGGCGCCCAGATGATGCTCAAATGTCTTGGCATGAAATCTTGCACTACCGGTTCAGGCTGAGGGGTCCACGTCAGTCCGTCAAACCAGAGTGGGAAATACCTCTAACGGGGGTATTTTTATTGATTTCTGCTCAGTTAGTGGTGTGTTTGTGAAGAAATTCACCGTGTGAGAGGTTATTACTCCTTCAACAGCAGATACACTTCCCGTCCCCCTGAGTGAATACAAACAAAAGGAATCTCAACCCATGGGTTGATCTGCTAGAAATGCGATCCACTGCGAGGGTAATTCTTCACTTGACTTGCACACAAGAATCTCTACACGGCTGTAATTTGCATTCCATATTTCAGCAGGAGCAGAGGCCCCTCGGGCAGGCTGCTCGTCAGCCAGGCACATCCACGTCTCCTCATTCTTTTCTCCCGTGTCTCGTGAGGTGAAGGTCGTCCAACAGCTCACCTGCCCCGTCCCTGTATATCTTAGAGTTGGTGACCTACTCCTCAAGAATGCCCCAGAATGCATGTTGGCAATCCTCAGCTCGCTGAGTGGTGCTTCGGATATGTCTAGAATGCATAAAGGAAACAAAGGGAGATTCAGCTTTAGATCTGACAAAGGAATGGCACTCACAGTGTTGTGACAAGCTTAAATAGCACAGACTGTAATGTCAGTGACAGGGTGGAAAACAATAACTGTAGGTGTCTCATCACGTATGGAGATTTATATGACATGTTGATGACTGATTTTTTAATGGGGGCCTATAACTGACTATTAACAGATCTCAGAAGTACTAAACACGTTTTGATATTACAAATACTGATGCACATTAAACAGCTTCTTTGTCACTGCTGTTATAAGGTTCAGTTTTTCTGCCGTCGGTCACACTCATGCAGTTAATACCAGCTGTCATTTCATTTTGAAGTGTGATAGAGACCCAGGTGTCATGTCATGTTAACTCATATAAAATGGACTCTGATGAAGTTTTAAATTTGGGGAAAAGAGAACATCCTTATCGAATCAGTGCTCACTATCAGCTGAGGTGGAACTTAAATGAGCACTTCCCTAAATATGGAAAAAAAACCATGCCGCTCAAGGTTTATGACAATTTTATGGATATGAAAACATTGTTACTTCCAGATTCGAGTCTGACTGAGATATTTACGATATTGCCCACATATTAAATGCTGGTGCTGTTGTGCATTACGCCAGAGCAGTGTGTCACTGATCCTGAGCTACTGTGTCCAGTTGACAAGTACAAAACTTGGGAATGTGCCTGACCACAAGGGGGTGCTTTACATCATCGCCTCAGTCCGTGGCTGGACTTGTCCCTAATGGCCAGTAGGCAACACTGGGACGGCAGAGGCCGACTGAAAATCAGACTGATAGTGGAGTGAATCAGTGAGACGTCAGAGATGGAGACTCAAAGGTTTGGATGATAACAGGTCTTGTGTGTCTCTCTGTCTTCAGAGCGTGTTGTCTTTTCATTCATGTTGCTCTTTGATGCTTGGTCATGACACTCAAAGCATTTGGACAGCTGCCAGACCATACTGGGGAAAAAAACAACAACAAAAAAAAAACACCCCCACACCCTCCCTCTTCCAACACATGGTTGCCTAACCAGTTTCAAATACCATTCACTGTACGTGTCGATGTCGTACAGTCAGACCCTTTTTCCTTCCCTTGTTTTGTTAATTTGACACAGTTGACACATTTTAATAAACCTGAAAATGTACCAAAGACACGTTGAGGTCCACGCAGCTCTATGATACGCAGGGTTTTTTGTTCCAGACAGACACAGCTATTGTTGTGTCGCACCACCTCCTCCTCAGTTTATGTGTCATCAAAGATATGATCTTTGCAAAGGCCCAAACCAGAGCCAGACTTTTTAAGCAAATGCTCATTCTCCTGTCTGCTGACTGAAAAGCTGCACAACACCCTGCAATAAACGTGTCAACATGCTCAACTTCTGTCCCTCTTTGTCTGGAGAGGAAGCTAGCAGCCGACAGAGCATATTTGTTAACAAACATCATGTGTATGCAAATTAATTTTTGCATCTCTATGTAGATAAACCTGTTATAGGTTGGTGTAATTGATCTTTGAAAAGCACGCTGCTCTGCAATAATGGTTTTTCCTGCATTTTAAATATATGTTTCAGTTTCTTTTCCTAAAAACTCACAACGTTAATTCAGCAGGAAATCATGTAGCGTCACAGCAGAAAAAAAAAAGGATTTTTTAACTCACTCGAGGTATTTTTCAGGGGTTAATTGTCCCAGTTTCAGCTCAAGCGTGAGAAAACAATGGCCCCTGTGCTTGAATGATGCGGTTTCCATGTTTCAATTGTGACAAGGGGGGCAGAGCTCGGGAATCATTGTTAGGAGACCCACAGGATGTCCTGAGGAAGAAGTCAGCACAGAGTTGTACACGAGCACTCAGGGCCAGGGAGGTGCATGGCAGGGAGGCTCGCTCCACTGCATCTCCTCAGACTCTTGGTGTCTCCCTGGAACGTGGGGGTTGCCTCGCCAGCCCAGGATGCCATGACCTTTCTGCACTTCTTCATAGGTGGGGAGTTCTCCGTCACCCAGCCACCGTTGGTACGGATTGACTTTGCTCTCATGAAGAGAAAATGGAAGCACAAGAGCTAGCAAGCAGTCTTGAAACTAGAACTGGCTAGAGTCTTTTTTTTTTTTTTTTTTGAGCTTTTCTTGTCTTGGTTACAAGACGTTGATTCCAGGTGACAGGGAGAAAAGGTAAGACTCGTTACAATTCTCTGTAACGTTACGTGTCACAGAGCTCAAGCTGTGTGAGTGTTTCCTGTGGCAGGGCAGACAGGAAGTAGTCGGATTTCACTGCCTGTGTTTTTGGTTCCTCTGACTACTTTCTGCGAGTCCTCTTGCTGAGTAAACTGTTTTCAGAGGAGGAAAGCGTTGTGTGTGTGTACGCATTTACGGAAATTTGTCAAACCTCGATGGCCTCACGGCTCTTAACGGCTCAATAAATCGCTGGATATCTGCACAATCAACATGAAAGATGATCAGTGGACTTGTATCATATTGGAACGAAGGAGGGAAAATTTGGGATTGTTTCTGAGCGTGTCCATCCTTGAAGATCCTTGAAGCTGCTCCAGAAGACCGTTTTGTTTTGGTAGGAAGATGTGCCCATGGTACATGTCACGGATGTGGTTCTTTCAGAGCATTTAGTTTAAAACCCTTGACCCTGCGTCGCTGCCTAGAGGGGTTGACTTTTGCTCTGTCATTGAGGAGCATGTTAACACTTGCTTGAAACAACTATAGCCCCTGTAGAGGCGATAAACCACTCACCGCAGAGCGTAAATGGTTAAAAATGGTCTCAAATGATTGTGATAGCAACAAGTGCTGATTAAGACAACGCTATGGGGCAAGTAACATGCACTCAGTCTGCATTGTTGTAGGTTTAGAAATGAAATGTAGCTCTTTTGTTCCACTTGCATGACATTTATTTTCTCCATTGACCGTGTGTTTATGACATCTGTGATTAAAACGTCATCGCCCACCAACTTGAAGGCCGAGTCATGTAAATACCTTTGTTGAAAGATTGAGCTTGCATAAACTGGTTTGTAACACTGTTTTATTCTGGCTGACACTCTTGTGTGCTTTATCACTCTCTACAGGCGTTAACTTCAAGGAAGTGAACCCTGAAAACAAAACAGCTATATTTGGCGAGATACACACATCCATTGACACTTTGGCTTTCACATTCGGCAATGTGTAAGTACATGGGTTTGTTTGCCTTTTCAACACTGCTGGGTTTTTTTTTTATTACTGTTTTGTGGTGTGGGCAAGAGAAGTGTTAGTGAGATCTCAGCAAACAGATTTAAGCTCTCTACTTTTGTCAGACTTCATCTTTTTAGGTCTATATCTAAGGTTTGACTCATTTCCTTTGCCTGAATCATCAGTTGGACGAACAAAATACTTGAGATGCGTATCTACAGGCCCCTCTTTACTGAATAGGCTGCAATTTTGACATATATCTGCTTCCACACTTTTGCCCCTCAGAGTTTCTGACTTCCTTATGGGAGATGTGGACAACGGCTCAGGGTTGGGGATCCCCCAGACCAGGAGAAGCAGGGTGAGACACTTATCTGTCTTTTTCCGTAGCTTTCAAACCCAGCCCTGTCTCTTTTCTTTTTTTTTTTTTAAGCTTTGTTTTGAAACATGACAGTTTTTCAAAAGGGTGCACTTAAAGGGGCAATTTTACCATGTCTCCATTTAAAAAAAGCCTCAAAGGCTTTGCTTTCTGTACTTAATTGGGGGTGCTGAGAGCCCAGCTGCTTGTGATGTCTGACTTTGATTGTACGTCTCTTATCCCCCTCCTTTTAATCTAAAATGTCTTTTTCACAGTCCTACGACAACCTCTCCGTGGATCCCGAGGGATATGTTTCAGAGAAAAGTGACCTTGTGGGTAAGTGTTATTCACAGTTTTCATTTACCTCAGAGCAAAGTGGCTGTAAAATAAATTCATTCTCAAATGTAATAGCTGTTAAGAGCCGTCACTTTTTTTTTTCTCTATAACACAAAAACTTGGTTTGTAGGCCAGGGCAGCCCCTAATGTCAGTTTGTGAGTTAGCTGAGTGATTTAGGCTCTGGACCCTTGAATGCCTGAGGTAGACCCGCCCTAAACCTCTGCTTCCACCCCTGTTATTTCTGCAGCTTTTTTCATACTAGCTGCTCGTTTTCTCCCTCTCCGTCCACATATCTGACATTCCTCGCCTGTTAAGCTGTAGTTCCATGTGGGATGGGAAACACATGGGGCTTCTGTTGAATCAGATGGCAGGCTTCTGCGAGAGGTGTATCGCAGTCTAACCAATAAAAACAAAATAATGCTGTCGGACTATTTTTGAAGATACCCAGCACTTTTACATCCTCCTACACTGTCAACTTCAATTACCTTCATGTTTTTGTTTTGTTTTTTTCCTTTTACCGCCCACACACATCTGTAGGGATAGTCAATCCGAGACGCATCGGTCCAGTACTTGGCAGTTCTGTCGATACCACGTGTTTCGATTCATCTTGTTTTAATATCAGCGTCTCCTCTGCTGACTCCACAGGCCCAGAGGTACCACTGTCACGGGAGGAAGAGGTCGACCTGACTCTGCTGAAGAATGACAGTGGGGTGGAGTCTGCTCTTCTCTACGCCAAGGCCTGGTCCAAGTATATCAAAGACCTTTTGGCCTGGATGGAGAAAAGGATGGCCATGGGTGAGACTCTCAGACTGTTAACGGGGCACTTGTTTGCAAACAGAGGGTTAGGGCATTACACTAGATGTAATGAGAAAGGGCAGGATTAGTGGTAACTACATTTTTGTGGTTAAAAAGTTCACCTAATTTCCTCTTGTTGTATGCAGTTAAGTTATAACAGAGTTGTCTCTACTTGACTCAAGGCTGAAGTAACACTAGAGAGAAAAAGACCCCTCAGTAATTGTAAGCCTCGGCTTTATAATAATGCTGTGTAAAGCCCTTTGAGACGAACTGTTTGTAAAAATGGACTATAAAAATAAAATTGCCTTGCCTTGCCTTTATCTGATTATATTAATAAGCAGACTGTGCATTTTGAGGGCTGCAACTTCACTGGCATCTCAGACACCCCACTCACATACATTTATCGAGAATCTGTAGCTATTTTTCAGTCTGTGCTGAAACTGTTTGCCACTTTGCGTTGCTGTTTCATTTTGTCCTGTTAAATAATATGTAATGTCATGTATGTAATGTAATAACTCTAATCAGTTCCTGTATGACTTGAATATGGAACTTCTGTTTTTTGGGGCGATCATTGTACAGTTAAATGAAATACACTTTACATGTTTATGCAATCAGATACGTGAATAATTCCTTACCCTCTTCTCTTTCAGATATTGAGTATGCTAAAAGTTATGCCAAAATGGCCGAGTCTGCGAAGACACTGGCCAGTCAACAGGTAACCAAAGAGCTGTTCTTAACAAAACATTAACATCATTGGTGATTTGTAATTCTTCTATGATAAAGAAAATTACAGTATACACATGGTTCATATTTCTTTCTTTCATTCGTCCAAGGACTACATGCCATTCAGTGATATCTACGTTTCCACATTCAAGAAGGACATTGAATACAATCAGCTGCTCATGCAAACTGCAATGGCTCTTCAAACCAATAAATTCATACAGGTGAGAGTGAAGAAGAAGTAGACTGTCGGCTTGGCTTTGCTCCTAAATATCTATGGCATGTTTCCTTGGGGAAAAACTTTAGGCAGGTTGAAGTCCAAGCTATTTTAATTCATTTCATATACTACGTGTACATGCATCTTTACTTAACCCCAGCCCATTTTGGGTCTTTTCATTTTAACCAGAAATTTGTTGACTTTTGTAGCACCACAGGTTTCCCTAGGAAGTTTGATAGTGTTGGAGTCATCTCAAGTCTCCTTGTTTCCCTGAAAGCACCTAGTCAACAGAAATAATAATAATTCTCATCAGCTTTTTAGAGTAAAACCTGTTCAGAAACATCTCACTTCAATCGTCATCCTTTCCATCTGTCCTCAGCCTCTCCTGGCTCGTAAGAATGAGCTGGACAAGCTGAGGAAAGACATCAAGGAGCAGTGGCAGAGGGAACAAAAGAAAATGGTACGTAAAGAGTCCCTGTGGAGCTGCATGCTGTTAGATACGACGATCACCCTAACCTAACAGCTCTCTGTGTTTTGTAATAGACTAATCACAGTTCTACATTACATGCTGTAATGTTGTCGGCCAGCCAGGGGATTATCAGATACGTTAATATCAGCATAGTTAAAGTCATGCCAACTTGGCAAAAGGAAAAGAAATAAGAGGGGGTTTTCTGCTGAACTCTTTTCCCTTAGCTGTGTTTATTTAATGGATTAATGATGTGTAATGTTAGTTTTTCACTGCCCTGGCTGTTTACAGATTTGACTCTATCATTTCTCATACGCTTTCATAAGCATTGTTAAACAGCCAAAAAGGTGTGTCTGATTATATTTTTGATAACGGTTTCACACCCGTGTCACAGTGAACACATGGGCTTATGTGGCTGATCTTTGTGGTTTTGGCAGCAAGAGGCAGATGCAGTCTTGCGTAAGGCACGAGCACTGAAGGCCCAGAGGAGAGAGGAGTACCAGAAAGCCCACTCATCTACGAACCGCTCCCAGGAGGAGCAGGCTAACAATACTGGTAACAAACAGCTGGAGAAGAAGAGGAGGCTGGAGGAGGAGGCTCTGCAGAAGGTAAGATAACAGAGGGGAACATTATCAGTACCACTATCTGTCTTTACAGCAGAGCACCGCAGCTGGGTTCTTGCACATATATTTTCTTGGCAGTTCAGTGCCACTTTCACATGCTCACGGTGTTTTGTGTCTGCATCGTTTGTTTTGGTCAGGCGGAGGAGGCCATTGACCAGTACCAGAGCTGTATGGCTGACGCAGGCGTCAGGAGGATGGATATGACCAATGTGAAGAGCACCATCCTCACACAGATCAGAGAGATGGTCTTTCAATGTGACCTCACACTCAAAGCAGTGAGTATACAGTGAATGTAATAATATTAGACTGTGAACAACGTAGTGAATTAAGAAAGTGAACTTACATGTCCTAATATTGTCTAGCATTATATGGAAATATCTTAAAGTGAATGCAGTTGTATGCAAATTAGCCATCCCACAACCTGAGGTAAAAACTCGAGACTAAGATTTGCTTTTGCTACATGGGCTAACACTCCATCTACTGTATGTTTTTAATATTTTAATATGATTTAAATGGTTTGTCATATAAAGCAGCCCTGTGAGGAAACACAACTGCTTTTTTAATGTAACTCAAACTTCCTGATAATAAATGTTAGTGTGCCTAAAATGTATATGATCAAAATATTATAGTGCAGCTGTGCACAGTGTGCTACCTGCCAGCACTGTGCTTTTTCCACAAGGTCAAATTAGATAATAAGAATTGAAGATCAATGCTAATGGCAGAAGAAGTCATTCAGTGTTGCTCCAGTTTAGCACATACCATTAAGATTTGATTAATTAAGCAAAATGACAGATAATAAAGTTATCTGTTGTTCTTTTTATAAACTGAACATTCAGAATATAAGGTATATTACATGCAGGAGTGTTATACACATGTATAAAAAGGAAATAGATAACAGGCAGATATTTCTTTTTATTTTTTTATCTAGATACACAATCATTTCACTTCTCATTTATCATACATCATTCAGTCAAAGAGTCATTCAGTCACTCGCATCTCAACCTGTAATGTTAACCATAACCCTCTCCTAACCCTACAGGTGACGGTGAACTGGTTTCAGATGCAGCAGACGCAGACCGTCTCGCTCCCTCCCCACTACCAAGCCCAGAGTGACACCTCCAAGTTGTACGAACCGGGCGAATGCTATGCCGAGTTTGTCCGAAACCTGCCCAAGAATCTGCCAAAGGAGCGTCTGCTCTCTGACTCCATCTCCTCCGACAACACCAGGTACCGAAGACTGTGGCTTTGAAACTGCTATGCAAAGCATGAAATTAACATTTCCAAAGTTAGACTTAAGCCTCTCAGCTTTGTGCAAGTATTGCGAAACCTGCTTGCTACACCCTGGTATGAGCGTTTACAGCAGTTTAAACACTTTAGTCACAGGGCAGATTGTTGCAGATGCAGTGATAATACACAACATGAGACGGTCTGTATTGTCCAAAGTCACGTATTTGTATTTGTTCAGCTGTTGTGTGTAGTTTTAGGTCATTTTGGATTAAAATTCAGCTTTCAGAGAACAGTGTTTCCAAATATCTTGAAGTCGCCCCCACCCATTTACAAGTTCCCTTAGTTCTCCTTTCAGCAAAAGGTAACAGTGAGTCAGAGTGGGAGGAAGCGAGAGAGAGGGAACCAAGGAGAGACAGAGTGCATGTTGAATTTGTTGCCCTTCCTCAGGAAATATCTGTGGCGTAGGCTGAATGCAGCAGGGGAGATTGTGAGCGTGAGAGTTTGGCCCTGGTTTAGAGTTGTCCCTAAGACTCAGATTGTCAAAGCAGATTCAGCTTCTACACACACAGACATACACACAGAAACACACACAGACACACAGAAGCACTCACTACCACAAAGAAAATAAGCAGTGCTTTACAACCTCAGTTTCTTTGTGCAAAGATGATGGTGAGATGAATTATATATGTAGCTCTGCCAGCACTGGTAGTTACGCATATCAAATCACAACAAGTGTTTTGCATTTCAACACTTAACTAGTAGTAGTTGTTGTAATTATAATAATAAACTTTCTTTATGTATCACTTCACAAAACAACATTTAAAAATGCTTTGCTGCTAACTGGACAGAAACAGAGGTCACGTTTTTCATTTCATTTCAACAATAGAATCATTAGGTGAGTTTATTATAGCATGGCGCAGTACATGGTACAGTAGGATTATTGAGGTGTCAGATGTAAATCTGGTTCTTAAGACTTTATAACACTAAGCTCCATCTTTAAGTATGTAAATTGCTCATGGTCTTGGTATAAGGCGTTGGAAGAACAGAAGATATGCTAGAAATCTGAAAGCTTAGTGAAGTGAAGTACCAGCTGAGTCACCGGTGTCAATAAACCCACTGCAGCCACACTGTAATGAAATAAAACTGGGTTTTGGGAGAGTTGAGACAGTCGAAATCTGGACAAATCCATCATACTGTACATAACCTCGAATGTTGACTTTATTTCCCCCAGGTTCGTGTTCAAAAGGTCAGTGGGCAGCACTCACTCATCCCACGGCAACCTGTCGCAGGCATCCATCACTTCCTGCGATGTGCTGAGCGGAGACGATGTGGACAATCCTTTACACCGGCCGGCCAAGATCAGCGAGCGGAGGTCCAACAGCAGCACAGACATACAAGGTGCACTCTCAGTCATACATGAGTTTCACTGAAGGTGGTCATGTGGTGGTGATCACAAGCCAAACAAGGAGAGCCTTTGTGTTTGCAACTGCTGTGAATATCAGCAGACGTCAGAGAAGCTGCCTCTTTTATAATGCGAGTAAAAGCACAAACTCCTAAGCATTTAAGCAAAGGAAGTTCTTCTTTCTCCGACATGGATGTGTACTATTCAGGTGCTGGAGGTCTATATACAGCCTGTCTCTTCGTATGAGTTTCTCGAGGACTTAACCTTTAGATCTGTTCGATCTGAGTCATGGAAATGATCCCAGGACTTAAGTCAAAACAGTTCCAGTTGCCTGTTGATTATTCATCATAAGTCTGGAATATCTGAGTGTCCTCTCAGCTCTGAAAGTAACCAAAACAGTCGCTAAGAATATCACTGAGCTGGGAGCTGTCGTGTAGCTGTTCCTCTTGTTGTTCCTCTGCTAATACGTGACCTGTGGACGTTGTGTTTTTATTCTTGCAGCACTGAGAAGCCAGGCCCCGCTGAGAGCCTGGGCCTCCAGCAGTCAGGGAAGCCAGGGCGGGATGTGCAGCGACTCGGAGAGCGCAGGAGGCAGCAGCGAGTCCAGGTCCATGGACTCCCCCACCGCCAGTCCAGGTATCAGGATTTTACAACAATCGTCTCTTAAAATAGTTTTTGATAGAAATCCTGAAACACCAAAAAGAGTGGGCACGGCCTCCAGACATGCAGATGAAAGCAAGAATTTTTACTGTAAAGCACCTGATGCGTATGATTGTTGGTTTTGATATCCAAATCACAACAAAGCTAGAGGGAGGATCAAGTCGCTCAGGATGTTGTGTTTTTTGTCACTTCCTCATTTCACATCAGACCCACAAACTACTCATCTCACACTGCTCTTCCCTCTGTGACCGAAACTGCCTCACCGCACAGGAAAAATTCAGCACTAAATGCACATCATCAGAGCTCCTGTGCTCCTGTTCAGACCCTGTAATGTTGTCCGTGGTGAAACTGGACATGAGTGCTCTGTGCAGTCATGTTGTTGGTGATGTGAAAATGTATTTCCTTTTGTTTGTGAAGGTGACTTCAAGAGACGTCTGCCCAGGACTCCCTCCACTGGAACAATGTCCTCTGCAGATGACTTGGACGAGAGGGAGCCACCATCCCCCTCAGACAATGGTTAGTGTGTGTGTGTGTGTGTGTATGTGTGTCTGCACAGGAAGATGCATGATAACGTGTGTTATGAATCTGGGGCTGCTGCCTGCAGCAACACAACTATACAGCATTAACTTACCTGCTCGATTTTGTGGTGAATTTCACTTGCGTCAAATGTTTTTTTTTTTTTTTTTTCACACGCCAGCTCTGCAGAAGAGGTCGAAGTAGACATTTAGCCTCTGCTTACACTTCCTGTATCTATGGTTAAGTCTTCCAGTCAGTGCATGTGGTTATAGTCTGTGATTCGAAGCAGCTGACTATATGTGATCTTGTCAAATTTAGTTATGTAATTGTGTGTGTTACATATTAAAATAATTCCAGTGTGTTTAATCTTTATTATCACATATTAATTACATCTTATCTAATGTGGCTAATTGAGCTGTGAATCAACATGTGAACAACTTGAAGCTGTTGCAGCAAATCTGCTCCACACTTAAATTTGAGTCATAATTAATGAAACCTCATCACTTCTCTATTTTCCAGTGTTGAGGTTCAGGTTTTAGTCAGTTCCCTCATCAGCTGATGTGATTTTCAGGTCTAGCTGAGATGGTGACAGAGACGGCCAGTTCTCCGGGTCCTTTCCGAAACGCTCAGATGTCCAAAGCTGCTCAAACCCACAAGCTGAGGAAACTGCGAGCGCCTTCAAAATGCAGGGAGTGTGACAGTCTGGTGGTTTTCCATGGAGCCGAGTGTGAGGAGGTAGAGTAAACATACTTTATGTGACACATGTTTATTCGTACTAAATATGAGCAGATGATGAAATTTATTCAGCCTCTGATGTGTAATGCTAAGCGGTGTCTCTGTCTTGTTTCCTCCACCAGTGCTCCCTGGCCTGCCATAAAAAGTGTCTAGAGACTCTTGCGATTCAGTGTGGCCATAAAAAGCTGCAGGGCAGACTACACCTGTTTGGTATCGACTTCACCCAAGCAGCGAAAAACAGCTCTGATGGGATTCCCTTTATCATCAAGAAGTGCACGTCTGAGATTGAGAGTCGAGCCCTCAGCATCAAGGTAAAGTTTTTATGAAGTTTAGTTGAGTTGTTTTTATTTGTCACCTGATATCTCAGTTCACATTTTATTCAAGCTGCACACTTCTCATGTTACTTCACAGGATTTCATTTGTGGAAGGGTGGTGGAAGAATTGTTTCTGTGGTTGTGCTTCATTAAATAAATAAATTAAAAAGTACTGATCCACAGACCTGTTTTTGTCTCCACAGGGAATCTATCGTGTTAATGGTGCCAAATCCCGTGTGGAGAAGCTCTGTCAGGCGTTTGAAAACGGGAAGGATCTGGTTGAACTGTCCGACCTCTCACCTCATGACATCAGCAACGTCCTCAAACTCTACCTGAGACAGGTGAGGCTCAATGACTCCACTGGAAGAGGGTTATTGAAAGTTTTTTATATTAGTATATTATATTAGTATTAATGTAATTATGTAAATGTAAATGGTTGATGTTTTAGTTTTGCTAAAGTTTGATTTGTCATTGTAAAGTTGGACCTTTCATTGAAGCAGTAAATGAAAGATTGTTTTTATTTTTATTCCTTAATTTTGTCCTTTCATCTTTTTTGATTTGATTTGTATTTATGGTTATTTTAAAGAATCATCTCATTCCATCTGAAATTAATCTTCTTAACACAAAACCACTGTTTCTCTTAACAGTTACCGGAGCCACTGATCCTGTATCGATACTACAACGACGTCATCGGCTTGTCCAAAGAGTGTCAGAGAGTGATAGTGGAGGAGGCCGACAAACATCAGACCACCCAGACGGAGGAGAAAGCCGGTCCGAGCCCACAGCTCAACAGAGTCATCTTCAAGATCCGAGATCTGCTCAGCCAGCTGCCGACGGCCAACTACAGGACGCTGCGCTACCTTATAGCTCACCTGAACAGGTACAGGCTCTGGATTGTTAAACCAACAGTCAGACCTCTGTTAGGACTTCTGTCTTCTTATTCTGCACAAGAACACAGATACACAAACTTCCTCAAAAAGACAAAAAGGTGAACGGACACTTCCTCATACCACAGAGGAACTTGTACAGAGAACATTAAAGTCATCTTCTATTTATAGACTTTTTCTTTTTTTTTTCTAATCTTACACAAGCACAGACTCTGAGCTTATACCATGTTAATGTGTAAACTAGCCACCAAATTGCTGTCATCATGCACTTATTGATGTTCCTGATCATTTTTGAATGTGTATGTGCTGGCAGCTTCTCGAGGCAGGTTTCATTATTTGCCTCCTCTCACCTTTTTAAGGGGACAGTATTGATCTGTAGAGTGTCAGTCAACCCTTACAGAAGTTCTGTGGGTTACAAATCAGGCTAACGATCCCCCTTTCTGCTGACACAGAGTGACGGAGCAGGCGGAGGAGAACAAGATGACGGCGAGTAACCTGGGCATCATCTTCGGCCCAACGCTGGTGAAGCCACGGCAGATAGAGGCAGAGGTGTCTCTGTCCTCCCTGGTGGACTACCCCTACCAGGCCCTGATGGTGGAGCTGCTGGTGAGACACTACAGAATGGTCTTTGATGTCTCCCCTCTGCCTGGCTCCGACATGGCCACCACCGGCCAGGGGTCACCCAGACTCACCCCTCAGGAGAAGCTGCAGCGACTCAGCAGACACTCCACCTCCCTGATGGACATCAAAGAGGTGAGACAGGGTTGTGTGAGCTCTTGTCTTGGATTTAATCCTTATTTACTGGTGAATTAAAATGCTCCTCCTGATCATGTGACTGCTACACAATGCTCAGACAAACTGTTTATGTCCCTCCAGAGCGCCAAAGCGTACAAACGATATTCTTCAGTCATCCCATCCTCACACATCCTGAATGAGGTGCAGGAGGTCCAGCCAGGAGCCGACAGAACCGGGGTCTCTGTCGAGGACGGAGTCAACGGGATCCAGACATCAAGTGCAGCAGACATCCAGAGGTCGACCTTGGTGTTCGGCCGTCCCAGCACCACCAACCCTCCGGCTACCAGCGCGGCACCAAAGGTCCAGCTCCGCACCCAGCGCACCAGAAACGCGTCTCGACCAATCAGCATGCCGCTGGAGCGTCTTCCAACGCCGGCTCAGATCAGCGAGAGGAATAATCGAAACACTGCTGCTAACGCCGACCCCACCTCTTCCTCCTCCTCCTCCTCTGAGCGGGACGTCCTGACTGAAACTATCCAGGAGATGCCAGAGCCAGAGAGGATACGGCAGTACGGCTCATCCAGAGTCAGCACCTACTATATCACACCTTTTATTGACACACAGACAATGCAGAGGAGGACGTGGGACAGGAAGTACAAGCACTATGACGTCACACCCAGGACTGCTATGATTGTGGCCAACCTACCGTCGGCCAGCTCTGGAGCGCAGCCTGTAAAGGCAACGGTGCCTGTGACCACCTCCTCTGTGGTCTCGACCACGTCCAGTGTGAGCACAATATTCTCCTCCAGCCCTTACGCGGTGTCGGTGAAGCCCACCTGGACGTCTAAAAGGGAAAACAACGCAGACAGTTCAGTCAGTGAATCCAGCAGCTCGCCAAACCTTCCTCTAACTCTCAGGCCTCCGAGGACTCTGCAGCCCCCTCCTGGGACTTTCTACAAGCCCCCTGTTTCCATCAACAGCAGAGCGAGGACAATACCAAACTGGACTACTACTGTCACCACCGTCACCACCACCACCTCCTCGCTCACCCCCATCAGCTCCGGACAGGTAGTCACCCCGTCCCCTGCCCACACCAGCCCCCCACAGACACGGCTCCAGACGCAGGACTCCAACGACAGCGCCATCGACCCCGGGGGCTCGACCTCCACCACCCTCTCGCCCCCACAGTCCCCGCCCCCGAGCAGCCCAGACGACCTCAGCCCCAGCGAGACTAAACCCGTCTACCAAAGACTGCGGCCTCGGCGGCTGCAGGAGCTCGAACACAGAGAGGCTCATTTTGTCTGATGCCAAAAAAACAAAACAAAACATATTGTATCTGTAAATATTAATGTATCTGTGCCATAGTTTATACTGGAGGAAACATTTTTATCAGTGAGCTGAGAGTGGGAGGATATAGAGGCCTGTGAAAATAAACCATGAAAGTGTTATAAGTACTAATATATTCTCTTGTACACATTGAAGTCAGCAGTGGTTGGTCTAAACATTCAAAACAAGCTGAGTGGCATCAACACGAATGTTTAGTCTCACGTTCTTGATTTAAAGAACAAATATGTGAATAGTCTGTTTTTTAAGAGAATTTACCAACCACAAAAAGGTTTTTATCTGTCTGTAAAGAATTATAAGCCTATCATTGTCTTTGTATGTTTATTTGATTTTGCTCCGAAATTATATTTTATTGTTAATCACACAATGCACTTAATACAGGTTCAAATTCTAATGTTGCCTTTATTGTTAAACTTTGCTCAATTTTATATTTTATTCCACAAGGAATAGATTGAAGTATTTTTAACATGAGGTTCTTAATTATAAAGAGTTCAACTTTTTTTTTTTTTACTCTATTGAATTGCCCATTGTAACCTGTGATTGGTACATTTTTTCTCAGTATGTAAGCCTTATGTATCTGTTTACGTCTTTTTATATTCATACTTACATACTGCATGTTCGTCACGGTAACATTGTCTCATCGCAATATTGTGACTATACAGAAGAGAAATGACATGCAACAGTTGCTGCAAATTAAAAATATATATAGTTGAAACTGTTATTTCTGCTCCAGTTGAGTGTTTTTTTAACGTCTTTCTGTTCAGTGCTTCAGAAAACATGGGTTATAGATGTGATTTTTTCTCTTTTGAAGCCAGTTGTGGACACATGCTGATGTTGTTTGCATCTTGTTGTGTGTTAAACTGCAGCTGAATTTGTGTTTCACTTTTATATCCAGTCAGATTATTGGCTTTCTTTTGGTGTGTTGGACAAACTGGGGATGGATGTAGTGAAACGGTTTCAGGGCATCTTATAATGATTTTCAGTGTTGATTTTTTTTTTGCCAAATATTTGTTTGATTAATCCATGTAATTGATGGGCGGCACGGTGGTGCAGTGGTTAGCGCTGTCGCCTCACAGAAAGAGGGTTCTGGGTTTGAACCTGCCAGCCAGCTGGGGCCCTTCTGTGTGGAGTTTGCATGTTCTCCTGTGTGGGTTCTGTCTGACTTCCTCCCACAAAGACGTGCAGGTTAGGTTAATTGGCCATGGGTGTGAATGTTCCCTGTGAAAGACTAGCGATCTAAGTCAGTTGAGATAGGCTCCGGATCACCTGTGACCCTAGTGAGGATAAGTATAGAAAATGAATGAATGATGAGACCAGGGTCACGTCTTCAAATTTCTAGCTCAACAACATAAAACTTCAGTTTGTGGTGATATAAAACTAAAGACTTGGTTGAATTTAATTTGTTACCAATAGTGGTAAAACACCAGGAAAACATGAATTCCTTATTCATGATTCACTTATAATATGTACTTTATTGATCCATATTGCACTGTTGCAACAGTTGTTGCAAGTTCTTTAGGACCAGTAAAATTATGAGTAAAAAAAAAAAATGGAGATAAGCTAAAAATTTGCACATTTTTGAGTCTGAAAACAGTTTTTGCTTGGAAAATGACTGAATCTGACTGAAAATGACAAATCAATTGGTCACCTGTTGATTTTTTTTGCCCATTAATCGCTTGATTTCACAGCTTCTCTTTCTTCCTCTGTGGTTTTGTAGACGTGCTTCAGCTCACTGTTTGTGTGTTTTCTGTGCTTTCTGTTGCTTTGCAGCCTCTGGTGTGTTTCTACCATGTAGCCTGTCAGATTAGCAGCTGTGTTTTGCTGCTGTTTTGTCAACTAAGAGAAACTGGCAGCTTCCTGAGCCGCCAGCACTCGTCGCACTGTTGGTTCAGCCTCGACTTTCACCTCTGTTTTCAGAGTTTAGCCCTGTCTTTTCGTGTGCATAGTTAACAGCAGGTTCAAGCGGTTGTACTGTGCTGCTGTCAAGGCCTCACTTTCTCCCAGCCTAACGACCCGTGTCACCTGTTCCACCCTGTCGTAGCTGTGGCTCACCTCAAGACGTTCGAGACACAAAACCTGCAACGCCACCCCGTCGTCTGTCACTGTGGGTCAGCTCGAGGCAAAAGTGATTAATTTAGTGTGGAGTCAGCATGCACAGTGACTCACAGTGGCTCTGCAGGTAAATGTCGCACATGGACACTTTGACAAACCTGTACCCCCTGTAACCCTCACCCCTTCACCCACACCCCCCTCCACAGCAGGACACCCTTCTTTCTCTCCAGCAGGAGTCCACCCATCCTCTCCACTCAGGCGGATATCCCCCTAATTCTGCCTCAAAATGGATGACTTGTCTTTTTCTGCCTGCCCATGTTGAGCTGGGAGATTAGAGCAATCAGATTAGGAGTGCTGCTGACCTGCAGGCAGAGGAGAGGGAAGGAGGGAGGGAGACAGGGAGAGAGAGGGAGGAGAGTGGGCAGCGAGGATTCATACGGAGCTCTTCTACCTTGCTTAATGTTTCCCATTACTTCAGCCTGTTTGTGATCATCTTTCTCCTGGATGTCGAACAACTTTTAAATCATTCGGTAAGAGGTAAGAGTCAGATTTTTTTACTCTTTTTAATCCCCGTTGTTGACAAAATCAGACGTGCGGCAGAGCTGACAGGTGCATGGTCGCTAATTACTCTCTTAGATTGTAACGTGAGGTTGTGGCAGATCCTGCTGCGTTGTTTAGTACAAGTCTGTTTATATGAATCTTTTGCTCTCTGCTACTTTTGTTTTTGCTTAATGAGACACATAAGCCACAAAATTTCTACACATTTCCATCATTCTTGCATAAGGCAGTGCTGTCATGTGTAATCACCTTCTGACTGTTTGAGTAATAAGGTGATTTCAGAGAAGTCAGACACCTTAATGATAGTCTTTACTCTGCTGTTTTTGCTCTCACAGTCCCTTGTTTTTTCCAAGACAAGTGTTTATGTCCCTGCATCCTCAGTCTGGCGCTCTGCAGTAATCTATTGGACATGTCACTCTGAACAAATTACACTTCATGTCTGACATTCTCAGAGGCCATCTGCACATAACCTGCAGATGTGATTGGCATTTGAGGGTTTTTGTTATTATTATTATTATTTTCATGAACTCTAAGATGAATTTTGTCTTTTGGAATAAGTCTGCATTATAATGTAGCAGTAGGTACGAACTGCACTTCATAATCAGGTCTGCACTCTCATCTATGACTCATGTTTCTGTGCTGTGTATAAGTTGTTTAAAATGTTATATCAAACTGCATTTTCCTCCAGGGGAATTCCCTCTTTCAGCATGACTACACATTTAATCTTAAAGCTGGTGGTGTTTATGCTCAGGAGCACTTCAGAGGGATGTATGCTTTCCAATTATACTGTCCACCTGCTGCCTAAAGCCAGACACAGTAAAGTTTGAGTAAATGTCAGGTCAAAGCCAAGACCAAGAAAAACTGTCTCTCTAATAATAATAGTGTGCCTTTCCTACTCTAAAAATAATACGTTCATGAATAGAATAGATGAATGAAATTCTCTTTAGGTCCGACTTCTCATTTTCACGCTTCAACAAAGGATTTAGCAGAAGGATATAAATGTTTCAAGACCATTACACTGCATTTTACAAAGCAGAAGCACATAGAAATCAATATCACATGAGAATTAACACTGCACCATTTACAATAAAATATGTTTTCTTTTGAAAGGAAAAAAAAATGAATCTATAACTCTTAACATCATCTAATTTGTCTAATATCTATGTAATGGCTGTATGTCATCACTCTTGGTGTTTGTGTATCTGCAGGTTTATCACAGTCTGATGACCCCCTCCAGGGGCTAAGCTGCGGAGCAATGAATACAGGCTCCCAAATCCGCCTGTTGCTGTGGAAGAACTGGACCCTCCGCAAGAGACAGAAGGTACGAAATAATTGGACAAAACCTGCTGACACCTCCGTGATAAACTCAAAGTGTAGAGTCTGTGGGACTGTTGCTGTTTGTTTTTCTGGTACTTCACCGACTTCATCTCTTTCTGTCTAGATCCGCTTCCTGGTGGAGATCTTCTGGCCTGTGTTGCTATTCATTGGTCTGGTGTGGCTGAGGAAGGCCAACCCACTCTACCAACAACATGAATGTAGGAATAAATTCACAGTGAAGAGTCTCGTAGTGGAACGGCACCGTAACTCTTCATACGACCTCCCGTGTGTTTTCTGTTCCTTCAGGTCATTTCCCCAACAAGGCCATGCCCTCTGCAGGGATTCTGCCCTGGATCCAGGGCATCTTCTGCAACGCCAACAACCCCTGTTTCAGATACCCCACCAGAGGAGAGTCTCCTGGAGTCGTCTCCAACTATAACAACTCAGTGTAAGCCACAGCATCAAACCTTATGACATGTTCAATGTGTGATTGTATCAAAGAAACAGACTGCAGAGAAATATATATGTTCATAAACTGAGTCTTAAAATGAGCTGTTGGGACTTCCTGTAACTGTATGATGTCACAACAAAGCATTCACCAAGCCCCGCCTACCTGGACGCACCATCCAACACTTGTAGGATTTGGTTCTTCTAAGTGTTTTACCTCAAATTTGCAATATTTTTATTTGATCACGCAGAAAACAGTCAGCCAATCAGAAGAGAGACTCAGAGCCTCATCTCTTCTGATAGGCTGGTTGAGATATTGCTGGTAGAGCTGATGCTTGGTTCGTAAAACCATAATCATGGATCAACACTTTGAATAAAATACTAGAAAAAGTGTACAATTTTGAATCTTTAAAACAAACAATAGCGTTTCACATTGCGGTGAACATCACCCCGTATAATCTCAAATAGTTATAACCCAAACTAATGCAATGTTTCTTATGGCTTTTGTCTAGACTGGCGCGGTTCTACGTTGACGCCCAGGAGCTTCTGCTCAATGACACAGAGGTCCAACAGTTGAGGCGGCTTTGGAATGAAATGGCGTCCTTCTCAAACTTCATGGACACGTTACGCAACAACCCATCTCAGGTGTCAGGTAAATAGAAATTGTAGGAAATGATTCAGACAGCTACAGACAGGAGTGACCCACTTATAACCCTGTAATATACTGATTACTATCATGTTGTATTTATAGCACTTTTCAAGCTTTCATTTGGAACAACATAATAACATATATATAAACTCATCCATAGGCCGCAAATACAAAAAAATGTAAATACGTTCATGAACTGATTCATGGAACTGATTTCCTTTTAAACTTTCTCTCCCATCTATATTCCCCTGTTGTCTTAACATCGTCTTTCTGTCTGTAGCTGTTTCACAGCTTCTGTCTTGTTTACATCACTTTCTGTTTTGTTTTTAGAAGTTCTCTGTCTGCCTCTTGTGTTTCAGTCTCATATTTGTAAATTCATTTGTTCACATTCAAACCTCATTAGAGAAGCTACACGTCACATTTTCACAGTTGGATACAAAACTATCTGAGACGCTGTTCAGTTGCTTCAGTGACAGCTGCACTGAGATTATCCAGGATAAAGGTGCCTTATTCTTCATATTCTTCTTCTGATGAATCTCTCATTTATTCACCTGGTCATTCAGGTGCACAGGATCGTTCAGGAACGGGCCTGTAGGCACATGTAGAAATGCTGCTTTAGCAGAGATTATCTTTAACATTTATCCCCCTTTACCAAATCCTTACCAATCTGCCAGTCAGGTCACTTGTGTCTTTAGCGCTTCTGACCTTTTACTTTCACATTTCACTCTGACTCTCCCTGTAGGCCGTGGGCTGAAGATAGATGACATCCTGAAAGATGATGAGGTCCTCACAGCTTACCTGTTGCGTGACGCTGCCCTCTCAGACTCAATCGTCTATCAGCTCATCAATGCAGAAATAAAACTTGAACAGGTGTGACTACAGTTTGCAGTTTTATTTTTTTGCAAATACAACAACATCTTCTACATCTTCTTCACCTTATTTCTTTTCTCTTCCAATGTCTCTAGTTCGCCTTTGGTATCCCAGACCTGCAGCTGAAAGACATTGCCTGTAGTCAGGCCTTGCTGGAGCGCTTCATCATCTTCCCCAGTCGTATGGGACTCCACAGTGTCCGTAACGCCATGTGCGCCCTCAGCCAGCAGAGGCTGCAGAAGATAGAGGACGTCCTCTATGCCAATCTGGACTTCTTCAAGATCTTCAGGCTGGTCAGTGGCATTTACTGTGTTGTTCTCAAATGAGTCAGTGGGACGCCACATCCAGTGATCCTCAGCACTTCCTGCTGCTTAGAGCCTGTTGTTCTTTACATCCTCTGCTACTCAACCTCATCCCCTGTGTTTATAGTGATTTTTTTTTTTTGCATTGATATACCAGTCATTATTTCCAGTGAAATCCTCTGGACGGCTGCACTTGTTGGAAAAATCATGTCTCTCTTCCTGTGTTCACAATGAAGGCCATGGAAGCTTCCAGTCGAGTTCCTAATGTCACAGGATTTAACCATCTGGCTGCTGAGATGTTATTTCACTTCATACTTGTTATTGTAGATAAATATATATCTGAAAATACTGAACATTTCAAAACAAACAAAAATATCTATGTTAGTGTAAATGAAACACACAAACCAGACCTTGAATGTAAAGATGACTAGTAGATTTTTGGAAAAAATTAAAATATAAGATCTGCAGATTCAGCATATTTTGGGCGGACAAACTCAGCGTGACCCGCAGGGCAGAGTGGACGTTTGTTTACAACATGAAATCATCCACTAAACACAGTTTTTGTGTCATGCATCCGCTGTTAATACTGTTGGCACTGAACCCTGAACAGTCACAAATTTAGAAGAGTGCTTATCTAGAAGTCGACTCACCTCAGTAGACCTGCACCTGGATCAGCAAAGTTAACATACAGCTGCAGTACGTGGATTTATTATAGGATGCTGTAACATGCAACAGCTCCATTTGTGTGTTGTAGAGAGCATATGAATGAAAATAGTGGGACGATGGTTGGTTTTACTGAATATAGAGCTGGTGGTTATTCCAGTGCTGCATGTGAGGCCAAGTGGCTGACTTAAGTTTGCAGGTGACGCTGCCAAACCTGTTCACTCAGTCTGTGGCTTTAATAGCGGCTTAGAATAAACAATGGGCTCTAGTTCAAACTGTTTACACATGTATTTACCAGAAACAAGAAACAAAGGCATTTGACTGCAGCACAAGAGAGCCTTTCTCTATTTTCTCAAGTCACTTCTAATGTGAGAAAAAGACATTTAATCTGTTATTTATTTGAATTTAATTGTGATAAGCAGATAAATCTCTGCAAAGTTTAGATAAAAATAAATAAATCATATATGTATAATCTCATCAATAATCTGAACTATATTTAAACTTTTTTCCCCTTTGACGGCCTCCATTTTCTTTACTACATGTGTGTTCAGTTTCAGCCTGAGTAAGTCAGGTGATGGGCTCAGGGAGCGGGTATAGCATTATCCCTCTTGGCCTGTTTTTCTAATGGGCTTAGCGAGGCCCCCGCCCCGCCCCCCCTCCACCGACAGCCTGAGAGGTATCCTATAAGACGTGGTGCTGCATCTCGTATAAATACTTTACCAACATGTGCCACGTGTCCGCCATTGCTGTGTTGCTGCCAACACACCCAGTTACCTGGTTGCAAGTAAAGCTGCAGTGCAGGAGTCAAACAGAGAGAATGTGACAACAGGGTTACGGTGTCTCCAATGGCAACAGTAGATACACGGACCAAGACTGTCAGCAAGTGGACGGAAGATGTTTGGACATTAACAGCACTGAAGGGACAATTGACTTCACTAGACTTAACAGTTTTAGGAGTTATATGAAAACGCTGCAGCCTTCATTAATGTAACAGATGCTGTATCAATAGAGAAATTATTACATTATAAAAAATGCAAAAAGGCTTCAAATATTATATATCATATATAAAATAACTATAAAAAACAAAAACAAATAAAAGAAGAAAGCAGGTCTTCAACCTTTAGTTTTTTTAAATCATGATGTTTGTGTGGGATCCAATCACCCAAACTGTTACAGAAAATAATCTTTTGGAGCCTTTAAAGCAAAACGATTAATTAAGCAGTTAACGTCCTGTGTGTGTGGAAAGTTTTCTGTGTGTAAATACGTATTCACATCACAGGGAATATTGATGACAATCGGTGTCTTGACACATATAAGAAGCTCATGTGCTCCTTTGTTTATCTTAGGAGTGAAGTAGCATCTTAGCAGCGATCTGTGCATTTAACCCGTTAGCTCTAAAGCCCATTACCACAGTGACCTCTGCCTTGTAACAACTTTCCTCCCTTCGTTACGCTCTGGACTCCACTTCTCCTCTCCCATCAACCACTCAACGCCCCCTCCCCCCCAAGCACTGTGCCTCCTATCTCCTTCCTTCGTTCATTGAAATGCAGGCACGAGGAATGCGAGAGGAAGGATATCTGATGTGTTTTTCTTGGCGTTCGGGGTTTCCGTAGCCCTCAGCACCCTGACCAGTCGTTTTCTAACACCTACTGCTAATGGCTTCTCAAGAAGATAAAAGTCTCTTAAGGAGGTTTGCAGGAGTCGTGTTTGTGCGTTTACATATAAAAATAAGTGATGGGGTTCATGTCTGATACAGGTTCACTCGGAGCCTTGTTAATTAAACACATGTTAGATGCAGATTGTGTGACAAAAAAGGCAAAACAGATGTTGGCTGTTTGTTTTTAATTACTCTAAGGTCTGTGTGGAGAAAGTGTGACAGGAAAAAAATAGTTTCCTCTTCTCAATAACAAACATTACTTGGAAGTTTTGAGTCATTTAAGGTTGGAAACAAGTGTGTTTATCTGCCCAAGGTCACTACAGGACATGACGTTAAAAAAAAAAAAAAAGCAGCAGCAAATGCGTTTAACACAAAAGAAAAACAAGCACTGAATGGATGTTGGTCACTTGACTGATGACCTCCTGTGACTTTATATCCCCAGATGCCTCAGGTTATGGACAGCAGCTCACAAGGGATTGACCTGCACTTCTGGGGTCGGGTTCTTAAGGCGGCGTCAGAGAAGATCCAAATTGTAAGTGCTCCAGAGTCAATCAATTGCTCCTGCTCCTCTTCTCCTCCTCAGTCCTGCAGGATCAGAGGCCCTGTAGTATTTTTAGCCCTGTAGGAAACTCACCTCTTCCTGCTCCCTGGTTGAGAATGGCTCACAGAAGAGGCTGAGTGATGGCCTCAACAATGTAGGCTCCACATGTGTGTATCCCACAAGCTACATGTGCAACATCACATGTTTCTGTAAGCTCACGTGATACATGGGTGTGTGTGTGTGCGTGTGTGTATGTAATGTGTGTGTGCATTTGTGATGTCATGTAATCATGTCTGTGCACATGCACATTGTGTCTGAGTTGGTCTGTACATGCAGACACGTGCACGTCATCACTTTATTACTTGGATCTATATTTAATACAAATATGGTAAGACATGTAATTTACTTACTGGATTATATTAGAATTATTAGATATTTTGGAGAAACACGAGAATAAAGAAGAACAGATATAAAGAGTAAGAATCAGATATAAATGTACAGTATATATGTATATATATATATACATATACATATACATATACATATATACATATATATATATATATATATATATATATAGAGAGAGAGAGAGAGAGAGAGAGAGAGATGAGATGATAGATATAAATAACAAAACATGCATAAAACAACAGATTAGATTAGAATAAAATGTTTGAGGAGAAATATAAAGTAACATAAAATAATATACACGTGACAGAATAGGATGAAATACATAGTGACACACACACACACACACACACAGACTAAAGCAGACAGAATGGGTGTTTCTGCACGTTCACTCCGGGTCCCTGGGGGCAGCGTATCCCATCATCACCTTGGCTGTGGGTGAGAGAGAGAGCAAGAGAGGGGAGGGGGTGTAGGGGGAGAGAGAGAGAGAGAGAGAGAGAGACGGAGAGACATTCCTGTGAGGTGACACATCCTGTAGGTGGGACCGTCGTATCACCGTGGTGACAGAAAGGCGAGCCAAACGCTCTCATTACCCACCTCTCCTTCCTCCCTCTTTAGTAGCAGTTTGTGTGAAATAATAAATAAGAGGAGGGAGGAAAGGGAGTGAGTGTGAAACAAACGCAGGGGTCTGTTCTCGCATTTCTGTGTGTATATATATGTGTATGTGTGTGTGTGTGTGTGTGTGTGTGCATGTTCACACGTAGCATTTAGCTTTGAGTACAGGGACATAGAAAAACTATGAGTCATTCATCAGTGATCCTTGAGCCCAGGCTGATGTTGTGCAGAGGTGGGGTCGGGGGTGGAGGGGTCACAGGGCCAGGTGGATAAATATGGAGGATCATGAGGAAATATTTTTGGTGGTGAACTCCACCTAAAACCTGATCCCTGTGATCTCATCATGATCTGATTCAATAACGCTCCACCAGATTGATTTCATTATTATCACCTGATTACATCTTTGGAGCAACATGTGTGCATGTGAGTGTGTGTGAGACAATCCCCACTAATAAAACCATCCCTCACATGAACCCCCCCCCCCCAGTTTATTGGTCAACCTCCCCCCTGTTTCTCTTCAGACAGGAAGGGATCCACTCCGGGGAGATGAAGTTATTTTGGTTTCATCAATTGGAGGATATTTAGTCCCCCCCACCGCCACCCCCTCCTCCCTCCAGGACTGTCCTCCTGGGTCACCTGACATTTCAAACTATTGTTTTCTAGCCGCCGTTTACGCTCTGAAATCTGCACGGTATGAGTGAATCTGGAGAACGTAAATATCCCCTGGATTGTATATAATCATCTGATACAGAGGCCAAAGTGCTCCGAGCTAGTTATTTACACTTCCCAGCAATACTCAGCAGTCACTCATCCTGTCGGAGGTGTGGGTCAGAGGTGTCACCTGTTGCTTTTTGTGCTTCCACATCATTCCCCCATCACAGGATCAGACAGTGTTGTTTTGAACCCATTCATCCCCTTAATCCAGTAAACACCAAAAACTGGTTTAAGGGTCATTGTTGCGTGAAATGACTCAGATGAGCAGATGAGCCTGGACTCGCTTTATTGTTTATCTAAGGGAGCAGGTCCATGATGAAATTTCCTCAGAAATGTTTGAAATTGCAAAAAACAACATGTGTCTTGAGAACATATCAGTTTGTCCAGTGTGCAACAGACCAAGATTATAAAATGATAAAGGAGGTTGTTCATGTTTTTTTTTTTTTTTTTTTACATATATACAGTTAATTTCATTACTATAAAAATATTTAGCAGCAAATACTTCTGTGAATACATCATGTTTGAGTCCTCTCCAGTGAAAACAAAGCTGAGAGCATCTCTGTCCTCCACCCCACCCTCTGTGTGTCTCCTCCACAGCTGATGGAGCGGGACAGCTCTCAGGAGCTCCTCAGGGTGGCGTCCTCCCTGTTCAGAGCCGGGGGTCCCCCCTCCTTCACCCACCTGATGTCCAGCGTGTCGAGCCTCTTCTGTGGATACCCGGAGGGCGGCGGCTCCAGGGTGCTGTCCTTCAACTGGTACGAGGACAACAACTACAAGGTGTTTCTGGGCGTCAACGGCTCCAAGAACTACAACTATGTCTACGACGACACTGCCAGTGAGTCAAGTGACAGAAATGTCCTTTTGATCTAGTTCATTATAAACCTGGCACACATGATAGAGACAGTTCATCTTACACTGTTTTTGCTTTTAAAATGTAAGAAATAAATGAATTTGATCAAATGTGTGCTAACCATAAATCATACAAGACAACACTGAGCACTTTGAAAAGTCACTTACTTGTAAACAGCAGCTCAGACATCAACATTGCTCTGTTGAGTGGCTGTTCATCACACCACATGATCTTCATCCACAGCGAGGAGCCAGCTGTCAAGGATGAGAAAACATGACAAGACAGGAATTAATTAAACTTAATTAATTTATTTATTTTTCAACAAAACTCTCGTTATTTTATTTTAATTGAACAAAATGTTTTCATACAGCTGTAATACTTCCTGGAGCTGTTCCTCCAGCTGTGTGCACCTCTGTCCATTGTCCCAGCAGCTGTATTACGGTGCAATAAGTTCCAGCAACAGCAGAGTTAAAATAATGAATCAGGTCTAGTCTGTGTGTGACATCGCTGAGTTCATTTGTTTTTTAGTCACTTTCCCTCACCACATGTTTCATAAACCCAGCTGGAGTTAGTTTGCAGCATGAGACACAAAAAGCTGTGGTGATACTTCACTGTAATTAAATATCCTCTGACTCTTCATATTTTTGTTTGGGTCTCTTAATTCTTTGTTATGAATATTTGCATTTTTTGTTTCACCCACAGCTCCTTTCTGCAACGCCCTCATGCAAACCCTGGAGTCCAACCCCGTCACAAAAATCGTGTGGAATTCAGTCAAGCCCCTGCTGATGGGAAAGATCCTGTACACCCCCGACTCCCCTGCCGTCCGCAAGATATTAAAGAGTGTAAGGGGAGACCACCTCCAGCCCCGACCCCTCACCTCTCTCTCTCTCTCTCTCCCTCTCTCCCTCCCTCCCTGCTTCTTTCAACACCCTCAGGATCTGTTTATGTGCGTCCAAACTCTCCCCCCTCCACTCCACCCCTCTCAGGAATGAGCTGACTACCGAAGCAAAGGGGTGTGAAGACAGAGAAGAGGAGGGGAAGGATTAAACAATAAATTGCTTGTGAGGCTGTGGCAGCGATGGGAGGAGAAAAAAAAAAAAGCAGAATCTTCTGCATTTTGTCACGTCGTATTCATCGCGCTTCATACAAAAACAAATCTCAGCTGGACTTCACACATCTCATCGACATCATCTGCCCAATTCTCATGAAATACAAAGCTCTTCATTACTCATTATGGACGTTAATATTCTCAGCACACAGCACCAGTGCTATACGTCGTCGCCCCTTTGTTGCTGGTGTAGGCTACTGCTTCATATTTGTGAACTTTTTTTTTCTTCTTTATACTAATGTGTGTGTGTGTGTGTGTGTTTGTTTGTGTGCATCCAGGCCAACACAACCTTCGAGGAGATAGAGAGGCTGCAGCACATGGCCAAGGCCTGGGAGGAGGTGGGACCTCAGCTCTGGGCTTTTTTCCACAACAGCGTCCAGATGAATATGATCAGGGTACGAAGTGTTTCAACGCTCTGCGGATGTGCTAACACACACACACACACACACACCCTGCATGTTCTCACGCCGTCTGGCTTACTCACAGCGTACCTAATTCAGTTGGAAAAGAAAAGCCAGAGAGGAGCTGTCATCACTTAAAAAGATGCCGATGCCAATGATAATATTTGAGAGTGTGGTATAAATCCACAGATCCAGAGCAATAAAATCTCAAAACATCCGGACAGAAAATCTCTCACTCATGAGCTGGTCTGGACGTTTAATGACTTTGAGGCAACTTTACAAATTCACATGACCTGAAAGTTTAAGAACGAAAACAACTTGACCTAAAATGTCAAACAAAACCTGAGACCACAGCAGCTCACATTAGGACGATTATCATAAGTGCATAGATTTTGATGCAATATCAAAACAGAAAAAATGTGTCTATGTTCTCTTCTGTTGAAAATATGTAATGTTTGGAAATATAATAATTTCATAAGAGTCAGACAGGAGCTGATGGAGACCAAAAACAAAGCTAAAGGAAAGTGAGCACTTGCCAGTACAACCTCAGGAGGCCCAGAAGCACAACTCAAAACAAGCTTAAAAGGTTGTTTCTTTCAAATTACTAACATAATAAGAATAAAAATATTTGTGTGCCCGTTCCTGCAGGACACTCTGAGGAACCCGACAGTGATGCACTTCGTGGACAACAGTCTGGAGGACACGGACTTCTCCACCAGAGACATCCTGAACTTCCTGCACAGCGGCCCTGAGGAACAGAGGGAGGCTGGGATGCCAAACTTTGACTGGAGGAACATTTTTAACATCACCGACCAGATCATACGCATGTTCAACCAGTATGGAGAGGTGAGAGAGAGGTGTTTGCTTTGCTTCTCCGGCTCAGTCACTGTTTGCCAAACATTTATCCCCAGGACTTATTCCCAGGACTCACTGGTTTTCAGCTCATTTGTGAGACCCACTCTCAGCTCTCCAGACAGGGACATCCGTCTTCCATGTCTTCCCCCATGAGAGTGCAGCCAGGCCCCTTTGAGACGTAGCAGGCCACTTAGCACAGCTATAGAGCTGCTGTCCCGTCCAGGAGGCTGAAAGGTGGGGAGAACAAGCCTGCTGTCACCCCCCACCTTCGCCTCCATTGTGGGGCCGGTGATAAAGTGGGAGAGTAGGTGGGAGTGAGTCACCCCCCTCCTCATGAGCTCAGTGCTGTTTAAGTGTACGGCTCCACATTGAAACAGATTGTGTGCGCCTGTGGAATAAAATAGGCCAAATCACTCCATCCATCCTTCAAAGGGTGGTGTTGGTGGTGGTGAGTGGGTGGGGTGCTAGAGAGAGCCCTATCAGTGCAGGCATCTGAATCTGTCCTTTGTTTTCAAGTTCAGCGCCAAGACCCTCCAGAGCCTCACAAACAAACCCCGGCGATTTAGTCAATTAGATATAGCTGTCTGTTAGCGTCGGGTCAGAGGTGGTTAGCGTGGAGTCCTCTCGCTCCGTTAGGGGCATGTTTCTCACACTGAAGTCCCACTGGAACATGTGTATCAGCAAGGATCTGTCTTCTGGGCCCGTCTCTGAGTGAACGTCATTGTGCTGTGGATGTATGGTCCCCTAAAAAGATGAATGGGAAGTGGTCTCTCGTCTTTCTCTGAGCGCTCTCAGGGTTTTATACAGTAATGTGAATGGAGACATTAGACACGGTGTGCACAGAGGTGTGTGTGTAGGGGGGGCGGGGGTTAGAGAGCTGTGTAATTGTGTGTGTTTGCATGTATGCATGTGTGAGGGATGGGAGTTTCACATGGCAATTACACATAGAGAGAGTCTGTGTGTGTGTGTGTGTGTGTGTGTGTGTGTGTGTGTGTGAGAGAGAGAGAGAAAATGACAATGTGAGCTCCAGGCATGGGTTGTGCTTGTGTCTTTAAATATGTGTACACATTTATGCCTTTATGTGTGCAGGGCAGGCATTTGTGTTCCTTCATGTGTGCGTGTACTGTGTGTGTGTGTGTGTGTGTGTGTGTGCGTGTACAGTGTGTGTGTGCAGAGTGAATATAGTAACTGAGATTTTCCCATGTCACCAGATCACTTCAGTGAAAGACATGATGAATGCTAATTCACTCTCTCCTGATGTTGTTTACATTTCTCCAGCTCTGGTGTCATGACAATAATAAGTGTTTAATCACTGACCCAAAATGATTTTTGACATTTTACTTAAAGGTACTCATGTGAAGTGGTAACTGTGTCTGCACAGCGCCCCCCCCCCCCCCCCTCCTCCTATTTTGATGTTTTGGTGTGGACAGGACGTTTCTGGTCAGGAGTCCTGTTTTCTTCCCAGCCAATGACAGGACGCAGGTGAAATTCAAGCGGATGCTAGCCGCCACCGGCTAGCACCATGGATCTATTATACGAACATATAATACATCCATGGCTAGCACCCCCTGGATCGACGCTAACTTCCGCTAGTGGTGGCGGAAAGCGTTTGCCGCTAGCACCTGCTTCCCAGCTCACCGCAACGGTCCTCCTACTCGTAGCAGCCTAGTGCTCGACGCTCCCGATGCCGGCGACGGCTGGGTATCCGCCCACCGCTCCACCTGAACTTCACCTGTGCTCTGTCATTGGCTGGGAAGGAAACACAACTCCCGCACTCCCGGGGGGGTGGGGGGAAGGGGCTCTGCACAAGGGGGTGGAGCAGATTATGCGCAGTTGTAACTCACTGGCAACTTGCTTTGACCCTGGCTGTAGTAGCGGGGTGATCCAGTTGTCTGCACTAAAAAAAAATATTCTCAACTCTGTGAATTTTTAGTTACTTTCATAGAAAAGTACTTGATTTACATTATTCGTAATTTTAAGTATGCAGTATCATAACTGCCGTCCATGACAAACATAACAAACCAAGCCGTTTGAAAATCATAGACTTAATGCTTTGAGGGAGCGAGTTGACTGAGCCAAGATGGCGGCTGTGTGGAGACGCCGTATCATTGGGCAGCAGCTTCAGGGGAATCTTTTTAATCTATGGCTCTGCAGACACAGTCGCCACCACACGAGTGTAAGCCCATAGGTGACGATGAAACAGGCCTTCTTTTGTGTAAGTCTATATTTTGTTTTTAGGAAAACCCTGCACTCTACATTTAAAAGTATGTTGCGACGAGTAGGAGGGCCGCTAACGCTAGCGGAAGTTAGAGTCGAGCTAGCAGATGTTAGCCGTGTTGGATAGCATCCGCTGCTAGCACTCGCTAGCATCCGGGGCAGCTAGCGGGGCTAGCAGCCCTCCTACTCCTCACCTGCTCTGTCATAGGCTGGAGAGAAAACACCGACTCTCCACTATAGCTCTCCACCCAGAAACGTCCCTGTGCACAACAAAACAAAGCAAAAGACCAAAATACAGGCGGGGGGAGGGGGCTCTGCAGACACAGTCACGACCACACAGGACTACAAGCCCTTAGGTGACGATTAAGCCGGATATCATTTGTATAAGTCTAGCGTTTATTTTTGAGCAAAAACCTCCAGACTGTACCTTTAACTTCACGAGTCTCTTCTTAATTACTGTGTCACTGCAGTATTTATATTTCTCCTGATATCATCACTGTGTGTAAAATGGTCCTGGTGATGTTTCAACTTTGATATATCGTGATCACAAAAACACAAGCAGCCTTATTTACATTTACATGAAATATAAATAGAAGATAATTAAAGTCAAAATTAGAACAGAAAGATAATAGTCTACAAGGCTCTTATAATCAAACATGCATTAAATGCTAAATGCTAAATGCTAACCTGTTCTGTTATGTTAACCCTGTGATTGCAGTGCATCAGTCTGGATAAGTTTGTGGCCCACACAGATGAGTCTCAGATGACCCACCAGGCCTTGTATCTGCTGGAGGAGAACAAGTTCTGGGCCGGTGTGGTCTTCATGGACATGTACCCCTGGAGCACGAGCGTACCGCCGCACGTCAGGTATAAGATCCGCATGGACATCGACGCAGTGGAGCGGACCAACAAGATCAAGGACAGGTCAGTGAGAGCTGATGTTTCGCTACGAGGACTGACAAAGCTTCTTGTGATTTCCTTTAAATGATGAGTGAAAAACAGTAAAAACAGTCATTTATTTCACATGGGGGGGGAAATGTATGTTGCATTTCTTATTTCCTACCCAGTCTCATCATACTGTGAACCATCATTTTGTCTTGAATGGCTCCTGATCCCCAGTCCCTCAGGGCGGTAGTGCAAATAAATGGGTTTTAAATGTTTTATTAGCAAAGAAAAGGAGGTTAATCACAGGTACTTTCCAATACACTTCACTGCAGCTCACTGCTAAACATCCATAGTTTGTATAAGGATCTGAACCAACAACTTTTAACTCCCAGCCTGTGGTCCCAACATTTTTTTTTATGTCGTTAGTGTCGTATTAATGAGGCAGTGCATATGGATTTGTCACATTCCTCAAAGGAGGGAAAAGAAAGACCTCTCCAGCCGGCCCTATTGTGTTTCTTAGAAATTCTTGGTGGCTCTATATTAACTCAATACCTGCTCTTTCATCCTCCCATGTGAGGCTCACACATGCATTTTCCTTTTGCCTTTGATCTCCCATTCATAAACATACAGTTTGTCAATAGGCCTCAGGGTGAACGAGCACTTTCAGCTGTTTGCACCACACACCACCAACAGGGTGTAATGGACCCAGTGGGAGCTCTGTCTCTACACAATTGAATAATCAGATTGCAAGAGGGCTTTGCCCGGGACTTATCCTCTTAAATAAAAGCAGTGTACATGTGGAGTGTGTGCAGCTCCTGAGACTTTGACTTCAGGATGTTTTAGTACGACGATGTTTTGAACAGACAACAACAGAAAAAGCTTCAGCAATTCAGTTATATCAGTATATGAATATGTGACCCCACGTCCCGCCTTGTCCTCCCTCACTCCCTCAGATACTGGGACCCCGGCCCCAGAGCAGACCCCATGGAGGACCAGAGGTACATCTGGGGGGGCTTTGCTTACCTGCAGGACATGATCGAACACGGCATCATCAAGCTGCACACGGGCAACGACTGGCCACTGGGGGTCTATGTCCAGCAGATGCCCTACCCCTGTTATGTTGACGATCTGTGAGTAAAGTTGTCACTTAAACTGCAGTTGTTTATGAAAACACCTTTCAAGGAAAAACACATCTCCCTACCTGGATGTGTGGTGTGTTTGTCAGAGGGCATCAGATATGATGTGGAAAGTCTTTAATAAACATTAGGTAAACAAGAGGTTACACATTTCAAATCAGCAGCATTTCTTCCCATCCTCATCACACTGAACCATAATGTGTTTGTGTGAATGTTGGGTTGGTTGAATATTTAGGACACATTTGTGAACTTTTCTGAGAAATGATCTGTTAATGTGAAGCTGTAATTTGTTTATGCACACTGACTTAATGATCAAGTGCCTGACTGATTGATGCCTGATTGTCGCCTGTGAGTGATTCAGTTTGTCAAGAGACACACTGTTAATGTGTTTCTTTTAGTCTCCTCACCAGCAGCTGGAATGAAAATAATGAGAATAAACTGTATATAAAAGCTGAGGGAAACAGCAGTGTGGACTTGGGGGTTTTTTCAAGGGGTTAATGAACCCTCTGTCCTTCTCCTTCTCCTCCTCCTCCAGCTTCATGATCACTCTGAACCGCTGCTTCCCCATGTTCATGGTGCTGGCCTGGATCTACTCTGTGTCCATGACTGTGAAGAGCATCGTGCTGGAGAAGGAGATGCGACTCAAGGAGACCCTGAAAACCATGGGGGTGGACAACGGAGCCATTTGGTACACGTGGTTCATCGACAGCTTCGTCATCATGACGGTGAGCACGGCGCTGCTCACCTCCATCATCATGGTGAGGAGTAAAAACAGAGGGAGCAGGGTAGAGAGGGTGAGGTAAGGAGGGGGGGGCGGGGAGAGAGGGCTGATTGTGAAATCAGAGTCAGGGTTTATTTTCAGGTTTGGATGCTCCTTGTTTTATCATGTGCTGTGCTGCCCTCTAGTGGATTATTTAAAAAACTATTTATGACACATCCAGTGGTTCTCTGTCTGACAATCTGTCTCTCTTCTCTTTCCTCTCAGGGGGGGAAGGTGCTGAACTACAGTGACCCCATCCTTGTCTTCTTCTTCCTGCTGACTTTTACCGTCACCACGATCATGCAGTGTTTCCTGATGAGCGTCTTCTTTAACAAGGCCAACCTGGCAGCTGCCTGCAGCGGCATCATCTACTTCACCCTCTACCTGCCTCACATCCTCTGCGTCGCCTGGCAGGACCGAATCACAAAGAACATGAAGATGGCCGCAGTAAGTCCTTGTTCTTTTTTACAAATCAGTCGAGCCCCACTGCTGTTGCACATGTAGATATTTTAATTTGCAGTTTGTCAACAACCCTCTTTGCAATTTCAGAGCTTGCTGTCTCCTGTGGCCTTTGGCTTTGGGACCGAGTACCTGTCCCGGTACGAGGAGCAGGGGTTGGGTCTGCAGTGGGACAACATCCAGACCAGCCCGTTGGAGAAGGACACCTACTCCTTCCTCACCTCCATCCTCATGATGATCTTTGACGGCTTCCTCTACGCCGTCCTGGCCTGGTATCTGGACAACGTCTTCCCAGGTCTGTATGAGTTATGCAACAGTGTTAGTGAAAAGCAAAGAATTCCTCGTGATTTTTTTTCCCTTCAAATTTCTCCTCCGCAGGACAGTATGGCATCGGTCAGCCATTCTACTTCCCATTTCAGTCCTCCTACTGGCAGAGACCTGCACCGTCCCGGGCAGATATGGCTGATCCAGGTGAGTGGCACTATCTCTGATACTTTACATTCCTCCTACCTGTGTATGTTTAATCTAGGATTTGGAACTAAAATCTGATACGGAGAAGTGATTATGTGATTTCACCCTTTGTTTTTAAACTAATCCCTCCATGAAAATGCAAACAATGTGCACTAGAAGACTTGTTAAACTGGTTCTGAGTCAAGGCTCCAAAAACAAAAGTCTGTCTTTGAACAATTGTTGTTTCCTCGACAATTAAACAGTCATGAGTTGGCACATATACACCACAGCCACCGTAGTAGATGTGTCAGAGGTCAAACTGTACAATCTGCCTCCTACAGATCCCGAGAAACCTGAACCTGAGAATGTGGAGAAGGACCTGGAGAGCAGGGGCACGCCGGAGACGTACACCTGCAATGGCTCAGCCAGCAGGAAAGCCTGCAAGCACCAAAGTAAGAGGGAACGACTGGAGAGAGAGAAGGAGCTGCTGAAACGACAACAGGAAGCTCCAGAGGAGGAGTGTCAGGACTCAGGGAAGGAAGGTGAGGATACAGGTTCAGGATTACCTGAAGCATTAACTGATATGAGGAACACCAGGTGGAGGGTGACATGGAGACATGTCACAAAACAACAAATTTCTTGATTTAATAAATCAGATGATGTGTTTAACCCTCTTTTTGTGCATGTTTTCCATCACAGGTCAGTTGTTCTTTGAGTTCGAACCAGTGAGCCTGGTGCTGGGAGTCCAGATCCAGGACCTGGTGAAGGTTTTCTCTGGAAGCTCTCGTCCAGCAGTCAACTGTCTCAACATCAACTTCTATGAGGGACAGATCACATCCTTCCTGGGACACAACGGGGCGGGAAAAACCACAACTATGTAAGCTCCGATTTCTTAACTCATGAATCTCATATATGTCTAGATCAATTAAAAGCTTCACATTCAGACTGTGTCATGATGGAGCTGATACCTTTTTTTCCCAGGTCCATCCTGACTGGCCTGTTCCCTCCTACATCTGGCACAGCATACATCTATGGAAGAGACATTAGGACGGACATGGACACCATCAGGTCCTCCATGGGCATGTGTCCTCAATACAACATCCTCTTCAAACAGTATGTTACATTGCAGATATTCAAATCAGTTCAATAAACAAAATTGCTTGCACATGGTTTTAAAACAATGAAAAAGACTGAAAGGAGAAAAAAAACATTTATTCTGAGGAGACACATTTTGTGTTTATCACATTTTGTTTGCTAAAAGTTGATAATTGCCAAACTAAACTTTAGAAAGTTTAGTCTGTATTCAGCCATGATGAAGCGAGGAACACATTTTGCTAAAATCAGTCCACATTCTGTAAAACACAAAGACGGCGACGTTGACAGCAGTTAGAAGTTGAAAGCCTGTGTCACTGATTTTGTTCGCATCCAGAATTTAGCGGCTTTTTAAAAAAACATTTATATGTTGGAAAAAAAAAACCTGTCAAATGCAACAATTTCATACTTTTTATTGCTGCTGCACTGTTTTTGTTCCAGTCTCACGGTGGAGGAGCACATCCTGTTCTACGCGCTGCTGAAGGGTCGGACTCAGGCAGAGGCAGAGAGGGAGGTCGAGGACATGCTGGTGGACCTTGGGCTGCCTCACAAGAGAGATGATGAGGCTCAGAACCTCTCAGGTCGACCTCTTGTCCCACCGTGTCTGCACAAGAGAGATAATTGAATTTACTGTTATTTTATATGCATTTATTCCGTTATTCGACAGGTGGCATGCAGAGGAAACTGTCTGTTGCCATGGCGTTTGTTGGAGGGTCAAAAGTCGTCATCCTGGATGAGCCCACCTCGGGAGTGGACCCCTATTCCAGGAGATCTATCTGGGACCTGCTACTGAAATACAGAACTGGTACAAAACAGCTCCATGTTCCTTCAGTGTAAATGCATCTTTTACACCTGCAGGACATCATGTTGTCCTATGTGTTTTTTTACTGTTACATTTAAGACACTGAAGAACGAAACCAAATCTTTTGCCCCTTCTCACGTCTCCTGAGGCGATGGAATTAAGTAGATGAAATGATCAAACGGAAAAATTCAGCTACACAGTTGCAACAAAAGCAAAAAGAGTGTCATCATAATATCAACGTGGTTCTGAATCTGTTGACAAAAGCACTTGAAAGCTACGGTTAACTGCGTTTTTTTTTTTTTTTTTTCCCGACAATTAGCACAGACTGAAATTTCCCTTTGATTCAGCACAAAGGGCCTCATTGAAAGTTTCATCCCCCTGTCTGTTCAGGCCGCACGGTGATCCTGTCCACACACCACATGGACGAGGCTGACCTGCTGAGCGACCGCATCGCCATCATCTCCAAAGGACAGCTGCACTGCTGTGGGTCCCCGCTCTTCCTCAAGAACTGTTTTGGCGTGGGTTTCTATCTGACTCTGGTGCGGCGTATGAAGGACCTGAGGAAGAGGGAGGTGGGGTTTCACACCTTTTACACTCAATCAACCACCTGCCGTGCCTCCTTCCTCCTCCCTGCCTGTTCACTCTGTGTGTGTTTCTAATATAGACACACTAAAGAGAACTTGACCTGCTTTTCTCTTAAATGAGCAAAGGTTCATGTTCCTGGCAGGATTTTTTTTTGCCTACTTGAATGTGCTCTTGACTTTTGTTTCTGTCAGAACGACTGTGACTGTGCCTCCGACTGCTCCTGCTCCTGCTCCATATGCACCAGATACAAAGATCAGTCTCAGAACCAGTTTCAGCATCTAGAAAGAGTTCTTGAAGGTAAGTGAACACTGTATATTTATTGTACCGTGGCTGCATACTGATGAGCCGCTCCCCCTCCTCTGTATGCACCTGTTCTCCATCCCCATTATTATGGAGGATTCAGTTGAAATACAGATAGAGATCTCATGGGTGAAAGTTTTTTTTCTTTAAAGACCTGTTGCATAGCCCTGAACTGGTGTTTGGATTAATGTGGAATTCAGGTTTGAGTTAAGCTTAAGGTCAAATTTGGGTTTGGGCATGGGTGGTGTCGCTGATGAAATATATAATGAAATATATGTTTATATACTGAAGTTACCTATATATAAGTGATATATATGGCAACATGGTATGCTGTATATTACATTTCTTGGAGTAAATTAACAGCAGGAGTTTAACAAAGAAGCTTACGGGTTTATCTGCCCAACTGCCAATAGTAACAAGTTTAACTGACTTATTTTCAGGGCTTCATGTCAGTGAGTGTGTGTGTCACCTGCAGGGATGAGTGTGTATCTGTGCGTGCTGAAACAAACAGAAACAAAAGTGTTTTCCCACACTTTAAATTTAGCGGTTATATTGACCCAAAAGCCGTTTCCTCTTAACTCTGCCTGAGGACACACACACAGTGCTTCAGACGCAGCACCATGAAGTTGTCTGAGCACAAATTAATCTTGCATTTTACCACTTGAATAATAGTGTTTGTTTTTTTCTGTTCTGAGGGCAGAATAAGCAGTTTCCCCCTTTTTTTTCTGTCTTCCTCCCAGGGGACATAGACAGCATCTCCAGCCTCATCCACCACCACGTCCCAGAGGCCAAGCTGATTGAGATGATAGGCCAGGAGCTGACCTACCTGCTCCCCAATAAAGGCTTCAAGCATCGGGCGTATGCCAGCCTGTTCAGAGAGCTGGAGGAGACTCTTGCTGACATGGGCCTCAGCAGCTTTGGCATCTCTGATACATCACTAGAGGAGGTAGGGACATCTCTGCTCTGCTGGTGAGCTCCATGTTTCAATGGTGGAGGTGGTGCAGGCGTTTTTATACTTCTACTTTAGAGATAAATATTTCAAATCTTTTTTTTCCTCCACCACATTTATTCAACAGATAAATTAACATTAGCTCCCTGTTTGGTTAAAAAAGCAGTTCTGTGTACATATCACAATTAATAATCTAATGAAGTGATATAATACATATATATAATAATGTGCATTTTACTGCAGAACAAATCCTCATACCTTGCTTACCTTAACTGCATTTCATTAATAGAAGGTTTTAGATACTTTTCAGAAAGTATCACGTTTTAGTTTTACTTTTCCACTCTGTCGAGTTATTGATCACTGTGGTAATAATTAAGTCTGCATTTACATTGTATCAAAAATGATGCCAGGTGGCTGCTTCTATCATGAATCTACCATCAAACACACAGATTTTTGCTAATTAAACCACCGTCCAAGTGAGAAATGCCCGTTTTAAAGTCTAAAATGTTTATGTTGAAACACGAATAATGGAGAATACTAATGCTTCCTAACTATTTATTCAGCGTCTTTAATTAGGCATCATGTACGCCTCCTCCTCTTTTCTCTAAATGTCTTGTTGCTGTGTAGAAAATCAGAGTCAAGTTTAATAAAGGAAAATAAAAATCCTGTGTTTTTATTGAGTTTGTGTAAAGTTTTTTTTTTAATTTGAAGTTATTTTTTATTTTTTTCTCTTGATTTTCAGATATTCATAAAGGTCACTGCAGATGGAGAGGCAGCGAATAATGCCACCACTCCTGGTAAATACCACCACTAATCTTCTACGTGGCCTTTACCCAGAATTGAATTTCTGGCCCGTGGTTCTGTCTCTCTAACATGCTGTTAAGCCGTTTGCCCCTCACCTGTTTTTATTACCCTGTTATTCTTGTAGACCCCCCCCAACCCACCCACCCCAACTTTCACTTCACCAGTAGCTACAGTTCACATGTGGTGCATCATTTGTCAGTTTTCACCCTCTAGTTTTCTGTGTGTCTTTGTGTGTGTTTCATGTCTCATTTTTTTGTTGCACTCCTATCTCTAGAGCAGTGGATGTTACAGCGGAGAAAAAACGACAATGTTGGTGTAGAGGGAGATGAAGGTCAGAGACTTGAGAGCCACTCGACAGAGCTCTGGCAATATAAAAGCTTTTTCTTTTTTTGTTGAATCTGCTGGACCTGGGTCAATAAAAGAAGATTCCATTGGTTACATTTAGTTTTTCAGTGTGAGGATAGACACATGTATCAGATAAAATATTCTGATCGACAAAAACACCTTTTTTTTGCTCGACATGAAGTTCAAGTCAGGTTCAAGTGATCCAGGTCTGTGAAGATTCAATGAACATGAATAAATACAGGAAGCTTTCAGTACATTTTTGCTGCCTCCTGCTGCTTCGTCTTCACACAAAGCTCAGAAGTTTAGGTGCAGCTGATCCAGAGCCAGAGCTTCTCCAGCTTGCTGCTAATGTTTTGTCCTTCATATATATATATATTACTGAGTGGCAATACTCACTTAATGTGTGTTTTTTTTTCTGACCACAGAACAAAATGGTGTGAATGGCACTGCTCATGTTGAGTCAGACAGCAGTGCAGGCAAGGGCTCCCGGCAGGTGAAAGGTGCTACTCTGATCCTGAAGCAGTTCCATGCGCTGCTGGTGAAGAGGTTTCACCATGCCACAAGAAGCCAGAAAGACTTCCTGGCTCAGGTCTGTGCTGGTGACACTTACTGGATGATAGTAGATGGGGGAAAATGGCGATGACTTCCAGCGTGTTGTGACAAGTGTATCCCTGTGTGGTTTCAGATTGTGCTTCCTGCCAGTTTTGTCCTCATAGCTCTGGTCTTCACCATGATCGTCCCTCCATTTGGAGAATATCCCAGTTTGACTTTGACGCCCTGGATGTATGGACAGCAGTTCACCTTCATCAGGTCAGTATGGATGGATTTCACTTTTATTAAGTATCTGCAGAGCCTAGCCAAGGCCTAAGCAAACTAACCACCTGCTTAGGAACCTGTGAAGACTTGGGAGCCCCAAAGAGCAATTAACTTTTTTATGCTATAGTGCACAACTTCTGTCGACCCCTAGAGAAATTCTGTGTAATTAAAACCCTAAACTGTTGTTGTTGAACTTCACATTGTTGTTGGACATTGCTGTTGCAGTTTATTTAAAACCAAAAATAAAAAAGCAGATGATGTGTTTACAGTAAATTGTCTATTGGTTTATTTTGTTACCTTTGGTAGGCCTACAGTAGATGACATTCAGTATCCCACGCAGTACTATATCACTTTGAATATGAAGTGTAAATCCACGCCAGGCTGTACTTTTAGCTGAATTTGATACCATTTCAGATTAAAAGCCATAGATGGGTTAAAACATGCCAGGCTAGGATGGTGTTTCATAATGGCAGATTGGAAAAATGAAATAAGTTTATGATCAATAATCAGTATTATTACCAGTAATAGAGGGCCCCAAAATCAAATTTTGCTTAGGGCCCCATGGAGGCTTGGGTCCGACCTGAGTGTCTTATTAGAATAAATTACCCTTGACTGTTTTAGATACCTGATTCTCCGTCTTTGCCTTTCCTCCTCTCTGTTTAGTAACGAGCAGCCGTTTGACCCCATCATGAAACGCTTCACAGAGCGCCTGTTAAACCGACCAGGCCTGGGGACACGCTGCATGGAGGGGGAACCACTGGAGTGAGTATCAGTCTTGACGATAAACAAGACCGGAGAGGATGAGATAGTTAGACAAACACATATTAATCCTGTTGATGCAGGCGGCCCGGGTCATCAGCAGTTTCCCATACTGACACCTGAGCAGGTATATACATGTGACCTCTTTAACCTCTGCTCTCCTTCCTTTTCCTTCCAGAATGTCCTGCAGTAACAGCACAACAGAGTGGGAGTACCCTGACTCCCCCCTCGTCGCCAACATCTTACAGAGTCCTGAGTGGAACCAGAGGAACCCGTCTCCCTCCTGCCAGTGCAGCACCAGTAAGAAGCTGACCATGATGCCCATCTGTCCCATCGGTGCCGGAGGCCTCCCCCCTCGGCAGCGTATTGAAGCCACGGGGGACACGATGCTGGACCTGACCGAGAGGAACATCTCCGACTACCTGGTTAAAACATATCCGAGTCTCATCAGAACCAGGCGGGTGCATTGATGATAAAACCTGGAAACGTAACATTAGAAATCCGATTGAAGTTTATAAAAACGCAGTTAAGAGGCTGTGATTTGCTCTGTAAATCATTTTGTTCGACCACTTCTTTAACCCCACTTGTCTTAATCAAATTCTAATTTTCAATCCACAGTTTGAAAAGCAAATACTGGGTGAATGAACAAAGGTAATAATTTTCACTTCATTGCTGTCAGCCTCTCTCAGTCTCACACTCCCTCCTGTGTGCATTATTCATTACAACACTTGAGAAACTAACCATGAGTGTGAATGTCTCTCTCTCTTATCAGATATGGAGGTCTGTCAGTTGGGGGACAACTTCCCATCCTTGACGTGGACCCCAAAGACATCCAGAGATTTTTCCACCAGCTGGGGCAAATGCTCAACATCACAGGGGTGAATACAGGGTTTGGAGTTCATTTACCAACACAGAGCTGTAGACTCCTTTAAGTCCGCTCACAGAGACTGTTGTGTTTCGCAGGGTTACAATTCTGCATTCGCGCTGAGAGAGATCGGTCCTTTCCTACGATACATGGAGAGTGAATTCAATGTAAAGGTGGGTGTTGGTGGAGAGAAGTATAGCTCCTCAGCAAAAAGATTTCTTTGTCATGGCTCTGATGATGTCTGCCTCTGGTGCTTTGCTTTCACATTACAAACTTTTCAATTTATAAAATGTGTCATAAGCACAAGGACGCTGACTGATGGCCGTAAGTGCTGGCTTCAATAGCTCTACTTCTTTCCCACTTAAAGTAATGAAGGTTTTTATGTAAAGAAGGTCAACTGGCAAGTCCACATAGCGTAGATCAGGGCTGTAATTACCAAGTCAGGCGGCCGCAAGATGTATTCAATTAACTCTGCTCTCTGCTGTCAGGTTTGGTATAATAATAAAGGCTGGCACGCCATGGTGGCCTTCATGAACGTGGCCAATAACGCCATCTTGCGGGCCTTCCTTCCCCCGTCCGCCAAACCTGTCGAGTTTGGCATCACTGCCATCAACCACCCGCTGAACCTCACCAAGGAGCAGCTCTCAGAAGTCACTGTGTGAGTGTTGATTTATGTAAACATTTTTTTATTTACTTCAACCCTCACATGAGACTGTATACTGTACTTTTACTTTCATATAGCTACAGTGTATTTTACATCTGATTAAACAAAGGCGTGTGCAGAGGAGGAAAAGCTTTCACAAACGGATTTCTAAAAACTGAGGGAAAGTAAATGGACTGCACTTAAATGCTTATCGACCACTCAAAGTCCTTCACAACACAACAAGACACAGTCACCCACTCACACACACACACATACAGCACTTTGTCTATCACACTCACATGCCAGTGATACATCAGGCTCAATTCAGGGAACACTATCTTGCCCAAGAGCATTTCAACATATAGACAGAAGGAGCCGGGGTTCAAACTCACAACACACTGACCCGGTCTACCTCCTGAGGGACAGCTGCCCCTCTAACCCGAGTAGAAAAATAAACTCCATTGTATTTAAGTAAAAACAATCATAGCTTAATAGTGCTCGGATAGAAAACAGACGGCGAAGTAAACAAAAATATGTAGCGAAGGAAAAAAAAGGCCTGTGGATATAAAACAACCTTTTCTCATCCAGTTGTCTGGGTTTAATGCTGTAAAGAGACATCTGCATCGTGCTGACATTTAATTTAGTTTTATTGATTTCTTGCTACACTGAGCAGCTTCAACACCTGCTCCTCTTACCCTGGCATTTCAACACCGGTCCCCTCTCTAATTTAGGAAAAGAAATTGACATAAATAAATCAGGTCATAATTGGAAACAGGTTTACGTGATCTAATCTTAGCAAAAACAGATATGGATTTACATTTATTATTTATATTATTTGTTGTCTGATTTAAGGTTTAATGGTTGTGTGCATGGATTTGCTCAACTTGCATTTACAAGTATATCATTAATTACCCAATTAATTTCTTTTTTGACATTTAAACCTCCTTTAACGACCTCCTTCTTTTCAGGTTGACCACCTCGGTGGATGCCGTAGTCGCGATCTGTGTTATTTTCGCCATGTCCTTCATCCCTGCCAGCTTCGTCCTATACCTCATCCAGGAGCGTGTGACCAAGGCCAAGCACCTGCAGTTTGTCAGCGGGGTCAGCCCTCTCGTTTACTGGGTGTCCAACTTCTTCTGGGACATGGTGAGCCGATCGATATGAAATCAGGAGGGGTGGAGATGATACAAACTCTATATCTAATAATGCTGATTCCAGTTTTTTTTTTTTTTAAGTCATTCATAGATTTCTGTTGTGGACTTGACATCTTATTACCTTTTTTTATCATCTCATAATGAATCCCGTTTCCTCTCCCAGATTAACTACTCCCTCAGCACGGCCATGGTTGTAGGCATTTTCATGGCTTTCGACAAAAAGTGTTACACATCACCGTCCAACCTGCCAGCACTGGTTGCACTGCTTCTGCTATATGGGTAAGACTTTGCTAGGTCTCATTTGCCTCAGGTTGTGTAGGTGAGGTGGTGGTTTACTGTAAGAGCTCCCAAACGGCTTCATTAGGAAGTCTCACCTCTAAAGATAAAAGGAACGTGTGACTAAAAGAGACAGGGGGAAGTGGATAACGAGCTGATTCACCAACGAGAAAATCCAGCAAAAAAGAACAAATTGCTGAAATTGCATGAAAGGGAGATGAAATAAACCGAAGCAGGCAGGAAATGGATGAAAATTTTGAGGATGGGATATAGTTTTAAGTACTTTCTCCTTTCTCTGACTCCTTTGCCTCACAGATGGTCAGTGACGCCGATGATGTATCCCATGTCCTACATATTTAACATCCCGAGCACAGCATACGTCTCTCTGTCCTGCATCAACCTGTTCATTGGCATCAACAGCAGCGCCATCACCTTCATCCTGGAGCTTTTCGAAAACAACCGCGTAAGAACAAAAAAGAAAATTATGTTAAAAAAAGAAAAATGTAATGACCAAACCTCCTATTTGACAAAAACTGCAGCTATTTCATGCTTAGACATCAAAATATTTCATTAGACATGATGCCAGTGAAGACTTAAATGATTTTTATGTTGCTGTAGATGTCAGATATTTAAACTGAGACAGCTCTCCCGTGACACTGAATGAATAAACTTGGTCTGATATTATTGTCAAAGTGTTGTGTCACTTTAGTGCTTCAGGGAAATGAATTGAAAAGAGTTTATGTGTTTTTGTGTTTTCAGTCCTTGCTGATGTTCAATGAGTGGCTGAAGAAATGCCTGTTGGTGTTCCCTCACTTCTGCCTTGGGCGAGGGTTGATAGATATGGCCATGAACCAGGCTGTCACTGATGTTTACGCCAGGTTTGGTAAGTACCGTGTACTTATTTATTTTTAAAAGGTTTAGTCGGGAGCCTTGTTTGACTTGGCAAACTTACTCACCACTTACATGAGTCATCAGAAAAACCTGCCATTTGAGTTATTGGTCCTTAATCAGTGACAACTACATTTGATGAGAAAAGCCCAGCGTGCAGTCTCCAATGGAAAGAAAGGCAGCTTTGCACAACTGAACCTTTAGGAGTCAAAATAAAAAAAATAACCTCCTTTGGTGTGCCAGATTTTTGAGTGACAAACGACTCTGTGGTGAAAACGAGTAATCACTGTCCTGTCTATCAGGACAAAAAATGTTTGAACAGTCTGTGAGTTATATAAAATAAAAACCATGAGAGGTTTTCTTTCCTTTTTACTCACTGAACAAAGGGCAGATTTTCAGAGTAGATCTCATTCTCTGTTTCCAGGTGAGGAGCACGTCATGGACCCTTTCCGGTGGGACTTTGTGGGGAAAAATGTCACTTTCATGGCCATCGAAGGTTTCATCTACTTTATCCTCAATCTTCTCATCCAGTACCGGTTCTTCTTGGACCACTGGTAAGAGACAGGATTAACACAGATCAGTATTTATGTACAGAGCGTCTCAACCTCCCATGATTACACCAGTGCTCTTCACCTTTCCACTGAAACTTTGTTGTTCACAGATAAAGTTGATCTCTGTTTCTTTTTTGTACCCTCAGGTTATCAGAGTACAAACAGACTTCAACACTCGATGAAGATGACGATGTTGCTGCAGAGAGGCAGAGAATTTATGAAGGAGGGAGCAAGACAGACATCCTGCAGATCAGAGACCTGTCGAAGGTAAAAAAAAACAAAACAAAAAACACTGACACAGAAACATCTATGACTCAACGTAACTTGTACTGATACTGCAGGTTCAATAAGATCCTTGGTTTATGCAGCATTTTGCTATTCTGAACTCAGACTGTATTTATCAGTATATAAATATCCATACAGCTGAACTGGATTTCCTCCATGCCAACAGAACATATACATTTAAGTCATACACACTGACAAATCTTGAGTAAGATGGTTAGACAGGCATTAGGTACAGAAGGGGAAATTACAATTACAAAAAAATATAAAAAGTACATCAAAAAGAAACTCTGGAAAAATATAGAAAATGATGAATACAACAGTACAGACAAAAACAAAAGGAAAATGATAATACAGCAATTTGTTAACAAGCCAGACAGTGCATAACGCATCATCAATACATATTAGTATGAACTGTAGCAAATAACAACAGACAGAAAAGAAGATGTACATGTGTGATATATAAATAAATAACATGTATGTAACGGATTAAACACTAAAGATGGTGCATACTCACAGATTATAGCATTATGATAAAGAAAATGACATGTTCTATTAATTGTCACTGACATACACAGGTGCACAAATATAACTGCATAAATAAACTGAGTTATTATTGTTTCCATGGCTTCTCTGCACAGACGTATGTGGGCAGGAAGAGGGCAGCTGTGGACCGGATTTGTGTGGGAGTCCCTGCAGGAGAGGTGAAGTCACTGAGTTCATTGAGAGCTACTAATTCTTTCTTTCTTTTTTAAATTCTGTTTCTCAAGTTTTGTCTTCTTGTGTTTGCTCAAGTAAACCCACTAAGCTTTTAACCACACACTTTAAGATGGAGATGCATTCACCATCAGCAGGCAACATAATGAAGTCTGTTTATCTAAGGTCTTATTTTTGTCTGTGTGTGAAGGTTATACTTATATTATACACCTTTGAGAGACGTCTCATGAAAACTAATGGAATATAATCAGTCACAACCTCAGTGCTTCAGTCATATCTCGGCTGAATGTTCTCTTGTATTGACACAACGATCGTCTTTTGTCCCATTAGTGCTTTGGTCTCTTGGGAGTTAATGGAGCTGGAAAGACGACGACCTTCAAAATGCTGACTGGTGACACTGATGTCAGCTCTGGGGAGGCTACTGTGGCTGGATACAGGTATGTAGAGATCAGTCAGAGCTGTCCCCAGACGATCAGACATAAACCCTTTGCAGGGCTGGATCAGGCAGTGTTAAAGAAATAAAATCTGTTCCAGATGAAAAGCTGCTGGAAACGGTTCGGTTATTTAGAGAGTTTGAGGACCCCGAAGGTCGTTCAAACATAATTGCCATCCTGTGACTAAAACATGTGTTTCTTCACAGCGGGCAAAAGGAGAATTGATTGACAATTAAGTTTTTCAAATCTCAGATCAAATTCTGTCAGTGAGTGAATGGTTTTGGTGCCAGTGTTTTCTAATAAAAATATTCTCATGCCAACTATTTTGAGAGGTCAAAGAGATCAGAGCTGCTCCTGCAGTAAACCGAGGAGCTCTATTGTGCTGTGTTTGGTCAAATTAAGTTCTGAAGTTGCTCCAGTTTTGACCTCTTTGAACTTTTTCCTACCTTCGCTCACCTTGGAGGAAGGTGAAGTGGAGCCAGACGCTTCATTCTGTTTCTAAACTGTGTGAAAGTACCTGGTTCTCCACTGAGAGTCCCTGTCAGGGAAACGTTGGAAATGCTCTCAAACAGCAAGTGAGACACTTAAACGCTTCTGAATCCCACATTAATAAAAGTCCTGATTGACTGCTATTAAAACAACTATTAATTACAGTGGCCCTTGACTATTCAGTCAAGGGACTTTAGAAATGAACGTACTTGTGACCTCTCTTCAAATCTTAAACCTCAATGTGGATGTAAGTCATGAACATATTTTCCCCTTTAGATGAGCAAGTGAAAGCATCATCACATCCTTGTTGTTCTATCTCAGCGGCGACTTTGACTTTGACCTTAATACGTGTGGGGAGACCATGGGGACAAAAAGTTAAGAGCGCAGTCTGACAGGAAGAGACTTGCTGAAGACTTGGTTTTATTGTTAGGTATATTTAATAGTTCAGGCTGGAGACATCATTACAAGTGTCCCCACAGGGATAGTGGAACACGCGCACACACACACACACACTTTTGCTTTTTGAGAAACACTGGAAACCATCACGCACATAATTAGCAGTAATTAGTGACAAAAACAAAACGTGTCCATTGAATGAATGAATACAGATGATAAAAAAAATTAATCAGGATACTCTGAGCCGTACGTGACATGTTTTAAATGCAGACATTATCAGTATAAACCACACACAGAACTGATCAATAGTTGGTTATTCCTACAGTGTTATACGCTGTGTGTTCACTCACACCTTGTGTCTTGTTTTCCAGCATCGTGACAGAGATTCTTGACGTGCACCAGAACATGGGCTACTGCCCTCAGTTTGACGCCATCGATGATCTCCTTACCGGCAGGGAGCATCTCTACCTCTACGCTCGTCTCAGAGGGGTTCCTGAGTCAGAGATCCCTCGAGTGAGTAGGACTCCAGCTGCATCACATCTTTGACTGTCTCACGGTGTCTCATCCACCCAGGAAGCTAATGTTTGGCTGAGCATCAGAGAGAGAGCGAGCTCATCTGTTTTGTTAATTAATGTTGTTTTGTGCATCTCCCTTTATACTGTTGCTCAGTGTTTGCTAATGTTTGCTTTGTCCTTTTAATTTTGCACTAGTGTTGTTATGGAGTGCCCTAAAAATGTATGCAGTAAGGCACTCTGGGTAGAAGTGCCCTCTAAACACTTTTCCACTTCCCCTTGTAGGTGGCAGAGTGGGGTATCCAGAAGCTGGGGCTGACAGAGTACGCCGGCCGCTGTGCAGGGACCTACAGTGGAGGCAACAAACGCAAACTCTCCACAGCTATCGCAATGATTGGCTGTCCGGCGCTGGTGCTGCTGGTGAGTCAGCCAATGACGAGCTCCTCATGAGTCCATTATTTGGGTTTTTGGGTTTTATGCAGGGATTTATCAATAAAATGGTATATGGCTCCAGATGGGAAGCCATATGGGTTCAGTCAAGCCTGGCCCCGAATGTTTTATACATTGGCAGGCAACAGCTCGGTTCAATTCAAGTTGGCATAAATCTAAGATCTTTGCCATATGTTGATAGAGATAAGGATTTGGTCTCTGCTCACACGGTCTCGTGCGCTCAGAGAGTCAAGCTTGTTTGTTTGTTTGTTTATGTTTGTGTGTGTTAAGGACGAGCCGACGACCGGGATGGACCCGCACTCTCGCCGCTTCCTGTGGAACGCCATCATGAGTGTCATCCGGGACGGCAGGGCCGTGGTGCTGACATCACACAGGTTCAATATCTTATAATGAAATGAATCCACTGCACACATCTGCTGCAGCAGCTGACCAAACACACATACACTTAACTGTTCTGCCAAGAAATTTTTGATGAAGTCATGACTAGACGGGTGTGTGAGCTTCGTTTTTACTGCAGAGATCTGTGAAATTATGATTTATTGCTCACAAACATGTAACAGCAGCAATGAAAGATGGATTGTTGTTGTTCTCCCACCAGTATGGAGGAGTGTGAGGCCCTCTGCACTCGACTGGCCATCATGGTCAATGGGACCTTCAAGTGTTTGGGAACCATCCAGCATCTCAAATACAAGTAAGAGGCTTTGGATGTTTTATCACAGACAGTATGGGACAGACTATTTGTGTGCTTACAGATACAGTATATTCCAGAAAATGGTGAAGAGGGACATTTGTTGTTTTGCTATTGCTACACAGCTAACGTTAGCATTAACAGATGTTTACTTACTAATGCAGACAAAACGCCACAAATATGCATCACACTTCAGTCCTTTAGTCTCCAGTAGGTGTCCATAGAGATGGAAAGTAGTGCTAATGTTAACTCATGCATTAATCACATCTTTTCTTTTTATGCTAACCAGTTAGCCCTGGACTGTCTCGTCACTTTATGTTAGCGCCTCACTGTAGCCAACAATCTGCCCTAAAGATGTATCACTGCTCAGGAGGTGTATTATAATAAAGTTTTGTTATGTAAAAGCAACAATGGCTGAAGCTCTTGTCAAGCAACAATCACCACGACCAGCTGCTTCCAGCAAGAAACCACATCTGGCATAAGAGAAAACTTCCAAACTTTTTACAAATGGAAAGACACATCGAAACTTATCCGATAATTTAAAGTTGTACAACTTAAAAAAAAACTGTATCTACTGTTACAATATTTGGCCCCCAAATCCTTAAAGATTTGTATTCACTGTTTCCTTCATCCAGATTTGGAGACGGCTACGTAGTGACCATGAAAATCAAGGCAGCTAAGGTTGGCATGTCCCCCGAGCTGGAGCCCGTCGAGAGCTTCATGGAGAGCTGCTTCCCTGGTTGCGTTCAGCGGGAGAAGCACTACAACACGCTGCAGTACGAGATCGCCTCGTCCTCACTAGCCAGGATATTTCAGCTGGTGGTGGCCAATAAAGAACGACTCAGCATCGAAGACTACTCTGTTTCTCAGACAACACTGGACCAGGTACATCAAAAACTTCACTGTGTTCATATAAGATTAGATCCAATATAAGAATATTTTTCCTTCTCTTTTAAGCTTTCTTCTTTTAAACCTGACATTTCAATCTGAGTTTTGCTAAAAATAACCAGCGGATACAGTACATTTGTGCCAAAAGTCAGTTAAAAAAAACCCAAAACAAAACATATTTTTTGTGCCCTAACTAAATTAGTTAACTCAATTTTCTTCCTGCCTTTCAGGTGTTTGTCAACTTTGCCAAGCAACAGACAGGAGAGGACGAGGACATTACGTTACACAGGCGAATGGCAGGAGGAAGAAAAGACATCAAGATTTCACCAGTGAAGAGGAAAACATGAAAAAGAAAAATAATCTGTAACAAACAAACAAACAAAAACCAGACACACAAAGGTAGAGCTTTAATTAAGCAGTAAACTACTGTACCTTTCCACCTCATTTTATCCTTCACTAGCCAAATATGCTTTCTCAAGACAGAGACAAGTCTGGCCGTCACTGGTAGAGCAGTCCATCGAAAAACAAACATTACTTGAAAACATGTGAGCTCCTCATCTGAAAGAATAATGTTTGTGTTTATACTGACTGACCTGTATAAATATGTACATACTGTATGTGTAATGAATACTTGAGCACCTTAGCAGTATTTTTAAAAATGTCTACACTGACATACACACACCTCAACTTTATTTACAGTGTTTAATTTAAATGTCATTTCATGTTGTTTGTCTCAACTGTCTGAATACAACACATGTTTACTATTACTTCTCTTCTTTTCAGTCACTCGCTGTTGTGTTTCATACATTGCCTGTCATGTTGCTCCCCAGTGTCAGTACAAAATAGCATGACGCTTTCCTCTTGGAGGATTACATTTGAGGAAAACAAAACAAAAGAGCCATTAGCTGAATATAGATGTAAATGAAGAGGAATTCTATTTTGTATCTGGCCAAATAAACCTTAAACATGCTTTATACTTTATGCTCTGTGCAGTCTTGTCAAGCTGATTTGTACTGCATCATCAAACCCAAATAAAACGGCCCCGACTGAGTTTCCTAAGGTAAATGTGAAGTGCAGTAATTGTCATTAAATATTTCAGCCTTTTAGCTACGGAGTTGAAAGGCTGACCCACAATGCATCCCATGACCTTCGCTGAAAAGCTAAGACGGCCGCTGTAGGTCAGTAGAGTGGCTCAGAGAAAGCTTTGCATTGTGGCCAAGGCAACACTGTGCCGAGTAGCCTGTCACAACTCAAATTTATCTGACACACAGTCCAATTACTGCTCTTCTGCCGCAAGTGGATGGTGTCATCGCCTCAGGCCACCCACTAACCTGAATTTCATTGGCTACCCTCAAACAAACAGAGGGATGATGGTGCTGTGGCTGGTAATGAATTCTCTGGTGTGGATCTCATGCATCTCCCCTGCCCAGATGGTCATCTGGATGGAGCTGATGAGCATGAATGGTGCCGCCGTGGGAGGCCAAACAAGAGGGTGTGAAATGTGACTGCTCGCATGCGGCTGAATACTAGAAAAGGCTAATTTAGAGCTTGCTGAGACAAGAAAAAAACACTGATACTAACAACGGAGATTTTTTTTTTTTTTTAAGAATTTCTGAGAGAAAAAAGGCAGAATTTCTGAGAAAAAAATGCAGAGTTTCTGAGATAAAAACTCTGAATTTCTGAGAAAAAAACGCAGAGTTTCTGAGATAAAAACTCTGAATTTCTGAGAAAAAAAGTCAGAATTTTTGAGAAAAAAAGTCAGATTTTCAGAGAAAAAAAGCCAGATTTTCAGAGAAAAATTTCAGAATTTCTGAGAAAAAAGTCAGAATTTCAGAGAAAAAACTCAGAATTTCTAAGAAAAAAAGTAAGAATTTCTGAGAAAAAAATAAGAATTTTTGAGAAAAAAAGTCAGATTTTCAGAGAAAAAAGTCAGAATTTCTGAGAAAAAAGTCAGAATTTCAGAGGAAAATAAGTCAGAATTTCTGATAAAAACTCTGAATTTCTGAGAAAAAAAGTCAGAATTTCAGAGAAAAAAACGCAGAGTTTCTGAGATAAAAACTCTGAATTTCTGAGAAAAAAACGCAGAGTTTCTGAGATAAAAACTCTGAATTTCTGGGAAAAAAATCAAATTTTTGAAAAAAAAAGTCAGATTTTCAGAGAAAAAAAGCCAGATTTTCAGAGAAAAATTTCAGAATTTCTGAGAAAAAAGTCAGAATTTCAGAGGAAAAAAAGTCAGAATTTCTGATAAAAACTCTGAATTTCTGATAAAAAAGTGAAAATTTTTGACAAAAAAATCAGAATTTCAGAGAAAAAAGTCAGAATTTCTGAGAAAAAAAGTCAGATTTCTGAGAAAAAAACGCAGAGTTTCTGAGATAAAAACTCTGAATTTCTGAGAAAAAAAAGTCAGAATTTTTGAGAAAAAAGTCAGATTTTCAGAGGAAAAAAGACAGATTTTCAGAGAAAAATTTCAGAATTTCTGAGAAAAAAGTCAGAATTTCAGAGAAAAAAGTCAGAATTTCTAAGAAAAAAAGTCAGAATTTCTGATAAAAAGTCAGAATTTCTGATAAAAAGGTGAAAATTTTTTACTAAAAAATCAGAATTTCAGAGAAAAAAGTCAGAATTTCAGAGAAAAAAAGTCAGAATTTCAGAGAAAAAAACGCAGAGTTTCTGAGATAAAAACTCCAAATTTCTGAGAAAAAAACGCAGAGTTTCTGAGATAAAAACTCTGAATTTCTGAGAAAAAAAGTCAGAATTTTTGAGAAAAAAAGTCAGATTTTCAGAGAAAAAAAGCCAGATTTTCAGAGAAAAATTTCAGAATTTCTGAGAAAAAAGTCAGAATTTCAGAGGAAAAAAACTCAGAATTTCTAAGAAAAAAGTAAGAATTTCTGAGAAAAAAGTCAGAATTTCAGAGGAAAAAAAGTCAGAATTTCTGATAAAAACTCTGAATTTCTGATAAAAGTGAAAATTTTTGACAAAAAAAGTCAGAATTTCTGATAAAAAGTCAGAATTTCTGATAAAAAGGTGAAAATTTTTGACAAAAAAATCAGAATTTCAGAGAAAAAAGTCAGAATTTCTGAGAAAAAAAGTCAGAATTTCAGAGAAAAAAACGCAGAGTTTCTGAGATAAAAACTCTGAATTTCTGAGAAAAAAACGCAGAGTTTCTGAGATAAAAACTCTGAATTTCTGGAAAAAAAATCCAAATTTTTGAGAAAAAAAGTCAGATTTTCAGAGGAAAAAAGCCAGATTTTCAGAGAAAAATTTCAGAATTTCTGAGAAAAAAGTCAGAATTTCAGAGAAAAAAAGTCAGAATTTCTGAGAAAAACTCTGAATTTCTGATAAAAAAGTCAAAATTTTTGACAAAAAAAATCAGAATTTCAGAGAAAAAAGTCAGAATTTCTGAGAAAAAAAGTCAGAATTTCAGAGAAAAAAATGCAGAGTTTCTGAGATAAAAATTCTGAATTTCTGAGAAAAAAGTCAGATTTTCTGAAAAAAAAAATAAGAATTTCTGAGAAAAAAGTCAGATTTTCTGAGAAAAAAGTCAGATTTTCTGAGAAAAATTTCAGAATTTCTGAGAAAAAAGTCTTGCTGAGACAAGAAAAAAAACACAGATACCAACAACGGAGATTTTTTATTTTTTTTTAAGATTCTGAGTTAAAAAACAGAAACTGTTTCTGAGAGAAAATTCAGAATTTCTGAGAAAAAAGCTAGAATTTCAGAGAAAAAAGTAAGATTTTCAGAGAAAAAGTTCAGAATTTCTAAGAAAAAATTAAGAATTTCTATGGAAAAAAAGGTCAGAATTTCTGAAATAAAAACTGTGAACTTCTGATAAAAAAAAATTGAAATTTTTGAGAAAAAAATGAGAATTTCTGAGACAAAAAGTCAGAATTTCTGAGGAAAAAAACTCAGAATTTGAGGGGGAAAAAAAAGAGAATTTCAGAGAAAAAAAAGTCAGAATTTCTGAGAAAAACAGTCAGATTTTCAGAGATGAAACTCAGAATTTCTAAGAATTTCAGAGAAAAAAAGTAAGAATTTCTGAGAGAAAATTCAGAATTTCTAAGAAAAAAAAGTCAGAATTTCTGGGGAAAAAAATCAGAATTTCTGAGACAAAAAGTCAGAATTTCTGAGGAAAAAGTCAAAATTTCAGAGAAAAAAACTCAGAATTTCTGAGATAAAAACTCAGAATTTCTGAGAAAAAATCGAAATTTTTGAGAAAAAAAATTAGAATTTCTGAGAAAAAAAATGAAATTTTTGAGAAAAAAAATCTGAATTTCTGAGACAAAAAGCCAGAATGTCTGAGATAAAAACTCAGAATTTGAGGGAAAAAATAAGAATTTTTGGCAAAAAAAATCAGAATTTCTGAGAAAAAATTCAGAACTTCTGAAAAAAAGTCAGAATTTCTAAAAAAAAAAAAAAAAAAAGTCAGAATTTCAGAAATAAAAAAGTCAGAATTTCAGAAATAAAAGTCAGAATTTCAGAGGGAAAAAATTCAGAATTTCTAAGAAAAAAAGTCTACATTTCTGAGAAAAAAGTTTGAATTTCTGAAAAAAACAAACAAACAAGGATAACATGTTTACTAGTGAACTTCACAGCTACACAGCTAAGACCCATCCAGTATTTTTACTTTAGCTGTGGACTTGCTCTTTCTCTTGTTTGGTTGCTCCTACGACAAAAGTAGTAAAATGTCATTGAGCACAATTAACTTTCAAATTATATCTTCCCTGTGTGACAAAGTGTCTCCTCTTGATTTAATATGATATATCGCCGTCACATCTCTCAGTCAAATGCCTGGAATTTGAATGTAGTGTGATGAAGCAGTGTCCATGTGAGGAAAGTCACACGTGGATGAACAAGTAGAAAAAAGAACTGAAGTGGATGTAACCTAAATAGAATAATAATAATTTATTAACTGCTGCAGCCTAAAATTATTGTAAGATGATAACAAACTACCTGATTCACATTAATACATCTTTTTTCATAAATATAAAAACAAACATTATATACTGTGAAAGACTTGTGTACTGTTGTCTTGAGATGAAATACTTCATGGTTCGACTCACCTGATGCTGTGCACAGTGGGTGACTGGTGAAGCTGCAGACCCCTGGTGATATGACACCTGTGAGAAGAAGAATATGAATTTTTTTTTCTTTTAATATTGTTATCGTATCTAAACATCCCGAATGTTCCTTTCATTCACTGACAGATAGATACTGCCTCACAGATATTCTCTTGTTTTTTTTCAGATGCCATATGGCACATAATGTAATCTAGTCAGACAAACTTCATCACTAGTATTGCAGAGCAGAGAGAAGAAAGTGACCCCAGGAGACTCGACAGGACCAGCGGCTACCAGCTTAATAAGCACTGCACAGCCTCAGTGGTACATCAGTCTCTCTTAATCACATACATACCAGGTATTGATCCTAGGCGTCCTGCCCCTCAATCAATACATATGAGGTTAATTATGTGATGAACTGCATTTATTACAAAATCCATTCTACATTGCAGTGATTCCAATACTAATAAAACTGTCCTGAACTTTATAAGTCTGTCTCTTTAGCTTGATGTACAGACGTTGGTGGTCTCCGATTAAAATGTCCTGGTGCTTTCATGACAAACAACAAATGTTCCTCTGTTTTAGATGAGTGATTTTCTGCTTCAGACAAAAACCATGAATGACTCAACCTACTGGAGGTCTCTAATGGAAGTACTAAAATGTGTAAAAACACTTTATTTGTGACATCAAACAGCCTTTGTTGGTGATGAAATATGAGATGCGTACTGTGTGCATGTTAAAGGGCCATTCCTCCAATTCTGTCAATTTTCAATGTCAATTGATTCGACACAGCTACAGTACTACATGGTTACCTATAAAGTTGCAATAATTTTGTTTTCAGACACATTTGTCCTAGTATAAAGCTATATTGTGGCTTGGTTTTCAGAGTAATCTGTTTTTGAAAAGATATACTTTATATTTATCAAGAATAAATCACATTGTCACAATCATTTCATGAGAGGAGGTAATATATATATTCTAACATGATGGGCAACAGCTGTATAATATCCACTCTGGCTCTGAAGGAGCTTTGTTTGTTACATTAGTTTGGACGCTACACATTCAACATAAAATTGTTTTAGGTTACACGCCTTAAACATGGAATAAGTGGATGTTAATGAAGCTAAAAAAACATGCTACAGAAGCATTATAAGATACGTAGGACCATACATACAGTGGAGTGAAAGTGCAAAGTCTAATTTGTCTCTGTAAAAGTTTCTCAACTTTATGAAACACTGAATCACTTAAGTACTTCACTTCTTAAGGTCACTTTGCTTCTTAAGGTTTTCAAGACACATCTGTGTTGACTGTTAATTATCTTAAGTTAATTAAGTTATGTTAATATTGATATTGTTGATATTTCACTAATCATATGCTTCATCAATCGCAGAAATTCAGAGTACAAGACACCCTCTGATTTGTGGATTGAGGGGAGGAATTTCCAACATTTACTGCCACAGGGAAACGTTAATAAATTATTACCAATATGTGACTAAAATAAAAGACTAGTAAGGTTTAATAAGGTACTCTGAACACAAGAAGTGGAAATAAGGAGAATTTCTTACTATGGTCAAGGTCACAGTAATTTCACTTTATAAAGGATCTGAAGGTTTGTCAGTGTTAAACCACATCTGACTGATGATTATGTTGAAGAGCAGTTTCAAAAGTGTTAAATCACTATGACATATACACTTGACGAAAATTAGGAGCAATGATCAGGTGCCAAGTTGTAATGATTGTCAATGTTGGATCATGGTGTATGATGTCAATTGGTCTCTTTCATGTTAGGAGCAGATGAGAGATCCTTATTTTATTGTTTGCAAGTTTTTAGTTTGCACAGACAGCCTAGTTCCTCTGTTAATGCATGATGTGAGGCAGAATATGTCTTGCCTTTTTAAGTCCCTTTTTTTAGCTTGTGAGCCAGAGCGGAGGATATTTTGGGTCACGGGTTTAATTGGGGGCACGGTTGAAGGATGGAGTCAAGGAAGATTATTGGTGTATCTGTGTTGACAGAAACGACAGTATGCAAAAGTTATACTTAAAACATTATAAAACAGAATTAAAAAAGTAAACTCCTGGATGATGACAGAGAAAGTTTCTGAGCCAAAAGGTGGAGAATTGTATGTCAAGGTTGTTGTGCGCGTTGTCTCTTGGGTTGTGCAGAAAAGAAAGAGAATGATAGAGAATCACAGATATAATAAGAGGCGATCATGATTGCATGGCATCGCTGGATCAGAGGACCTGTCACTCTCTGACTCGCTCGCACTCAGCTCCTCAATCACTGTGCATTCAGGCAGCTGTCCATATACGTTTGCCGCATTATCTATAAGTGTCCAGCAGCACAATCATCTAATGCACCATGAGACGGCTGATGGGAGAAAAGCATGAAAGGAAGTACAGTATTTGAGCCAATAAATATAACTGTAGACCTTGGGATGAATTAAGTCAGTTTTACAAAATATACACTTTTCCTGCCGTTGCACTGTAAAGTCTTTTGTATCTAAACTCGCCAAGAAAGCAGCGATAATACAGATAATAGTTTTACAGTCAATAGGAATGGTGTGATTGCTAAATGCACTGAGACAAATCCTTTCTTTCAGAGAGCCATCTGAAGCTCACAGGTCCACACTGTTAGAGAATCAGAGAGGTTACATGAAGAACGCGGCTGTCGATAAAGTCAGTAGTGAGCAAAAGCTCAGCTGTTTCCTAAATTACCTTAATCATGGCGTTTTCCCTGAGAAGGGCGGGATCATCAATCATTTGTTAGTGATCGATCTGTGCTGACTGAATGAAAGTTCAGGTTTAAGAGTAAAAAAGCAGCAAGACTACTGTTTTATTTTCCATCATAGCGCAGAATTCAGCAGGTGAGGAGTGGGTGTTTTATGTCTGAGAGCTGGATGACTGACGTAAAGCTTTTATATTGTTTTGAAAATGTTTCTTGTGTTTTTGACCCAGAACCAGTCCCATAAGGGGCAGCACGTATATATATATATGTAAAATACCCCAGTAATACCTCGCGTCAACAAAATAAGGTGGCTCCGCTGAGGCATCCCTGTGATCTCCTCAGTTCTTGCACTGAATGTTCAGAGAAGTGTCTTTTGAAGTCTGAGGGATGTGTGGGCTCATAGAAGGAATTACTGATCAAGTGTGCTTTTAAAGTGTGGCGAGTGCGTGCAGCCAGCCTGCATCTTCCTGACTCCAACGTGTCTGTGGTAGCTCTTGTCTCCACGGAGGCTGCAGCAGGAGCTGCCCCTTGAGAAATCTTGAGCAAATACTTCTCACACCCACACACAGTTATTCAATCACGCTACATAAAATGTTGCTGGTGAAAATCACAAACACACCTATGAATACGCTGTTGGCTAAAACTGTTACTGTTCACGCTTCAGCACAGGAGTCAGTCACCGGGTGAGGAATAACTAATAGGTACGGTGGCCCTAAAGAGCCAAACACACTGCAACTTAAAGCTGTGGCTTGATGTAGAAAGAAATGACATGTTTCTATCTCTATTTAGTTTCTTTTCACTTGTCGCTTCTTTCTTGTAAAGCAATTTGTGATACATGAACAGAGCTATACAACAAAGTTTATTATGACTATTATTATTGTTATTAAAAGCATTGATTAACAAGTGCCTTTTAACATGTCCATCATTTTCTCTCTGTCTGGCAAGAGAGAGAAAAGTCAAGGAGAGAGAGAGAGAGAGGATCGATGAGGATGGTGAATTTGCAAGGTGTTTGTGACATTGCATGTGTTTTCTGAAGTTCCCGTACACTGAGCTCTCGGGGGGGGGGGGCTACTGTAGATGTGAGGTAAACGATCACAGAAGGAACTGTGTAAAAAAAGAAAAGGTAATTAATGGACTAATTACTTTCATTTCTTAAATCAATGTTAATATATTTCTTGTTGATTGTGGACACTTCTCTTTGTCCTCCTCTTCTTCGGTTGTGCTCTGTACTTGCCACAACCCTAGACACTCGGTCATTTGCATTTAGAGTGCATACTATAGATAAAAAAAAAAAAAATACAGCCTCAAAATGAAGTCACCTGGGACTTAATGGAAGAAGATGAAGTTCTGCCGGTGTGTTAGATATGTGTGGCAAAAAAAGGGGGGGACAGTGAGAGAAAGTTTCTGGAGTTGGTATCTGTAAAGACATCTCAGTGTAACTTCAGAGTAAGCTGATACTGCTGCTGTGTGTATGTGTGTGGGCCTGGGTGGGCCCTTGGGGGGGGGGCTGAAACAAGCTCGCCCTAATCAATAGGAGAATTGACTCATCATTAGTTTGCCATTCTAGCACCCTTGCTGTTGTGAATACCAACTTCCCCACCTCTGTGTGTTTATCATTTATCATGGCATGCTGTCAACGTTCTCACAAGTTCGGCTCAGAAAACACTCCGGTGTCGTCAATTTAATGTTTCTCCCAGAGCACCTCATCAGCGACGGCCCACGAACACAAAAAAACTGAAAATCCTGCGACGCAGACTTCATTTGCATTCGCCATAAATCTCAAGCCAAGGTGCTGTGGTGATATAGTGAGCCATTAGAGATATGACAAATACATTCATTAGCCTCCTCACCGCACCTCAGCTCCATGCTCTTACTCCCTGGGGGAGAAATGTGAATAACTTTGTCGCTGCCTCTAAAGCCAGTGGTATCGACCCCGGGGGAAATAGAGGAAAAGGCGACTGAGAAGGATGGATGGATCGACATAGCTCACCTTCAAGTGCTATTCTTGGCCTATTGATTATGATTATGAAAAATGTCAGACGTGGGGGTTGTTTTGCCTCAGCTACAGGTCACAGGAATAAAGACAGAACAGGTGTGAAGACTTTTCAAAAGCTGATCTCAAAGCTTCGGCATCCGCACTGTGCAGCAGTTTGCACGTTGACTTCTGTATGAACAAGTTGAGGCAGAATAATTCATCTTTACTCCAGGTCTACAAAAGTTGCCTTAAAAAAAAAAAAAGGTGCTTCACAATAAAGCTGGAGAAATGGTATGTATTCTTCAATGAGTCGTTAGGTCAGTGCTGATGACTGGGGAAAATCATCAAATGGAGGTAAATGGAAAAACTGACTGACAAAAGATGGGACAGTGGAGCGGCACACATCGTTTTGAGGAACCTTTGCAGCTCTGGACTTTAACATTCACATTCACACTTTCCCAGAAGTCCAACTGAACAAACGTGTCTCTCTGTCTCCTGCTCGAACATGTCTGCTCTGTAAATCACATTTTCTTCCTCTGAAGAAAAAGGCTGAAATTCAGATTTTATATTTGGGGGGTTTCATGACGGCTCCTATTGATCACTATAGGTGGGTCATTGTTATTCTAAAAGACACAGAGATGCTCCAATCAATGGAGCTTTTTCAGTGGACATTGATTTAGCAATAATTGCAGCGCGGTGCAAAAGTTTCAGGAACTTCAGATGTTTACATTGTTCTACATCAGTGAGGCGTCTGACTGATCCCAAGTTCAACCCAAAAACACAGGCCCCAGAGTCATGAAGAGCCGTTTGAGCAACAAGAACAAGGAGTCCTGCAACATGTGGTCCGGAGCCCGCAGAGGCCTGATCTCAACCTCGTGGAGTCAGTCTGAGATTACATGCAGAGACACTGAAATTGAGCAGATTCATGCTGTTTGTGGCACAAACAGGTAACGACACTGTTTTTCACTTTACTTTTAGGGCCTAAAATCTTTGCACCTTAAGGATATTGTGTTGTTTATTTCATTTCCTCTTTATAGATTTAATTGAGAGGGCCATATTTATATTTAATTTGCCTTGATTCAATTTCACATCACAACATTTCATTACACATTCATTAATTTCACTGTCAATTAATTATGTTAATGAAACGCCTACTTTATCAATACAAATACGACCCATTTAACCTTGCACAGGCGCCTCTACCTTCATTTCTCCATGGAGAACTTGATTCAGTCAGTCATTTAAAGGGGAGCTATGCAAGTCCAGTGGCTTTTTCGTTGTTTTGCTAACCCTCCTCCAGGTAATGTGCAATCCATGGAGCGATGGATAATGTTATATATCATATACATTTCATGATGTGTATATTTGTGGAGTCTTATCTGTCATTAACAAGAGATTAAGGGTTACGGGATGCGTTTTTGCTGTGATGCCGCCGAGACGAGATCTGGGACACCGGGTCGGAGGCATTGATCTTGCAAGGTTGGTTTTCGGCCGAGAGACGCTACGTGGAAGGCAGAGAGCCTCCTTTGTCCCCGTAACAAGTCATTTAAACATCACAATTACCCCAAAGCTGTTGAATTAAGGTGCAAATCTTGCATAGCTCCTCTTTAAACCAAACTTGCAAGAAGGTATAAACTCACTTTAAATCGTAAACAGATGCAACAACTTTTAACAACCACCACATCATTGTTCCTGCTAAGTGACAAACATGAACTCACCTTCACCTTATCGAACACACCCCCAGACAATCATTCACTGGGTAAAACGTGTGCTGGTGACTCAGCCTGTCGGCCGGTAGCTGCTCAACCACAGCAGATTAAACAGCTTGCCAGTTTACCTCCAATTATCACTTGTGTTCCCTTTTGATGCTGATGTGGTCTTTAATCTTCCAACAAAGACACTGCTGGCCAGTGTCTTGAAAGCTACAGGTGCAAATTTGCTAACTTTTCCTCTCGTTCCCCATGTCAGCCTTGAGCTTTCCAACTGCTATCAATCAAACCCACACAACGACGACAACAACAACACACCTCTCCAGCTGCTGAAACAAAAAGATCAGGGAAAAAGAAGACTTTTCTTCCTCCTCTAAGAGATTTTAAAAAAAAAAATAAAGCTTTTGCAAAAATGATGGCTAAATAAATTTCATTTGGACAAGGTATAAGGTTAGGGGAAATCTTAATCATTACTGTCTGACAATATTTTCTCCCGATATTTTGCACACATTCTCTCCACATCTTTCAAATTCTTCTTCTTTGTTGAAAACTTTGGGATCCTCACCAGAATCTGAACTACAGCTCTGCAGGTTTGAGGAATGCGAGATAAGATTGTAATGACTGATTCACCTGGGAGCCGCTGCTGCTTCTGATTTGGACTGTAAACACTACTTAAAAAATGGACAGTGAGTTTTCAGACATAACTACCACACTGACTTTGATGTGATATTGCAAAGCCTGCACATCAAATTACTGTAGGTGACCCGACCTTAACCACCGTAACCACCTTTTACCTACTGCTCCTGAACATTTGATTAAATCCAACTTATCTGCAAAAATCTGCACTAATCCTTTTTTATTTTTTAAGAATAAGCAGTAGATTGTGTTGTCACCTGACACAATTTGAAATGTCCTGATATTGTAAGCCCTATTTAACACATCAGGAAATGCTAAATAGATTGGCTGAACCACGGAGGCAATTCTGGAAAGTGAACTATGAATAGCTTCTTTTTAAAAAGGTCAGTCATGCCTCGTTTACAGAACATAATTGAATCATTTGCTTGGAGAATACATACAATTCTCTTATGAATGTCTAATTTATTTGATTTTCAGGCCATTAAAAAGGAGAAAGTCAGAACAAGTTCCATTAAGCTGAAAATGTACATTTACAGTGCTACAGGCTCCTGGTATTAACATCACACAATGTGATTTCAGCTTTTGAGACTATACAGTTAAACACAATCCGTGACTGCTGCTCGTAGAAACAGCTCATGTGCACACCCACAGTCTGCTTCAGTTTGTGCTAATGTAAAAGCAGGCAGACAGATTTGCCACAGCTAACCCGCTGCAGGTGATACCATCCCCACTGTTAGCCCATTAGTGCCACAGACAATAAGGAGGGCTGTCTGCAGTCACACCTACTGTAGCTTATTGCAGGTCACTGTCAGCTTTTCCACAGGACATCTGATTACATTTATAATGCTACGAGTGACAAAAACAAACCATAAGCTTGAAGGGGGGCGGGGGGGGCATGAGGTGATTATCTTAGCTTATCACACAGACTGGAGACAAATGTAAACAGCTAGCAAATGAAGAAAAAATGATGTCAATACCTGAAATAACTGCGCATATATGGGTTCGATTAAGTCTTATCCTGTGATCCTCCTTAGCAAAAGACAGACACATCTCCACAGAGAGATAAGATAGCTGCTGCACCCTCTGTCCAGTCTAATCTTAGCTGTAGCCTCACAGTACGCAGCAAAGTGAAAAATCACATAATGAAATCAACACTGTTCCTTTGAGTTAGCTAAACTGCCAAATGATTAAAGGCAATCACATCGACAAAAGCATCTGCAAATGCAAGCAACGCACGATGAAATTCAGAGGTCTTGATGTAAAATGAACTACACGTTATGCTATTTCTGTGCAATTCTATAAAATACAGAAAAAAAATAAAAACATAAGGCAGTTTTCCTGCTTGTGTGTATCTCCATATATTTGATCTAGTGAAATGTATTGGAGTCTGTTTACACTTACTTCAGTAAAACAATAACTTTTCCAACTGATTCAGGGTTTTTGAATTTTCAAAGAAACCGACTACGTATATAAAACGAAAGCAGAGTGAGTGACCCTGAAAACGTGTGATTCTATGGGTGTGTGTGTGTGAGTACATCCCCCGCAATGATTGTAAGTGATTTAATAAAAGCTCCATATTTCTTTTATCATGCTCCCTCTCTCTCTCTCTCACTCTCTCAACCTTGGGAGCTCTTTCCTTGAGAGAACACATCCAATCTCCTTTTACAATACCCACACCAAGGCTTTGCCAGTCCTTGGCACAGATCAATCTCTGAGGCTTGAGCAGTAGAAAGTTAATCTGGAAGACGGGCCCGTTCGTCTATGCCTCGACATGCGCAGCTGTCAGTCAAAGATCCCCGTGTGCACGTGTCCTGACAGCAGCAGGAGCCAACATCCCGCCTGTCCCTCCCAGGACCTGATGACCGTCATCTCCTTATCGTCTCCCAAGTCCATTACATATTCTGGAGAAAGGCCGGATGGTGCAAAAAATCGGTGACTTCTACTCTGCTGTAGGTTTTACATTTATATTGAAGAGGCATTGAACTGACACCCACGTCCTGAGCAATTGAAAGCATGTACTACGGAGCATGAAATAAGTGTATAGCCCATATGCTGTATGATATGATCAATTTCTTTACCTTTTACATTTAGTTTCTTTTTGTGATCTCTCTTTATTTGAAAGACGCAGTGTGTCTATGAGTAAAACAAAAATCCAATCCACAGGCCAGCACCAGTCACTGTTTAGTCTGCTGTTATGTGTCGGCGGGTCTCTGGGGTCAGACTCCACATTAGTGCACATAAATCAATGTTAAAAGCAATCAATACCACTGTGCAGCACTGCAAAGTTCAAAGCCGTGATGATGTGCTGTGACAATGCTGTCACCACATGATGATGTAAGACGAATGCAACGAATAACAATTACCCAAGTATCACACAATGAAGACGTCGTTTCGTGGTTTACTGAAAACTACTTTACTGAAAATATTAAATACTTTACACCATCTAAAGGATTTTGTCTTATTCTAAGCTTTAAAGCTGATATCTTCATCCCTATGCAAATGAAAGAGTATGTGCCACAGTTTAATGAGCTTTCAGAAAAGTTTAATAATATGCTGTGGCAACACTATAATAAATGTCAAATTATTATTGCCAGGAAATGCAATAACACATGTCAGGTGCATTTACACAACAACATATCATTTATATAATGCAGTTTCTTTTCTTGCAATGCTATATGAAAATACCTCAGTAATAGTAATGATACAGTATCTTGTTTTACAGAGCTCCCAGCTCAAACTGGTGAAAGCAACAACAATGGAGCCGAACAACAAACAAGTGAATTATGTTAAGTGACTGGATGTTTTCATGGCGGTGTCAGGTGCGAGCAGAACGTCACATTGTAAATCCGTAGCCAAACTGAAGCCAATAAAAAGGATGGATCCCCGTAACCTGAGTCAGTACAGAGTCAACAAGTCTGGGCTGTGACAGGTTTATTGAGCCCATTCATTCAGGGAGAGGAACCCTTAGCTGCTGTGCACACAGATAAGGGATGATTGCAGAGGAGTGCAGCCAAATACAGAAATGCAAACCTGAGAACAAGTGACATTCAAAATGAACACGGCCCGTGTGATGCAGCGGCGGCGTGAAGGACAAAGATCTCCCACTACCTTTGCATCTAAGCCCTCTGCTTCTGTTCCCACCCATTGACAGAAATGTCAGAAGTTATGGTCTCACAAAAACTAAAATAAATTCAGCAAAAGGAACCACAAGTTATCCCTTTTCCTCTACTTTATCCTCCATGAAATCTCCACAAATCTCAGATGGTAATTCTTGCCTCGGGGGCGCAGCAATTTGGTCTGGTGTGGACAGCACAGAAGTTACAGTAACTTTGATCATCGGAAACAGCTTGGAGGGATGTGGCATTTTCCCTGCTTACAAGTACATGGGTTTTTTTTGTTTTTTTTGGTCAATAATTGCTGTTGGATGAATTACAGAGGGTTGTTGTGGAGGGGAGGTGTTGTACAGAATCTACCGAAATGCTGCTGCTGTTCTGTTTCTTTTAACGTGTGCTCTTTCTTGTTTGTTACAGCACGTCTGAAACTTTTGAAGACAGGCTAGTGAGCCGATTCCAGCTGTGGTGACTCATGCATTAAAAGTTAGAAACAATTTGCTCGGCGAGGATACAACTGTCTCCTACTGTTATAATTCAATTAAAGTCGGATCTGTGAGGAACTTTGGTGCCGACATTTATAATCTAATCACTGTTTATACAAAGTGGATTCGCCTGTGGTGGTGTTTAAATACAGATATAGACAAAGCAATACAATGCAAAAGCAGCATTTCTATTTCCAGAGGTGGTTGTTGTCAAGCTTGCTTGGGAAAGACAGTTTGAAATAAGGTTCAGACTGACAGTAGTATTTTGTAGAGAACCAAGATAAGAGTTGCCCTCTACTCTGAATCTAGGATTTCCAGAACATAAAAAAATAAATAAATGCAAAAATAACCAGAGCGAAACACAAAAGGCCTCGAAAAATACTGTTTAAGGAGAGAACAATCATCCTCGTACCAGGGCTCTCCTGCCTGTCTGAGGCAAAGGTGGGTCGTTGAGGTGATTTTGACCACCGCCTTGGTTGAAGCGTGCATGCATGCATGCATGGGGAGGGGGGGCATTCTGGAGTGGTGTCTTTTGCACACACAAATCCATAACTTTCAATGTAGACGCACATCTGAAAATCTCAGCACGTCTGTTCTGATGATACAAGCCAGTAGAGTAAAACTCAAGCATGTGAGAGCCTCCCTGTCAGATTTAATAGAGGGCGGGGCAATATCTGACAGTACAGCTACCAAGACCCCCCTGCTGTAAAGACCTTGCATATGCATACAAATAAAAATGTCTATAATAGTTATTCAGATAGCTGATAACAGATTTTATCTAGTCTATAACTGATAACATCTTAAACTACCACAACTATCACTTCTTGGACGTATGTTTATGTTTAGAAAAGCCATAAGTAAACGACAGAAGGGAAGACACTGACAGCTCATTCCTCTGATCTGAAGTCTGTAAAGTGGGATGTCTCCCTGTCCTCAGTGTCAGGTATTTCACACTGGTTGACTGGCAAATTACCACATTCAGTGAACCGCAACAACTAATGTCTGTGATGACAACCGTGAGACTAGCGCATTACTTGACAGTCATTTGAGTTTGTTTTGTCTTTGTGATTGAATATTAATAGACCTATCAACTGATGAAATACTGAAATGTGACAGGTTTTTTTCTTTAGAGCTAAATGATTGTGAGGAAGAAAAAAAATACATGTGTGGATTAGTCCCATCGTGCCTTAATTTGACATATTCACATCATACTGTTACAAACAATGGCTCCAGTGCAAATATTCTTCTTACCTTAGCCTACACATCTAGTGTCAGTAGGCTAAGCAGCCTACACAGTCACATTCATTGATCAAACATCATGCCACACCAGCAAATAGTATAACACACAGATTACAGTAGCGGCAGATTAAACATACAAGAGTTAATACACCTTTGCCTGTACTTACCCAGTAGGGCTTCATCCCTCGCGCTCAGCTGTTGCGAATGAGCCAATGGCTAACGGCTAACGGCTAACGGCTAACGCTAGATTCCAGTTGCACACCAACATAAAAAATAATCATGAGACATAGTATAGAGGATAAAAGCCTGTCCAGCAGTATATTCAGCCCGTTCTCCATTATCTTCCTCTTCTGAACGCTGTCTTTTGTTGTTGTTGTTGTTGTTGTTTGGACTTTTGGACTGTTTGTGAAACATTTAGCTGCTAGCCTGACGTTACTGTTCCATTAGCTGAAGCACTCTCGAGAACACTCCCGTCGGTTAACGGCAGAGGCAAATATTTTGACGTAGCTCACGCGAGTTTGCTGAAATGACACGGACATGGAGCATGCGCATTAGGATTTCCCAGCAAGCTTTACTTTACAACTTTTGGGAGAGAAAACAAAATCAACAGAATGGAATGTAGAAAAATATTTATTGTTGATAAAGCCATAGTTGTATGAAACGTTTCAATATTAATAATGAAAAAAAGCCTGTGACCCCAAACTATGGTTTTATGCATAAATAAATGAGCTATTGACAGTTACTGCGCCCCGTGCCCACACAGTATGGGTTCCTCTATTTGCCAGTCAATGGAAAAGACCTCAAAATACAATTTCCTCTTTTAAAGTACCACTTATATGCTTTTATGTAAACTCTATCCTGTAATATCTCTGTTAGAGGCAGACTCCACTCAAGCTACCTTTATAGATACTAAAAACTGTAATAAATGTTTGAATTTAGTAGGATTTTACCACCAAAAACAACATACTGAACCAGAATGAGTCCATTCTCATTCTAAAGGCAACAATATCATTTGCTAAAGTATTACTGCAATCACAATAAAATTTCCACTTTTACTCAGGCCCCTGATAGAGACTAAATCTTGTCTTGTTATAGTCCTGCTTTAAATGTAAAGTCTAAGTGTTCTCTTCCGCCAATAGCAGTTAACTTTAATGACTTCAATCACCACAGTTGACTTGTTTTAGAGACATCAGTCTGCAGCTCTATCTTGAGCTCACACTGTTTTCCGCTGCCCTCGAACGTGCCTTGGTTGCATAAGAAAACACCTGACACAATCGAAACTGAATTGATGTTTTCTTTTCTCACCCACGGTGGAAATTGGCACAGGAACTGAAAATCTGCTTTTCAAAAAACAAAAACAAAAACAAACAAAACAAAAAAACAAAACAATTGAATGTCAATTTTTCTGTTTGTCCCCCCCATTTTTTCCCACATCCATCTCAAAGTGGAAATATCTCACTGCTTTTATTACACTTCTGTGTTCCTTGTCTCTTGTGGTTGTGTAAAATCCAGCAAAGAAATGTGTGAATATGATCTTAACAAACATGACTTGATTCTTTAAGGTGACGCGGCTTGATCTCCCATGCTGTCAGGATGATTTGTAGGCTCACACGTTATCGTTTATTATCATATATAGACTTTGTAGTTCACCTCAAACTCAGAAAGCCAACACCTTTTCTTCTTCTTGTGCTACACATTTGATTTTATTCCAGTCCTTCTGTCCTGGAAAAGCTGAGCTGACAGCTAAAGTCATCCACACTTTTAGTCAACAGATGTTAATGTTTATACTGTAGTAATGATAAATAAAGGCTCCCTGTGGATGGCCTCAAATGGACCACAGTAATTACATTTTGGTGATGGGTTGGCTTGCAGCAGGAAAGTTGCAGTGTGCGTTAAGTGCAGCTGCTGTTTCATTCCTGTAGACCACTTCACATTCAGCAGCCTAATTTGGATCTGGTTTTATTTCCTGTTATAGTGTTTGTTAATATCAAAAGCTGACAGGAAATCAAATGAAACCCCAACCTGTTACCTAGCAACACAAATCCAATGAACAGGAGGAGGATTATCCTTAATGTTAACACCCCATCTCTGTTCAGTTTTGTTGTTGTTGTTGTTGTTGTTGTTGTTTGTTGTTGTTGTTGGCGGCTTTGAACTTGTCACTGGCTTCCTTGTTAAATTCAATTGATTTCATTTGCTATGCAACACATCCTGTTATTGCATCCATGGCATGCTGTATTATGTTAGATGACAACCACAGTACCATACCCATCACATCTAACTACACACATTTGCTAATTTATGCACAAGCAGAATAAATCTTGACGTGTGCCTCATGGGTGTTACACTACAAGAGGTTTTGTCCAGCCCAGTCACATCTTAATATCTAGACTTCTTTGTGTGAGAACTTCTCAGGAAACACACTTTCTTGTTAAAAAGAAATATGAATATAATTGTAAAAATGAATTAAGCCAGAATACATAATATCCACTTTGGTTCAATATTTGTGGGTGGTGTTGTGAGTTTTGATTAATACTAGCAGCAGCCAGATGACATTAAAAGTGTTACAGCCTCATGGTGCATGGGCCCCATTGTGCTGTTTCAAGACTTGGCACTAATGAGACATTTTCAAAAAGGACACTCTAAGAAATATCAAGTGGCTCCGGTGCAGAATTGTGTTTGAGCTGTAGTGGATCAGTGATTTGAAGTGGAAAAACATGGGAGTAACTACAGATTCCCAAGTACACGGTGGTTTTTTTTTTTTTGGCCTAGTGCTGCCTTGTTTCGAAACTCTGTTCTCTGTATCAGTGAGAGGAGAAAACTCAACCGAATAAGAGTGTGTTGAACAAAAGCAATCACTAGAATAAAGAAGTGAAACATGAGTGTGCTCCACTGAATCGAGTAGACTAATAATAGAAAAAATTTTGGCCAGTGGCGGAGTCAGTGGGTTGGCAGGGTTGTGGTTCAGAGTGCTCTTGCTTGAAGGAGGTGGTACTCGACCATGTTACAGTATTGGTTTCATCTCCTATAGAGATTCACCACAACTTTGACATGACATCTACTGTGCGACTGTCTCACCACACCAGGCTTGAAGTTTTTATTAATTCAAGAATTCAGTGCTGCACGATGCTGACAGAGGCATACGAGTTGATACATAGGGAAAGTGCTTAACATTGGCGCTCTCCAGGGATCAATATCTTGGTTGGCGTGACTGTTTCCCTGACCTTTGAGATGCTTCCTGTCTGGCTGACCTGCATTGATCTGACCTGGGGGAGAGTTTCAGCACAGAGGCTGTCAGTTGGATATCCCTGTGTCCTTACAGTGTGTGTGTGTGTGTGTGTGTGTGCTGTAATAGTTGATGGCTAAAAAAAGTCCTCAAGGCCATCACACACACACACACACACACACACACCATGAAATCACACCTCCTTGCACAACAGAAAATGAGTCAACATAGCAGCACTGCAAAAAGTGTGAATCTTAACAAGGTCTGTCTGTTTGGAGTCATAAAAATCAGTTTTTCTTTTAACAATCTCTCAGTATAGTTGGGCTTATTAGTCACTGTCTTGTTATTTGCAACGCCATTTGCTACCAGCCGTAGTTTACAAAATAATGATGTTGGAAGTAAAGATTTATTTTTAGACTCACTGACGTTAATTTGCTTGGAAACCTGCACATTTTTACACTGTAAAAAGATCTGCCTTCCTCATTAACCTTACGAGAATACATGGGGTCAAATATAGCTGCTTGACAGTTGTGTGTTTGCTCCATAATTAACTTCTATTCTTGGATTTCAATGTTCCCGCTAAATGGACGTTTGAAGAAAATCTCAAAGTTTGCCAGTGAATTCTTGTCAGATTCTTATCTTACTAATTTCTTCGTCTAACACTAATTATCATGTTTATTTCAGCACGAGTGGATTCTGACAGAACAAGAAACTTTGACTTCTTATATTCTTTCCTCTTGTTGTTTAATTCGCACACGTTCACTTTTCATCCATTCGACTGAGGAGCTCACTCAGTCGTTAACAGGCTGCCAATTAAAGGTGTAACTCATACTTCTGAGTCTGGCTGCCTGTGGTTAATGGCCCCTGTATTATTGGTAAGATGGGTTTATTATCTGCTATATGAGTTTGCACCCATTTATGCCTCCTCTTATATCTCATGATGGACTTTTTTTTTTGTCAGTCCTTATATTCACCACACTAACACTTAATTGATCTCTGCAATGGCTTTTAGAATTATGAAGGACTTATACAGGATTTTTTTAATAAGTCCATACAATAGGAGTTTCATAAAGACTGCTGCATCCCTCTTAAAGTCACCTGCTTAAAAAGAACCTCATAGCTCATTTTAGACACCCTTAATGTGATCTGTATTCATGTCTCACTCTGCTCCTGACAGCAACGAAAACACCTTTAGTGAAGCTTAATAAACTCTGAAGTAAATCAGCTTTTGTTCACAAATCACACCACATGCTTTTTTGCTACATGTGCCACTACTTTCAGATTCACCTGCTGTTTTCAAAAACCTCTAACACCTCTCACTTGACTCTGAATCCCAGTGTGACTGAATTTCATTGTCCCATTTCCTCCAAAATGATGAAACTTGTTATTTTCCTTCAACAAATAAACTCACTCAGTTTCACATGTAAAGAAGAAATAGATTATACATTTCTTTTTTATGATAAATATGGTGACATAAATGTTATGTTTTGTATCTGTAATTTCGTTTTGTCATGTAGCTGTTTATTTGAAGCTCTATTATCCATCCATGTGTTTCAAAGTTTAAATAAGTCACACTTTTAAACCTAACCTAACCAAAGTTTTAAACAGTCAACAGGTGAAACCCAGTAGAGCAAAAACAAACAAACAAACAAACAAACAACACACAAACCGAAACATGAGCTGCTGTCATTAACATTACAAGGATTCTGTCCCTCACTGACAGTAACCAGGGGGAAAAAAAGCACATGTCCTAATGTGATTAAAGCTCTAACAAACAGCAACAGTGATGTAAAATGGGTAAAGCAGTGCAGGAAATGAGAAAAGCCACTCTGGCTTGTAGAGGACCATTTTTGGCAGAAGCGCACTCACGTCCATGAGTTCACTGTGACCTCACATTAAATTATACGTAGTGCAACGTTACCTCACTTTTGATGTATTTCAGTGTTTTTTCTCCCTCTTTTGGCTGCAGGGGAGAGAAAGTAACCAAAGTGTCATCCTGCGAACACAAACACACCAAAACACTGCTTTTAATGAAAACAATACTTTTATTTAGCTTATGTATAACTTCTTATTTACACAAACGAATGATTGAAGTTATTTACTGCTTCCTGTATAAACATTTTTTTTTACCATAACTATAGCTAGAGAGCAGGAGAATGGGATGCTGTGCAAATACAAAATACACAGATATACAGTTACAGTAAAAATGCTATTAGGATAGCCAACATTCATGCACGAGAGCTGTTATCCTTGGGCTTACAGAACGTACTGCACTGAATAAGGCATACAAACTGTTGCTGAAGATACAAAAAAGCTCATATCTCAAAGTACTAAGTTAAAGGCAACCTAGTTTGCTGTTTGCCATAGTACTTTGACTTAGTACTTACAGATATCCTTATGACCTGGATGACTGAGAATCTTCATGGACACAAAAAAAGCCAAGTGCAATAACTATACAGGTTCATTATGGTTCACCACATTTCTCATTGTCTTGTACAAGGTCAAACTTTTGAAAGGAAAAGTACAAAGACAAATTGAAAGCTAAGTGGAGTTCGCGAAAGGCAGGAATAAATTAGCAGATGATGATGAATAAATGGCAGAGAAAGAATGGAAACAAAACGAACAATTAGTGAACACAGTCAAAATATGAATAAATTAGGGAGGCATGAATAAATGCAATACTGAAAGAGGAAATCATTATAAATATGAAGACTTCATTTTGGGGAGAAAGCTTTCATTTTCGGAGAGAGAAAAGGAGAATGGCAGAAATTACCCATGGTTCATTGTTCAGGATTTCTGAAAGTTGCTCAGTAAAAGTGCCATTATTTAGTCCAAAATGTGCGTCTGCAGTGTGTTCCCTAATGCAATGAACTCGTCTTAATTTGTGCTGTCATTTATCTTTATGGAGAGTGTCACATTCCCACAGTGGGGGAACATCTCCATGAATCAGCAGGCAAAATAACGAGATGTCATTAACTTAAATTATATAAAATGAACTAAAACTAATCAGGGAAATGAAATGAAATGAAATAAATAAATAAATAAATAAATAGATAAATAATTCAAATTCATCAGAACATTCAGGTGAAACCATCCGTTTTATCAATTCTTTTTCCATCGTTTCCATCTTGTTCCTCTGCTTTAAGAGGTGTCCTCCGTTTTAATAATGTGGAAAAGTGTAACGTTGAACAGGACCTGGTGGCCGTTGTTCCAGCCGTACAGGGTGCGGTCCCTGGCGTTGTAGTCCAGCATAGACATGTGGAAGTACTGGTTGTGAAAAGGAATGTCTGTATACTCGTAGGTGGAGGTTTTAGTGGAGTAGGCGTAGTACACTTTGGCACCAGTAAGGTGGGAGTTAGTGATGTAGAGCGTCCCACAGATCATAAAAGACTCGCCGGCGTTCCTCTTTGAGTATTCTGTGTTCCATGTGCTGAGGATCTGGAGCGTGTCGGGGTTCAGCTGGCTGATGACAATGTTCCCTGCGTTCTGGTTGGTTGCGTACACGGCCCACAGGCCCAGCTCGTCCGCCATCAGGTCGATGTCTGAAAAGCCTCCCCAGGTGTAGGGGTACACATTATGGAAGCCCGCCGACTCCAGAGCCCTCTGCGTGACCACACGGCCTGTCTCGAAACTGTACCTCACTATGATGTTGCTCTGCATCTTATTGTAGTACAGAGAGCCGTTGTACACCACGTGGTTGGTTCCAGCCCACTTGAAAGGAAGGTTGTACGTTCTTGACTCGACTCCCGCCACAAAATCGGCGATGGATTTGTACTCTTTCACGATCTTGTTGTTTGTGTAGCTGTCCATGTACCAGACCTGGTGACAAATGAACACAAACACACAACAATCCAGTGATTTTCAGAAGAAAATCAGAACAAAAGAGCAAGCCAACAATTCTTTGAGGCAAAAACAATGAATGATGGACTTTTATTCTCTTCCAACTAGAACTGAAGGACAACTTTAACCACCCCTGGAAACAGAGTGAATTTGGATTGATTATCTCAGAGTACAGCTCCTAAGTGAGACAAAGGATTTTAGTCTTTGAGGGCTTTTATTGTTGTTTTGTAAAACAGAGTTGTGTAGGGATTTTTTTAAATAGATTTTTAAGATAAAAGTATATTAGTTTGTGATATCAAGGCCTGTTTTGACCACTGACGGTGCTATAGAGCAATGTTTTGAGAAGAAGTCCTGCAGTTTGTATCATGTGGTGGGATAAGTGGGTTATCCAGCTATGTGTGGGTTTTCTTGTGTCATAAGGTTGGACCACTTTCAGGCAGAACTGATCACAATGGCGACCTCTGCGACATTGCTAACCAACCTTCACTGCAGCAGAGGATCAGATCAAACCTGATCAATCAGATCACTGGAAACAAGGAATACTCACTCCTACAGGATCCTGACATGGACAAAAGAGTTTCCAATAAGGTGTTGAGCAATAAAGAGCAGTAGATTTTCTTATAGATCAGTTGGATCTATTCCAGGGTTTTTACATTCGAACAAAATGACTACTGGATTTACAAAATATACCTAGTTCAAGGCACACCAAACCCAGCTTCGTTATACCGGACAACCAAGGTTAAGTTTAGTAAAACCTGGTTTAACCCGAAGTGAGTTGAACTTCATAGTGTAGGAACCAGGCCTCTGTATGTTTATACTGGTTTGTATCTGTATACTGTGTGTTTGTGTGTGTGTAACAGCAGGCGGGTGAGACGGTGCAAATTGTTGCTTCATGGTATGACACCGAATGACAGTGGTGGTAATATTTCTATTTTGTCCTTTATTGAACCAGGAAGCTCCTGCTGAGATACAATATCTCTTCTGCTAGGGAGTCCTGGACAAGATGCTAATTCTTTTTTTCATCACAACCACGTACCAAAACACAGACAAAAATACACACAAAGTATATACAGAGATTGGAGGCAAAGACGGTACATGTTGAGAGCAATGACACTGTTTTATAGAAAAGAATATGAGTTCATTAGAGAGCACACATGCGTGTAAACAAAGACATTTTCAAAACAGAAAATGTTCAAAGCAAAAGAGGAAAGTTCCACACTCCTCCATAATGCCTGTGTTGTTTTGCCTGACTAAATTAGAGCTTTTTCTTTTCTGAGACTTTGTTTTTTTTTTTTTTCAACTTGGATTTACTGCATGGGAAAATGCCACTTGGCCTCTGCAGTTTTAAAAAAATGGCTTTGCAAATGCTTTTATGGGGAGGCAAGTGTGTTAACAAGTTTGTTTGGTCTCAAGGATCTACAGTTTAGCCTGATAAATAACCCTGAATGCACTGTAAACAAAATGTCTTAAAAAAAAAAAAAAGAAAATAGCATGTTTTAATTGACAAAGTGCCACAAGTCTATACACTGGTATTTTACCAATTCTGTTAAGTACAACACTGAAGGCCTTATGTTGAGAGAACAAAGTACAGACTTCCAGTATATTTGGTTCATGATGAGTTTTTTTTTCCATGTGTGAAGTTTTTATATTTGAACTCTAAACATCTAAATGAAGGAAAAACCTTTAGGGAGTGTGCTGTTATAACAGAACAACATCTTTCACCAGCTGAACAACAGGAGGGATGCAGTTGTATGTAAATTATTAAACCCCCCTCAGTGTTGCAACATAAAGAAAAGGCACAATAAGTGGGCTCACCCGGTTGTTTTTGGGAGACGCCTGTGGGTCGGTCATCCAGGCTCCAAATCTGGTCCCCGATGTTTTCACTGTCAGCGGCCCAGTGATCTTCATCAGCTTGCCACATGCTGCGAAACACATCACAAAGATTTTGGGTTGCCATACAGCACAAAACGTCGCACTCTCTCTCGCTCCACATGATAAAACCGCAGCCAGTGTTACGGTTGGAATAAACTGGAATAGATCTCAAAGCGCTGGAGTGCTTAAATCTTGGTAGAGGCTCATTTTTCAATCAAAAGGGGTTTTTTGTTGTGGATGTTCTGTGAGCAGCGTCTGTGCACCACAACATGCTTCTTCTGTTGTTACAGAAACACAGAAGATAACGAGAGAAAAAGAGACGATACAGAAACTTATAAAAAAAAAAAACCTCAGACATTAATCCCATATGGTTTGATCTTTGAAAGTAGTCTGAGCTGCACTTTATTCATTTTGCTAGACACTTTAATTGTGCCAAATGACAGCCGGCTATCACCTGCACTTAAGCTTTCCAAGTTCGCCTATTAAGTGTTTAACTGCTATTTTACTCAATCAAAGCTCAAGCACAACGAATGCTCAAGTAATCATCGCCCCCTCAGACAGATTTCCAGCCACATCCTATTAGCATTCACATGTTAGCTATTTAGGCTGACACTTTGACAGGCCCCATCAATGTTGATAACCTGGCAGTTGGCAAATTGGGCTTTGGTTATGCAAACCTTTATCAGAGGCAAAGCTGCTCTGGAGGCAGAATTGATCTTATTAGCCTCAAGTTTGACTTAAATGGATGGAGCAACAAAACCACAGCTTTTCTGTGTCTCACCGCAAATGACTATAAAAGGAACCGGAGGGATTCAGAGAGGGAAAAAAAAACAAACAAACATGAAATAAATCTATCGATCGTGGCTTCTTATAAGCCATGGGTTGCACTTTTTCAGCTTCTGGATGCTACCATCATTTAGCTTTTCATGGGACTATAAATAGATATTTTTTCGAAGCAGCTCTGCTCTGCCCCTTGTTCTGTATCTAAAATACCAATCTGCTGGTTGCTCCAAGAAAAGTGCATGATGATCCATTCTCCATAGACCTGTCATGGCTGACCGTATTTTTTTCTGCAATGGACTTACTGAGTTTGCTCATACAGTTGCGGAGGCGATTTTCCAGGTTCAAGACCCTCTGTTGTAGCTCCTCATAGTCGTAGGCTCCCATCTCCTCCTGAATGCCCATCAACACGCCGGACAGGTTTCTGATCTCCTCTTTGAACTGAGAGATGAGCTTGGCGTCTGTCTTGTACTGCTCCAGGACGGGGATGAGCGGCTGCAGGGACTCCATCTTTCCCTTTAGCTCCTAGAAAAAAACCAAGAATACACAAATGCAAAAAAGAACTGCTGTAACAACTCACAGTCTGGAGGAGAGATTCAGTTTGTTTTCAATGCAGCAGTTGCAGGAAGTTTCAAACTAACAGGGCTGACATCTTTTGAGGCAGACTGTACTATTCAGGAAAACCGAGGCTTGCTGTCTCCTCACCTCTCGGGCTTGTTTTCACTTGTGTAAGAAAATTAAGTTTCTAAGACTCAGGCAGATCAATGCCAAATATAGAGATACTGTGATACCTGCATCTCATTATAGAAGTGAGTCAATACCTGACAAAAACAAAGTTGTTCCACAATTGTGTTGCACAAAATGCAGACTCTTCGTCAGCTTGTTACAAATTCATTATTATAAAAAATACTACTGCTTGAGGGAAAACAGCATAATTTTGCTTTCTAGCAAAAAGACATTACATTAAAAGTTTATCTAGATGAAGAGCACACAAAGTTGTAACGAAATAAAACAGGGAGGAGGAGGAAAGAGGAGAGGGTCTAGTAAGAATAAACACAGTTGCTTGATAGATGATACTAGTAATAATCATTATTGTAATTGCTCCATTTATTATTGTTATGTAAAAGCAATTTATACAACGTCAGATTATATAAAGGCCCTCTACCCTCTATCCTTCTGCACTCCTTGAACTGGCCTTTATCGTCAACTTTCATGATTTCTTTCCTTTATTTTTTACAGTGGGGTACAGAAGAATCTGATGGACACATGTGGCAGAGGACTTCTCTTATTGCAACTACAATGCTGTTCAAGTTTCTAACTTGTGCAACTATTCTGCTTGGTCACTGCTTTTATCCCTATCCTTTAAATGGATAATGAGTCTACTTGACTAAACAATCAGGAGGTGTTGTCACTCATTGTTTTCTATGCTGGACGCTGACCACACATCCCGTCTAGCTCTTAAAACAGCCTTGTCCTTGGCCGGACAGTGGCAGACTTGCACTTGGTCTCATCAGGAATGAAAGTTTATGAGTCCTGATGCTTCTCAGGCATCTTCAGAAGAAATCCTTTCACCGGCTCCTGTGATGTCTCTCGCAGGCATAAACATAAAACAAAAACTATACCTGAAAGTTTTTGTTGACGAGCGTCTTCCTGTCCGATTCGATCTGTCGGAACTTTGACCGCAGGCCTTTGATCTGGCTCTCCATCCTCATGATATACTGAAAGTCCCTCTGCGTCCGCAGGTTCAGCACCTCGATTGACTGCGACATGTTCTGCACCTTTTGAAAAGAATGAAACAGCGCTGCATTGATTTTCCCATCCACCGCGGGATTAAAATGTCCTCCATGTTCAGCCGTTCAGTAGCCTGCCATGCACCAGCGTCTCAAGGAATAAATCAACATTCTGACCTCCAACGTGATTGTCTCTTAACCGTCCATGTGTGAGCTGAATAGAGCTTTAAGATTAATTTCACACAGACATGTTGTTCTGTTTTCTCTCAGTATTTAAATATATTTAGTAGTTTCATTACAACATAAACCATTGAATCTGCTGGGGTGGTAATGTATATAAAGCACTGAGATGACACAGAAGCCTTACAGTGTCTCTCTCTGGTTTGACAAAAGCTCACAAGGTTTATTGGGCGTCTGAGCAAGAAAAAATATGACCCCCTCTCTCCTCTCCCTTGGACTATAATTGCAACCAACCAACATTACTGGAGCACATCACTAGCAAACTGGCACAACACTCACACATTGTGTTCTGCATACTTTTCTGGCTCTGGCGCAGGGATCCTAAAATGGCCTCACTGAAGCCCTGCGGCAGCTTAGTACATTAGTGTCAAAGGCCCCAATGAATGACAGAGAACAGCCTTTGGCATACAACATTAAAATGTAGGCTACAGCAGTGTTTCCTTATATGGCATACTAATTTAAGAAAGTGACTCCAGTGCCGTGCTTGTATGTTTGTTTGTTTGTTTGTTTGTTTGTAGATAATGCATTAAAAAGACAACAACTAACATTTGAAATCAAATTTGATGTTTCTACTTCAGTTCACAATCTTGTCTGTGTTCAGAGCTAATTTTATGAGATCAATCCCAAATGAATGAATGAATGAAACACAATCCATGGTGGTAGATGTGGAAAAATTCCTCCAAGGCTGAGGACAGTCCACTTAACATTCCCAATCAGACATGTAAACCCTGATAATACTATGGTCCAAAAGCTAGAATTAACCCTCAATGGTGTGTTGCACTCCAGTTGTGTTAAGGTGAGATGGAGAGCATTCTCATCTTTACAAGCAGCCATTCAGCTGATGTCATCCATGTAATATATGCAGAAGTGGAAAATAGGGTTATGGACCTGGCTGGTGCAATCTCTCTGAGGATTAGAGCAACAAAGAAGCACAAATAACGATAGAAATCGATGTGATATGTCTATATGAATGCAGGTGTGCTCGGTGTTTACTGTAAATGTGCGCGCGAGAGAGAGACAGAGTGTGTGTTGTTACATAAACAGAAATGTGTGTGTGTGGCTGTGTTGCACACACCTTCTCCAGGAGCTGGCGGAGCTGTCTGCCTTTGGCATCTCTGGAGCACAGATTCTGTTCAGGTGCCACCACTGTGCAGATACAACGCCCATCTGCATCCTGAGCCGAGCTGTACACCTGCCACCCTTCCTTTGGCCGGATGGTCTGCATACAGAAGCACAGTCAGGTACAGTCGTCAAATACGCAGCACACACATCTACAGAGAGACACATAAAATAGAGTGAACTCTGATGATATCGCCATCATGAAATTGCGGCACACAGTAGTTATGGTTTCCCACCCCACCACCCTCTCGTGGGTCATCCATTTTTCTCCCTCGTGCCCCCAAAGCTCTGACACCAACCAATTCCACTGACTTATAAAAAAGTCTGAGCTTTGAAAGAACAAACTGCCTTTGCTGTAAGATATTCCTCCACTCACAGTATATGGTCTCCAGTGAATTTCCTCTTCAACAATAAACAGTGTTTCCTGGCCTTGATGAATAACCCAAGTGGTGAAATTCCTCTGTTTCTCCTCACTAGGCCTTCCAAGGCTTTAACTAAAAGTCCTGCTGGAAGAGGCAGATAAACCTGATTTGTGGGGGCTTTTCCCGTTCTTTATTACATTCAATATGCTCCGCAGCTTCGGCGTATAAAACCTTAAGAACATTAAGTTATGCACCATCAAGCCAATACAGCATATTTTAATGCCACGCCATCAACCACTGTCAAGAGTGCACACAGTAAAAACTAGTTTTACTCCAAATATTGATCAAAGCATCCTGAAGTGCAGGAGAAGTTGATGGCCATCGGTCACACGGAGAGAGTACGTATTTAAACAATACTGCCGTGCAATGTCGGCCTGGGAAATTAACACATGCCTCCAAGCCAAAGGCTGGCAACCTTTGACTGCAGGTGGTGGTAAATTCCTCTGCACTAGGCACTAGCCCCCCTTTGGCACAAAACCAGCCACTATTTCTGTTTTATGTTCCACCTGGAGGGAGAAAAAAACGTGTGAAACATGTTTTTTGAAGTCTTTGGAGAAGGTGGACAGAAGAATTATGAAAGTGCCCTGTTTGTAGTGCAGGCTTTCCCTCCTTCCTCCGCCCAATTCATCCTTGCCTGTCAGCCTGAGCAGTTTAAAGAGCGTTAGGAATCAGCCATGAAAGATCATGTCCCCTCTGAGCAGGCAAAGACGTCACGCCAAGGAGAAAGAGCAGGCTTTGACTCATCATTGTCACCTACAGAGAGGCTGCTTTCTGCAGGTAAAAAAAAACATCAAGCTTAGTTCATATTGTTATAAAAACATGAGAATGAAATGCCTGCCCAGGCTTTTCAATGCCACACTGTGATGCAGGATTTTATTTACATTATTGTGATGCTGCTTCCTAACATTTGCATCCTGCCACATTTTCTGTCAGTAAATAAACAAATAGATAAAACACTGTCTATGATCTCAAGTCTCCTGAGCTTTCATTCTTTCCCACAGCTCATCTCTCACATTTACATTATCAGATTGCAAAGAAATTGTTTCTGGTATTATCAAAGCGCCGCAGCCCTGATCTTTGTCCACCTTTCTACTGGTTGCTTGTAAAGTTTGTAATCTAGGAATTAAAGCTTATTCTGCTGATGGCCTGATGCAAAGCTGCTCCTAATGCGATTATCTGATTAGAGCCTTGAAAGTAGAATATAATAACTTCACCTCTGTGAATTTTTTATTTTATTTTTTTTTTTATTCTATGGTATGTTTCTGCTCTGAGCTCCTCAGCTCAGCAGCACAGAGGGAAGCAGCAGAGGAAAAAGTGATGCTGAACTGAAATATCTGGAGGTCATGTCTGGTACACTGTGGTAGTCTATGAAATTATTAGAGACTAGAAGGCTTGGTGCACCATGACTGTAGCTGAAATCAGCCTCCCTCAGCATCATAGCTGAATGGGATAAAAGAGGGAGAAAAAACACATCCTCATCCCCTTTTTTCCTTACTTTGCTTTGAAAGCCTCCTAAAAAGAAGCCAGTTTCACTAATCTGTTAAAACGGTCTTTCTCTACTGTCTCTTGAGTGACGCACATCCCCCCCCCCCTTCACTTGCACATTTCCTCATATTAAAATGAATCTGTAGCTCAGCCAAGCCAGATGCACTCTCCAGCTAGGGTTTTTTTGTGGGGAACTCTGCACAAAGAGTTTTTCTCTCATTAAATAATTCAGACAGCTGGGTCCTCTTTTGTTTTGGGCGTTCATTTTGACTTTCTGACAGATCTGAATACAGTCTTGAGCATGCAGACTCAGCCTGCTAACGTTCTCCTGTTTCCCTGAACAAACCCCTATAGCAACATTAATTCTGCACACCACTTTCCAGGTGATGTTGTGGCAGGACACTACTTTGCTTTGCAACCAACACACTGGCACAGGGATTGCACTCTGCATGGCTGGGATGAACCTAATCGACCACTGCTCTGGTCCAAATGGCTCGGTGATCTGCAAGATGCTCCCCCTAATTTGTGATAATGCTCCCAATTGCATTGTTGTTTCGGAAAGCTCAAATTGAAAAGGAAATGTTTTATCCTGCCGAACCTCACATTTTAAAAACACAGAGGCAGCATGATGATGAACAACTGCATCAGAGATGAACAGATTGTTTCAGTTTAAGTCTGTAAAGTCTCAATTTGCCTGTATTAAGATTCAAGATGTTTAGCTCTGCTTCTTCTGTTTGGGAGGGGATTTGGATGTAATCCACATCAGCAAAGCTTCATTTATTTATATATATACATATATTTTTTTTTACAATGACTGAACTCTCCCTTAAAAGTGAGTTATATGCTTGGCAATACTCCAGGATCAATATCAGTGCTATGTGGTTGATGTAGGCAATAAACATGAGTGCTGTGAGGGTGCCTCTTCCTCCATCACTACTTTACATTCAGTATTGTTTTTTTTTACTTATTATTATTTCAGTTTATTTTTTCATATGCTTAGTGTCAGTTATTGCTTATGTCAAAACAGACTATAGTATAATAGCAAAGAATCAGCCAAATAAGCAGCTATGGCATGAAACAGTAATGACTCATTCTGTGGGTTTTGGTCCTTCACAGACAGTTGTGCAATGCTCCACCCTAATTAATTACATCCCCAATGATGTGAACTTTACAGCAGTAATGTTACATGACAGAGCAAGGCCTGCTCATGAAGTTCAAGTCAGTGTCTTTCTCGGGGAAACAGAAAAAAGGCAGTGTTAAGGGAAACTCACCACAGAAGGGCAGTACCCGAACAGCAGCAGGAACAGCAGCGGGTTCAGTACCACGGAGAGCGACCACATCCTGCCGGCTGCCGCTGCTGCGATGCTTCGCTCCTCCGCTTCCTCCGCCGCGACGGGAACAAGATTTCTCTTTCTTTCTTTCTTTCTTTCTTCTTTTAACGCAAGTTTCTGCCTCTGTGCTCCTCGCACCACCACGTCCACTACGCGCTGGTGAAAACCGTGGCTTCCTGACGAGGAGGAGGAGGAGGAGGAGGAAGAGGAGGGGGGCACATCCATCCACTCGTCCCTGTTACGCATGCCATGTGGACAGCAGGGAGAAACCTCTCGTCACTGCCAAAAAAAAAAAAAAAAAGAAAAAAAAAAGGGGGGGGGGGTAAAAAGTTTGTGGTCACGCATGCAGCGAAAATCCGGAGCGGCGTTCAGGGTTATAGGGAGCCTTCTTCACGGATGTGACATCACCCAGCTGCCTCTCTTGACTTTTAATGAATCCAGCTTCGTAATGTGCGTGAGGAGGAACCACCGGCAGCTGTGCGGTGACAAAAGTTGCAGCTGGCAGTATTCACTGGGAAATAAGAAAGTGGAGAGGCGTCAGATCGGAGCTGCTGCTGGTGCCGCTGCTGCGTTTTTGTGCCAGAGTGCACGCGCAGAGAAAGAGAGAAAGGGCGCGAGAGGATGTCAAGATTTTTTTCTCTCTCCTTCTGAGAGAACAGGATTTGGAAGAGAGAAGTGTTTAATTTTAGAGCTCTGCTTTAATGTTTATGAACATTAAAAGGCAAATAAAAAAAAAAAAAAAAAAAAGGTTTTCCAGCTTACCTCAGGTGGTCTGTACGGAAGCCCACCTGTGCCAAGAAAAGTTTGGAGACATGAAATAATATGTCATTTGAATTACAAAACATTAACACAAAATATGATATAATAAGTGAAACTTGTTAGACTTAGACTGCATATATCAATAATCCAGCTGAAGCTACAGTTGGCCCATTTGCCAGCTGCTGAAACGGGTCCAGCCAATCAGAGCTCCAGCTTCGTCTCGGCCAATTGAATCTCATTTCATTTTAATGATGCAGCCACATTGACATTAACTTTACATTCATATCTGTGTGAAACCCAGTAAGACACAGTCACTTCCTGTCAATAATTCATCTGCCTCTTTTGTTTATTTGTTATAGCTTCTTATCACATCATAACGTCTAGGTTTCTTTTTAATGAGGTTTTGGTCATAAGGTCTTAAGATGGCACAAGCTAAAGGCATTTTCACGTTAAATACACTAGTTGTGACTTCTCTAAGCTCTGACATCTTCTTGCTTAATAACAATTGTTCAAATGGGAGGTTGAATAGGACGTTAAAGGTGCGTTCAGACATGTGGTTCTTTTGCTTTGCTCCGATTCCCTTGGGTAGTCTGTATTCAGTCCCAAGTGGTCCCAAGTTGTAACCAAATGCCATGCGTGAATCAACTCTTCTCTCATTGGTCAGAAATCTTACCCAAAAAGAGGAGGAAGTTACCTGGGAAAAACAAAAAACCATGGAACATCAGCAGTGCGGTTGGCCAGTTTCTTATTTGAGTCGATTACATTCTCACTGCAAACAAACCGCTCGAGGGCTCGGATGGAAGCGAGCCGAGCCCACCCCCCTCTTGGCGATCTCAGCCCACTTGTTTCATCCTGCATTCACATTTGCCCAAACAAACCGAGATCTGGGGTTAAATGCTCCCTGTTTCGGAACAACTACCCCAAAGGAGTCAGATCTGAAATCAATCTTAATGCCATCACACTAAACAAGATAACCAGCCTATTCACAAAAGCACGACACACATCTCATCAGTTTAACGCCAACCTGGAACAACTGTTATGAAGCACTGTTGCACTTGATTTGGAGTGATGTTTTAGCCACCTGGAAACTGTAGATCCAATGTTCAGTCTCTTTTAGCTCAGTTTGTTGGTCCCTGCCAACTCCTGAGAGCAATATCTCGAGTCGACTCTTCATCCCCTCTTTATCCGCTCTGTTCAGCAGCTCGTCTATATCTGCGTCTGTACAGTGATTTCTTTTGCAGCTGAAAACAGATAGTACTGAAGACAGTGAAATAATGTCCTAAAGTTGCTAGGGAGCCAAAGTGAGCAGCATGTTACACTTTGTAAGTCAAAATTCTGACTTTATATCTAATACTCACAAGCTTTTTATTTATCGGTTTTTGACATTTAACCCCTACTTGTGATGGACATGAAAATGCATCCCTCTACATTTCGTGGCAGAAAAAGGCTTTTATACGTCAGGCCTTTGCTGTTTTATTTGGAGCTGTATACAAAGATATATATCTGTATGAAAACTATTCACAGCGAAGTCTGAGGATAAGAGGGACGTCGTGTCTGGAAAGATGGAGACTGCGAAAAGTTTAAATGACATTTTTCAATGTTGTGGTTGCTTCAAACAAAATGCCATTCAGCTTCACTGTATTTGGTTGGCAGCAGGCATCTCAGACTGAAAACTCTCAAAACCTTCACAAACAAAACAGACAAACCTACTGCATGGCTATAGATTACGCCAATGTGAGGTAAACTCTGTGTTGAATGAGCTGAATGTGTCTTGATTTCTAAGACATGGAAAATCTGATCTGTCATTTTATTGAAACAAATGACCTAAAGCTTTCTGTGCTTTTCTAATGTTCCTCTTAGGCCAAAGCCATTATACTCTCATATGAGACATTGTTTTTTGGGTTTTTTTTTTTCCCCAGTGTTTAAAAAATGAGATGAGGTAATAAATACTGTGTGGAGCACCCACGATGAATACAAATAGGGTTCACAGTTTGTGCCGAAGTATAAGACACTCGGCTGTTTATTCATCTTCGGAGCTCAAGCTGTTTCACTTCCGTTGAGATGACTGGCTCACTTTCGTGTCAGCATAAAGCTCCAGATACTTACTGTTTGAAGACTGGAAATATGTTTTTATATATATATATATATATATAAAACTGCATCAAGCTAACATTATTTGTCATCTATCTAATTTCTCTTTACCAGTGCCCCCCCGCAGTTAGTCATGAACACTTTCTTCAACATTTAAAGGATTGACACGGGCACATGTGAAAAAAAAACTTTAGCATGGTTATATATTCCAGAATAATGAGATGATCCAGTTTATAAAAACACTGCATCGACAAAGTATCTCATGCTGTAGTTTTCCAGATCTGTATCTCTTCACCCAATACATTATTTGATTGATAATTGATAAATGTATTATGTTTCTGTGTTGGAGTTTGACGGTTATGACCCGGAGAAGCACAGACATTGAGGCCTATTGGGCACTAAGGGGTGTTAAGTATCTTAAACTGCCTCTGTGAGCTGTGTGTCACATCCTTCAGCAGCTTAAACTGCTGACCCTGTTGATAAGCTGGAGAAATCAATAGCAGAAACACAATAACTTACGCTACAAGAACACTGTACCTTTTACCTCACGTCTCTGCCCTCTGCCTCAACTGACTCCATGAGGCGGACCTCACAGTTTGGAAACCTCTGGGCAGATCCTAAGATATATCTTATCTCTCACATGGCTGAATCTAAACAGCTCTTGAGTTAATTAGGCCTGCAGCTATGGCTACTGCACTTGGATTGCCATTCAGACCGTCCCCTAGAGGCCATTCACAGACTGCAGCCAGAGCCAAAGCATGTCCTTGACTGTAGGAGTCACCTTCATCCTAGTGGGAAGCCGTCCACTTTACGCCAATCACCCTTTTTTTTTTGAGTTTCTTTTTTGTGTTTGTTTAAAGAGTGAAAAAACTAACAAACAGCAGGGATAGATGCTGTTTTAGAAATCCATCTGGGGTGATCAAGCTTTTTTTTCCGGGCAGCAAGTACAAACTGGAGACCTGAGGATGAGGGGTGTCCCCATGGCCTCTCTAGATCAGCAGTCAGCAGCAGGTTAGGATGAAGTGATGGGTTGGGCAACGAGGCACAGTGCTTTTGGAGCGTTTCCCAGTGAAACTGTTTGAACAGGGAATACTTGAACTCAAGGAGTGTCTTTGACAGGAGGAGACAGAAGTTTCTTGGCGCACTTGAACAAAGAGTTTTTTGTAAGCCATGACCTGCATTCCTGATGAATTTCTCTCCAGCAATAACCGCGGCTTGTGCTTACTTTGTGGCTGATTCCAGTTCAAATTGGTTACGACATATGATGATGAGCCTGGGGTATCTTTCGCAGTTCAAACAGACTTTAAACATTGCTTCAAAAATGTATTTACTGAAGAGGTGAGGGGAAAAAAAAAAATCAACAAACGACCTGCTGTAAACACAGCAGCTCTATTGTGTCTGTAGGAATTTTGTCCTTCCAGAAAACCAAGATAACAAGCAATTATCTTGCTACAAAGGAGACAGCAGTCAATACGTGCATGTTCCTCTCCAAAAAGCTGAAAAGTACATCGGTTATTTTAAACAAGTCATCTTTATCTTCCTTTATCCATGAAGAAGAACACTCTCTGTTCTTTTGCCTCAATTACAAAGTTTTACACCCATTATCTTCCCAGTACAACAGCCCAGTTATAGTCACTCTGCAGTTTTGCTGTGTAATGTAATGTAATGTGTAAATGCCTTGGTAAAGGCAGCTTGATGTTAGTAAGCTGTCCACAGTTTGCCTCATTTGTCCACACAATAAGATTTGTACTGCACTAACACTGTAAGGACTGAGGCCTCTGTAGGTTGTACATCTAAATTAGTGAGAAGATAGTGTGTGATTTGTAACTTTGGGCTACTCAAAGAAAATTAACTTAAGCTGCAAATTGACTGTAAAAGTAAGATTTAACTGTCCATGGATACACATAATGAAAGGGCAACTATCATCAATCATTGCTATTACCACGGCAACACAACCAGGTTTTTTTTTTTTTTTTTTTTTTTGTAAGGTGACCAGACTAGGGCAGACAATAACATATTATTCAAATATCTAATGTTTTTATCAATGAAATACAAGAGGAAGGCAGTCTGAGACACACTTTGCCCCATATTTCCAATAATCAATCCAGTCAATAGTACAGGTTAGGCTTTTAAAACAGGGCAATTTGCATGAGATAGCCTCCTGTTCTCCCTCAGTCAGTCTGTTATGTTATGTGTCCCTCTCCAAACAGAAAATCTGTCTCTCATTCTGGTCCTGGCTCATGACCAAGGTATGTCAGGCAACAATTTTGTTGTTTTTGCATTTTTCTTTTTTACATGATGCTCACACAGATGGAGCACAAAATTGACAACTGAAGGGAACTAATCTTTCTTGAGACCCATCTGGTTGCCAGCGACCAATCTAAAGCTTGTGCAAAGCAGTGTAGCAACAGCATAAAGATGTAAATGTTTAAACTTTCGTCAATATTGACATGAAACTCATGGTGTTGCTCAATTTACAAAAATCATAAGCAGAGAAATGTAATTATATCATAGACCAGCAAGAAGGTAAAAGGGTGGCAACTCCTTGTCAATTAATTTCTGTATGTTTGTTTTTGCTTCTTTACTGCTCGGTTAACTTATAACCAATGAGTTATCCAGCTGCTCTCTTCTCCATCTGGAGACAACAACAACGACAAAAACAAAAGTTTGTATATCTCTGCTTTGACGCTTCTCAGCTCTGTTTGTGAAGCTGCTAGCTAGCAGCTAGCCCCAGCTGTTAGCCAAAACAAGCAAAGCTAAACATCTACTTGACTGCTCCACTGCCCGTATTGTCTTGGGTCACGGTTCAAACTGACACCTTTATGGGCACTGCTCCAGCCAAAAAATAAAAAATAAAATAAAATAAAATCTAGTCCTACTTACCAATCTAGAAGAAATGCAGTGAGTTCAGTACCAAACTCAACAGGAGCTTCCATGGAAGTTAGCATGCTAACCAGCTAGTCCTGATTGAGTGGGCGTGTCATTGCGGCTCGGCAAAAAAAAAAAAAACATGGCCGACGCCGTTGTTATGGGAACATACCACCGCCTGCTGTCACAGCGACCACTTCCTGTGGGAGAACAAGCGAGCGCAAGACGCTGTGACAGACCAAAGAGAGGTACATGGGAAAAGCCCCAGGTTACTGTTACACTAAATTTACATACCTGTCATAATTACCATGCTAATTAACTAGCGATTATATCCAACTGTGCATGCTCCCTGTGTTAGCTGATGGTTAAGTCTGAGCTCTGGACAAATGGCAAATTTATGGATGTTACAAAGAGAGAACAAATGTAGCAGTGACTCCACCTTTAGTTTAACTTGGGTTGCACCTCTGTACAATATCGCCTTAAGACAATATAGTTGCTTAATTTGCACGGTTAAGCCACTGCTTTAAACTAATTCATTCAAAGTTGACATCCTGCAAAAACTAACATATAATATGCACTACAGTGCAAATTAGATGTTGTCATTGTATTGTTGAATATGTGAAAGAGAGAGGCCCCCATGAAACTCATATATATATATATCCAGATAATAAAGAAGAGAATAGAAAAGAACTCATGAATATACTAATATTACATCTTTTGAGAGATCAAAGCATAAACAATAATAAAAAACAAAACAAAGTACGTTTGTTTGTCTTTGTATAGCAGGGGGCTCTTTTGTAGTATCCTCTAATATCACAGACTTGAGTTGTCCATTGGCGTTTATGTGATTGTCTGTCTCTTCATGTCAGTCCTCAGACAGAATGGAAACTTCTCTGTGTATTTTCTTGTCCTCTGGCTTAATTCAGGCTGTGATATGGTCCAGCCCTTCTTGACCCTGGAAAGGATTAAATGAGTAGAAAAACTGTGTAAGAATAGTGGAGGGAGAGCTTAACTCTACCACTGAACAGACTCGTCGTCTCTTCTTTCTCTGGAAACTGCCACTCTTCAGATGTCACTTGGCAGCCCCTGGACTTTTGACAGAGTTTCTTTGTCACGTTAACTGTAGTAGGCGTCCCAGCAGATCGATGATGACTAGTACTGTAGCTGGTTAATCTGCACACTGGTTTGGAGTGGATGGGTCGACCTGTCAGCAAGCAGCAAACATCCTCTCCTGTGACTGCAGCCTTGTTTTCCTTCCACTGTTTGGATTCTGCAACCAATTTTGAACCCAAGAGCAAAACATGTTCTGTTTCATCTTCTGCCTTCAGAGATGAAAAACAGGTGGCCCTGTATTAATTTAACAAGAAAAATAATGATGACTGGCAAAAGTGGCCATGAGCCCAAGCAAAATTGTCAGGCACACAGACGTTGTGATTACTCATCACCATATGTGCTTTCCCTGACCGAACGGGACAACAGCATGCAGGTTTCAAGAAGTACACAGAGACTGCTGCAAACAGATTTAATGATTCATAAAGCAGAATGAAAACAGTTTTGGAAATCAACTGCCAAAAACTAAACAGACCTCACTGAAAGCTACCGTTTCTTCTGAATAGGTCTAAAGAATTGCTGTGACCTGGCAGCACACTAGACAGTTGAAATGATATCTTTTATTATGAGAGCGCAGTAATTACGGCTGAAAATAAAAACAGATTTCTATGTTTTTTAATACTGAGATGCCAAAAGCTAGACATGAAACTGTTTCAGTGTGTCTCATCTACTATCAAGACTTGTTGTTTTATCAAAGATTGATTGAAAAGTGAAATTCCAGCAAGATGAGATGAAACCTATAGAAACCACAGAGCAGAGAAAATGTTTGGTTTTTGAAGACACATGGGGTTAAGACTGCTGCTTAAAATGTCATTATGTGCACTATGTTTATGGCTCTCTCACAATGTTATGGCATACATATTTAACGCTGCTGCTTCTGACAGTGAGTCACAGTGAATGACAAACTGTTGTCAGAAACATTTAGAAATTGCTGGGACAGTGATTTTGTGTCTTATTTTTGTCATTGTTTATCATAGATGTGTCAAAAAAAATGAAGAAAAGTGATCAAAGACCAATTTCTCTGCAGCTGGAAAGATAATTGGTAAAAAATGAAAGAAATTTAGTCTGTGGCTCTTTTTGAGTATTTGCCTTCTGCATGCAAACTATTTAAAGTTGAGATAATTTTTAAATTTTCCTCTTTATTGTGATCTAAACTGCACACAGAGCCTTCAAAGATAAAGCCCATCACATTTTTCAAGGCTTTCACCATTGCTATAGGAAAACATGCACAAGAAACACATTTACTTTTCTGTCTCATATCTGCTAAAATCGGATGGTTTGCATGCTTCATTATTATAAGTATTACTCGTTACTCCTCATACTGCTATAATACCAAACTGAAACGGGAAGAAGACATAATCACCGTGAATTTGCATTTGCAGGCTCTTTGGTATAGCACAGACAAAAACACCGTGGGCTGTTATTATGTTGTAAATTACACTTCCTTCAAGGAACGGGAATCAAGAAATCACATAAAAAACACTGCGAAATGTACACATGCCGTCTCTGCTGTTAGTGCAGGATGTCTCAGAAAGAGTGAAAGATTTGGTGGCTGTTTTGCTTTGAATTGGAGCTAAGTGTTGGCAGGGTTGTTCACAGAGAGGTGGCACAGAGAGTTCTTGACTGTAGCCTCTCAAAATCCTTAACAGAATATCAACAATGTTGGATAATTTGGATAATTGGCCTGGAAAATGGCATTTTTCTGAGTGGAGGGTAGCAGCAGTGTGGAGTCAGTTTGTCTGACATGTGGTTTGACTGAAGCCAGTAGCACAATTAGGAAGCATAAGGAGTGTTGCTGTCATGCAGTGAGGGCACAGAAGGTTTCAGGATACATGCATTGTATGACCACTCCTCACCCTTAACACACTGGTTCTAATTAGTGTAACTCCCCCACTGTTAAGATAAAGGATAATCTGCAAGTGAATGCAAACCATTGCAATGTGCATTTGGCAAAGCACCAAACATTTATTTCAGTTGTACATAGGTTGTAAACATACTGTAATTACACAGGTTGGAAAGCGGCTCTGGAGTCTATGCTATCATATAGCTGAAAGCTAAGGAGGTGGAGATGCAAACAGATCTTGATCAAAGTCAAATCTGAGTCAGAGAAAGAAAGTGGAGGAGATCACAGTGCCTGGGCTCGGCAGATTCAATGACACGAACCCAAACACTTGGAACCACTAATCCTCCTGATCTTAAATTATCATGGCGAAGGATGGTAATATGTATAAGGCAGCGCAGAATCACACGAAAAAAGAGTAATTATCAGTTTTGCACCCATAGCCAACAATACAGACGTTCAACCCGACACTTTTCAGAATCCAGTTTTAATATTTTTTGATTCAAGGCACATGAAGACATTTGGTTCATCGTTACAAAGAAGAAAATCAACAGGTTTTTTTCTTTTTGTGAATTAAAAACAAAACCAAAAAAAAAAACAACTGGACAAATTTAACTACACATAAATCTTTTCTCTTTGTAAATTAGCCACCACATATAATGTTAAACATGGTCGAGGAGCCAAATACTGAGGTATAACATCTGGGTGAATAAAGTCTGTCTGGAAAATAAGCCCTTTCTTACAATATTTATATTACTATCTCATCTTATTATGGCTTAATTTCCTAATGGGCATACGCACTGGTATGACATGAAGAAAAGACAAAATGCTTTTTGAGTTTAAGAGTCATAATCCAGGTTTGTTTGTCTCATAAAAGTCAAATAATGAAAGTAATATTATTTACAAAATGATTATTTTATACTTACAAATTGTCATTTTGTCAAATTATGTCATGAATGTTCTCAAAGACGTAATGTATCTCATCAAATTTGTCCTTAGCACACAGCAAATGTATTTATAGGATTTATTTGTCTTATATACTTAACCGAATATTCACCTAAACTTTAAGAGCTGGGGCACATGCAAGTTTTTAGAGTGGATTCGGAAAGGAACAATATTGTACAAAATAATAATAATAATTACAGTTTTTATCAAAAAGCACTTTTTGTAGCACCTTGAGTGTTTTGTGATTCTGCACAAAAGCACCTCTGTGGTTGTATTCAGAGCAGCACCTGGAGCATCCAGAGAGGGAGGCGTGGTGGGAGGGGAAGGACAAGGGAGGATGGGGCTTGGGGTGAGTGGATCCTCTCTCTGTTGCTGAAAGTGCGCCACTGTCCGCCACGGCATCAAATGTCCTTTTCCTGATGTCACTCCCATTACTACGTTAAAGTCATGTGATTCTGGCCCTACAAGGGCGAGGAGTAGATTCCCCTGGTCAGCGCTTCCATGACAGGGCCTGGGGGCACACTCTTCTTCTCCTGGCTTGAGTGGATCTTCTCGGCAACAAAAGAAAAACACAGGGTTTTTTTTTTTTTGCTTGGCGGGGAGAGAAGGTAAAGGTTGTCGGATCTCAGCGTGTGGGTGTTAATATGTACCCTCTGACCCTGTCCTTCAGCGGGGAGTAGGGGCGTGTCTAGCCGAGGAAACAGACGGGGCCGACCTCGAAGCCAAACCTCTGGTTGGAGTCCCCAAAGTCATTCAGCATGACGTCAATGATGGGCAACTGGTCGATGCGGGGAGTGTTGATCTCCATCACTGACTTTGAATAGCCCTGCTTCAGCTGCAAACACAAAGGGCAAATGAGAGCGCAGTAATAAAGTGGTCCAAGTCTTCTTTTTTTTTCTTTTTTTTTAGGGGACATATTCTACAAAGACTTGTGTAACAACAGAAAAGCAGAAAAACATAAAGTTCTTTAATATTTTATGCTCGGAAGAAAAATGATCCAGCTGGATGACCTTGAAAAAGCAAGTACAGATAATGGATGGATGTGAAGGTAGCGCAGTTTCTTATGTTTGTCTTCAAGTAGCAGGGATCTGATGACATGGTTTGTTGTGTCACATTAGCCCTGAATTATTTAGTATTTAGTTGATTTATTGACAGTCAATTAATCAGTGACAATTTCTAATTTTAGGGTAATCAATCACAGAATGTCCGTTTTCTTTTTGACATCTGAAGTTGTCACCCTGAGCTCTGGAAAGCTGCGATGACACTATTTCCTAACTTTTTACAAACCCTGCAGTTAATTACTTTAATATTGAAATAAAATCAAATTTAAAGGTGTCTCTTTCTTTCTTTGTCTTGTTTTTTTGACCCATAAAATGTCATGAAACAAAAGAAAACTGCCCATTACTTTGCCAAACTCTGAGAGTCCAAGACTACAAGAAAACTGATGTAACATTATCAAAACTGCAGCGAAGAGGTCCAGCAAATAGTCACATTTGAGAAGCTGGAAAAGTTGCAGATTAATTTTCTGTTGATTGGCCATCTGGTTAATCATCTAATCATATCAGCTCTACTCTCCACAGTAATTACAAACCATTAAATACTGTAAATCAAAGAAGCAAAAAGGCCCATCCAAAGTCAGACTCCACTTTTGATCCCTTGAGTCTTAAGGCCTGTAGCTGCACAAACATCGTCGTATGACATTTTCTGACAACAGTCCACATATTTGTGAGGATTAATAGGATTTCATGGGCTATGGCAAAAAGTTTAATTTGCTAACGTGAAAGTTAGAAAATGAGTGTTTACCGAGCAGCCATCCATCAGTGGCTTGATGAAGGGATTATTGTCGTAAGACATCTCCTCATCGTTGGAGCCCAAGAAGCGCAGCGCCTTGTCGTAGTTGTCAGCCTTGGCGTCGTACCAGGCGACGGACTGATGGCAAATATAGGTGAAATTCTGCCGTGCAGAGGAGCTGAGCAGCTTCAGGAATGTCATCTGCACCATGTTGATGGTGTTTTCTCCCATATCGACGTAGTTCAACTGGGGACACACAGAGAGAAAAATGAAGCAAGGAGAGAGGAGAAAAGAAGAAAGGATGAGTAATCAAGAGGTACGGGTGTGTGAAAGGTTGGAGTAAGGGGAAGAGGAAATTAAGAAAAGAAAGGATGAAACAGTTGAGGCTCAGAGATGTATGACAGAGGAAGTTGGGGTGGAGAAGACAGAGATTGGTGGGAGAGAGTTACTGTAAATGAGGCAAAGTGACAAGGCAGCAAAATGGAAAAGCTTCTGAAATGGATGTGAACGTCTCCTGGGGGATAATAGACAAAAAAAAAAAGAAAAAAGGAAAAAAAAAAAAAAAGAGGTTGCTGGGGTTGACTCACGATTTTGCCGCGTTTAAATTCACTGAACCATGAACCTGGAGACTCCTTGGGCCAGTTGGATATTCTAACCTACAACAAACAACAAACAAATAACTGATGATTAATGACAAACACTGATCAGTGCCTTTTAAACACCTTTAGAGAATTCACGGAGAGATCACAAATCAAAAACATGACAGATTCCAGTTTATTTTAATTTCCATACAATACCATTCAATAGCTCAAGGCTGGTACTGTATTAATCACAGTGTTAACAGTGCTGGGGACTTACTCCTGTGGATTTCTTATCTGGGTAGATGCACGTTTCTCCGCCTGCTGTGAAATTACAGAACACTTTGATGGAGTCTCCTATGCAGCCCTGGTTTGGATCAATCCAGTATTCACCTGAGAGAGAGAGACACACAGTTTGAGTGTCGGTGTGGTGTGAAACACAGCCTTGGCCTTCTACACACAGCTGAGACTACTGCTGCTGTTTAATGTTCACATCATCCCTGATGAGACGCTTCTGGTTTTCACTCAGAACGACGTTGACGGGGAAGTTAAAAATGTTATTTGTTCCTACCACAGATTATCTTTGGTTTACAGCTGCTTGGTTGAGGGAAATATAATTAATCACCGACTGTTTTGATAATTGGATAATTTTGTTAGGTCATTTTCTAAGCAAATATTTGATGGTTATGGGTTTTGAAATGTAAGCACTGGCTTCTTCTCCTCATCTTACATCACAGTAAATTGAATATTTTGACAGGGCAGCTTCTATCTAGCCTGAGAGGCAAAGCCCCGGGCACAAAACCGTACTGCAACATCACTCGCTGCTGCTTTCAAAGCTTAATTGCTGTGAGCTCATGAGAGATGAAGGTGACTCAGATGAGTATATGAACATTTTTATCAGCTCCTCTCTCTCTCTCTCTCTCTCTCTGTCTTTCTGAATTTTGGCAGATGGACTGTTGGCAGTCTGTCTCTACTGTTATATGACGTCTCCATCATACCATCTGGGAAGTCAGGCTGGCTGAGGTGCAGGTCATTGCAGGTCCTGGCGGGATTGTCCTGGGTGCCCAAGGGGAACTTCATGCGCTCGATGTCTTGTTTGAGGTTGTTGAGGGAACCAAAGACGTCCTCCATTCCCTCCATGCCCACACCATCAACACCGTAGTCGGCCATTGCCTCATCTCCCTGCATATCAGTGTGCCGCCTGGTCTTTCTGCCAGTCTGCTGGATGGGCAGCGGCTGGATGACGTCACCAGGTGGACCCTGAAGCATCACAGTAAAAGGCCAGGTAAGTGTTGATAAGTGTCTCAGGAAAGGAAGAGCCTACGATGATCATTTCTACAATAATTATCTTAATGATCAGTTATTCTGCCAGTTATTTTCTCAGTTAATCAATGAATTATTTGGTCAGAAAAAGCAAAAATATAGTGGAGAAAATTGGCTTGTCTGGACTGGTTATTCTGTCCAAATCCAAAGTTATTCAATTTACAATGACAAAGCAAAATGCTGATTTATTTTCTGCTGATTTCCTAATGAATTAATTTTCAAATTATCTCAGCTCTAGTGAGTACAACACTTTCCAATCACAGTGTTATTTAGAGAATTCTCCATAGTGCCAGGTCCAATTTAAAGAGAATGAGCAAGTGACTTACAGGGGGTCCAGGTGGTCCAATCAATCCAGGGTCTCCCTTCTGACCAGCTGAACCCTGACGAAAAACACAAGCCACAGTTCCCATAATTACAAAAATGATCAAAAACATATTGCCAGATTTTCATGCATCGAAACACATGGAGAGGATGGAAACAGGACTTACAGTTGATCCCTTGGATCCCTTCTGTCCCTGAGTGCCCTGTTGACAAAGCAGCATAGATGGATGGATTAACAAGAGTCATGATGAAACTGAGCACAAAAATCCATGTTGAAGTTAAACTTACAGGAATACCAGGGGGACCCGGGGGGCCGAGAGGACCGTGGGGACCGGTAGTACCCTGAGAGCAGATAACACATGACATTAGTGGGAGTGCAGCCAATGGAGATCTCACATAAATACAAACTGATGTTCAGTGCAAGTAACCAGTGATGCAAATTCCATTATTATTGTTATATATCACATAAGGCAAATCTCTTCAAACATTTCAAGAGAACTCATTATCTCGACTTGATTTTAAAATAATCACAATACAGTAATATTTATTCTATATCTTTGGAATGAATGGAGATGAACCCAACCCCACAGTTTTCCATGGCTATAAAAGTTTTAGCCTTGGTGGGCTTCTCTTTCCTCCAACTCCAGGTGAGTCACACTTTACATATACATTTATGCGACTCACATTCTTGTGGAGACAAGTGGATGCATGCATTATTTTAAGAAACCATAGTCTGCCTGACACAGAGATTGACGTACAGGATCACCCTTGCCACCTCCAGTGCCTTGAGGCCCGGGCAAACCTCTGTCTCCCTTCTCTCCGGGCTCACCAGGGGGTCCGATCAGGCCAATTAAACCTGGGTGACCCTGGAGAAAGGAAATAAAGAACAAAAAGTGAGACAAAGAGATCACCGGAATAAATTCAGCCACCAAAGCAATATGTGTACTAATTATCCATTTGACATCATGTAATTTCATATCTAGTAAAGTTTAATTTCTGCTCATTTATAACCAGCAGAAAAAGGCAGTTTGTAGAGAGAAAAAAAAAAAACCCAAAACAAATATGCTAATTCACCTGCATCTTTATGCACAAAGTCCAGACATACGACATCAGCACTGTCTTATTTCTGCCTGTAAATAATTAGTGTGTTTATTGTGGTCATCATTTTTTAACAATGGTGGTCTGTCTCGACACCTGCTGCTGGCCAGAGTTATGACCATCTGTTTCTGACTACTGCATGCTGGCATCACACCAACGACCATTACAAAGATGGTATTATTGAACTTATACATATTCATTCCCTGCATTAAATCACGGTGAGAAAACTCCTCACAGAGACGAGCTTTTCATCATCTCGCCGGGCGAGAGTGAACAATGAGATAGAGGCAACAGGCCGAGATGTTTGCTTACTTTGGAGGCTTCAGATAAGGCGCATAAGGAGATATGAGAAATACACAGTAAAGCAATTTGAGATTAGCATCATAATAACGTCTTGCCTTTTCTCCCTTGGATCCAGAGTCACCTTTCATACCAGGAAGTCCAGGGGGTCCCTGTGGAGGGACAGAATCAGTTTGTCAAGCATAAATCACAGTGATATGAATTCACAATATTTTACAGTCACAGCCAGAGCTCTGCATTCATGGCGACCACTCTGTATGTGTCCTGCAGTGCTCCTGAAACACCTACTATAAACAATACAATACAAAAGAGCATGCAACACACAGACATTTTTTATAAGGTGCAGACAAGTGGTTGTGCTGTATCATACATTCAGTGTTTACACAATGAGTCCATGCTGCAGATAAAGGTAGAAGGAAATGTCCTACCAGAGGTCCAGGAGGGCCGTCTTGACCAGAGGCACCAGGGAGACCTTGCTCACCCTTAAAGAAAAGGAATACATTATTATAGTATTTGGCAAATATCATTGGGATACTAGAGTATACTGATCACAGTGCTCATAATGTGCCGACAGTAGGAGAACAACAGAATTTACTTTATATACTGTATGTATAACCCAACTAATAGCTCCAAATTCTACTCACAACAGGGCCAGGGATTCCACGCAGACCCTCAGGACCAGGCTTTCCAGGGGGGCCCTGAGGTCCCACAGGTCCAGTTTTCCCAACAGGTCCCTCTGCTCCAGCCTCTCCCTGTTAAAAATGAATAACATTAGCAATGATTTCCTTTTCAAGCTCAAGTCAAATATGACAGCAACACTTTCATCCAACTTGATAATTAAAGCAAAGTCACATCTGAAAGTCACATTGTTCAATATTCGGCAAGGTTTTTCTCTCCTCAAAGCGTCAGACTGGGAGGATTCGGGGATTTGTATCATCCACACAGATCAAATGTTACCAGAGCTGGTCTATTGTCTTTGAGCGGGAACAGCAAGTTTTCAGGTATTGAAGTTTCAGAGATGTCATATTGACTGGGATGATAGGAGGAGGAGGAGGATGGGGGGGGGGATTAAATTCTTCTGACAACCAATTAGGCCTTGAGTTGACACTCAAGGATCACCAAGCAGGCTTTGTCTCATCTCCATCAAATCAACTCTAATCCTTTACCTCAGTGTGGATAGAACGTGCACCTCGCGTATGTGTGCAGCTGTCCGACAGCGTGCGCACTTGTATGGAGGAGAAATAAAGAGGTGCAGGATGACAAAGAACAGAAGAAAGGAGCGAGGCCACGTCAGGCGTGTGTCAGGTTTTCTGTCTGCATTTCCTTCACCCTGTCTGATTTGGAGACAAACAATTTCTTTAGGGCTTACAAAGACGCTCGCGTGTTATGGATTTTAACAAAGTAATCAAACCTGCGGCTCGCCTCCAGAAACCCAACTGCTGCTTCTGTGAGTCAAATTCGCCAATAAATATACACCTGAGCACAGCGGAGGAAAATGTTTGAACGGGTGTTCCTTTCCTCTTCACATTATCAACCACACATCTGTCCTCACAGACATTTCATTACATTTTATTGTATATTTATGTGTGTTTTATAACACCTTCAGGCGCAAGGTTTGCTTATCATTCATGAAGGTAAAGAAAGTTTTATAAGCAACTTGATACCCACTTGTGAAGTCAAACCACTACTGAGTGCTCATGGTTTAAATGTAGATACTAATGAATGTAAAGCAATTAAAATATTTTTCAGTTTAACTATTTTTTTTTTAATAGTTTTGTACACTCTTAAAATCCCCCAGACTTTTTCTTGGAAATAAATCAATTTCAAAACTGACTGTTGGCAAAATAACGATGGAAAAGCTCAATTTAAACAAATGTGATATTTTATTCATTTATTCATAACTGAAGTGAATAAAACTGTATGCTGCCAGTTTCAGCCAACCTGCTGTGCACTGCCTCCAAAATTATGCAAGCAACAAAATTAATAATTAGATGTGTACCAATTTATCACTTTTGCCTATTCATAATACTGAATTACATTGTTCTTATCATGACAAATCATTGATGATGAATAAATTTATAGGAAAACACAGACCTCTAAAATAAGGCGTCAGAGATCTGAATTTATTTGAATCCCCATCTTTCAAATTTTCAAGTTGTATTATTTTAAAGATGTAATAAAATGAACAGGAAAATCACCTGTCTTAACTTTCCACTCTGGATCAAACAGCAGAATAAATCTAATCTGATTAAGTGTGATTGATCGAGGGTAGATTATCCTCGGGAGTCTGAATGTTAGAGTATGGGTTTTCCAATTTGAGCAACTTGGATACAGCTGTTTAAGTTTTGGACACTAGTCTTGACGAACTCTTTAAACACATATTCACGTTCCTTTAGCTCCAGTTTTGGTCTCCACCAACTGCTTATTAGGAAACAGCTGGGCTAACTGTGTTTACAAGCTAACTGTTGCTAACTGTGTCTGCATTCTTGTACTGAGGAGACTGTGTACAGTGGATTCATAGAGCTCTTTTTACTGAAAACAGCTGAAACTTCCTATAAAGCACTTGATGTATTTGATATGCTCATCATCAATCATAGCTGCTGTTTTGCTTCTGTATATTTATCCTGTTATCAGCAAGAATCAAATGTTACATCCCTGACACTGTAATTTGTAAAAACTCCAATAGTGTGCACAGGTGACCTTACCTTGGATCCCTTTTCTCCTTGTCTGCCCTCTTGACCCGTTCGTCCAACAGGTCCCTAAAAGAAAGAACCAAATGCAGTTAGAAAGTAGTGCATATAAAGGAACACAAAACAGGTTGTTATTCTCTGCAAGGGACATTTGTAGTGTCATGTACCCACAGACTGTCCAGCTGAACTGTCTCTCACCTTGAACCTCTTTAAAGAGGGAAGGTTATTTGGGGCCACGCGACATCAGTGCGAAGAAATTGCCCTACATTTCAAACATACTGAGCTAAAAGCACATCAGCATTTTCACCAAACAGCCTGCGGTCAAAACCTTGTAAGTGGGCTGTCATTTGCCATTAGAAACCATAATCAAACAGACCAAACAAAAGCCACCAGTCTTCAATGTAGGTTATGAGCCCTGGCAACTGTGTATGTGCATTAGAGGATGTGTGTGTTGAATGTGTGCGTACGCAGGCATGCTTGTGTGCACCCGTGCGTGCATGTGCACTAATGTAGTCAAGCGGCCACACGCATCAATGAGCACCGAACCTGAGTCAATTTTCGAAGAGATATTGGGAAAGAGGCTAAGCCAGCATTAATGGTGAGGGATGAAAAATCATATCACAAAGTCCATTAATATGGACATGGAACTGGGGTCTAATTTGTTCTCCAGCCTCTATCACCTGGATGCTAACACTCGGAATACAAATTCTGGGCCAAAAAGTGCTTACCGGCGAATTTAAAATGTACAATCAACCGTCCGAGCCTGCATTTCAAATGAAGCCACAGAAGTTGCATTGAACGCATGCAAACAAGAGCATCACATGCTGGACAAAGAGCACTTTTGGCTGTGAGGCCAAAATCTACCAAAAGAGAGATATATTTTGAACCTTTTATATCAGATAAACAGCAACCTGCAGGACTGTATCACCACACAGACAGCACGGTCACGACACGCTCAGGGTGATCCAGTGTTATGTCACATGTTTAATTCTCTATGGTGAGCAAAAGTGTGAAGATCAATGTTCCTCTTCACAGTGGTAGCAGAAGTACAAGTATCATTGCATTATTGCATTATATAATTATTGTACTCATATCCTACTTAAGCAAAAGCAGCGTTTCATGTAGCTACTTAAAATATCAAACTACTTGTGCTACAAAGATGGTCTCTGTGAGTGATTTATTATTATAGACAACATTAAACTGTTCATATTGATCCATAAGTAGTCCTTATTCTTGTCTAGACTCGTACAAAAAAGATGGTCTCTGGCAGTGATATATTATTATAGATGACCTTAGACTGTTAATATTGATGCAGTAAGTAGTAAAACAGTAAACAGTGGTAACACTGAGGAGTTTAGCTCAGTGGTTCCTAACTGAGGGTTTATAATCAGTCAGGAGTACAAAAGCTGAAAAACACAGTTGCATGCTTTTCTTCAGTCTAAGCCTTTTCCTTCTTTTAAATATTTGATATTTCTTACATTGTTGAACATTTATATGAAAACCATCTGAGGACTTTTGAGAAAAGGTCTCTGTAGTGAAACTGGTAATAACTCATAGACACTTTAAACAGAGTGAGGGGCCTGTTTTGGAAACCACTCATTTAGTCCTTAGATAACAGTGTATTTTAGTTTATAATCATATATTTATATGACCCTACACTGTGGTCAAAATAAAACAATGATAAAAAAAGGAAGTGTTACAGCTTTAACAAAATTTACAGCTTTAAAAATAAGACTAAAATGCTCTTTTCCCCTCTAATATGCACCAAAGTAGCTGGAAGTGAAGTTAATAGAAAGTACAAATATGAACTTGGTAGAGTGCATGACCTGGTTACTTTCCCACTACTGCACAAAACAATATTTATTAAACTTCTGCTTCTCTGACTAAGAGAAGTATTGTATTGCCTATGTGCTGTGGACAGTGTTTGTATTAATATGTAGAGATGGTAGCAAAGCTGGTTGATGGCGATGCCCTGGAGAATAAGTTAGAATTCACTGAGCATCTTCTTTGCTGAAGTACACAAAACAGAGCAAAATCACTTTGAATATCAATCTCTCTGCTCTTACTCTATAACATATTGTGCCAGCCTTTCATTCAGTACATTAATGGCATGCTTTATTGCCAACTGTAAAAAAAAAAAAAAAAATTATTACTGTAAATGGAAGACATCGTAAAAATGCTATGCTCGTGAAGTGAAATAATCTCATCTCAAGTCTGATGTGAGAGAAAGGTCACCGAGTGCCAGAAACTCAAGTGACAAGATAATTTCCTGACATTAGCAGGAGTAGCAGCGGTCTGACTGCTTTCACATTACTGCCAGTCAAACTCACACTATGTCATTATTCTCTTACAGACTGATGTCAGTTTAACTAATGGACATCATTTCCCATCAACAGCGAAGACTATCAATTCAGTCATATCTACACATATGGTCAGAAATACAGTGGCTAATAGATTGGAGCCCTTAACAGCAGCGCGAGTCTAAAAATAGAGAAGATCCAAAGCGCCGAACTGAAGTATCATCTCATGCATCATTTTGGAGATGTACTCACCCTTTTGCCAGGAGGTCCTGGTACTCCAGCTTCACCAGATGGACCCGCAGGGCCCTAAAGTTGAATAGACAGAACACTTCAAAAAAACTCAAGAGTTTTGCTATATAATGAGATATCTCCTCATTTGTACAAAGTGATTTCACATTACAGATAGAGTCTGTTAGGCTCTTCTGCAGACTGCACCACCACACTGTTGTTGCTACGTTTGCTTCACTGTTAGTATTATACATTTAAGTCGCACTGAATTAAAAATATAACTTGACGAATAGAGTTTTAATCTTATTTTGCTCTTAGTCTTTTTTGCATTTTGCAGAAAACACAGAATTAAATAAGTAGCATCTATCAATTCAAATTATTCAGTCAAAATCACTGAGCTCATGGTTGGAATGAGACTGTCTGATATCTACTATACTCTCTCTGCAAAGTTTTACAACTTCAGATCATGGGAGACTTACAGGTTGACCGGCCTCTCCGTCATCTCCTTTGTCGCCTGGTAAACCGTCAAGACCCTGAACGAAATACACAAATGAGTCAAATATTGGATCTAATTCAACAAGTCTGAAGTATTTCTTCTCACACAAATAATAAAAAAGAAATCCTCCTACACAAAATGCAAATCTAGAATGTAACACAAAAATGAGGGAAATAAACACATATATATTTGTTGTTTTCACTTTTACTAATATTCAGGGATAAACGTAGAACTTACAGCAGCACCAGGCTCACCAGGGGGACCAGGGTCTCCTGGGAACCCGACAGGACCCTGCAGACAGATCGAGACACTGAGAGACTCATCTCGACTCATATTCTTGACAGTGTGTCAACAGCAGCTCTGGCATATCTAATATTGCATCAGTCTTGGCTGCCTGTGTGTGTGTGTCTCAGTGGAGCTGACATACAGGGTTACCCTTGGGACCATCATCTCCAGGGGGTCCACGACCACCGGGGGGTCCAGCAGCTCCTGGTGGGCCAGTTTCTCCCTTCTCACCCGTCTCTCCTCTGGGGCCCTGAGGAAAAATACATCACAGCCTTGTCACCGTGAACGATACATGACACGACGACAATAGCATGCTAAATAAAGCACAAGACAAGTGTGTTATCACATCTGTCACTTCAACTTGCATCAGCACACACAGGCCAAACCACCTCGAAGAACTCAGAGAGTGTCTGCTGAGATGAAAAAAGAGATTCTGCTGCACAGATAAATTTTTAATTCAGTCTGATCTACTAAATGCTTGCACTAAATAAACCTTATCTTACCTATATGTAGCAGTAGCAGGCAGTATCTTAAAGTGCTGGCTGTGACTCACAGCAGCAGCTGAGGCATAATTACAAGCCCTGAATCGTTAGTTGGCCTATTAGAGCCGAGCACTTCCCTAGTCAATGCCAGAACGGCACCTCAGAAATTGACCTCGATACGACGTGCAACACTACCTCGATCTGTCACCGTAAACCGATGCTCGGCAGCAGACGGATACATCAAGCTGATGGACTCAGACTCGGGGAGGGCGACTGGCCCGTAGCCATAATCTCTCCATGATCCTATCTGTTCTGATTTTTTCAGCATTTTATTGCCGTGTTATGTCCGGTCTTTAAGTATCTGCTGTTTTGATTTAACGCCCCTACTTGTAGAGCACATTGAGCTACATTTCATCCTACGGAAGGTGTTGTATAAACAGTTTATTATTATTATCATTATCATTATTATTATTATTATAACTCAGGTGAAGCCTCTGTGGTTACACAGCAGATTTCTCCTGCTTAGTCTGGATTGATGGTGCTGCTCTGCTCTGAGAAATTTAACAACAGGATGTCTACTGCAAATAACTTACACTGATTTATACCACTGAGAAGACAAACCCAATATGCTGCATCAGGAGACAGATTTTGGGCATGTCCTGTAGATTGATGCAGGTGATGCCAGTGTAGAAATGTTATGTTGATGGGAACGCAATTGTCGTTATTTTTGTAGACATCAAACAATAAAATGGTTATTGTGAACAGCATGTAGTACACTATTGTGGTGCTCCTGTGTCTAAAATTGACTTTGGTCTCTAAAAGGAGCCTGGTGCAGGAGGTTAGATTAATGACACCAGCAGCAGTGGATGTATCCAAATGTGCCCAAGCTAATTATCTGCTGAGAAGCCCTCAGGTTGTGAGCGCCTCTGCACATCAGCCAACAGTAATCTGAGGTAAAACACTCACGAGGTGGAACAGGCACCATAGCTTAAGTGTCAAATAATAAGCATAATAAGCTGCACTCACATATATTCACAGTCACATCCTTCAAATAGTCAAAACTGTACACACTGCTGCGCTGTGTCTTTGCTACTTGTTGTGCATTTAAAGTGACATTTACACCTGTAGAAATCAGGAGTTCTTCAGCATGATACTGTACTTACACCAATACCAGGTTCTCCAGGTGATCCTGGGTTTCCAGCCTCTCCGGTTTCTCCCTGTGAACGGAGAAAACGTGCATTATAACACTTGCAGTAAACAATACATTTCAAAAACAATGTTTTTAAAGTAGTAAAAGCAAAGAGAAACACTGAAGAATTCACTTATTTCAAAGAAAAACGTAGCAGCGGAAAAGAGAAAAAATGTTTTGTGCTCTTACCTTCTCACCAACACCTCCCATTGAACCAATACTACCAGGGGGGCCTTGTGCACCCTGTGGATCAATTACAGTGGTGTTAGTTTAAACATCCAAAGAAAATAAAACTCATTGACAATATGAAAAAAAACCCCACAAAAACACTTTGGTATCAAACTTACGCTGGCTCCGCTGGGGCCCTGAGGACCTCTGGGGCCAGGAGGACCAGGTGGACCCTATCAGAGAGAACAGAAGTTATGCTATGTTAAATATATGCACTACCTTACAAATGAATCCAAAACAATCACAGGTGTATATTGTTTTTTTCCAGTGGGTATGACACTGTTGATCCCTTGGGAAATGTGCAGAAAACATATGTATAGCATATCTTCAAAAAAACAGACTGCAGCCTATTTCATATGTTGGCTGGAATTATTCTGTATCTTCCTTTTGAAGTAGGTGTTCTTGTATCCAAACACAGCAGCTGTACAAGGTAACACTGCAATAATAATCTGAAGTAACCGAATGCAGATTTGATTATCTCGACAAACACACTGTTTGACGCCACTGGCTGAAAAATAGGAAAACTGTGGTTGTGGATGATGGACTGTGTGCTTCCCGTCAACACATTGGACCAGAGACATGGACATAATGGTGAGATGTAGCTCGGCGTAGCAAAGACGAGTCCAAAAAATGTGACATTGTGAACAGAGTGGGACACAGCTGGGCAGAGAGACAGAAATACAGGCTGCTGATGTGTCTGTGCTCGTCGCGCTCGAGCGCTGGTGTGAAGGTATGTCAGAAAATCAAACCCCCATACAATATCTGTACATCATACTTTTCTGTTCTGATGAGTCTCTGGCTGAACCCTCAGTGCCACACTGACAGTGCTTTTATTGTAGTCGAATGGCACAAAAAAATGTTAAAAAATTTAAAAAAGTGTGAAAAAAAATTGTACTACTTTGAAAAAGAGGATGCAAAGTTTCACCAGCTGTTTTTTTTGTGTGTAAAACATCTTCAACAGACTACAAAAAACATCTGCCAAGTGACTGGTGGAATTACCAAACTCTGCCAGGAGCCAGAACTTCAGAGCAATTTCCCACCTCACTGGGTTGTACGTGAAAACAATACGAATCACCTTAACGGAGAAAAAAAATAACTGAAAGAGGTGTGTTGCTCACCATCGGCCCGACGTCTCCATTCTCTCCCTTCTCACCAGGAGGGCCGGGCAAACCCTGAGAAGAAGACAAACATTACTCAGAGAGAGAGAAGAAAAAAGGTTCACGTGAGGCAGCACCTGAGAGAAAAACTACACATGTGCTAAATACACACACACACAGGAGCATAAATACATTTCAGCTGCTCATTAACAGGTACTTTCAGATGATGTGTATTGAATAGTGGGCTTTCGGATGCAATGTGATGGAGAATGCATTAACACGAGCAGAGCCCCTGAGTGTAAACACACAATTAGTCAAACAGGACACCTATTGTAATTAAAGGGTATGGGAGGCTTGGGTATAATCAGGCTGTGTAAATTACAGGGTGGGAGCTCCATCCATCTATGTCCACAGGAAAGTGGAAACAAAGGGGACAGTGCAGGCAGTGCATATTATCCAGTTTTGGGATTCAATCATGCTTGACTAAAACAGTTTGAATTCAACTTAGGAAGGTGTGTATCTGCGACGAAAATGAAGGAGCTCTCACTTTGCTATTGTGGCTTATTGTCCGTGTGCATAATTGCAGTCATTGTTTGCTGTGTTGGTTTAACGCAGATGATGGAGCACGTGTAATCAATAGGTGGGTGGAAAGCGGCGGTAATGATAAGTTACTGTAAAGCTGAAATGACGCGGTTATCGATCACTCGGGATCACATGTGTGTAGTTTCGGTCCATTTTGTTGATTTACTGTACCTGCGACGGTGGAGACGGCTAATTTATAACCTATTCTGACTGGGACTTTAGTCACAGTAATAAAGCAGGAGGGGAGAAAGAATGGAAAAATAAATGAAGCATCTACTTTTTTCATGTATAATCTTTGGATGTGACGGGCTCTTGATCAGCGCCGGACTTGTCGGGCTTGTTTGTAAAATATATGATCTAATGAATCAGAAAGGCTGGAGAATAAAAGAAGTGCATTGTGGGTTAAATTAACATAAACCGTATGCACACGTATACAAAAACGCACACAGCTCTCATTTATATCTGTAAACATATCAGAGCAAATCAATAAATGTTTACTCATGAGGTGGCGGTTTCCTTCATTTCCCACACTGGTCTTGGACTACTTAGAGTAATCACATCTGATTTCTATGTCCACATCTTAACCCCTCACTCTGCAGCATTCATCCCCTTAGTGAGCGACTGCGATACTCCACAACAAACACAGCCCCAGATGACGGAGGGCTTTCAGACCGAAGCCATTCATTCCCCATAGTCAAAAATCATTAATGCTACAGATAATTGCATTGAAGAGCTGAGCTTGCAGTGGCTGCTGCCATCTACTGAAGGGCAGCTTAGCCAAACATAATTAAAAGAGTGGAGATGGAGTGCATTATGCCCAATTAAAAGCCAATTGCACTTAATAACTCTGTTATCTGGCCCTATTGACCAGCGGGGTTTCGCCCTAATTTCATCCTCAGTGACTCCTTGGATAATTGACTTTGAGATATTCTCAAGTATGCTGTTTCTTTATTCATTGCCACCAAAGCAAGTTTCTTCCACTCGAGCTCTTTAGGCTTTAATGCTTTGGCCTTTTTTTTTTTTTTTTTTCGCTCCCCCCCATCACTGTCACAGTTTTGAGGAAAAGAGAGCTGAATGGAGCGGCGTAGTGATGCAGCACTAACGTAAAAATTCAGCTCCAGTTCTACTGTCACATCCTCTTGGGATGATTTTCTTGACACCTGACATATGGTTATAAAGCAAACACAGAAAATATACAGTAACTGAGGCTGTGAAACTGAGATAAACAACAACCTCAAGTGACAACTGAGAGAAAAAGAGAGACAGAGATGTTAAAACATAATGTAACTGTAACACAACAGTCATTAGTGAACTGACTTTCTGATGTCAGTGAAACAGTAATATCCACCTACATGTTTCTAACATTAGGCACCATACGCTTCACATCACACCTCACTAAGTAAGCTTGTGTCTGCAAAACCCCTGAGTGTATTTAACTGAGGCAGGTTGTGTTTTATTGTTTGTCGTTTCGAAGATGATGTGAACATGATTCCAAGAAAATCACTTAATCACCATAAATCAATGAAACACCATCATGAAAAATCAGATAAATAGTCATAAATCAATGTGATTTTATGGGGGAAAATAAAACTGCAGATACAGTAAGTTGTATAGATCATATTTTATCTGTTTAAAGGGAGCCTTAGTAAATTGACTGGAAATTTGTAATGTCCAAGGTCTGAACAAGTACATGCTACATCCCAACTGCCTGGTTGCTGAATGCTAAATGCTAAATGCTGCGTATATTGTAATTTGACCTAACGAGAGACATATTTGCAGAAGATAAGTGAATTTATTGCTATACATTGATTAAAAATATCTGATCAAATACAAGCTGCCATGGCAGCTGGTCTTATTTGGGCCTGGAAGCGCTGCAGGGGAGCAGTTTGCTTTATGATAATGATGCAGACTGAGAGGAAAAAACCAACGGCAGCCTCCCCTCCACCATTAAACACTGCGGCAAAATGCCAAATGCAAAACGTTAGCAATGGTGATGGATTTTTTTTGCACTGTCTATACTAAGGACAGTCCTTGAGGGCGAAAATGCATTATTTGCCCAGGAGCAATACAAAGTGTTATTAGGCGCCAAGGCTGCATTAATAAATTATGCTGTGTTTTGATGTAAATGATGTAAGGAGAAATGAAAGGCTGTTGGTTTATAGGGTATGGAGGAGCTCGCTGTGCCCTGGCTGGCTGGGGTTGGGGGGGTGTATTGTGTTTACCTACTGAGCTGCGTTCAGAGTGATCCGGGTGTGTTTATCTAGATAATGCACACTCAGACTTACCTGCAGACCGATGGGTCCTGGCAGACCTGGGAATCCTCTGGGTCCTTCGTCTCCTTTCTGGCCAAACATACCCTGCTGTCCTCTCGGTCCAGCCTCACCATCGCTGCCCTGTGGGAGGTCAAAGTTCACACAATGCAAACATCTTTATTCTGATTCCCATTAGCCGGAGCTTTAGCAAATGCAAGTCCACAAACACTCATCATCCGTGTGTTTTTTCTCTGGGATTTCTTGGGCTCTCCTAATCCTTTTCAAGGTTAGTGAGTATAGCCAAGCTCACTTGGTGGAGTGTGGGGCGGCTGCCCATGTTCATGCACAGGCTGAAGATGGACAATTTCCCTTTCTGCTTTTTCTGAAGGTCATTTCATGGCAATATTATCTATCCATCACTCCTCTACACCCACACATCCCTGCTCAGTTTTCAGGAGCTTCTCTCACCATGAGCCCTGGAGAAGCCAATAGTCTACATCTCAGACACTGTCACTCATTCTGATTTTAGCCCATTCAAAGTTCAACCTTTTGAGAGGAAAAACACATGGAGGACATTTCAAAAGGACAAGGGTGAGGCAGCTGTCCGAGCCGCTGGTGAGCCTGTGCTGCCAGGCCACCTGGGGAGACAGCAGCCATCTCTACCAAAGCCTCTCATCAGGGAGAAGCAGGATGAAGTACAGCACAGCCACGGGGTTATGGTAAACAGCACATGTGAAAGATGCTGACTTCATCTGTGAAGTCAGAGGCTCACAGGGCTTCAGAGGATGGAAAGGGGGAGACTACAGGGAAAGAGTGAAGTGCTGACAAACCGGGAGTTTTCAGTTCAAACACATGTCAGCAGTTGAAAGAGCTCGAGGAGCTCTCACTGAGCCCTGGGACATTTAGGCAGCCTCAGGTGCTGGTTCTGAATGTAGAGCAGTTAAGAAGGAAATGTTAGGTGATTACAGGTAGCACGAGTGCAGCTTTGAACTAAAGAGTCTGTGACAAACCGGACTAAAGTTTGGAGAGATTTTAAAAAACAAACAGGGGGGAAAAAAAAAACCTCCCCAACAGGGAGTGGAATCGGGAATGTGTCTGGCCCTGTGCAAAACCTGAGCCACGATCTTGGCAGAGTGCTTCCACCCTTGATGGAATTGGAAAGAAACCTCCAAGACAACATGGAGGACAGCCGGGAACAGTTATCATCACCCAATATGAGGCTTGGTTTGCCTGTGATTAGTGAAACGGGCCAACGGTGGAGAATGTGAAGTATTTATGGGATTATGAGCAGCAAAGCCCCGAGATAATGGGTGGGAATGGGTTTTGAAGAATAAACATCCAAACCAGTGCAATAGCTCTAGAGGAAAATAAGTTATAGTTATGTTTCCTCTGTCGTGACATTGCCTCAATACTTTGTCCAACTCTTCCCTGGTCCAGTGGGCTTCTTCTCTTCTTCTTGACAAAATGTATTCTGTAAAATTAGCTGCAGTCAACAAATGCTGAGGTTCTTATTATTCTTATTTAACGTGGTTAACGTGTTTAGGTTTTAGTATGAATGTTTGTATCTGCAGCTGATTTAATGGACTGAGATATGATTCAGCACAGCCACTTGTACGATACCTCTGGGTATGAGAGATGCTCAGGCCTGAGGGCATCACACATGTGCTCAGGCAAGTGGAATTTATGAGTCACCTGAAGTGCATCTAACTTGATATATGTTTCTGTTGCCCGTGAAACAAATCTCTGAGTGGCTTTTTCAGGATTTCTGATCGCCTCGTGTTTCGTTGGCAGAGATTTTTACACCAAGCAAACGTGTGTTTCCTCCACTTAAGTGACATTTCAGAAATGATCTGTCTTTTTTGATTAGATACCAGCTAAATAAAAAATGGCTTGATTTGTATCAGGGGTTGTTTACCACTTCCTGATGAAGATCAATACTGCCCTTCTATAGACTTTCATTCCTAATGCTTCACCTTAGCTGCATCTCGAAGACTGAGCTGTTGTAAACCTTGTCAAGCCTTCGCCGGGAAGGAAATTGGTTCATTCATTTGGCCTACAAAGCACCAGCATTTCTCCTGGACTGAGGGGTGAGAGGTAGATATAGCCAAACGTGATGACAACATTAGGACGTTCTGCAATAAATAAAAAAAAAAAAAAAGAAAAAAGGAGGAGGGCAGCTAATGTTGAAAATTGCGCAGCACAAGTCAGGACTCCGTTATGAAGATATGAATACACATGAGCAGACTGACTCACCAGGACAAACAACTGTTAAATAATTTGTTATTCAGCTTGGGTGCGCTACCTGCTCATGGCAATCCGTCTCACCAGGTCTATTCTAGCCCCCACAGAGCCCTGCAGATGCTGAATTTTTTGCTAGAATGGTTGTTAAGGCCTGATAATTTACAGCAATGAGCTGGTAGTTGCCCCGTGGCCATCAGCTATTGTAGAAGCAGGACTTATCCTGTTGTGCTAATGAGATGGATGAGTGGAGGATGTTTTGCAAGCTTTTTTTTTTCAGCTAGGGTCTGCTGCCACATGAGGCAACACTTGGAGATGATTGGCAGGTTGTGGTACCATTGTGGTTTGTGAGAATGGAGGGTCACAAGTGTAATCCTGTGTAAGAATCACAAAGCAAAGCAAAATCTAAATCTGTAATTGCAGCTTAATTAATGGGTGGGTGCTTGACACAACTCCTGGTGGGACACCCGGATAATAATAATATAATAAATTACATTACTAATACTTAAATTATATTACTCTGGCATAGCATTCCTATGATGATATGATGTTTTTTTTTTTTTTTAAATTAAGAGGAACTGTAGCCAAGAGGTTTTTGGACTGCAGAGGCAACAATAAAAAAGCAATAGTGCTCACATAATGTATCTCTGACCTGGCTGGAACGGTGCTAAATGTCGGACCATTTAAAGAATCAAACATTGTTTTTTTTATTTGTTTTTTTTTTTAATCGGGCCAACTTATTCTAACAGGGGTCTCTACTATGCACCATTAAGAGCCAAGTGTGCAGTTTTTTTCCAATCTATCCAAACACTTAAACAGCTCATTTACCTGATTGTCAGACCATCAGCAAGAATGAAAACACACTGCACACACTACACATTACTCTTAACAGCATTGGTTGGAAACCACAGGGTAACAGGGAGGAGTCTGACAGAAACAGGCTCTATTCTGTCATTTCATTAGAGGGCTGCAGGCCTGGAGTTTAAAAAAACCAAACAAAAAACCTCTGCCCACAGGCTTTTTGGTCCATTTCCTGACTGGGAATCATCACCTTATCTGTCTTTACAAGGCCTTGAATTGTAACAAATATTGTAAAACCTGATTTGCCATTTCACTGTGATGATGCGGGACTCACCATGGGACTAAAATTAGAACAATGACAATTACTTTTCTGAAATGATCTGAAATGTTAGAACCAAAGCATTTAAAAAGAAAATCCCTATCTGGCAAATAATGGCTTTAAAAATGTCTTGACATTGACATTTGGAGAAGATATTTGTGTGCGCCAAGTCGTGGCACTCTCTTCATTTCATGTATCATTCCTGAATAAGTCATCCGTTAATAAAAGTGCATGATAATATTTCATGAGAGAAAGTTGACATCAAGATGGCTGGGAGGAAGTGATACTCACAGCTGGGCCAGGGGCTCCCACCACGCCCTGAAGACCACCTGGACCAGGTGGACCCTGAAAACACAATGAACAATGAGATGTGAACTCTGAGACCTGCAGTTTCCATTCATTTTCTGCCAGACAGCAACAGGAAGTTATTGAAAAGATTTGCACAGGAAAGCTGTTGCTCCTCATACAAACTGTCTACCTGAGGGGAATTACACTTCTCTATGGTGGAGAATTTATTTCAATATTTAATGTATTTGCGACTAAAACCAACGTGAGTTAAAAAAAAAAAAAAAAGTAAGATACACACAGGTCATGTTGGTATTTTATTTTATTTTTTAATTTTTTATTATAGACCAAGCAAACATTTAGGAAACACAACAGCACTCCAGTTAATATTTTATATGCTGCAGGCTGTTTAGAGCAAGGTAACCTAAGATGAGTCATTGCCAAGTAACCTATGTTTCTGCAATTTATTCAGTTCACTTGAGAATTCAGCACCTAAGATTGGTGTTCCTCCCTCGGTTAGTATGGATTATCATTCACAACCTGGTGCCGTATATTAAAAAAGTTATGTGAAAAGTAATAAAAGAGAGAAAACCAAGACTCACAAGTTCACCCTTGTCTCCTTTGCTTCCCTTCTGTCCAGGTCCACCGACTTCTCCCTGTGGTGCAATACAAACAACAGAGCTCACATCACACCATTGCTCCATCTTAACAGGCTTTTGGCTCCCATGTTTAGTCAAAGTCCAATATCTTAAAGTGTCACCTTTACCATGACTGGGCAGTAAATATTTCTCAAGAGATTCTAATTTGATTGGCCCGCAAAGACCTTGGGCAAGTGTTTTGCAATTAATTGATTGGCTTCCTCTCTAACCCCATTGGCACCGTGATTGACGAAAACGGCGTGATGGAAGATGTGACTGGGATCAGAGAGGTGTGATGGTTACAAATGTAAAAAGGTGCAGTTCTGTGGTTCAGTGTATCAGCTGTTGATGAGGGATTTTCTGGCCTGAGGGTAAACAGGGTGTGGAGTGTGTTGGCTTGTTCAGTACATATTTGTTTATCTGTATACAGGAGCGAGGAAAAGGCAACTTGAACCTGCGTTTTGCATGGGCTCATTTGTCTTTCCTCTTTTGACTACGGACACACAAATCACTGTACTGTTCAGGTCCATAAGGAAAAAAATCACTTAAACTAGGGATGCACCAATGCATCTGCTGCACATCGGTAGCGGCCTGTATTCGCCTCATTGATTGCCATCAGTCATTGGAAAATACTGATGGCCTTGGCCGATGTTATGTTGTTATCTGTTATGTAGCATATTGCGCTGACTCGTCGGAGAAGTCTGTTTTTTTCTTCTCTTTTTTGTGGGAATGTGACTCTGCTGAGATGCCAGAGTATGCGTTCACGTCCAATTTGTTGAAGTTAAGTGAGCGAAAATGTTGTTTTTGTTGTGAGAAATGAAGATTTCTTAGTTCTCTTTACACACAAGAGGAATAAACAACAGAGAAAAAACATCGATACTGGCATCGGCCATTGGCCAAATTGTTATTTTAAACATCAGTATCAGTAATGGCCCAGAATTTCACAATCAGTACAAATTGAAAGTTTCACAGTGTAGGCTGGAAAATGTATATGAATCCTGAGGTTAATGACATCAGCAAAAGATATTTGGAGTCAGGAGTGAGCGAACATGGGTGTGGGTGGGAGCTACTTTAAAATGTTCAAATATACTGAGTTTGCCATTCACAGGAAACATCTGCTGCTGTGAACTGTGATTGCCAAAAAAAAAAAAAAGAAAAAAAAAGGCTTGAATAAAGTGGAAAGGGTTACAGAGTCATCTCAAAGAGTTTAGGTATTCATCAGTCCACAGTCAGAGAAACTGTCTATAAATAGAGTTGATTTAGGTCTGTGTCTGCTCTGCCTTGAAGTGGGCGTCCAGCTAAGATAACTCCAGAGGCACAATGCAGAATGATCAGTGAGGTAAAAAAAAAAAAAAAAACTGAAGCCCAGCGTAACAGCTTAAACCTTAAAGAGATGAATCTAGCTGGGCTGATATCTGCATTCATGAGTCGACCACATGCAAATCCCAGTGCATGTATGCATGGACCATGGTGGCCATAGCAGGATACAGCAGAGGAATATAGTATAAAAACTGCAGCATGAAGTTTAGCAAAAAAAAAAAGAGCACCTTGACGCTCACTCTTGACAAAAGCTACGGGGAAAATGCCTTTGAAAATCTTTGTTGAATTGTTGTGAAGAAGACAAAGAACAATGACCTTAAACATCAAAGTCAATGTACTACAGAATGATGTCGAACTGAGGAAATCTACCTGTCGGAGTCAAAGACCTGAAGAGAAACTTTCACATCCTGAGAGTGTGTCTAACACATCTGCAGAGGAGTTCCTACTCAACATTGTGCAGTACTAATCTGAAACTACTTAGGTCCTGCTGCCAAAGAAGTATCAACCACTTATTATAACTGTTTGTGTGATATTAGTTCAGGTACACTGATTTTTTTTCTTTTTCCACATATGACTTAAAAATTAACATAGAGGCCCAGAACCAGGTGAATCCAGATGGTTCATCTACTTTTTCTTGCCACTGTGAGGTGTTTAACACTCTGATGCACAGGTGATAAGTATACGTGTGGTATATGTGTTAAATCTTGGATATTCTATCTGCAGCATAGTCTTTATATATAATGTGTCATGGCCCTCTGAAATAGCCACGGTGCATCATATATAATTATAATCATAGAAAGACCAAAGAAACAATGTAAGAAAGTATGAAGAGAAATGCACATCACATCCTTAACATCTCTGAACAGACACGACCGGCTGTAGACGGGTCGTGTCTTCTTTGATGTCATAAAGATTATGTTTCTTGTATTACACTTTCACTATAATGTCTTGATCTCAGGAGCTAATTGTTACAGATTTTGAAGTTGAACCCAACTTTAACCCACCTCAGTTTGCGCTTTTATTTTGAAAATGATCTAATTCTATGAGGTACACATTTAAATCACAGATCCCTTGTATGTATAACTTTGTCCCACCTTGTCACCGTCCTCTCCGGGGGGACCCTGAGGACCAGCTGGACCAGGGAGACCAACGGGACCTTGGATTCCGTCACGGCCGGCAGGGCCCATGGGACCTTTCTCTCCCTAAACATGACATTGATAACAATCGTAAGGTGGTGTCACATCGCCATCGCTCAAATCATCGCTGTCCTAAACTTCACAAAGAGTCAAGGGAGCATTTGATGAGGATGAGAGATGGACAGAAAAAACTCACTGGGCCTCCTTTTTCTCCGGCTGGACCAGGTGGTCCTTGGGGGCCGTTGCGTCCTGTCAGACCAATGGGACCTCCGGGGCCAGCAGCACCTCTCTCTCCAGGAGAACCCTGTCACCAAAGAACAAAGGCCCATCACTCACAGCCGTATTATGCGGCAGCTAACTAGAAAAGTCAATTTCCTGCAGTGAGGGAACAGCAAGGAACAGACGAAAGACACAGGAAATGTGTTTGGCCTAAGTTGAACCATGAAAAGTATGAATTCATTAGAGAGGCTGCTTTAATTACGAAAAATTTAAAGAAACACTTCTTTCACTGACTATAGCCACTATCATGTGAAGTGTCTAAAATATACCCGAATTAATCAGCATCATTGTCTTTGCAGTATTAACGGGGCAAAAGCAAGATTAGAAAAAAATCTTTGATGTGTTCATACAACCAAAAAAGATTTAATGCCACTGTTTCCTCAGGTTTAGATCAAATATAAAAAGCACATGTAAAAATAAATAGAACAGAAAGTGTGTGTTTATATTTGACTATTGTCATAATTGATTCATGAGGAGTTGAATTAGGAGAAATAAAATCCTAAACTGGTAACAGCAGCTGCCGTCAGCCTCAGAGCTTCATTTGGATGAGAACTGCTGATGAGTAAACTCTTATCTGACTAATAGGATTCAGCTGCTTCCCTCTGCCAAGGCCTCGTGGAAGGTCTCACCATTTTTTCCCCCCCTCACATCAGCGTGTCTTATTACCCTACTCTTCACCCTGCACAGGTGGGTGCTCATCTCTGTCGCGGAGGCTCAGATCACATAAACTGTGACTACATTTTTGATCAGCACGCCATTGTGGCATCCTCCTACCAGGCCAAAAGATTCACCCTGACTCACACACACACACACACACACACACACACACAGTCTGATTCAGCTGCTGATGTGAGCTGCCACCTGGCACTCATATGCCTGGCCCATTTTATGACAGACATTGCTGGTGACATACACACACAATTGCACACATACACACGCACAGCTCCAAACTGTCAACCTCAGCCTGCCAACCTGTTCGCCAGGACATTTTCACACAACACACACACACACACACACACACACACACGACTCACAACTTGAGCTTGTTTCTGTCTGTTTCCCTCCCTCTCGTTTAGCCTCATTTCTCTCTCCCACACGTGGCTACTCTGCAGCTACAAATCAAAACTGCAACGAAAAAATCACGTATGACACGACAGCAACACAACCAAAGTTTGTCTTTCAACTTGTCGCATTCATCCTCTCTCTTGCCTATTGTCTGTCTCTTTCAAAATGCACACACACATGGCCCTGAAAATACTATGAAACTGCAGCAAACACACTCACAACACTCACAAACTTTCCCACTGCACAACAGCAGCTCAATCTCTGGCAGGAAATCGATGGAGGAAAATATCAGATCTCTTGTGTGCGTGGGCACTGCTGCACCCCCACCCCACACCTTCTTTTTTTTTTTTTTAAAGGAGTTTTTTTTCCCCCCAAACACCACCAAAACAGTCTATCACATGTTTTCAGCCAATGGCTCACTTTCAAGCCAATTTAAGAAAAACTATCTCATTTCGCAGTGGAAATGGTTTCACTCTTTCAGAGAAAGCCCCTCTTCTCACTTTCATCATCTTTTCATCCGTGCTCTGCATATCCGCTGTCATCTAATCTGGTGTTGCTCTGTCGCTGGTGAGCAGGGGCAATTATCGGGAGCCTGCGTTTAACGCTTGAACAAAATGTCAGACAGTTCAAAGCTGCCTGTCAGTCAGCTTTCTGTACAGATTCACCGCCAGAGCTCCCAAGGCTGGGTGCAGAGACAAAGGCAGGAAAAAGTGCCCCACTTATTTATGGATTACCCTGCCACTCCTGCTCCTTTTCAGGGCCTTAACTATGTAAGAGCGAGTCGGATTTGACACAGTACAATGTGTGAATGCAGCTGTAGCATATAAAAAGGATTGCCATTTCTGTGATTTAGGTTAATCAGTGATGCCGAAGATGCAACTGATCAACTGAGTGAAAAAATGCTAATGTAAAAATAATAAACAATGAGACGCAACCTCCTGCCATCTGTCCAGACAGCAGTTGCTACAGTAACAACTAAATGTGAGTGGAAAAACAGTGCAGACCAATCAAGTTACTGGGTTCACTTAGGCAATTAGGCAATGATTAGACCATGCTTCAGAGTTATGTTGTCAGCCTCTCTCTTTAATTTCCTTCCTTAGAATATCTCTTTGCCGCTGTGCAAACACTACAACTCAAGCAGCATATTGCTTTCACCAAACTGTGGTGCGAACTTTCATAAGGCTGCTAGAACTTCATCATTATAAAACTGCAGTAATATGCACGTGGAACAGAAACACAATAAACCTTTAAGCAGAGTTGTGCATATTGTGCATCATACAAGACACCACACATTTTAATATAAACAAGATATGATGCAAACTGAGAATTATTTGTTTTGAAAATGTTTTAATTGGCCTTTACCCCCCCAATTATATCTGATTAACTAAGCTCCCTGTTCTACTGCCCCCACCTCTACAGTGCAGTTTCTAATGCATTTACAGCTGAATCACTGGCCGCTCACAGCATGTGCAACTCTGTTTTCCAAAAGCACAAGTCACTTTTCACTGCAATCTCTGTGGCAGGAGAGATGAGGTAACCATAGCAACGGGCTACTTACGATGGGGCCGGGGGGACCCTGAGGCCCTTCTCCTCCCTTTAAGCCAGCTGGACCCTGAAAGCAGAGGACAGGAGAGGGTTAGATCTCACCCGCTGCGGGCCACCGCTCAATGCCATTCAAAGAGCAGTAATCACAGCTGTCAAATGGGCCTTTAAATGTTTCGACGTGCGTGGATGTGTGCAACTGTGTGTGTGTGTGTGTGTGTGCGTATACTGTACCTGTGTATGAGCATGTGCACTGCTAGGACCCAGAAAGGAATAAAGTAGCTCTGAGGTTTTCTAACCCTACTCATAGCATGCCTTCTGGATTTATGGAAGATTTGCCTCTGATGATTTTTTTTTTATTTTATTTGCTCTCACAATTGACATGTAATTCTCTCCCAGTGTAGTGAGGTAGCAGGTCAATAAAAGGTCAGCTCTACTGAAAAATACATCCCTTTGGTTTTATATGTCCAGGTTTTCTTCTTTCACCGCAATCACATAGAGCTGAAAGGGTTTTTGGTTGTGGTGAAGAAAAATTACATTTTAAACGTCCAGCAGCAGTGATTTTGTTGGACTACTACTTTCTTGTTCACAGTGAGGTCTGTGGACTAACCAGAGAAAATCAGACGCTGCTTCTGGATAAAGATGTTGCAGCTGATTTTTTTTTCAACACTGTGAGCAACACAAATGAAATCCACTTCATCAGAGGAGACAGACGTCTTGAAACCTGGGCATATCATGTATTCAGAGCTGTCCTCATTGTTTTACATCAGGAGATTCTTTTCAATACTGCTTAATCTGCTGGATTGTTTTTCATTTATATGAGTTGTTTTGTTTATAGAATGTCCAGAAACTATGCAACATGGCCACGGTCTTTGTGTTTTCTGTTGGCTGGACAAAAAAAAACATTTAGATATTTTCAATTTATAATATACAAAAAGCATTAAAATGAAAATTAGTGAAGTGAAATCAGCATTTTTTTTTTTTTGTTTTTGGCTTTTCTTTGCATTTTTGCTGGAAAAAGTTCTTGAAGTGATGAATTCATCATGTAAATACTTTTAGTGATTTATTTTCTGGTCATCACCTAATTCATAAATTAACAAATGAAGGTATAGAGAGAGGAAATAACTTAAATGGGTAACCTGACTATTAAAGCAATCAGGCATTCCTGGTCACATACTGTTAATGTGATTAGTGGGAGGGAATTTGTATTTGTCTAAAATCACAGATATCAGCTCTGGCTGCAGCTCTGGCTCAAAAAAAGACTATTTCTTAATAAGTTATGATAAATCCTCATCTGTGGGCGCATTTCTATTATTAATACAAAAGGTATCATTAAATGAGCTTAAAAGAGAAATGAAACAGAGGAGGGATAAAGGCCCACAGTGGGTCACAGGTTCAGGCGTAGTCCATCTATCTCTGGACCCTGTCACTTCCTCCACATTTCTGGCCTTGAATGGCAATGCCTGTGCTGCTGAAGCACAACACCAGGAGGCTGAGGCTGCATATGGAAAACACAGTTCACCAGAGGCAGTAAAGACTTTCATTATAATAACTAATTTACAGGCTCCAACAGAGCCAGGGGGTGCAGAAGCTGCCAAGCAGACTCTCCACCTCCCTGGCTCCCACATTTTACCACGGTGCATTAGAGGGCTGGAAGGAGCTTTCTTTGCTGGACACACAAAAAGTTATTTATTGGCTTGTATATCGCTACTGTGCCTTTCCCCAAGACTGAGAGACAGGATAAAGAGTGTGTGTGTGTGCCAGTCCCAACTCTTTGTACCTGCACTGCACTGTGTCAGCAAACAAGATGAGATTATCTTTTTATGCTCTTGCTCATACAACAGGTGTACGCCTTCATGTGTGTTTGTGTCTGTGTGTTACTGGATAGACTCACTCTAAGAGAGAGTGGGAGGGTGTGTGTGTGTGTGTGTGTGTGTGTGAGTGTCGGTGCTGCTGTTATGAAGAGAAATCCACCCCACCCCCCTCCTTGCACACACAGGACAAACAGAGCAGTGGTAATAAGTCTGGACAGTGTCGCGCGCTCTCTTAATGGTTGGCCTTGAAATGAGCTTCAGCCTCAATAGTCCCTCACACTGATCCTCAGTCAGCCTCTAAAAGCTGCTGTCCTTTCTAACCTTGAACTTTTCCTCACCCACACCCACTCCTTTTGAGAATTAATTTGGGATACTCAGCAGGCTGCGTAGCATGCTCGCAGAGTCATGGGTTTGGATCAGAATCAGGGGGCTTTGACTCACTCTTCGATTGAAAACAAAATAGGAAATCCTCCTAGAAAAAGCCCTGAGACTAGTGCAACCTTAAATGCCTCTAAAATGCTCAGACCACAGCTGATTACAGAGACATTTACTGGCTAAAATGCTTTGCCAAAGCCCCATTTACGACACACTTTGACCTACTTCAACCTTGCTGAGATAAATGATGATAAAGTGAGTTAATATTGTGTCTGGACTAGTCCTCTCCATTACGTCTGTGCAGGCCAGCTCTGCACCTTCTAGTCAGGTCCACAGCCAAGCCTGACATTTGGTTTAACAGCAGGTTGTTAGCCTGGTAATTGGAATTTGGAGCTCAATTCAACCTGGTGTGTGCTCAGGATGTGGGACGAAAACACTGCTATGTGCACGTGTGAGTATGTTTGCCTGAGTGTGTTAAAAAGTGTGGGTGGTCTGTGTGTTGTTACCATGGCCCCTGGAAGACCTCTTGCCCCTTGGAAGCCCCTCAGACCTGCAGGTCCTGCCTTGCCACCAGGGCCCTGGGGACCTGGATCACCCTAGAAAGGAAAATTAAATAATACCCACTTAACAGACATCTGATAACCTGCCAGGGAGCCATTGAACACAGAATTATTTTAGAGTGAAAACAACGAATGAGAGCCGAATGTGACAGAGAACAAAAAGCTTGATAAAAGCTGAAATTATACCTCATTATGGGTGAAAACACTGATTAAGTGATTTAGAAGCAATGGCAAAATTGGAGGAACGTGCCAATTTTTGAAATTAAACGAAGTCACTATGGCGACTTCTTAATGCTTGTCCCATTGTACTTCAATTTTCCAATTATACCATTATTTCAGACTGTGGAACTGTGAAAGACCTCCTGCTGATTTCATCTTTTGTAAAAGTTCATTGTTAACAATAGAGGTGTATAAAATCTTAAAGAGCTTGAAAACTGTTCTCAAAACAAGCCGCAAGACATAAGTTCTTAAATTAATAACGATTATTAATTACATTCCAATGAATACAAATACGTTTTTTCAACATCACTATAGAACCTGACATGACTTCAGTTGTTATTATGTTGTTTGATTTTCCAGCACAATATAATATAAATATTGCGGCTTTGGCCACAAACTTTCCTTTATTTTACTTGTTTAAGGCCGTATATAATATTAGAGGGAGTCTGTTACATTAAAATGCAATGAGAAGCTCCAGTGCCGAGATAAAGAGAAACAAACAACCGCAACAACCTCCAAGGGCAAAAACAAAGAAGCTTGAACATACAGGGCAGGGAGAAAAAAAAAACAAAAAAAGATCAACAAAAACACTAGCTGAAACACATGTAAATACATATCACTGGTGTGCTGTCTGTTTATAACACACACACACATACACACAAAAGCTCATTTACCTTTCCACCCTCCTTTCCAGCAGCTCCAGGTAGACCTTGCTCACCGGGTGGACCGGGAGATCCGGGTGTCCTCGCTCTCCGCTGGGTCCTGTCTCTCCAGTTGGTCCCTGTCAAGGACATGAGATGTTTAAAAGTCAATGTGTAATGTAATATACATATTCATCTTCACCTGCCTCCTATAGTAGATATGAGACTGATACACTAACAGCATGTGGGATCAGAGTTGAAGATACCTGCGGTGATGCTGGTAAACAAAGCATACTTCACTCTCCTCAGTGAAAGGAGGTATTAATGAGATGGAATAATTTATGTCCAGTCCATACGTCATTACCTGGGGCCTGCAAAAAGCTCCTTTTTTTTTTGTTTTTTTTACAAGATTCAGTTGCTGTAGGTATGTGCTGTGAGTTTCAAACATAAAGGATAAGAAGGGAAGCAGCTCCTCAAAACCACAGTCGTGAAATGTGCTGGGTACGTACCTGAGGTCCAACCACCCCCCCAGGTCCTGGAGGTCCTGTCTTTCCTTGGAAGCCCTGAGGGGGGAAAAACAGAGAGATATTGTTGACAGTGCACAGGTTGGGTTATACCGTATAGTATGTGCTTGTCAACTTTCTGCAGTACATTAAACAAAGAGTCTGAGCCATACAAAAAAAACTCTGTATCTGTAGAACAGTACCAGTGCTGACAAGTTTATTTGTACTATATATAGGGTTGTCTCAGACACTAATCGATACTTAAAAGTAGTACTGGATTAGATACTCATTTGCAAAGTATCAATACCAACAGTGCCATCTTTACTCCTGCATTATTACAGTTTAAAATGTTTTTATTGTTGTTTTTGTTTTGCATCATCTAAGACAATCTAAGATACTTTTGTCATATATTTACCTTATAATTATGTTACTACATGTATGTATAAACAACTTGTCATTGATACATATGTCCTTAAAAAAGCACACTAAACACATGAGGTGATACTTAACTTACATCCCAAATACAAGCGAAAATAACATAATAACATATAAACATTACTGTATCTACTGTTACAGTATCAGTACAGAGCTCAATATATGGAGAAGCTCTGATGACAATACATTATATCACTTCAGCTGTACTGCTGTGCTTCTATATTACATTTTCTACTTCATTTTCTCCCCACAAACACATTCTGTGTGCTATTTCGCTTCCCTTCATCCACACTTTACATTTTGAATAACCTATAGGAGAGGGTGAAAGGCTGAGTCGAGAGAGAGTGGGCGCTGATGCACAGTGTTAAGGGGCAAATGGCTCAACACAATACGTTCATGGATGAATCTACCCACTCACCGTCTCTCCCCTCTGTCCGGGATGACCAGGCAATCCATCTTTTCCTGGTGGGCCCTGGGGGTCAGAAAGGTACAGTAGACATCTCATTTTGTAAATGTGTATTAAAATTTAAAAAACAGCAATGTGAAAAGTGTCAACATGGACTTGTTGTGCATGGTGGTGCACTCACAGACTGTCTGACAGCAGCTACTTACGTTGGGTCCTTTGGGTCCGGGGAAACCGACGGGTCCCTGTGGTCCTTGAGGTCCCTTGAATGAAAAAGAAAATTAATGGAGAGAGCAGAGAGAAGAGATGAGAAACACAACATGGCTTCAACTTGGAATTGGAATTTAATTGGATTTTAGTTGGCGAATTTAGCTTTCTTACCATTGTAATTGAGAAATAACTTTCATTAACTTTTCATTATAGATGTTAAGAGTCTCAGCTCCACAAATTAGGCATGAGATTAGTTAGCCAATGGGGTCAGTAGCTAGAGCAAAGGCTTTATCCACCTTTTGATTCTGATACGACAAATAGCTGTAATTCACTCTGAGATAGGATTCAAGCACAATCTACCTGTTATGTACTTTTCTTCTCAGTCAGTGCACAAACTTTCAACATTTCAAGAGACATTGATCAAAGAATATCTGGTACCAACCCTCTCTCCTGGTGGGCCGGGAGGTCCATCATTGCCTGAGGTGCCCTGAGGAACAAGAGAAGGCACAAAGAAATGTTGTCAACTCTGTCAAAACTGTCAAAGAGTGAGGTGTGAGTGAAAGTTATGTGAAGCACTGACACCGAGGTTAGACAGGAAGTGTCTCTGCAAATTCGTATTTCAGTAAGATTTGACTCTCAAGAGTTATTGTATCATATGATTTATATGTTATGTATCTATTATTTATGTGATGCACAATAATATATCTAAATATATTTTAACTTTCTAAACGTTTCTGTTTTATTCATTTATTTCCATCCTCATTACTTAGTAAAGAAAAAAAAAAGAAAAACACAACACACATTATCTGGCATCCGAACACATCATATAACTAAACAAAGCTAAAGACACAGAGAGACAAAACAACATAGTTGGACAACACATATAATGGATAGCACTACATAATTGTGTTGCCTCTTGAAGTAGACCTGAAGTAATCAATAAAGCAACTTACATCCTCTGATCACAGATAGTAAGTCACCATGGCTGGCTCCCTCCATCAACATCACATTACAGGAGACAATTACTTTCTCTTTTTTCTTTCTTTTCTTTTTTTCATTTTTATCAAATCTACTTGTCTGTTCAATATCACTTTCCTATAAAAAATCATTTGTCATTTGTCACTTGTGCAGTAACTCATGTTTTGAAGGAAACACAATACGTTGATGAGTTGTCTACGTACAATACACAGCTGACATGATCCAAAATGAGTGGTAGACCACTGATCGCAATAATGACAATAAACTTCACTTGTATAGCACCTTAACAGCAGCTATAACACATGAGTAAAATCTGAAAACATCAGTGGTTCTAAGTTGCCTCCCTGTGGCACACCGCTCTACCTACGATTAAAATAAAATCACTGTGTCAATCAGAACTTCTGATCCGTTATATCAAAATGAAATATTCAAGCCAGTCTATGTTAATGCTTTGTTTACTTTAACTCTTTGATGTTGATGTTGAGCATTTCGATGCAGTAATAATCACTGAACCCACTAAATAGTGAACATGTGACTCTTGTTCTCACCTTTGCACCTGGCTTTCCTGTTGGTCCTCTTGCACCACGGCCACCACGTGGACCCTAAATACACGGTATATAAAGCATTACAGTAATGATAAGTTAAAGAAATGTTTCTCTTTTTTTGTTCTATTATCAAAACATATAATAAAACAGTAAAAACCAAAACAGAAAGTAATAGCTTAAAGGACAGGTAATCAATGTCTAGTGCCCTTCTCTGCCTGTCTATACAATTTGCCATCCAGTGCATATCTGCTCAAGAAGAAAAAGAAAATACAGCCAATACACAACTACATAAAGGAAGAGATTTTCATTTCAACAGAATAAATCATTTATGTGGATGGTTCTGTCTGCGTTGGCAGACAGCTGAATTGCCTACCGTTGGGCCACGTTGCCCTCTAGGGCCAGCTTTGCCAGCAATTCCCTGAAAAAGAAAAACAAAAACCTTGATTTAAGACAAAATCATTCCTTGTACCATCAGCCGATAGGAGTACTTTTTCATCTCTTTTAAAGGAGTTTGGGCTAAAGCAGCTCTATAATAACAAATGCACTCTCACACATAACGCACACACAAATGCTAAGGGGGGATGAGCAGAGTGAGAGATGAAATAGAACCATCTGAGTATCTTTGGACAAAAATAAATAATCAAATTGCTGTGGTAAATGGTTACCCAAAGGCACTTGACAGCTTGAACTACCTGTCAGTTTGAGCACTATGGGGCCAGGGGTGTCTGCCTCTCAATAGCTGTCTGAGAGTGGACAGGAGCTTGTCTCATCAATAATAACCCCCTCCCCTTACCCTTCCTCTAATCCACCTTCTCTAACCCTTTTCAACTGGACCCATTCTGAGGTAACATTCACAGTGCTGAATGTAGCTGTCAGTCCTCCATCGAATGCTAAGGCCTGATTACATCACGTAGCAAAACTATGTGGACACCCCTGTTTTCACATGTTCTTGGGTTGTTTTTCACGGTTTTGGCTTCACTCTTTAGTTCCAATTAAGGGAAATCTTGTTGCCACAGCTATTCGACAACAGCTGCTTTCACCTTTCTTTTTCTTTCTTACTTTTTTTTTTTTTTTGGAAGTGGCCTTTCCAGTTTCAAAATGACATCCTGAGGTGAATAAATAGATATTTTTTTCCCAGTTTGTTGTGGAGGACCTTGACTGGGCTGCACAGAGGCCTGACCTCAACATCATCCAATGCCTTTGGGAAGAACTGGAACGACAGGCCATATTGCTTACCAGACTTCACTAAAGCTACTGTAGCTGAATGGAAGAAAATCCCTGCAGCCAGTCTTCCCAAGAGTGGAGACTGTTAGAGCAGCATAATGTTGCCAGTGGTGTTGGAATATGCAACACACTCACAAGTTTGGGTATTTCCATAGTTTTTTAGTTCATACACAGCTGAGTTAGAAAAACAGTGGCATAGAAATTCTACATCTATGTAGCACAAGATGCTTTACAGTATTTTCTGCTTAAAGCAGCAATGACTTAATTACAGCAAGTGTCTTCAACTGATGTGTCTCACTATTCTGTGCTATCTGTCATTACCTCCCTTCGCTAAACAGTAAAGCCCTCAGTGACTGAGTGTACATGTCTTTAATAAAGGAGAGAGTAATGAATTTTGTGGCTCACCCTTGCTCCCTTCTCGCCATTGGCCCCGGGGAATCCAGGGAAGCCATTGGAGCCCTGCAAGACAAGTGAAAGAAAAAAGTGAGTGAGTGAGAAAAGGAGCAACAGATAGGGGAATACATTAGAGAGCTGGAGGGTAAAAAATGAAGAGATCCCTGCAGTAACAATGTTACAAAGGCTGAAGAGGATTTAGCAGAATTCCTTTTGCGCTTTACTGACCGAGGCTAATTAAAAGTCCTAACCTACTGTAAGTACTGCCACACGAGCCGGCTGATTCTTATCATTGTGTTACAGTTTATAGTTTGTGAGTTCCCATAGATAAATGAGCAATCTCTTTCACTGAAGAGGAAAGTCTCCTCCTCACCAGTTTCTGACAGACAGACAGAGGTGGTGTTAGCTTGTTAGCATAGTTATAAGGCAAAGTAGAAAGTTAAAAAAAAGTCAGGGGAAGCAAATAAAGACAAAGGAAGGGGAAACTGCAGCTGCTCCCCTTTGATACCCATCAGCAATTTAATGATTGGGCTTACGCAGGCTGTGCCCTCTGATAGTCATGATGGCGCCTGTCAAACAAATAGTGGGAGGACAATCACTATGGGATGAATAAAAGGGAGTGTCAGGCAGCTTACCAACACAGCCTCACGTTATGCAGCATTAGGTCGGATGAATGTTGTATCTACTAAAGAGAAATGTTTCTTTGTCTCTGCTTTGTCCTGGTGTTTTGTTTTTCAAAGAATCTCTGATGCAATGCACAACTATAGAGCTCATTACTGCTCGCATGCATATGTATACACAGCATAATACTGCGCTGTAGAACCAAGGGCAACTCGACAAGGTGGCGTGGGCAGAATTGCAAGAAGTAAACAGCCTAACGCTGTGGAGACAGCAGAAACGGGAGATCTATGCTGCTTAATTTGTTTTTGTACAGAGCTGCAGTTATGGTAAACTGAAAGGAGAGCTGGTACTGGACAAGCCCGACTTGTGGCACAGAGATAAGACAGGCCACTGAAGCCATTGCAAATGGCATCCAGAATTAACGGTGTGGGAAAGCTGTTAACACAGAGTGATGGGGTGCAGCAGCCAAAAACACAGCCAGTGGAGGGACTCGTACACAGGCTGATCGAGGGGATAGAGGCTGCGAACGAGCCAGGACTTTGACCCTGAACCTGCTCATGAGGACGATGTGACATTTTAGTGCTGTCCCACACTTGTTCAACAGTGCCGGCCAAATGAGTCGATGCAAATGTATAAAACTTGTGATACTGTGCAGGGGGACTGTGGGTTGCATAGGAATTAAAAACACCTCATCTCTGTTTAAGGCTTTTAAGATCCTGCCAAACAAACAGTAAAGCATCTTTAAAATGACAGAGAATTTGGTCCATGAAAGCGATCTCATTATAAGTTACCACAGATAGTTTCAAACTTTGTTTTCACTTACAAGCAGCTTGAAAAGCTGGATACCATTTTTTTCTGGAAGAGAAGAAGAGCAGAGACTGTGGCAGTGTTTGTACCATGCCACAGTCAAGATGCCTTTCTCTCTCTCTCTCTCTCTCTCTTTCTCTCTCTCTCTCTCTCTTTCTCTCTCTCTCGCCAAAAAACATTTTTTTGAAGCATACAGAGTCTAAAGGAAGATCTGATCCTGGGCTCTGCCGGGAACCTTTGTGGGCAGTCTCTGTTAAAAATTATTTATGGAGACAAACAAAAGAGCTTCCTTTGTGTTTTTCTTCTATTTTCTATTTCTCCAGGCTTTTACTACATATTCATTACACCGATTCTACTTGTGAGCAGTTTTATTCAATTGTGAAATATCCAGTAATTAAACAAAGTGGAACAACTGATTTCAAATCGCTGGAACAAATGGAGGGAAATTGTCTCATCTAAATTCCTCTGTGCCCCCCCCCCACCACCACTTTGAGTAATTTGCCCCAAGCCCCTTATTAATGTGTGCACCATGCCTGGCTCAGATCCTGCTGACATTAACACACAGAGCAGGAGGCTTGCCTATCTGGATGTTGTGAGAGTAGGTGTATCTGACCCGTCATATCAGTGCCAAGCTGTCAGTGCTGACAGCAGCAGAGAGGAACCAGCTGCAGCAGCACATCTCGATAGTGAAGCTGTGGCACGACAACGGTCAGCGCTACAGTGTGAGGAATGCCAAACTGTTAGATAATGGCTTGGGAGAGTTTAAGGAAGGAGGACAGCTGATGACTCGAGCAGGTGACCATGCAAGTTAAGCTCCTCATAAGAGTTGTGGGCGAGACTTCAGAGGGTGTCTGCTTGGGTTTGTGTTTCATGTGAGTCAGGGTTAGTCAGCAAATCAGCAAGTTTTAGAGCAAGGCACGTGGGAGCATATTTAGATATGAATGAATGCTGATCAGACAGACCTGTTTGAAAAGATCACAGAGTCACTGAGGGAATCGATACAGAAGACGAGTAATCATGCACACATGAATGACACACACACTCAGGCACACAGGCACGCAGGAGGTGCAAGCACACACGCACATGAGCATAATCTGACACTGAGAGGCAAAAACAGACAGAGCCCTTCAGCTGTTCACAGTACTGTGGCAACAAACAGCTCCTCCGCATCTTTGCCCTTGACCGAGACAATGAATCTGCATTCAGCCGGCCGTGACCTCTGACCTCCCAGTGGATTGTGCTCAACAAGAATTTCTCCACACTGAACAATTTGAATTCTGTTCATCACATACCTTGGGGCCTTGTCTTCCAGGATACCCAGGCAAACCAGGGACTCCGAGTTTTCCCTAGCAAGAAGCAAAGAAAAACAAAAAAAAACCGAGACACTGAATTCTCATTGTGTCACTAGAGACTGCAGTAAAGTTCACAGAAGCACGGCAAAAAGCAATAAACTTATGACCGTAAAGTTTTACTTCTGGTGTGAGAAATTTTTTTAATACCACGTTTATGAACATGACATCATCCATGCAGAGGCCTGTCTGCTTTTTAGCCGTTTATGTGAATTCATTTTGGTCCATCAGAGCCATTTCACGGGGCTTATGGTCATTACTGGTCATCACTGAATGTGATGTAACTGTCCTGTGTGCTTTTAAAAAAAAGGTCAAGTCGTATATTTTTACACAGATCTGACGGTGACTCCATTACTCCTCACTGCAGTGTTGGTAATGTGTACTCCTGCTTTAATGTCTCACCAATTTTGAACAACTTGCTTGACGTCAGCAAGTCTGAAATTTATTGAGACATAAATCTTAAAATATTATTGATATATAGTCGCCGACGTAACATTGAGAATGTTATTAATTGGATCAGCTTGTTTGAGTGGCAAATGTTGATTTCAATTTAGGAAAAATAACTTTGTTGATAAAGTGTAGAGCTGCAAATATTCCTCCTTTTTCACATTTGTTGTAATTGTTTTCCATTTTTTCATATCTACAGTTGCTGATATCATAATTATTCTCGTCTGGCATTATTAAATTTATAGCTGCAAAGATCTTGTTAGACACTTTCACACTAATGTGTTATGGTATAAATGCTGTGCCACAATGAAGCAGGATTTTCGGAGGCAAGATAAGCTCCGTGGAGAACCGTCAACACGAGCCAATTAAAATGGGACTTTTGCTGAGCAGAGGGGAGGTGGAGGAAAAAATCAAAACTTCAAATGATCAAAATAGCTACAAAACTGTGGTGAACAGTTCTTCCCCAGACCTGCGTCTTTCCAGCTCAGTTCATTTCAGACATGCCCATTACTGTAGGAAAAGATCCGTCTTTACTCTGGTGTGTTTTCCAACCCCACCGCACTTTTACTCCAACATCTACTTATATATGAGTGACTATCTGAGTATGTATGCTTTAACCTTTACAGCACTTTGAACTGTATTTGTAAGAATTTGTGCTTGAGAGTGAGCTTCGACTCCAGCAGGTCAATGAAACACATAAATCAATTGAAGAAATAAGGGAAATGCCGTTGCAGGTATTGATTTTTTTGGTTTTTACCTTCTCTCCAGCTGATCCAATGGGTCCAGCTTCTCCGCCAGGTCCTGACTTGCCCTTGGGGCCCTCGGGACCATCCTCTCCTCTGGGTCCTTGCACACCGACCTCACCCTGGATGCAAGAGAAACAAATGTCACCAAGGTGATTTTCTTCATTTCTTTATCATTGTTGCAGTTTCTTCCACGAGCATCACTTTTATCTTTAGAGATGATGATTCACCTTGTCACCCTTGAGACCCATGTCTCCTTTGAAGCCGGGGAATCCATCTTCTCCCTGAAGATGAAAGAGACAAAAGTATTATTGTTCAGAGCTGTGAGTTTTTATCCAGCACCACAGAGACAAAATGATTACACTTCAGTAACACAGATCAGCTCAGATATACTTTACACTGCAAAACTGTGGGATCCTGATTTATGTTTTAAGTGACAACAATGATAGTGATAAATAACTTTAAAAACTCTATCATGACTGTTACAATAATGTAGTTGAGTGGCTGTTGACTCATTGACAGAGACGTAGAAATTCCTTAGGACAGATTAATACTGACATCTAGTGGCTGCTGCACTGACGCATTCATATAAGCAGTTTTGAAGCTATGTCGCTCTTAGTGTGTTCTTCTACTGACATCTGGTGGTTCAAATTGAGAATGCAGTTTTCAGTGCTCCAATCTCTGATACAATAAGCATGTTGTATATTATACTGTTACAGTTTCTTTGAAACATTTTATACATGAAGCCACTCAGAATTTATGGAGCGATATAATAAAAAATACGATCTGTATGAGTTTTAAGTGTAATCTTTAGAGGTTGTCCCACAGGGCAGGCGATGATACATGAGACAGAAAATATCACAGAAGAAGTAGCATTTCACAGCATATTGATTATTTTTTATTTTTTTTATGTAATCTCTGAAGAGCTCCAATTTCCTGACTATTGAGTGGAAAGTCTGCAGAGTGGCACTGAGGTAGCAACAGGCTACGTTCAAACACAGCAATCCAAGAAAACAATGGCACCAGATCAATCTCCACTGAAAACTACCCTACAAACAGCCTCATTCTAGTTTAATGTTCCACACTCCATTACAGCTCAGTGGCATGATGACTTAACTGCCAGCGTGAGGAGCTTTTCAAGAGGTTTTTTTTTTTTTTTTTCCACTTGCTGTATTCAAAGGGAGCCTCATTTGAAAGGGAATTACTACACTGATGGATCAGTTTTTAAGAGGGATGGCATTTGTCAACAATGCTGAAGAGAAAGAGGAGACAGGAGATGTGTTTACCTTTTCTCCTTTGCCACCTTTAAGGCCTCTGATGCCCTCAGCGCCCTGGAGAGAGGAAGGGATAAAAAAAAATGGAGTCAAGATGATATTCAGGGGGAAATGGAAAGTTAACATGGCAGGGTGGTACTGCATGAGTAAGATAGTGCTTACTTTCACACCACGAGGCCCAGGGTAGCCGATGGATCCCATAGGACCAGGAGGACCCTGAAAAGGTTAAAACCACAGTCGTGTGATCAGTGAGGTGAAGTGAGTATCACTGTAGCTTGGATCAACCTTTAATGGGATTTGTCTCTGCTGAATTACATAATTTTCACTCAAGAATTTTTCCCACTGATTTCCAATTATTTTCCATTGATTTTATTTCACAATGAACCCACAAAGACACACGTGACACAGTTAGAGATGGTAAAGAGCAATGGACATAAGTTGATGGACAGTGCCATCTGATGCCCAGTGGTTAGACAAAACAAGAGCATACAAAAACATATAGCTGCAATACTAGCTAATATAATAGCTTTTTTTTTTTTTTTTTTTTTCAAAAAACAGAAACAGCGTAAACAGAAATCACTTGATTTGAGCTCTGTTAAGAAGCCTGTCTGCTGCACTGCATGATATAAATAAAATCACGTGCCTCATGATGTATAAGTTGCAGCACGTATGAAACTGGATGTTTTTGACTGTACAACATGAGCTAATATTTCACACTAAGTTAACTAAAGTTAAGAGCATGAAACCTCCCTCTATTTCTGAGACAACATACTTGATGGTATCTTAAATTGTCTGGTTATATTAAACCTGGCCTATTTGGCACGCTGTGAATGCTAAACAAATGCTAAATTTAACTTGAACAGCCACTGTGAAATTATATACTGCAAAATCCAAGGTTAAAGGCTACAGAATATTTACCGCTCCTCCTTTCTCGCCTGCAGGACCTTCTTTTCCTGGGTGACCCTGGAAGAGTCAAAGAGGTTATTTATCTACAGGTCAACATGCTGCCAGTTGGTCTTTTGTTTTCAATCCTGTATAAATTTAAAAAAAAACGCAAATCAGATTAAGTTACTTACAGGAGGGCCATCAGCACCAGCGAGGCCAGCCAATCCTTGTTTACCTTGAGGTCCCTGAAAAAGACAGAATAGTAGGTAAGTGAGAGGATGGATAGTCGAATAAAACCACCAATAAATACTTTCAGTTGGACAAAGTAATTGTTTATGCAGAAGGTCTCATACAGCAAAATCTATAAAGTTTGTGTCTGTCTGTGTGTGTGTGGGTGTTGGATGTTTGTGTGTGTGTTTTATCCATCAGTGCTGTGCAGGAGCCAGAAAAGGCCTATAGCTCTGACAGCAGCGAGTCTGTAGAATCACTTAAGAGGTCTTCACTGAAACATTCACTCGAGGAGACAGCAGAGTTGTGGTGGGAGAACTGCAGGGAGGACTCTACTCACTTTTTCACCAGGAGGCCCGATTGGACCTTGAGGACCAATAAGACCCTAAAAGACATTGGAAATAGACCTTTTATTAGAGCCAGAAAGTCATTTCTCATAAGAGGGAGTGCATGATATTTAAAATGAACTGGGGAGAGGGGGGGTGCCTGCTTTGTGCTGTATTTGTAATCTGCTGATTTTGTAAAGCATTCACCTTCCTTCCAACCATTGTTATTGTTGGTTGGCGACTTCATGCTGCCTATTCAGATCTGCTCATTTAGCTGCGTAAAGGGAAATCCATTATTTTCTATGATTTACACATCTTAAAGAGTTTGAGAACTCCCCCCATGAAGAATAAAAGGAGAGTTATTAACACCTAAAATAAGAGAACTGTGTTATTCTTCTATGGTCTATTGCCTTCACTGGAAAGCATCAATCCGCTTTTGGCCAGGTACAACGAGAAAGAGAATGAGAACAAGTTATTTATTCAACCTGTATACCATCAGAATACGCTCCTACTAATACTTTCCAGGGGAATGACGGCATCCTGTCCAGGCTGTGAGCGTCAGCAGGACTGAAAATCTCACCTGGCAATGGTCATTTACCCCTGGCTACAATATTGGGTGTGCTGTTTTGTATTAAAGATGACTATAAAACGGAATATTTTTCACTGTGCCACCAACTGGACAGTGTAATCGGGTTAAGCGCTATCAAATAAGTACAACATGACTCCTCTCAGCAGGACAGAGAGGATGTTTTTTCTTCAACATGGCAACAGAGAAACAATGTAAGTGAAAAGTTTTCACTCTAATTTGGTGTAAATTTTGAGGAATGCCTCACAGAGTGGTTGCCATTTAAGGAGTGAAGGATGGAGAGAGAGAAGAGAGAGGATGGAGAGCAGAATACAACATAAAAAAAACATGTCTCCAAATATCTGATTAAGAAAACAGGAGAGTGAGAGATCACCTGAGCTGACTGAAAACTTGGACATGGAAGAAAGGAGTAAGGAAAGGGAAGATCTGAAGCAGGGAAGGAAGAAGAGATGAAAAAGAGACACAGCAAGAGAGACAGAGTGGTTGGACAACACAGAGAAAGAGAGGAAAGAAAAGAAACTTACATGTGGACCAGGCAAACCCTGCTGCCCAGGAGGTCCTGGCTCTCCTTGTGGACCCTACACATAACAGAGAAAAAGCAGATCATGCACTTAACATTCTTAATTGCTGCAGCTGATTCTCCTTAAATTCACAAAACTATCTGGAAGACTGTACTGCTAAGAATCATTAAATGTTGGGTTTAAATAAATACAATAAACAACTAATGAAATTCATGTACAAAGGCAAAGGAGGGGAAAGCTTGAAAAGTCATTAAGTGCATCTCGTCTTTTGCTCGACCTCAGTGGATTTTAAGAACTGTCTTCATGTGAAATCAATTGCAAATGTAGTTTTCCCACATCACAACGTGGCACTGGAATAACTGAAGACAATAGGTGACTGTTTGGATGAGTTGTCTTCGTCCAATCCGTGTCAAGATTGTGAAACAAAAAGATAGAAGGGGAGAAATGTGAGAAATGTGATACACTGGCTCATCAGGCTGAGCTGTCCGTTTCCTGGCCTTATCCAAACTTGTGTTTAGTTCCTATCAAAGCCATAAAAACAAAATAAAAAAAATCAAGTAACTGGTGGGAATTTGAGTTTGGTGATGAAATGCTTTCTCCAAATACGTGCTGTGAGGCTGCAGAGACATCTGGGTGCAGATTTACACTAATAGGGCTAACTGGAAATTGTGGGCTGTTTGGTATCCCTGCTGAGATTTGGTGTGTTACAAACCAAACATATACAAAAACAGAAAAGACCCTTGTGAGGCAGCCTGCTCCAGCTGTTACAACAAACACTAAACACAAATGCTGGATTGAGAGAATCTTACGCTGCTTGACTGTGTTTCTTAAAAAGGCTTTTGAAAATTGAGCTTAAATGAAGGATCCCAATGTAGTTAGTGAAAACATTTTGGTGCTTCACTTGTAGCAGATGCCTCAAAAACATTCATACGTTACAGGCTTGTACCATAGGAGATTATAAACCCTTTGGGAAACTCTACTGCTTTGGAAACTTTGGAAGTGTCCTGCTTTGATTTTCAGAAAAAGGCCGAGATCAATAAAAAAAGTCTAGAGAATTTAATGAGAAACAAACCAACTGTCTATTGTTTTGTGCCCTTTTAAACAGCTGTTTATTTCTTCAGCTCAGTGACTCAGTGGCCACAGACAATGTGTGGGCTTGTCCAACTGTCTTGACCAGTGACCAGTTGCCCTCATTCGAAACGTCCCACTGGGACCCTCCGGGAAGCTGAATGCATGATGGGACCACAAGCAGACTCAGGCTTCTCTGTATTGCCCCTACTAAATCTTAAGGCTCCTTCATCACAGCCTGTTAATGGAGAAGTTGTGTTGTGGGGGTCAGAAGAGTATGATGAGACACTACCATTACCATTCACCATCTCTAATTTGCAAATGAGCCCCATGACCTCCGTTCTTATGGTGTTACTTTGAGGTTAAAGGTCACTGACCTGCAATCAGCCTCAGGCAGGCCAAATGACTGACTGAATAACTGATCGCTTAGGTGGTCTTGACAGAAAAAAAAAAACAAACTCCCTTGTCTGACTTTCTTCTTTTGCTTTCTAATATTACAAATTAGCAAAACATGAATATTTCTCACCATGTTTCCTTTGGGACCAGCTTGCCCATCAAGTCCAGGAAGACCCTAAAGAGACAAGTTGATAGCTTATTAAGTTAGAACACAAATTATGTGTAGTATGAGAGTTAATTGATATAGGAGTTGTGCTTACACGCTGCCCTGCAGGACCTGCAGACCCTCTGGGGCCAAGCAAACCTCTGGGACCCTGTAAATTGAGACAATTACAAGTTGAAGACAATTATGCCAAATATAAATCCATTCATGTTGACATGACAGAAACTGTGCTCTGTATTCAGATAAGTGGTGGCAAAGAAGGCACACTACATAAGATGGACTGAAAATCCTTGAAATGACCTGTGAGTGTAAAATACTGACCTCCTGAGGTCATGCATGGTAGCTGCAGTTGCAATTCAGGGAATGAGCAATTACATCTTTTCTTATCTCAAATTCTGAAGTTGTGCACTTGAAATCAGCAGACTTACTGTTGCTCCTTTACCTTATGGACAGTCTGTGATGAAATAGTGTGCAACCATTTCTTTAAAAGGACAGCGTTTTTCCGGCTATGACAGGGAGCAAATCATTTTTCATGCAGCTCTATGGTCCATTTGGTCTGAACTAGGCAGCATATGGCAGTTTCTCACGGATAATGACAGAACAACACGTTTTCCCCTGTTCTATTTTCTGATCTATTATTCAGACCCATTCGGTCTTGGCGAGGTCGAGATTACAAATGCAATGGCCCTTGCAGACAGGAATGTCGCTACAACTGCATGAGGAGAGGAGGGTGAGGTTATGTGTTTAAATAATTGCTAAAATTAATGCTTGGGAAGGAATGAGGGGGTGAGGCCTGTGGTAGCAGAGGAAAGGAGTAACATGATAGTCATATTTTCATTATATTCTTGTTTTTTTTTTTTAACCATGAGCTGCAGTTAAAGCCCGTAATATCAGATAGTGAATGTACTTACACTATCTCCAGCCACACCTCTCTGTCCAACCTGGCCATCTTCACCCTGTGGATAGAAAAGAAAATGGTCATTTATTGAGGAATGTAGAGGAATGAAGACTATAAATCTGAATTTTGATGAAAAGGTTAAGGCCTAAGATGACTGAGGTACTACTCACTCTTGGACCATCCTCTCCTGGAGGTCCTGGAGGACCCGTAGGACCCTGTTCTCCCTGGAGAGAAAAGATCACAGGAAAAGGAACATCAACAAAGAGTGGGAGTGGCGGGGTCACAGAACAGCTTGCTCCCTGCAGCTTAAAGTGGTAAAAGCCTCCTAATTCTTACTTACGGGCAAAATATATGGGTCAAAAATTCAGAAAACGTACAGACGACGCTTAAAAGCGTGTAACAAAAATGGGCAACAAAAGTGCCTTTAATCTACAGTGAGCATGGTCACCACAATTGGCATGGACCTATATGGTTTTCAGTATTTATAGTCCTCTATAAGCATTGGTGGACCTCTGGTGGCCCTGTAATTACTCAGTATAGGATAAGGCATGAAAGTGTGTCTAGAAATACCCCTCTGTGATCTCTGTCCTCTCCCTTTTGACTCTCTACGCAGGCCCAAATTCCACAAACACCAAGCTCAGCACTCCTCTCTCGCCTCCAGGCCTGGTTAAAGGCAGCCAAAGTGGTTCTGGAGCCGGTCCCACCTCCCGTAACTGGGTCAATGCCCTAATGAGTTCCACTGCTTCAGAATTCATATCTGTCAACACTGGAGCGTGCGTGAGATGGATGGGAGGTGGCGTTTGAACTACCAATCAGCCCTGACGCTGCTGTAAGGACAGGGTGCAGAGCAGCAAAGACTGTGATCAATGAGGACCTGGGAGGAGAAATAAGAAGCTGCAGGATCTTATTTTTGGAGGCAGATCGAGGGCTTTGACGACGTTTGTCCTCTGACTTTGTTCTTTGAAGGACGCAAAGTTCTCCGCCGTCATACTTACTCTGTGTCCCTTCTCTCCGGGAAGACCAGGAAGGCCATCAAAACCTCGGTCACCCTGAAAAACCACAGACAGAAATGGTTAACTTCATCAATAAAAAATGGCAGGAAGCACTTTTTCCAAGCGCACTTTTCAAATCCAGCCCACAGATACTTTTTTTTTTTCTATAACCTGGTGTGTACTTTACCTTGGGCCCTGCCTCTCCTGGCATTCCTCGAGCACCATCAGCTCCATTACGACCCTGGAGGACATGCAAATATCATGTCAGGCCACATGGAAATCACATTAGAAGAAAAATATTCAATTATCTTGAATGGTTGTGGAGAATAAACACAGGGAAGATGCTATCATTTTTCTGACTAGCTCATAGTTAAATAAACATGACTGTATGAATTGACTCAACACACAGAGATGATTATTGAGTGCAGCTGACTTATTTGAAAGGAGGCCATGTTTGAAACTAGACTGGCTCTTCTTTTGGGGTACTGTAGCACTGACGCTTGGACTCCTGTTAGTCAGAAATATGAGAAATTTTGGATTTTAAACTTATTTCTTCTGTTGCAATATGTTTCGCCCTGGAGGAGTTGAATCAATGACTGGAGACTTCAAGAACCTCCTCACAGAGTCAGGATTAAGAAAAAAAAAAGTATTCCTACCCTCTTTCCTGATTTTCCTGGAGGCCCAGTTGAACCTTGAAGACCTCTAGGTCCCTATGGAGAGTAAATGTAAAACAGTAGTGGAGGTTAAAAGTGGACAAACAGAAGCTTGCTGTACAAAGGAAGAAAGATTTCCCAGAAGAAACAACAGATGTACAGTGTCATTATTCATGAAAACAAAGACTACAATATTATTATTTTGCTTTCTCACCTGTGGCCCAGAGTCACCGCTGTCACCTTTAAGTCCGGGAGCACCAGGACCTCCCTATCAAACACAGACACACATTTACTTAAGCCAAATATTTTGTCATCAAATAATTTGTGGTTGGTGGAATAACACTTTCAAGAGTACAAAATCTTGCCTCTTTCAAGAATTACAGGATTGGCCTAACACCCATGTGTTGTGTCACTGATGAAGGCACAGGTTGTGTGGAAGAAGACACACCTGAGACCAGAGCAGGAGCTCAGACAGACAGCATTTTAGATTATACTGTGCCTTAGGAAATCAGTAATCAGTTTTTATTTGTTACTAGTCAATCAATCTGCTTCTCAGGTAGTTGTGGAATAAAATAACAAATCACCTCACAAGCAGACGGAGAGTGCATGTGTTAGGGAAATGATAAATGCTTGAAGTTGAACACTTCACATGAGGTAGCTCTAATCACCCAATGTGTTTCTCATCACTTGTAAAATGAGTGGATGGTAAGTAGATCAGCAGTGTGTGTGTAAAAAGCCACTCACCACAGGACCAGATCTTCCTGTCATGCCCGCTGGCCCTGGAGGCCCTCTCATAGCCAGCTGTGGATCAGACAGAAACAACTCATAAACTGCTGATCACCGAACAGTGTTGACACAATCGGACGTGTCCAAAAATAATATTTTTTTCTCAAACAGTAGACATTAGATGATGTATGTTTTGCATTAGGAGTGCAGCCATGTGTGCCTATTATTAGCTTCTCATTGCAGTTGGGTTTTTTAGCGTTCAGTAAAGTGGTTGTGAAAGCATCTGTTCATGCTCTGAATGTTCTGAAACTGTTTTTTATTAGTCTCAAGGTGAAGATCACCATAATTTTGTTTGTTTATACTAATATAACTAACTGACTGAAATTGACATGGTTGCTCAAATGCTGCATTCAACCACTGTAATAAAGCAGAAATCTGTGATATTGACGTCGGCTGAACATCGGGGTCTGTAAATAATAAAGAAAAGACTAATAAAAAAGCCTTCTATCCAGCATCTGTACAACATTGAACCTTAAAGTGTGCAAACTTTACTTTGTTCTTGTTCACAGTTTACCACTCTGGTCTTTGTTTCTGTTCATGGTTGACCACAGCGTGATGCTGCCAAAAAGTTGTCTGGAATGTATTTGCAGCCTGATTACTGAAGCAACTCATGCCCGACATTACACTAAGACCAAATCACACATTAGCATATGTTCATTGTGGTAAACAAATTAATAGAAAACATTAGCAGACTGCAAATACCTAAAAAAACAACTTATGACTGATCCCCTATAATTCACTTTCACTACATTCCTGCCCTTTTTTTTCCCTTTTTCTTCCTGAGGCCAAATATTTGGCACAAAAGACGAATCTAGGAAGGTGACAAGTGCTTTCTAGATGTTACTAAACACCAGCTATGGCAGTCCTCCAGCTCCATAGAGTGTTGTGAATGTGTGAATATCTTGTGTTTGTACCACACTTAATAGCCTCCATGTGTTCTACCATAGGTCGCACCATTGTAAAGCCACACATTTTAACCTGTTTTTCAACACCGTTATGGTTATCAGGACCTCCTGAGTGGGTGTGAACATCTGTTGTGGCTTTATGTACAACCTAACCTGATACAGATCCATATTTTGGAATTCAGACAATTTACAGGATGAGCGGACCTTATAAAGAGTGATAGTTTTTATTGTTTATAAGGTCATTTAAATTTTTTATTTTATACCCTGTATATATATATATATATCTTTGAACAATGCAGGTAATTAGAATAACTCAAGACAGAGAGTCGCAGTGTTAAGTGTTCTCCAAACTTAGCAGGATGCACAGGGGGTCACATTTACCACGGATACTCACCCTGGCCTGAGATAGGATGGCCTGAGCCTGAGCTTCCTGAGCTGTAACCACAGGTCCCTTGTGAGCTTCACCGCCTGCACGGAACTGTCAAACACAAGACAAAGAAGAAACACAGTTAAAAACCAAAGAGACTTGTCTCTTTTAACAGAGTGAGGTATCTAATGGCCTCCCCCAGTGAGTGTGTTCAAATCTTTGCTGTGTTCAGTTAAACCAATAAAGCTGTCACCATGCCACACACACACACACACGCACACACACACACACACACACACTTTCACACATGTACACACAGCTCACTCATACACACTCACATACACATACATGTTCACAGACGTGCACATACACACATACACAAATATGTGTCACCAAGCCTTTCAAAGCCTCAGTCACTGGTTCCACTCCATTGCACCGGCTGACATTTACAAGTAAAGTGATTTGTAGCCCAAAGAAAATAAGGTTGCGATCCTTTGGCCCAGTGGCAATGCTATGAGGTAAACCTACTAAATGAGGTGAGTTCACGGACTAATGCCTGAGACGGATGGCGCACAGTATGTCAGCGATATACATCAGAGCCCAGTGGGCCTGTGGCGAACGGCAGGACTTACTGGAAGCATCAGAACGGTACCTGAAGGCCCAGGGACACCGTCTGAACCGGGGATACCAGGACGCCCTGGAGGACCCTGGAGAGACAGAGGACAGAGACAGAGTTTAAGCGCCAAGAGATCATGTCTCAGTGTGAATGTGTAATACAGCTGCAGATGAGGTCAATAATCAAACCAAGGGATGTTACAATCTCTCTAAGCCCCCATACTGCTATTCAGCACAGACTATACAGTATTTGTTCCTGACATATCTTCAAAAGGACTGAACTGAAGTCAGCTGGTGTTTTATAGACTAGCATATCAGCTCATAGCGTTTACATAATGCGAACAATTAATTAGATGGTTAATAAGCGGGCCATACACTTTCCCATGAGATAACATGATTATGCTGCCATTCCTCTATAACACCCTGGAGGTGCTCTGTAAATTGAAAAGAAGAAGAAAAACAACCGATAAAGGAACCAACAAACAACAACAGCAGCAGCAACAGTAACAAAGCATAAACTAAAAAAACTCATCTATACACCACAGCAAACCCTCGCTTTATCTACAACAATATTTTCAGTGGGAAGGTCCTTGGCTACAGTCTGTACTGTTGTCGTTTATTGCAAACAGATAATTGACTAATCCTACTGAGAAGAATAGGACTGGGAATTCAATCTTGAGACAAAGCATGTATTTTCATTAGGCCGGCCTAGGGGAACATTGACTTTATAACGAGACTAAAAATCCACAGACATGGCCCTGTGAGGTTGTAATACCCATTAGATTCCTGAAAATAAAATGCTCAGTAGCACAAAATGTGCCAAATATATATTTTTTTGGCCTTTGTGTATATCTTTATTTGGCCTTTTGTGTGGCACCAGAAGGGAATATATTGTGACACACTAAAATAAAAAGGGATTGTTTCTTTGTACAGTGGCTATTCTAGGTTTGTGAGACATAGGTAAACTGTAATTTCTTATCATGAAGCTGTGATCTGTGACACTCAAGTTTGTGCTTTGAGCTTAATGCTAACATTAGCGTGTACACATGCAAACTTCAGCACTGCATGTGTACGCGCCTACCTGAGCATGAACATGGGAAGCTTGAGGTGTTAGCAGGCCATGTTAGCGTTAAACTGAAACTACAGCTAATAATAAGGATTTAGTTCTTACTGTAGTTTTAAAGGAACAGGCGTAAAAGCATGTTTGGTGCCAGAAGAAAAGTATGGGGATTACCAAGGTCACGAGGACTCGTCCTCTGTGGACCATAACTGTCTGTCTAAAAATGGGTGAGAAATTTCACTCTCTGACTCTTGGAAAGAAAAAGGAGGCAAAACGCTGACATAAATGTTGCTCATACTGAATAATTATAGTAACATCAGGCAGTTAAATTATAATGTGACAAGATTTTGATTTCGTAAGAGACAAAAAAACTTATCATAACTCAGATCGAGCCTAAGTAGTACCCAGTGTTTCCAGAGAGACCAGGATCTATTTAGCAGCCCCGTCATGTGCCACAATCTCAGACTGCTGGCTCAAATTGATGCCATGTGTTCCCATCTGCCTTTTCCCAGGGGTGGTAAATACTCTCCATCCATTGCCCTTAGAGTAAGCATAGCGGCATCTAGTGTTAATGATGGCTGGGAAAGTAGTATTTCAGTGGAAAAGAGAGAGACGGTGATCACGAGAGAAATGAGCCAATCAAACGTCGCGTCCAGGCGGATACTGCGCAACGGAAAACCGCAAGCTTATACAGACACGAGTCACTTTTAATCCCTCTGTCAATCCTGAGCGAGACTGTTTCTCACAGGAGGAAATGAAGGGGAGGGGGGGTTGGGCTGACATTTGGACCAACAAAATGTTTTTTTTTTTTTTTTTTGATCACTTTGACACTGTGGAACAATAAGCCTTTTGTACTGGTGAGGAGTGCTGGTTTTACTAGAGAAGGTGTGTTTAGGGTGCTTCGCAGTTGGCGAAGAAAGGGTTAACTTCCACAGACAGAATGGATCTGCAAAGAGGGTGATGAAAGAGGGGTGGGGGCAATCAGCACATTTGGGAAAAACAAGCCGAGATCCAGCCTTCTGGAGGGGACAGGCACTTATACTGTGTCATCCAATCAATCACATAAATGAGTGGAATCCCACAGTGTTGAGCAAAAAAAAAAAAGCTCTCTGAGAAAAGTTTAGACTTCGACATATTTTACAGCAAACTCCTTGAACTTCTCAGTCCTGTAGCAAATGTGTTTCTCAGAACTTCTCTTTCTATATTGACAGTTTATGGGCATCTCGTTTCCTTGCACCACTCCTCAGTAATCTCCCCCAACTGCTGCAGTAGCAAGCTGTGTCTAATTGTATTATTCATTCCCTGGCATTGAAACACTACTTCACAGCTTTCCAACAAAGGGTGAGACAGCAGGATAACAAATTCAGGGGGCGTTTATGTTGACGCTGACTCCCATAATTCCTCCAGTAAGATGAATGGCTATGGTTAAAGTTAGTAAATCAGTATTTTGTGTTGTTTTTAGCCTGAAAAACAAGCCTTGGTTGATATGCTACTTATGTGGAATCTCAACTGATTTGTGTTAATGTGTTTTTTTTTCTTCTTTACTTTAAAAATATACCTGTTGATGAATTTCAACAGGCATCTTTACTTTAAAAATATACCTGCTGATGAATTTCAACAGGCATGAGAAGAGACAGAACGGGGGGCAGAGTTTCTCTAAAACTTCTGTAATCCGCTGTGAAATGAAACCAGCCTTTACTCACCCTCTCACCATGATCTCCTGGGGGACCTGGGGGACCCTGCAATCCTGGGGTACCAGGAATACCCTGAAACCACACACACACGGACACACACGTACACAGACACACATGCTCTTAGCATATTATATCCCAAACTGCTGCTAACAAGCAACCCCACCACAGCCCAGTCTAACCAATGCTTCTAATGCTATAGGCCAACAAAGACAGAGGAAAAGACATTGGTTCAAAAGGAAATAAGCCTCAAAATAAAACAGACCCCAACCCCCTTCTTTCTCTCTCTTGTGCTCACACACACACATGCAGAAATTCACATTTTGACTGTCTCTCCCAACTCAAGCTTCACTGGCGATCAGGACTGACGCTCTTTCCATAAAGACATTTTTTCCTTCTTTAGCTGTTCTCCATCTGTGGAAGGCAGACAGGAGTGTGGGAGAACGTGATACTCACTGCTTGGCCAGGGGCTCCTTGGGGTCCTTCTACAAGCATCCCCTGAAAAAGGAAAAAGTGGATACAGTAGCATTATGGGGCAGCCTGTAAATCCGCATGCAGGGGAAGAAAAGCGGGAGTCAGTGGGTGCTCCGGGTTTGAGGTTGAGTTGAGTTTACTTACAGCTACGTTAACAACGCTACAGCTATCTGATGCTCTGTTCTATAATGTGTGTGTGTGGTCGAACATTTGGACGGGAGCCTGTGGTGATACAGATGGTCTGGGTGGAGGGACATTAACTGAACTGCTATTTTAGTCAATGTTTAGGCTGCAGTGGTAAATTGTATAGGATGAGGTCTCGGAGGAACTTATGTACTGGGGCATTTTGTGTAGACAGCGGTTGTCTTGTCTGGAGACCAATGACAAGAGTTAAATCTCATCAGAAGTGTAGCTCATCTCTGTTTCAAGTCTGTAAAGTAAACACAACCTAAAGTTGAGGGATGAAATGTGAAATAAACCCTAATGTACATATATAGGAGGGTAAATCACATATGAAAGTGATTATCTTCGAGATGGCCGATGAAAGAAACCATATACTCTTCAGAAAATATGCAGAGAATCTGATTCAAGCTTTTATAGACTTATAAATCTTTGTGTGCAACAGTTGGAAACTCTGAGTTGATACGAAAGCCAAGTGAACACTACTTTTGAAATATGCATCTGAACAGAGTGGTAATATTCTGCTATCAAATTCACCTTAGCTGGTAGTTAGCACATGCATGAATTTGCCAACAAAGTCTGTGAGCTTGCTATCTGGTTAGCAACTCAGTGCTGTCCTGTAGCTTTAGCATTAGCAGGCTAAAAATCGTAGTAAAGATGTGAAGTTATCCTCTTCTTGACTTTCCAAAATAAGATTTTTCTGGGACTCCAAATTAGTGTGGAAAAAAACCCCAATTATTTAAGGACCAAGACACATGACCACTAATTAATACTTGACTTACTGGCTCGATGACAGCAGGTTCACCCTTCTCTCCTTTCTCCCCGAGGTAACTTTGACCTCCACTCACCTATGGACATAAGACAGACCAGGTGAGCGTTTTACACAGTCACAGGCCACACACTGGTGCATAAGGGCGGTGCCCACGGTTTAAAGACCAAAAATGGAAAATGTGAGACCAATGAGCAGCAGATGCCCTGTCTGATGCTCTGGGTGTCTTTTCTTTCATTGAGGTCACTTGGCTCCAACAAAACTGCAAAGAAAAGCTCAGCAAAATGCTGACTGGTGTTCTGCATGCTTAGAAGGACTTAGGTAGTTCTCAAAGCAAAAAGCAGGTTTTTTTTCACTGCCTGCTGGAAAAATAAACCTCAAGAATCATTTTGCAAGAAGCTATAATTTAGACTTTGGTCTGTCTCCTATTTATTAAGCTTCCTAAAAGCCAGGGAGTGCAAAAAAAAAAAAAAAAAAGACCCCAACTGTGCACAAATGCAGAGGTCGTTACCTGACACTATCCATACAATGACTTCACATGAGAAGAATTCACAAACCACCTACAGCAGTGTGTCCAAAAACCGCTAGATTGTACAGTTAAGCCTGAAGATGAAACTCTTTTTGAGGGCTGTGGTGTCCTCAGATTGTAGAGTTGAGAGGACTAATAGAGCAGTGCAGATTAACCCAAAGCAGACAGATCTCAAGCCAACATCCAGACAGGGACTGTGTCACTTCCTGCCTCTCAGAATCTGGATCCTGAGGCAAGGAAGGGGGCTGGAAACCAGCCACAATAGACACTGGCTCAGCAGATATTTTCTGTCTGCTTTTTGGATATTGATCTGCATGAGATGAAGAAAAAAAAAAGTTTGCTGAAAACTTGGTTTGTCATCAGGTAATCCAAACAGATCAATGGAGTGATAACCAGGGAGAAGCATGTCTTTGATAAACAGCAGAGGTCACGGGGATCAGGAGGTTATGGAGGGCATGTCTGTGCTGACAGCTGGGTCGACATCTGTTTATCTCTAGCAGCCTTAGATAGACAAGGTGTGTGTGTTTGTGCTTGCTGGTGTGTGTTTGTGTGAGTGTGTGTATGTATGTGTGTGTGTGTGTGTGTGTGTGTTCGGTGACTGCGCATGCAGAGTTGCTCCAAGCTATAACCCGATACCATTAGGAACAACAAACAAAGAGGGTACTGCAAACACCCCATCAAACAAATGCCACCAGCATCTTCTCCATCTTTCCACATTCCTGACCACCACCTCCGTATTACCCACCACCTCTGTAACCCCACCCCCTCCCCCCTCCTTCTAGCATTTCCCCTAACCACTTACACTGCTGATTTCCGTCTCCGCTGCAACACCAGTACCAAACTCTTCATCATATGTTGCAGACGTAGGCTTGGCGTCAGTAGGGCCGTAATCACCGTAGTCACCATATTCGTACGGCTTATCTATGATCTCTTTGTTGTCATATTCCTTCAGGTCGTACTCCTTAAACTCGTACGTGTCGGGAGCAGGGTCCACAGTCTTGTGGTCGTGCACCGGGGCAGCAGTTTCCACAGCTGCCGTGGGGTCCACCCCAACCTGTTCCACACCGGTGATGTAATCATCCACTATTTCACCATCGTAGTTCTGTGATCAGTCCAGGCGTCGCAAAGAGGCGGCAGGAGTTGTTAAGACAGAAGGGAACATGAAGGTTCGGTTAGTGAAATGAAACCATGTGAACAGCTTGAATGATTCACATGTGTTGTTATGATTCACAGTCAAAGTGTTAGCATGTAACACTTTGGTAAAGTGCACTAAATAATGGACAACAACTATATTAGACTCCATTAAGGAACATTCAACATAGTTGTGCAGACATCCATGTGTCTGATTTGGGACGGCATCCAAAACTCGCCACATGTGAAAGTACACACGTGTTTTTGTCAACAGGCATTAACATTGACATAACATTGACATCCTAGTACAGCAGTAGGGATGTGTTTGAAAATCTAAACAGTAAAATATGGCACAATATGTAAAATATACATATATATATGTACATATTCATGCTGTAAAATTATAGTATGACTATGTGGTCACTCAGACAGTATAATCTTAAACATTTCAATCTTGGTCAAAAGATTAAATGCAAATGTTACACATGCGGAAAATAAATTCTGCCGCACAATTCATGATCCGAGTAAGTAGAAATCAGGACTGAATTTGAAAAAACAAACAAACAACAGTCCTGTTTGGAAACTAAACCAAACTAAAGGGAAATACTGGCATTTATACATCTAAGTCTGTGTTTGTTAAAAATCACTGAGGAAATGAGATTTCACTTTTACAAGCGTTGCCTTGTAAATCCGACCGTGCTCAGATTGTTGAAAGATGTCGATGTGTTAAAACACAGACGAAGCATTAAACAATATTGACAATACTCTCTTGTCTTTTGAGAGAATGAAGACGAACGACCTTTCATGCAATTATTGTTTTTTGTGAACGTCCAAGTTGCAGCATGGCCTGTGCAATCTTTGCGAAACAACCTGCATTTAAGTGCAACACAGCAAAGTAAAACTGCTCTATGGGATCTTATCCAGACAGCATAGGTGGAATTACTAGAGGTTACAAATAGCCTGTAAGAGTTGCCTCCACGTTTTAACAGGTAATGAATCAGGCAGCTTTTTGAAGATTTACAGACACAAGGCTTAAACTCTTTCCGTTTCTACTTATTTTAGCCAACTGGCCAATCACTGCAATCTTATTTATTCCATGGTACATTTATTGGGCATCTAACAAACCACAACCAATGGCTATATTTAGGTGTGACCTAAATAGTTGGTAACATTTTAAGCGACAAGCTCAACCAGCAGAGAAAGCAGTTCCTAAAGTACTGGCTCTAATAAAAAGAGAAAATCCCTCAAAAAAGGACAATAAAACTATAAATACGTGCACAGACTGTGGAGCATGGCAGTAATACAAACACCCACCCACCAACAACACACTTTTATTAAAAGCATCCACTGACTGGACTCTGGTCTTGGGGCAATTTGACCCCATGACATTGTCTAAAAAAGGTTTTGGGGCGCATCACAGTTGTCGGCCGTCAGAAAAGCGCTCCAACATGGTTCAACACATGTTTAGTTTCTGTGCTTCGCTGTGCCTCTGGCCTGTCGTTTTAAATGAATGCAACATCTCGAGCCGAGTGAAGCTGCGTTATCCACCTCAAGGTACATCACAGCACAATTGGCAGACATTTGGCTGGCGGAGCACCCGGCCGTATTGTTTTAGTTTAACCCCCCAAATGTTCCCCATTATGTTGTGTTTTATGTGATGGTTTAGCACAAATTAAGACAGGATCTGCCAAATTCAGGATATGGCAGAAACATAGGGGGATGCGTCCGTCTACTGATTTTCCATTGGTTACGGTTCATTAAATGACAAAGTTTTCCTGCTTCGGTCTTTATCCAGACTCTATTTGATGGCGGCGGTTTCTCGTGGAAATCAAGGAGGGGAGCGAGCTGTTTGATGTTAGAGACGCCTTGTTGGGTTTCAGCCTCCAAGTCGATCATAAAAAATATTTTTTGTCGTTGCTGATTCCCTACAGTTTTATTGAAATTTCGAACCAATTTCAAAGCCGTAAAGCAGGAATTTCAAGATCTGGATGTTAATTGTCAAGTGGATGAGTCAAGTCATGGAGAATTTTCCACAATAATAAAATGTGGGGAAAGTTTGAACCCATAATTGTGGTAACAAACCTTTGTGATTTCACAAAGATCAAGAATATAGATAACGCTTCATTAAAATGCCGAACAGGGTTGTCAACCAAGGACCAATTAATCACAGCTGTTAACATGTTTTCCTACAAACTGGGTGCACGGTCCAGGAATTGTCATCGCCCCTTCACCACATCATTTTCCAAAGATCCTAAACATCTGCTGCTAAATGGGTAGAGTGCAGTGGAAAATATCCAAATTTAATATATATCTCATGACATGCCAATTTGGACATATCATGTGTAGAAAACGGTCTCTATTACGTCTCTGTGCCTTTACAGACTGTAGTAGCTGAAATATTCAAATGAGCACTTGTACTATAAACTCCCTTAAAGGTCAATTCACATGATATATCTACAGGATTTTACCACAGCTTAATCATCAAACTGGTTGTGTGGGAAAGAGATTCAACGATTTTTAGTTACCTGTTCTTTTCCTCCAGTCTCAGTCGGGGTCTCAGGCTGACTTCCATCCACTGTGGTGTAGTCATACTCACCCCCATAGTAGTCTCCACCCACATTTGTCTGAAATCAGCACAAAGTGAAGCATTACACATTTGATAAGGGTAAACTCAAAGCTCATTATAGTTGTGCTTGAGAGCTTCTTTTAATGCAATAAAAGAAGGTAGGGTGATATTATGCATACATTTGGGGAGTCTTTGTGTTATGTATGTATCTATGTATAATAGTGGATTTATTTTGCATATATCTTTTGCTAAAAAGGTAGAAAGAGAGGGCCAGAGAAAGTCTATGAAAGTCTGAGGGGGGCGGCAGGAAGGAATCAGTGGTTGTATGTTGTGTTATTCATGGTGACACCCATGATAACAGTATTATTATATTAGTCAAGTGTTACCTCAGGCTTGGCTGCTTCAGGTGGGGGAGCGTCAGTGGTTACCGGCTCTTCAGTGTAGTCATAGAACTCACCATAGTCATAGTTAGTGTACTGTGAGGAAACAGGGATGAGGAGGGCAGTCGGTTAATCAGTATCATCATGTAAATAAGGCAGCACAATGTCACACAGACTTGTGTACATTATTTACATGGCAAAACAAGGAGCATGTCATTCTTACAACAGTTTTAATAATAAAGTGCCTTCATGCTATTTTTGAAATAACATGGCAAAAATAATGAAAACATCACATCCATATTAGAAAACTGAACTTTATCAGCATATGGATGACAGCAGTAGTTTCTACCCAAACACCACCGAGCCTCACATGAACCTACTGAGAGATTCATGCCTGTAATGAAACGAATTAAGATTGTTGTTTGCTTACGACAGGATGTTAGAGGGTTACTGTGATGCTAGTGAAAACTTATCCGCCTCTACTGCTTCGTTCTGTATGCCAACAATGGCTCTGGGCTTTCATTAATGGGCCCTTTAAAACAGAGCGCTCAAGCTCTCCTGACTCATTGCATGCTGGTAAATTATGGGGAGCAGGGAGAATACAGTAGCAGGGGGTAAAACCACTCTTTAAAAAATCCCATGGAATTGAAACAGTCTCTGCAAAGACAACATGTGTTCACTTTCTTTCTTTCTTTCTTTCTTTTTTTTTTTAAACGGAAGATTTTGGTTTGGATCTTTAAAACATTCCCCTAATTATAATACAGTCTGTTTGGTGTAGTATGTCGCTGTTTATTTACTCTGGAGCAATTATTTCAACCTGACCCAGCAGAGAGGAAACATAATACTAAACATTTAACGACACAGGACTGAAGTGGGTTAGGCGTACTTTTTAATTTAAGGGAATAATTCAACATTTGGGTAAATATGCTTATTAGCATCTTTAGCTCTGAAAATCAAAGCCTGTCCGTTAGCTAAACATGAATCTGGAGTCAGTTAGCTTAGGGTAAAGCAGACAGAAACAGCCAGAGCAGCACCAAAGATCATTTTATAAACATGTTATATTTCATTCATTTAATCTGTACAAAATTTGACACGTAAAAATGCTGTGGTCTTACAGAGACAGGCTAGCTGTTTCCACCATGCTTCAATTATTTTATGCTAAACTAGGCTAAGTGTGTCATGGCCCCAGCTTCATATCAACCAGAAAGACATGAGAGCGGTAACAATCTTCTCATCCAACTCTCACCAAAAAAAGAAAGCAAACAAACCATAGATTCTACTTAATCTTGGTGAAGTCACACTGTGCTCAGAGTGCAAACCTCAGAGTGGGCTGTTCCACTGCTGCCATCTTGGCATTGCCCTCGGCTAATCCAAAAGTGGGCCAACAAGTGGAACATGTGTGGAGGGACAACTTTGGTGCATACCAATCTCTGTATGCTCAGCCATGTAACTCAAAGCACCACATCCTTTATTATGCAGTGTCTTAAGCCTTAATAAAAATTTAGCAGGTGAGTTATGTCATAATTCATTCATTTCTGCTGTGAAGTTGGGTTGTGATTGACTCGCTTGTAAAGCCAGCCCCAAGTGGCCATTCGAGGAACTGCAGTTTCTGGCACTTCCGTGTTAGTTTCATTTTTCGATCCCAAAGGTTGCTGTTTGTTTAATTCCCAAAAGGTACAACTATGTATCCATTGGCGTACTGCCAATACCTCATCCAATATTATGTAATATGGTCACTTAACCACTTCAGCCCTTTGTCAGAAACTCTTGTGATTGAATTTTTCATTTAATTCTCTTCACACTGTCAAAACAGAGGCAGGTTAGATTAAGTTAACAGACCAGCGACTGATATGCAATGCTCTATCAGCGTAGGGAAAAATACGAGTCCCTGGATAACTGCTAAGCTCATAAAAATAATACACGATCCACGGCCTGCTGCAATGCTGGCTTGGCCTCCATTCAGTGGCCACGAGAGAGAGAGCAAGAGGGGTCATACAAGAGAGAGAAGCCCTGGCAAGATCAGCTCACACTGACTGACAGGGGAAACAGCGAGAAGGAGATGGTCAGAGAGAAGTGTAGAGAAAGATAGAGAACGAAGGAAGGATCTATAAAGATTTATGGTGCTGAGGAGCTTTACTAGGCTGAAGGTCTCCACCATTGGCTTGGATGAAACGCATAAATACTAAAGAGTGGCCATAAAAAACAAAAAAGCAGAAAAAAAAGAAAAGAAAGGGGGAAAAAATCTCCCCCTTCCTCTTGCATCACTCTCTCTTCCTCTTTTAATCCAGCTGCTGCAGACATGTGGCTCACAACTGCAGAGCCAGTGTGCCACAGGTCAAGGAGCATCTTCAGAGGCTAAGGTCAAAGCCGTGCTCTGGGCTTTTATAGAATAGCAGAGGATTGGTTTTTTAGAAAAACAAAAAACACTCGTGAATTCGAGTTCAGACCTCAGAGAACACACAAAGCTGTTTTATTGTCATTATGAAATCGCTCTGTTAGGATTTAAAGTTGTACAACCGTGATTTGTCCTTTGGAAAACATATTTTTCTGTCGTGTAGGAAGAAACAAATTCTTTAAAATACCAAGTTGGAATGTAGGAAAAACATTCCTGTTATAACTGAACAGGAGTCGACCAGATTTACAATGTTCTTGAATCCAAACTGTTCCCTGCTGTCTATTTAGGAGCGGCGAGCTCCTTGTCCTGGCGCTGAAGAAGAACCTGATGACGAAACAATATTTTCCAGGACATGGTACCGACTGTTCAGCCAATATTTTCAAATAGAGTATAGGCTCTTTTCTTTTAACCAGGGATCTAAAGTCTACTTTTCCAGGTACTGGGAGTCTAGCTGGGGGAAGGAAAAGCTTAAATTTCCCTGGGAGTCTGGGCAGAGCCTGCAGAACTCGTTAGTGATATAAATCACAGGGCCACTCCAAAGTGGGCTCAGACTTCGTGGCAGGGAAAAAGGAAAAGTTTCCAGAGTGAGCTCATCAGTTATTTAGTGAAATACTGAAGGAAAATGTCAGCCGACAGAAAGGCTTGAACTAGCATAATAACAAAAAAAAAAAAAAAAAAAAAAAAAGAGTCCCTGACACAAAGTACTGTATGTCAATAGAGAGATCTGGCTGAAGAGGCTACAGGAGATCTTTTGGAGACAGTGTGGCAATTGCATTTTTGATTTCACTCAACACTATTTTGATGTCAGCATGTTTCCACCAATGAAAACAGACTAGAGTTGAGTTATTGACCATTACTACATTACTACGTGACCAGCTGTCACAGACCATTGTGAATGGTGCTGCAGTGTTTTCTGTTCATAAAAACAAGGGAACTGGATCGGTTTCACTGGTCTATCTCACATAACACACTGTCCAAACAAACACAGCTCCCACAAATATATCCAAAGACAGAGATCTTTTAACCTCTTGAGAACTGAAAGAAAAGAAAAGAAAAATGCACAGTAGCTTAAGTAGCATTGTTTCATTGTCTGACTTACTGTCTTTATCTTTTGCTTTGTTACATTTACAACATTACCCAAATGTTGTCTTTCCAAATTCCTGTTATCATCCTCATCTCATTCTCTAGCTCACATCAACTCTTCCTCCCTGCTTCCCTTCCTCCCTTTTCCCTTGCCACAACCATCCCTCCCCTCCTCCCCCCTCCTCCCCTCCTCCCACTCCCTCTGGACAACCACTCCTCCCCTCCTGAGCTCTACTCCTAAAATCCATCCAAGATACTGACCTCGTCCTCAGGTTCCTGAGCCTGGGGGGTGTCGTGGTGGTTGGGGGTTTCACAGTCAGGGCTGTAGTGTTCACAGTAGTCATAGGCTGCCCTGGGGTCTGCCACTATCAGCAGCTGCTGGATGTCACCCTGGAAGAAGGAAAAGAAAATCAGCAGAAGCCATGTCAACAAATTTCACAGACTATAGAGTCATGCAGTGGGAATTATTCATTCCCACTGCAAAATCCCAGGCCAGGGGTTTCCTTTCATCCTCAATTTTACTCAGCCTAAAATCAGGGGGAGTCTGTCTGCTGGATAATTTACAGTGCTATACATGTATGTTAGGGCCATCAGTTTTACTTTATTCAACTTTTGGTTCTGAGAAATCACGTTTTTCTTTCCAGTTTGGTTTGGTGATCGGCTCCAACACCCAACAGCTAGAGCCACTGTTGCTGAAGAAGTAAAACCTATCTGTGGCAAGAATCTGAAGCAAAACTGATCAATATCTCCAGTTGTCAAATTCACCAAAAACTTATTCAGAGTCAGAGAGTGAATTCAACAAAGCTGTGATTTCTCTGTAGGACATGTGGTTTGACTTTTCCGCTCATGCACAATTAAAGCGGCAAATATTTGACGACACTGTTGCTAATCTTCTGTACTTATAGCTCACCGCACAGTTGCTTTACGTCCCTCTAATCCTTGGACACGCTCCAACTGTCAATCGCTAAAAACTGTCTATGTAAAAAAAAAAAATGTGGCTTGGCACCCGCAAATCACTCTGATTATCTCACAATCAGAAAGCTTTCTTTTCTTAGACACCATTCACACTGTCTGTTTCTTTCTTCTTTTTTTTCTTTCTTTCACAATTTCAAATAGAAACCAAATGTTAACGTCCATGACAAACTCACAGGTTCCTCCTCTCCTGACTGCGCCAGGTTTGCACCAATGAAGTGATAATACAATGTGACAATAAAACAATGGGACAGATGTTGTGGAGCACCAGAGGCGCTTGTCTCTTGGCTGTTAATTACATATAGTCTTATGGAATAAATCAGCGCTTTAGGGGAGTCTGTAGGCTTTAAGAAAGAACTATTGTATGGTCCCTCACGCTCTGACATTAGGGACAGCAAGTCCCCTTACACAGCAGATAAATAACCAAAGTCTGTACTTATCTAAGGCCGTCTGTTTTTCATGAGCCTTTGGAAAAGGAAATTAGATCCCTGCTCCCAACCCTTCCATCAGCCAAAGGCTCTTTTTCCATGATCGCCTCTGAAGGAATTTCTAAACCTGGAGCTGCTATGCCACTGATGTAGGGAATGTTATCTATACCAGCCGAGCATATGGGCACCTCACCTCAGCTGACCTTTTACCAGAATCCACCTGGAGTAAGAAACTAAGGACAAATCAATGGGGACAAATAAGCTAAGTGCTGTGTGAAGGTGAAGGTGAAGGGTGGAAGGAGGCCTCAATCAGGGTGGCCCCCTAAAGAGGCAGCGCATACATGAAGATTGCATTAAATTACAGGAGGCAACATCTGTACAAGCTTAGACCGCTCTGGAACACATGTGATATACATGGCCCCCACGCTTCCGTCATTATATGTGACCGGTGGATCTCAACGGGGAAGTGAACAACCCAAACCAACTATAACAACAACATTGCAAAAGGCACTTTATATGTGGAATAACACATCGCTCCTCAGCACGTTTCATCCCAACCGATGTTACTGCTTTTGGTTAACACTGACTTGCAGGGATCGTCCCTTTCTCATGATAAGACACATTCATAATCGATTTTATACGCATGTGTCATTTCACAGTACACCCCTGTGTGACGTTACTTCACCATCCTCCAGCCTGTGAGGGATCAGGGGTCACAAGGTCTGGGAGTAAAATGTAGCTCCGAGATCTCATTACAGAAGTAAAAAAAATCCTGTCTACATAAGAATATGACCAAATTAAACATGTTTCAAACTGTAATACCCGCAGTCACAGTCAGTATCCACCCTGTCTGTATAGGGAATATGAAAAGCAAGCAAAGAAGTACTATACGCTCCATGGCTGCTAATACACGACTGACAGGTTGCCAGTTCAATCCCAAGACTGTGAAATAAATCTGGGTGGGTAAAGTGAAAATAGTTCTCACCCTTCCCTTGAGCAAGGCATTAAATGCCCAAGTGGAGCCAACAAGATCAGACTGTGGTTGTACTGGGCAGCTTCCAGGTGTAAATGTGTGCAGCAGGGCGTTTTCTGCTTATTGAACCTACACTCAGCGAAAATATCCTTCTCACACGAGTTTGCCCTGCACTTTGTGAACCTCCTCCACAATGAGCAAAAACTACAATGACAAACAGCAGGTCTCAAGTTAATGACAGCACAGCACTGCAGCCTCGGCAGCATACTGTATGTTCCTCTGAGGATTTAGCACAAGTGGCTCTGAAGGCAAAGCCAGAAAACAGGGAGGACTGTTAAAAACGCAGACACACTGCATTTGGCAGGACCTCCGTCTGCTTCCTCCTCTCTCTCTGTCTTCCTGTGTCCATGGACAGTAACTTTTCACTGTCATTCCTCATACCTCTCCCAGCTGTTTTTTAAAAATACTTTATGTGTGTTCAGTAATCAAATAAAGTGTATAAAAAAACCCCATTGTGTTCAGTAAACAAGAAAATATGCAGGAGAGAGAAAACATCACACAGAGCTTGTCAGGAGACCACACACACTTAGCCCATTTCTAAAGCTAGGCAGTGATTCAATCGCTCCCCCATAGGCTTTCTCCCTTGCTCTTCCCTGCGTCCTCCTCATCTGCATCTCGGTGCTGTTGTTGATGTTATTGTCTGGATTGCACTGCACATCTCTCTGGCATCTGCCGAGGTTCCTCCTCAGAATTTCTGCAATGATCTACGGCCATGCCCTGGCTCTCCTCAGAGCTGACACAGACACACAATGGGATAAATCAACTGTCTGGAGCTTGTGCTACGATCTGTCTTTTAATGAGCTCTGTGTACAACGTGCATGTGTGCGTGTAAACACAGCATGACTCCACACATGCTGACCTTCCTCTCACACGGTAACAACAAGTATTCATGTGGTAAAAAAAAAGAAGAGGTACATAAAAGGATGAGACTGCCTGATCAAAGACAAGAGAGGAGGCAGGAATTATCCCTTCATCTACATTTCACCCATAGGCAAACCAATTTATGCCAGAATGTGCAAAGACTGGCTTTGCTTGTTTTTTTCTTAAGGAACAGAGAAGAAACACAAGCATCTTGCAAATAAACACACCGCTGTTGTTTCCTCAAGCAGCAGACACCACTGGATTCTCCCTGCACTAGGTGACCCTGACGTCTGCTGTGAAGAACATCCCTCCCAATGCACAAAGGAACAGAAGCCACTTTAGGAAAATAACTGGCAGATCACCTAATAGTGGGTGGACCTACAAGTCTTCAGCAGACCATGAAATCTGTCCTTGGTGCTGCATTAAGAGCAGGATGTCGCTCAGAAGGTTGAAGGACAGAGACCAGACGAGTAGTGGACATCTGATTATGAGCAGCACACGCAGCAACTTGCACAAAACGGACCTTAGAAATCAAGACGCGACTCTGATCAGATGCAGATAGCTCGTGCTGGCGCTGGATCAGAGATGACAGGAGGCACGGGGGTTTTCCTCCATCTTGCGTTTGTTGGACTAATTTAGAGACATAAACAAAGATGTAGTCTGTGTTTGTCTATACAAAATTAAGGCCGTACCATGATTTTGAAACTTTATCAACAGCGGAGTGTCAATTTCTGGTTCAGTACCAAACCTCAGTCTAGAGTTTTTTTGTTTTTTCTTCCAGGGCCTGTGGACACTTAGCCCTGATTTATGCCTTACAGGCTTCTTCACAGGCTGCACTCAAATCCTGCCTCATCTTGCCAGGGTTGGCAAAACCCCCATGCATACTCCTGCTTTAAGCACAGCAGTTCTTTTAACATGTGATCCTTTAAGTATCTAATGCCTTTCATTGACTGTTGTTTCGAAGAGTACAAATCCTTAGATAAAGTGCGGTCCAGGAGTTTTATGTAAGATAAATAAATAATAATAATAATCATGCAGCTATAATTTAGCATTTGGTTCAGCTTCAAATACCTGTACTCACTTGCACTTATTTCTATGTGTGCACATATGTCTGAAGTAGAGATGTCAAAATCAGGTCAAATCAAAAACTAGAACAACTAGAAGCAACCTGTTCAATTTCTTTCACTTGCATGTGCATCCAATTTCCACCAAAGCAAAGATGAAAGATTGAGATTAATCTGCATCTGTGATAACCGAAAAATACACTGGTTTTAGCTTCTTTAGTGTTTGTGGCAAAAAAAAAAAAAAAAAAAAAAAGAATCTGGCAAGTTAATCAATAATGAAATTGATCCAACTTTGCAGCCTTATAATGATATAAAACAGATTGTAGTTTTCACTAATGTCTACAGAACAATAGTTAGATGGTAGAGAGGTTCCTGTCTGTGGCCAGGTGCGGCAGGACACTTTGCCTGCACGAACAGCTGGAGGATATTAATGTACCTAGAACACACACTTGGAAATATACTCAAAGCATCTGCTGTCTGACCCAGTAAAACACAAATGCAAACAGGCAGAGGCTGGTGAACGCATCCATTTTTTTTTCCAGGGCTTACAGAGTGGAGCTCTCAACAGGGGATGACTGAAGATATAAGACGACAGTGCAGGTGTATATTTACATCCTGCCTCCTGGCTTAAGAAGAAGCTCAAATAAAGCCTTCACTGGTGTCACTGTGACCTGACTGACAACGAACCTTCTGCTCAGACACAGCGTAGATCTCGGATGTTTTCGCTCTCCCAATCTATATTCCCCAAATGTACATTGTAAAAACATTTGTAGCCATAATAACTCACTTCTGTATTTACTCTGTTTGATCTCTTACCTCACCTTTGCACAAACTTGACACACTTATTGTTTAAAAAAAAGCCCTCTTTTCCAACCTCTGGGAGGGCAGCACATCTTGAAAGAACAAATAGACAGATGGAATTTCAAAACTGTACAAGGACAACAATTAACCAAGAAGTAGAGAAAGGGGAAAAATGTATAACAATCTCCAGATTTCTCCAAGCATTTTATCAAACACAGCCTTTGTGGTCAGTGCAGGGATAGGGTTTCTTTTCAAGCACTGGGGGCATACAAATGTCTTGCACCCTCCGAATATTAAAACATTTCTCTTGCCAGTAGCTCGCAAAGCTGTTGAACTGTTTGAACCATCTGCTTACTTGTCTGCACGCCCTTTCTTTGCTTCACTCTCTCTCTCTGTCTCTTCCTCCCCCAGTTCTGCTGCTCTTTTCCATCGCAAAAGCTTTTAAGAAGCACCTTGGGTCCATTACTTCCTGGCTGTGCTGAGACCAGTTGGTGGGGGTCACAACACATGGGACAAGGAGGTCAGATATTTACAATCTGACATCTTCAGGACAGGTCGCATTGTGGAAAGACACTTTCTGCTCTTCTGTCTGCCCATTTAACATTGAATATACCTCATATGCTCCGAACACTCGATCAAATATGAATTAATCATTATCTTCCCATTATGCGACTCTTACCGAAAACTTTTTGTGACAGGTACTGGAGGGTGAAAAGTGACTGAGGCAGATGAGAAACAGTCAGAGAATTTCTCCTGCTGCCAACTCAACCATAAACAATGATTCACTTTAAGGCCTCGAGCCCATCAGAGCCTCGTTAGTGTCCTCTGCCAAAGACTCGTCCTGCTTGAGGGACAGCATTTTGGAACGGTCTTCTATGTAGTAATGACAGACACATAAACAAACTATCTTCTCCTCTTTTCTCCATCTGTCTTCCTCTCACACACAAACACACACATATACACATAGACGCTTTTAGGCAAACATGCACAGATCTAACAACACACACGTAAACACACGTGCTGAGAAGTGGCCCAAACAAAGACTCCCGCTCAGTCTACACAATAGATTTGCATAAAAATGAAAAAAAAGGGAGATGATTTCACTTCAATATCTTGTGGCTTTTATTAAAAAGAAGAAAAGAGAGGAAAAACCGGGAGGAGGGGGAAAAAAAAAAAAATCATGTGGAGGCCCGGTCAGTGAGCATATCTCTTAAACAGCTGTGAAATGTGAGCCAAGACTAAGCACACACTGATCATATTTTCCCCTAGCTTTCACTCTTCCCTGTGCTTCCAGCTTTGACACCTGCTTATGCACTCTACTGCAGCAAGGTAGCCATGTACTCACAGCACAGGGCAGTTTAAGTTAGTAAGCTCACAGTTACCTTACATTAACATTAACCAATGCATTAGTCGAGGGGAAATTCTGGTGTGAGATGAAAATCATATAGCGATCCCTCCTTCTGTGACAAGGAATTGAAATCCTAAAGAAATGTTAAAAGATTGAGGGAATATGCTGAGGATCGAGGAGCCTTACTCTCTCAAAAGTGCAAAGAGAGACCTGGTAACACCTCTAAAGCTCACTATTGAATATTTCATCATATGATATCTTGGCAGACGGATGCAGCGAGTTGACGCAGAGATGTGCTGGTTGCTTAAACTGGGGTTGGTTAAGAATAAGATTCAATTGGGCCAGGTTAGATGTTTCCGCTGTTGTGCTATAAGCTAATCACCTTCTAAATAAATATGCCTAATGTCAACAATTGGTTGTCAAGGTGACATGCTGCCCTCTACCTGAACTTACATCACACAATCAAGCCGGACGAGACTCCTCCGACTTATACCCAAAAGTTTAAGTTCATCCCTGTACGAGTTACACATAAACACAACCTTTAAAGTCCAAATGGTTCTTGGATGAACTTCTCTCAGGACCCTGAGCGGAGATGATTGAGATTTGGAGGATTTATCAGGAAAATGCAGCCAGCAGTGTCCTATCAGTTTCCACAGCCTTATGGATTGCTGTATACCTTCAACAGCTGTAGAGTGGATGCCAAAGTATGAGCAAACCTCAAACCAAACACATGTCTAACATTTATATTGCAAATCTATTTTTTATGTAGGAAATGATTCAGTAATTGACGAACACCTTTGAAGCCAATACGATTTTTTCCCCCATTAGGAGCGCTGAAAGCAAGTAGTCAGTTTTACAAACACCAGTGCTAAGATTATTAAACTTTAAGTGGAAATGATGACAGCTACCAAGATATGGTTGCATTTTGAGCTGGGTCACCACAGCATTGCTATGTTGTGATAGACTGATTAAAGCTCCTTCAGCGTGCAAAAAGCCTCAACTCCTGGCACAGGAAGGAGTCATTTTCTCTTGTCTAGGTTTTTAAGAAAAGAACAAAACAAATTATTCAGTAATTCAACACCATTTAGCGTAATATGTGCTCAAACAAAGCTCGCCCACAAATAGCCGAATGGCTGCTCTCGAATCAGCATTAAAAATAGAAAAGGCTTCATGAATGTGCTGGGCTACTTTTATCCTCCTCACTCTGCCCTTAATTACCTTAATTACAATCTCAACTTTAATCACTGTGGCTTTCACTCTCGTGCACTTAACTGTTGTTGCTGCCATAAACTAATTCTCTATGACCATGTTCACTTAAGCTAGAATAAATGTCAAATGTAAAAAAAAAATATTTTAAAAAATCACATCAACTCCTCTAATCATGGCCTTGGATTAACTATTTTTGTGTATATGAAGAAATTTCATCTGCTTATCCAAAAAAACCTGTGAGTAAAGAAGAGCGGCACCCAAGTGTCTCCTCTATGGAAAGTCATCTCTGACCTGGAGGCAAACATTTTGCAGCCTGTTCTACTTAGCAAGCATTCCTCATGCAGACATCAAAGACAAGCTATTGTCTTCTGAGCTAGCATTCAACTCACATTTTCCACTCAGCTCAGAGCTACCTGTGCTAAACCTGGTTAACTTGGGGCCTCCAGTTTATAATTGCTACCTCAGTAACTGTTGTTATTCCCATTTCTAATAGCCACAGTCATTAAAGGAATTATAGGGGAAAAAAGTCATCTCACAAGCAGTTGTAAAATTCAAGCATCTTAAATAGCGCACTGTCCAATATGAACCACTGAAGTCCACTGGGACTCAGTCTTTCTTTGATTAAGTCAATTATTCAATCAAATCCAACCAGTGCTGAGAATGAAAATAAAAAAAACCCTCTTTGAACAACACACTGAGTAAGAAGCCTTTCCACAGAGACTACCCATGGCTCTTGCCAAGTACACAAAGCCAATATTGTTGTTCTGGACAATAAAATTCACCATTTACTGTATGCACAAGTTAATGAAAGACAAATAAAATGTCGGCCTTAAAGCGTATGTACTTAAGACATTAGACACTAAAATTGTCCTTTTCCACAATGGTAAATGAGATTCATTGAGAGTAAGATATACAATATGTTTTCAATTACATCCATACTTAAGCAGAATGGAGAAATCGCCTGCATCTAGGTACCCTGTCCAAACTTCCTCTAAACATAATCACTTCAGTCTAGTCAGTCTCGTGGTGAAAGCCTGCATTGTATTTGGTAAAGACACAGTGAAATAATAGAGACATGTTAAAGCTGCCTTTTGCCATAGATTTTTGTAGTGAATTGTTATGTTTTTACAGAAAGACCATATCCAAAAACTGATAAAGATTGAAGACTTCTGCACTGATGCAATCTGGGGGAAAATGACAGCAATAGTGCAACGAATTGGAAAATATTTACTGTCTTGCCAAAAGTAGAGAAAAATGCTGAAAATATCAGCACGTAAGTGGACAGCTAGAGCGAGTGAGGGGTTGCTTTAGCTTAGCATAAAGCTTAGCAGTGGGAAATCGCTAGCATTTCTCTCTCTATAGTTCAAAAATACATCTATAAACAGCTCGAAAGCTCATTAATTAACATATTTCATCTAATTTTCTTTAGTGTGAGGGCAGGTAGACACTAAAAAACAGCAACTTGTGTATTCATGGGGTTACGTGCTATATAAATATGTCCACCAAACCTTCAGGTCTGTACTTCATGTATAGATATGACAGTGGTGTCCATCTTTTCATCTAACTCTCAGCAAATGTACTTCCCAAAATATCAAGTCACACAAAAACCATCACAATGCAGCTGGCTTGATCCACATAAGCATAGGGATTCAATATGGCCGCCTTACCTCAAAGACCTCCTCATCCAGGATTCTGGTGCCAAAGACAGTGATGCCTTCTGTGTTGATGACGGCCCGGTCGCTTCTGCCGAGCGGCCTGGTCACCTTCTTCTTACAGTCCACAATGATGGTGACGCTCTTTTTCTCCACACTTATGGCTACACGATGCCATCTGTGCAGCACAAGAGCAACATACAGAAAGAGGTCAGGTATACGATCATCCCCTACCTTTCAAGAAAAGTTGCCACAGGTAGCATAAAGATACAGCTAGTGCCTGGTTAGTTTAGCCTAGCAACTGGAACAGTTAGCCTGGCTCTGCATAATATGCTAACACAAGTCTTTGGAAAAGTTTGTCAAGAAAGCAAAACCTATAAAACTGAAAATAGTCATTTTTACATTACTCTTTTTTTATGGACTTGGCCTTAAGGGTGTTGGGGCAGTGTTGCTTTCAAGAACCATAAGAAAACATACTTTGCTTCCAGATTTCATGATCGCAAGCTGCTGACTGTCGTTTCAAATTAAGAAGATGTAAGAGTGTTTCCAATTCTTCCATATAGCTCAGGGCAAGAGAGCAAGTATATTTTCAAAAATGTCTGTCCATTTCTTAAAATGTCTACAGGTCCCATACCTTAAGAGTATGTAGGGAAATCTACTTAGATTAAATGATACGGTAAGTCAGAGAGAATCAGAGAAATCCTATGGAAATCTAATTTATTTAAAACTATAATGATATTTGACAAACCCTGGTTTGGGCTGGGCTTGTTCTTACGTATAGAGGTGGCTCTGTTAGTATGAATTTGGAAACTTGAAGTACATTTCCACTGTGTCAAAATGTATTACATTTGCCCACTACTGCAAGCTGTAGATGTAACTGAATGTAAGGAAATACTGCATATTTACACCATTTTCTCCCTGATATAATGCATTACAGACAAACAACATTGTATGAAATCATTCCCAGGCATTTCTGTTTGCATTTGTGTAACTCATTGATGGCAGCTTTATAATTATTTATTGTCTCAGAATTATCAGATGGCAACATAATGATACTGCCCTTTATTGTGTATTGGTGTAACACTGCTGTAAATAATCAGGAAAAGAAAAGACTGTCATCAAATTGCTGTGAGCAATTTATTGGCCATTATTGTCTGGCTTGTTCCATATGGTAATAATAACCGAACAAACATATGATGATAATAAATCCCCAGGGTTGTGTGTCAGTTTACCAGGCTTGAAGAGTTAAATATGCTGAGTGTTTGACAAAATGCATTAAGCAGATTTGTTTTGTTTAGCCAAAATATATCCTATAAATCTAAATACAATGCACAAGATGAGTAACAAAATATGCAGCTTTGTTTTTGAGTAAGCCACTTGCACAAGCACAAGAGGGAATTCAAAATCATCTCATGATGGCATTCAGGAAGGCACGGGTCCACAAAGTCTACCACCCACACTGTGCTCAAGTGCTCTTGAAATGGGTCAGTCACTTACTTGCCGTCAGCGAGGTTGATGGAGCGAAACAAGGGGTACTCCTCTGGGGCAGGCTTGCCATGCTGGTCCTCGTACAGGAAGACGGGGGCACGGCCCACCTCCACGCCAAGCTGCTGGATGCCTTGCTTGTTGTACACAGACAGCAGGAAGGACTGGAGGCCAGCCTTGGGCTTGATGGTAAACAGGATGGAGAAATCTTCTGGGAAAACTCCCCCTGAAGGTGGAACAAGCAGCAGGCATGTAGGTTGGTATGTTGGTAACGACTAACAGATACATAGTAAAAAAAAAAAAAAAAAATTAGGTGACTGCATATTTTTGTCTGAGGTTTGCTCTCAATCAGATTCATATGATTATGCACAGCGGAAGGTCCCAGTAAAACCACAGTATTTCTAACTAGGTTTAATTAAATTACTCTTGTGGGGATGTTGGTGCAGGAATGTGTTCTTCATTTCTAATGTTTATTGCCGGAGCTTTCTCCTTTGAGTTACAGGAATACTTTGACTTCTTTGGAAAAATGCTTCCTCTGTCTGGGAGTTAGTTGGAAGACTGATACCACAAATATGATGATACAACCTGGTTCAGCGCATAACCCCCCATTAAACCACAATGAATAGTTAAACACAGGTTGAATAAATCAGATAAAATGTGTTGGCATGCTGGTAGACTATTTTTATTCTACTTTGGACAGAGCCAAGCTAGCTGTTGCCCCTTGTTTCCAGCCTTTGATACTAAGTGGCTACTGCTAATAGCTGCACACACAGATGAGAGCGGCCTTACCCTCCTTCATCTTACCATTGGGAAGAAAATAAATTAGAGAATCTTCCAAAATATCAAAAATGTTAACGTTAAATATAACTCTTTCAACACTTTTCCAACACGAACTTACATAAACGAGGAAGCAGTGCAGCCATGAAAGAGGAATGCTGTGTTGGCATAGTGATTATAGTCAATATGAAATGTATGGTAGCCATGCCATACAGCAGTCCTGTGTTCATGCAGACTTCGTGTCACCTTATACCCCGTCTTTCACACATCAATCTTCAACTGATGTCATTATGAGGGCAATTGTATGGTAATGAGTAAATTGAATAATGGCAAGTTTATTAGCTCACTAACTTTCTCTCCTCACATTAAACCCCAAACGTCTAGACAACTGGACCTGGAGCAGTGTTTATGAAGGAAGCTGAGAGAGACCTTGGCATGGCCTGAAAGGACTTAACAGTGGTGATGTAGCCACTTTCATTTAACAAGGGCTGTAAATACAACTCAAACGAATGTCATATTTTTTAAACGCCATAATAGCTCGGTTCAATGCAAAAAATAACTAATCCTGATCAAATAAAAGTCCAATTATTCTGGGGACACTCTGACACTTTGCTTCCATAGCACCTCCAACACCTCACCTCTCAGGCTTAATTAAAGTCTTCAAATTTCCGTTACTGGACGTGTAAGGTGTGCTCGCAGTGTAAGCCAAAAATCACAGAGACATACTTTGTAATTCCTAAAACTATTTTTCACTTTCTTTTCTGCTCTTTGAAATCCAGCCAAATTCAGAAAGACTAGCACATACTGCAGACTAGGACAATTTCTTTAACAGCACTCAGTTACTCATAAATTTCTAAACACTTTCTTGCCAAGTCAGTATTGAGTAGCTAAGTCAAAAAACAAAACAAAACTGGGGGCTCTTTATACACTTTTGTCGCAGTAATTAAGAGCTAACAGGCTTCCAGTGTTGTCTATCATTATACATTATGTTCATGCTTAAGTACAACACGTTTAGCAATAGTGGCTGGGGGGGGGGGGGAGCAACTGGGAACTGAATGAGAACTGGCAAATAGAAGATTTTCATGCGTCTGTGGTTCGCTGGTTTTCTACACCCATCAGTAAAGACAGAGGTTCATTATATAATGCTGGATTGGCTGATGAGCAGCACAGAGTGTAAGAAAGTAGCAAACCAAATGGCTGCACAGTCAAATAGCTTTTCTTTTTCTCTCTTAGTGGACTCTTTCCTAATAAAATAAATATGGGTTTATTTCTCACAGCCATGCAACAGTCTCTGAGTCAGGCAACGACTGTTCAGTATAAAAACACTTCTAGATTTCACCACGTCAGCCAAATATGCACATATTGCAGGCTGCCAGCAATCAAACTTTGAGTGAAGACACTTCTTTGACAAGATCCTTCCAAGGAAGATCAAAAGAAATATTCCTCTTGATGGTTTTCTGTCATAAATTGTTGATTTACTGAGTCACAAAAATCTGGTGTTGCTCCTCTTACTTGAGTCATATGTTTACATGACATTTCATACACAATGTACTGAGTGACAGTCATTCCCTATGGGTTTTTGGAGCCTACTGAAACACCATTGTATACATGGCCATCTTCTAAAAGAAACAATCAACTGCTGAACATCTGCACCTCATTTTATAAGACAGGTGCTCGGAGCAAAGGATTTCATGTAAGATATTCATTACATGACTTTATGTGATTTCACTGTGAAATTAATATAACTTTAAGATGTTTTCAGTTTGCCATTAAGACAGACAAAACAAATGTATCACTAATACTTCCGTCAAAACAATTATTCATTTGAGCAGGCATAAAATTTCTAACCATGCAAGTGGCATGGTTTTATAATGGCACTGGCGCTCTGTTGGTGGGTGAGTTCATTGCTACCACTACTGGATGGATTATGAAGACAGTCTTGTTCCTCTAGGGATACATTTGCAGTAACTTTTAAGATCTTTTCATTTCTCATCTAGTGGTATACCTTCAGGTTTATGACCAAACACCTTCCCATCAGCACCAGCTGCACTTTGGGTTTTATGCTCATTAGCACATGACAGTATGCTGAAATGCTTAACAAACATAGTAAAAAAAGGTAAATAATATACCTGTGCAACATTAGCATTCAGCTTACAGCAACACAGTGTCTCTAAAAGGGCATCCTCACAGAGCTGCTAACATGGCTGTAGACTCTTTGTCTTGTTTAAAAGCCGGGGTGGCTTGTTTTATTGTGAGGTTGTATCAGTGTTCCTGAGTAAAAGCTGCATCAGCAAGGTTTTAAACAAAAACATACCCAATTTCCTCACAAAATATAGTGACATCCCCCATCTCTGAGATCCTGTAATTTCCCAAAAATGTACTCAAATAGAACTCAGATGTCAGAGGAAAAGTGTTTATTGTAAGTTCTCTACTTCCAAGAAGTGACAGAGGCAATAAAATAAAAATGCTAACTATCCCTTGAACAGCCTGGAGAGTTATCCTCAAGAAGATTCTGCTTTCGTCCACATTTCAACTTGATTGTGATCTTGGTGATGTTGTCTGGTGTAAATGCTGTGTGCATTATTACAAAATGTGAATTTCTGTGAGATCCACTCTTTACATGTCTGGATAGTCTTTGCTCAGCTTTATTGTAGATGCTTGTAGTCAGTGAAGTTACCTGGGAAGAGCTGTTTGGTTGGAGCGCTGATCTGAGCCTGTTTTCCAACTCTGTAGGCTATGTCGGGCTTGGATCCTCTCCGGACTGTGCAGAAGCCTGTTGTTTTCCGTACTCCTTCAGGAGAGCTCTTGAAGTCTAGCACCTTCAGTACATCCACTGGTTCAGCTGTGGAGGCAGGACAAAGAATTGATTAACCCAGTCACACATGGGCTGCAAAATTACATTGCATTTGTACAACAATAAGCTTTTGGGGGAGTAGATTGTGGACTGTGTTTGGGCAAAGGGAGTTTATACAGTAGATGTAGATTTTTCTCATGTTGCATTCAAGTGCAGTGGAATAATAAGAAAAAACAACCTCATTAATCATAAATTAGCCGTTTAAAGTCCACAGTCAACTCTTATATGTACAAGTAAATTTCCATTCTGCTGGAAGCCAAGGATGAATATGCCATCATGTATATACTGCTACTACATTAACCAATTTAATAGAAGTTAAACTCAAGAAAATGTACAAAATGCAGATATAAAGGTCACAACATGAAGATGATGTATGAGAAAATGTACATGTTGTAAAATCCACATGTGATCTTACAATGTGCTGTAAACATATTTCTTGAGTTCACAGAAAACCTAACAGGACCTGGCATTTTGATGATAAGTCAACATTTACACCCATTACACCCCTTGCCTGTTCAGAGACGGTTGGCCAAAGCTGTCAGTTCAACCAGTTGTTCGTTTATGAGCTACCTTGGCAGAGGAGCGGTAAAAATGTTAGGAACCATTCAGCAGACATAATTAGACCCCTCCTCTCTCCACTGGCCCCCCACTCAATAGCCCAAAGCTACTGCATCTATGGGATGATAAAACTCATTGCTGCTGATCACTGGGTCTTTGGAATAAGGAGAACACAGAGGGGGGCAACTTTACAAGCTTCTTAACACTACTAGACTCTTTTCTATCAATGGACCTCTAACTCAGGGGTGAAACTACTGTGCAGTATAGTCATAAACATGCTGCTCATGTCGTCCCCCTCCAACAATTGTCTAAACCTGAGACCCCTCCCTCCTCCCCCCGTCTATGGCTGATTTTGCTTTTAAATCCTTATCGCTCCCATTCCCTGAGGCACATCATCAGTTACAGTGTGATTATAGGGAATTTAAAGTGCCTAACAGGGTATGATTTAAGGCGAGCGTATAAACTGGAGTGTTGATGTACAGCGCACCGTCATTTGTGATTTAATGCATGTCTGCTTGTGGCTGCTTTTGCATTAAAATATACAGTAAGAAGGGCCATTAATTCAGGGTCATTATGGGTGCTGTGGTGGATGCAGCAGTGAAAGTACATAGAGAGCTGCTCATGAGAAAAGAGCAGGTTTGGGTAAATTGTTTGCTTCTGGCTTTTGCTCAGTGACTGCAACAAAGTGGCTCTTAAATTATTACTTGTCCAAACTTGGCAGTGTCAACTCAAGTAATCCTTTCATTATGAAATACACACTTATACATACAGCATTGAGATGCTCTCTGTCTCTGGAAAAAAGTATTCCACAGCCGATGCAAAGTTATCTGAAGCTAATGTTAGCTGAAGGTGAGGGCTAAAATTTGAGTGGCCTGTGAGTCTCACATGCAGCTGCGCACCCCACCTGACTTGTCCGATAACCAGTCCAACTGTTGCACAAGAGAGAGGTAGAGGCGATGAGGGACCAAAGAGTGGATTCCCTGTTTCTTATAAGCATGGACACTAACGCAAATCTATCATATTTCTGTACAGCAATAAATCAGTCAACATACACACACATGTCAGTTAGTAAACATAAGTGTGACTGATTAATCAGCCTAGGTTTTAGGTTTTTGAAACCCTTACCTTTAAAGCAAGTAAGTAGCAAAAACTGAGCACAAGCTCTGGTGAACAAAAGTTCACAACTGTAGGAAAATGCTAAATCCTCAAATGTAGTATAACAGTGAAAAAAGAGAGGAAAAAATGAGTTAGATAACAATTTACCCTAAAGTTAACAACATAGTCATCATACCAGACCAAATAAGGAGAAGTCAACAAAAGGGATTCAACTTGAAGAATACGTTATTCCCTCTTTTAAATGTGACAGACCTGCTTTGATGCAGCATCTATTATTAAAACTTGGATTAACTGCTTCATATGGAGGAGCCTCAAAAGACAATATGGCTTTTGAATTGATAATAATTTCATGATATTTACTCAACGCATGACGTATCAAACGTTTTCTGGCCACGACTGTGGTAATATATGACCTAGTGATTTAGTGAGATTCACCACAATGCAATAACATCTCTGCTTCCATGTACTGTGCGAATATGCTGAAGTAATAACAAAGACTTTAAGACCACACATCACTACAAGCAGTATACACTGGCCCGATGAAGAATTTGATCCTTAAACTGCCCAGAAACTATTCTACCCAACTCAAAAGAGAATATCAAAACCCAGCAGAGGATCAGAGGTCCAGTGCAGACAATAAAAAGACTAACAGTTGATATTTCCACTCCAAACCAAACTCGGTGTAACCCAAAGTAGTAAAAGCTACTTGTTGAACTGTTACAAAAAAAACCCACAGCAACCAGCACAGCCTTGTCCAGACATCACATTACTCATTTGCCTCGTCAGTGAGTCAAGAGGCGGGACGAGTCCTCTTCAAAAGGCCCAGCAATGATAAACAATGTCTGAACGGTCAACTTTAAAACCCCGCTGGGAAGATAAGGCCTCTCAGGAATGGCAGATAACAGGCTTAATGTGAAAATCTCCCTAGAAATAAAAATGCGGATTCATGTGTTTGATACCGGCAGGAAAACACTGTGGGAAAATGATTCAAAGGGATCAGACAGAGGCTTTTCTTGAAGTCCAAATCACAGGAAATCTCTCCATCAGCCTTATAATACTCCATTAAACTGCATGGAGCAGGAGGAAAACTGAAGTCGAGAGACAAAGGCTAACCAACAAAGTTTAGACTGGTGGTGAGAACAGCATTCGAGGGAGTATGATGAAAAGGACTGTTATAAACTTTTTTTTTTTTACTGTGTCAATGGAGGAACCATATGTTCTTTTAATTCACATGTAGAAACCCAAACAGTGTTTGTCTGAACTTTTCTGAAGTTGCTCTGCTCTTCACATTTCGACATCAATCAAGTATCGGCCCGAAAATAACGTCATCATAAAATACACACACTATACTTTTGCATTTTTCCATTTCTCAAAGTCATGTGGCATGTGAGGCCGTGAAATGCTGATTGTGCGGTTCCCATTCGCTTTTGGTGACCAGGAAGGGGTCTAATGGGTGGAGCTACAAGTCCACATGCTGGACCCATTATGGCAACTGGCACCGCTCCCCAACGCTCCCCCCTTACTAAAACATACATGAGTCTAATCTCAGAAGGCCCCCATCCCTGTAGCTACCTCTCCTCTGAGCAGCGAAAATAACAGCTTGAGCGTTGGATCAGACACGATTGATTCAAGAGTCGATCAGTCACCTGACGCCACAGTTCATGAAATTAAACAGTTTGAGAATAGAAGCATTAAAAACCAAAACAAAACAAACAAAAAAAAAAAGCCGAGCTGAATGTCTTTTCTTTTGATTACTGTTAACTTCATTTTCTTCTCTGTGACTGACGCTGAGGAGGGAGCAGCTCCACAGACCCCGGGGTTCATTTCATTTTGTCCTGGAGACTACCAGGCGGACTCAAAGACAGAATAAAACACAAATGTGAAGCATCATATGCCAACTTTTAAACCTCACACCAAATGCCTCATAAAAAGGAAAATAGTCTGTGGCTCTTCTGAATATTGTCCCAAGTAAAGAGCTACTGGTTCTTGAAAAAGGAAAAAAAAAGAAAGAAAGAAAGCTTGGACTAAAGGTCTCTTTGTGAGTTTGAGAATGCCTTTCTGCATTACTGCATACCTCAAGGCCTCATATATTCCAGATGTGCAGAATTGGCCTGGACCGACCCCCTTCTCCCCTCCCTTCCCCCTCCAACCACCACCACCACCATCATCACACACCCGCCCGCCCACCCGCACCCCCGTCTCTGCAGCCCCTCTCCTCCCCACAACCATCGCCTCACAGAAGCCCTGAAAAACAGGCAATATCCCAAAACCATTAAAGACCCCAAATGAGTAGGCAGAGCTTTATAAGAGCTTTTCAGTCTCGCAGGAGTTTGAACCAGCATGCTGTACCCCGAACACATCCTGAGAGAGACTCCCACATCCCTCCTCCCTTAAAAAGACATAAAACATATTCTAATGATAAGGATGAAAACCCACAAGAGAGAGGAGACAGCTCTCTCGTGTTAGAGGTACCATCGCAGTCCCAGACTCTCCACAGTCTCGTCTGAGGGGGTAATTCGTCAGCCTCTCTGATTTTTAATGACACATCTTCCTGACTGCTGTCGGGGACTTGTGATATACTATCTGCCATGTTAACAAGCTACTAGCATGACAAAGGAGAGTGATTTCCCCTGAGGTGATGAAGCATGTCGTGACAGGAGAAAACCTCTGTTAAAATCATTAGAGCAATTTCACCAGCAGACCCCTCGCACATTAAAATACCATTTTCAGCTGAATGGGCTAAATCTACAGCAACACGCCCCCCCCAACCCACCACCGCTCCTCCCTCTATAACTCAAGGGTGAGCCATACAGTTTAATGTTTAAGTTTAGATTTGTAATTAACTTTTAAACCTGCGACATTCTGACTTAATGCCTCTGTGGCTCTGTGGTCGTGCAGCAGCATCTCGGCATGTCTTGTCGTCTTGGGTCTTTTTCGTGTCACTGCCATCTACTGAGAGTTGGCAGCAAAGGCAGCAATTACAATACGCTGGAAAGCCTGTAAATGTTTGCTAGCACATCATGCAATTATGGTTAGTTTAAATATCAGTCAGAGTGAGGAAAGATGTGTGACGGGCTAGCCATACTACTGTGGTATTCGCTTTGATGAGCTTTTCATTTTTTTTGTTGGGGGGGGGGGCTGGCTCTGTGCAATTTGCCCTCTGCTGAGTGATTCCTATATGAATCAAAGGACAAACAATGGATGATGATGGTCCAACATGGGGTGGGACTTCAGATAGTTAATGTCTAGACAGGATACAATGCATTACGCTAATGACCCTGCTATTATATATCAGCCTCCAATTAGGATTCTCATAGTCATTTATAAATAACTTCATTTCTGCCACTATAATGGCTCCAATACAAAAAGGGCAAATCTTCAAAAAGCTGCCCTCATGTCAAAACCACAAATATTAAAGCGACAGGCATCCAAACCAACACACAACTTTGACACACACACACACACAGATTTGTCCTGGCTCAAGCCACACAGTACAGTATGGATGCCTCTGTGAGTTCACAGACAAAGGAACTATAAAAGAACGTAGTTAATGTGACCCACATATGTCTTTTGAAAAGGAGAGGAAAACACTCCTTTCTTTTTTTCTATTTTCCATCAACGCCCCTTCTTGGACTCAGTGGGAGCCCAGATAATGTGGAAAGATGGTGATCCTCGGGCCAGAGTATGAATTCCACTATGTTGTGTATTCAGCACAAAACCTATATTTTTGTTTTTTTCCCCCTCAGTTACACTGAGCTGCTGGAAACTCTGGTGAGCTGCAGCAGCTTATCAGATTAATAAAAGAAAAAGAAAGGAGCAAAACTTTGTGGCAATTTTATGCCTTTTTGCCAATCTGATGGTATTATTAAGCTCCTGCTCCACTGATGTTTTGGAAAAGTTGATGTACTATCTGTGACTGCCGGTTACATCACTGCTGGTGGTGCGTAAAAGTTGTGCGTAAAAACCTTAATGCTTTCCAGGAGGGCTGCCAAATGATGAAGTGGGATGCACAATACACAAATAATGACTTTTTTTTTAAAAATATAATCTCAGCAAAGTGTAAATCACACAAGCTTCCTGCCTGCTCATCATCCTTTAACACACTTCTTGAGGTGGCACAAAGAAATCAAACACTGTCAGTCCTCTCCCTGACGACCACACCTGGAAGGCAGACTTCACCTACTAAGAGGAATCCAGGAGACAGTCGCATCCGTGTCCATAAAATGAATAATCATCACAACCATGTGAGCAAAAGTTTGAGATCAGGAAACAACTTTCCTTCCAATTCCTCGACAAACTGCGGTGACATCGAGGACACCTTTAAAAGCTGAGGCAGCAATCATCTAATCTGGTGTCAATCAACATTAAAGTCGCCCTGACTCTTCCACACATCTTTATAAGGTCTGATTAGCATATCAAAAAAAAAAAAAAAAGTGGACAAAGTGAGTCTGAATGCCTGAGGGAGTTAATCGGATCAAAAGTTGACAGCTACCACCTCAGGCTGCAGACCTGTGGGCTGAGCGCCAGCCGCCAGGACGGGATGCCCCGGAGCAGCCACATGTGACCGAGTTGTGTGCACCAAGTTTCTTACCTGCTCTGACATTGGCAGCTTGTAGAATTAAAATTAATGTAACCAATGCGGTTAGCGTTGAGTCCCATAGCCACCTTTTCGTTTTCCACCTGGTGCTCCACCTTTGCATCTCCATGGTGAGCGCCCGCAGCGGTTACACAGAACGGGCGACTTTTAACAAGATTCGGTCCCTTCCACAATCCACAAAAAGAAAGAAAGAAAGAGAGAGAGAGAGAGAGAGTGCTTATACTACAGCGCCATGTGTGAAGGTAGAAAGATGCCAATCACAGCCAGACTGGGCCCTTCGGATCCTCTCCCCCTTAAGCCCAGCGCTCAGACTGATGGTGAAGGGCTCTCATGAAGAGGAAGAAAAAAAAAGAAAAGCGCACGGCACTCCGTTCCCGGGGAGTTGCGCACCGTCAGGAGGCTGGACAAACGCCGCAATAGTGAACCTGAACCGACAGCAAGATACTGACACTGGAAAATCCTCCGCTCATCAAATCACCAGCCGGGAAAGTTGTCTGTGGACCCGCCCCCATGCATGTGCTGAGGAAGAAGTCCGAGCAGCAGCAGCAGCAGCAGCAGCATCAAGCGGAGCATCACTCCATCCCACAGCAGCCTAATGACAGGACACAGTGCAGTATAGGGTATCCCACATAGGTACAAGTACTATGAAACACTCCTCTTTATCAAGATGAAAAATGAATACTTAGACAATTATAACAGTGAATAAAACAAGAAAACACATAAATAAACTAAAAAATAAGTTGCACTGTTTTTCCCAGCTTTGCCAAAAAAGAGCTTTTAAGAACAGGCATGGAGCTGCTGGAGACACAGGAGGAGAGGTGCTAAACTGAATGCAACACGCGAAATGCAAATTAAGTGGTGGGGTGGAGCTGTTATTGCAGAAGTTTCCTGAAAGCCTAGGAATGAGAAAAGAAAGCCTCAATAGCTGCTACATAGACCGATGGCTAATATAAAAGCTTCAGTGGCCAAAAGGAAATGTTTTCCAGACTCTGGGAGTTTCCTCAAGGAGCTCTTTTTTTTTTTTTCTCGTCGTCTTTTGGACAGCAGGGCTCCTGAGGCCTGAAAATAATTAATGGTTAAAGATGACTGGAACAAATGATTGAAAGCACAGGTGGTAGCTATAGAGTCCTCCCCTTGATTTTGGTTTTCCATGTGCACCGATGAAAGGCGGACTTAACATTGAGATGGCAGCCATTGTCACACAAACCCCAAACTACATTTCGGAACATTTTGTCAATGTTTACAGTTCTTTATCATAAGGTAGAAATTAGAGCCGCTGTCTGAGCTGATGCTCAGTGTGCTGCAGCGAAGATTCAGCACAGCGCCGTACAGTTGTTGCTGGATTTATAATAACAGATTGGATCTTGTATATTGTAATAAGGATTAAGAATAAAAAAATAAATGCTGATGAGTGGCTGGACTCCCTTTTAAAATAAGACCAAATGCTGTTCCTGTGTGTGCAAGTGTGGCTTTGATTAGTGGTTATAGACTGCAGGGTGTGCAGGCTGAGCCGTCTGATTTATTAGGGCCACGCAGTCTTTAAACATTTACTCTCTCTGGCACATTTGCTGAGAATCTGTATATTCACATCTGGTGGGCGCTTTAAAATCCACCGTGGCCACTGTGCATCTCTTGCTCATGAGCACTTTGGCGACAGCTGCTGTGTTGAGGGAAACTTTTAACCTGAGTTGCATCTTGGTATAATGTGTATTTATAGGCTCATTACTGGTAATTCCATGCTTATATGCAACCGAAGCTGATGAGAATACCATTAGTTTTGCATGGTCATAAAACCAAAAATGATCCGAAGTCGTTGGTAGATCGAAATTCAGGAGATCACCAACTTTATTACAGTCAATCCTACAAGGTATGTTATCGTCTGTGCCAAATTTCATGGTAATTCCTTTCAGTAGTTGGAGAAACTTTTCACGTAAAAAGGACAAATGGAAAACTCATGGTGGCACCGGGTGGGGGCGAAGTCAGGGGATCACCTGAGCCATCCAGAAGTTAAGATATCTGACCAGATAAGTGAGGGAATCACCAAAGTCAACATGTCAACTGCTGGGAAAATTTCATGGCAATCAGTCTGGACTACAGCGGTGACCGACAACTGACCGGCCAACAAAGCACAGCCGAAACGCTGCGATCAGGACAAATCTGAGCCGAAAGGGTGATTAAGTGGGACTGAATGAGCTCTGAGGCTAATTTTGTGATATTAGACTGTCTGTATTGTTTGCATAATTGGTCTCTGGCCTGATTCGATGGGCTTTGATGCACACTCAGCAGGAGAAAGCAGCCTGGCTGTGCAGATTGGCTCTCTGGTAGTTGTTGTTTTTTTTTTTTTTTTTTTGGTTAGTCGTTTGGCAGAACAAGCCAGAACCTCTTGTTCATGTTACTTGCTGGGACCGTGGCCCAATATGTTTGGTTCAATTTGACGAGCCCTCCTGGCTCCTGCGCTGGCAGAGAAGAAAACCTGAACAGCCATGGCACAAGTCTTGAGTTTTTCTTTCGAACAGACTCAGACGACCGACAAAATGTACTGGCAGACGTCCAGCAGCTCCTTATAGATTCTTGTTTCGGGGACAGTCTACAATTTTCAGCAAGGTTGGACTCCAGAGCTGCCCTCTTTGTAGCTGGAAGCATATGATTACAACTGATGCATTTACCGCCAATGTTTACCAAGATGACATTGTATAATTATTCTATAATAAGTCTCTACTCTATGTAGGCTTCTGCCCAGTGCAGCTATAAAAACAAAAATGTCTTGAAAACGTTGCCCTGTGGCTTTATTTTTCTATTGGAAGCAGCTTTTAATCTGAGTGCTTTCAAGTTTCAGAATAAAATTCCTCTTGCTGCTTTCCAGAAACAGTAGACTGCAACACTCCTCCGCAGATTTACAGGCGTCTGAGTTCAGCAGTTTTACTTCTACATAGATATTGAGCATTACAGCGCTTCTAGTGTTTCTGAAATGCTGCTTTATGTTCTTTAAACCATTTTTTGTCTGAAAATTAATTAATTGCGATGCCTATGAAACACTGCAGTAAACTATGCTGACTAAATGTAGAACAGCATTTTCCTCCTGACTCAGGATGATATCTCTTGATGACTGTGGTAAAAAAAAAAAACTTTTTCCACTTGCTTCCTCAACCTAGCAGACAACCACCCTGCAGCAGGTAGAAATTCAGACAGTTCTCAAAGTGCATTTGGGTGACAGGGTTCCCTTGAACCCAGGTCCTCTGGTTGCAAGCCGCAATCAGAACAAAGTTACAAGGAGCTCCTCTGAACTCAGACGTCCTCTGCTAAATCATAAGTAGGACCTAACCTCAAGAGCTCCTCCTCACTATGAATTACCCAACTAGAAGGCAGCAGGGTGGCTGGTCGGGATGGGGGTGGGGTGGGGTGCAGAGGGATGCATGCTAGACACAGCAGACCGCATAACCACTGAGTGGAATGTATGTTTGTCTGGGCATGTTTATTATAGGTGCATGTGGTGCCCAGACAGCCTCACCTAGTGGGAGATGGGATGCAGGGGAGGTGTTCTTGCTTTCAGTTTCAAATTTAGTAAGGTCACCTGGTTTTTACAGTGCAAAGTCATCACTTACTGTACAACACACAGTCGGAGTGCACAGAGGAAAAAGAACAACAGCTGACACACCAACACCAACACCAACACAGCAGCATCTGCACACAACACTCGGAGTGTGTGCCACACTTTCTATTTCCCTATGTGACAATTACAGGGCATATGTCAGAGACAGAGAGAGGACAGGGATGGTCAATGTTATTAGCACTCATCCTTGATGAACTGTGGATATCTGTGCCAAGTTTCAGGGCCATCCATGCAGTAGTTGTTGATATATTTCAATCAGTATTAAAGTAGTGATGGGCCGACATTGTCATCCCTAGAAAGCCACCCTGGAAGCTGAACATAATCAAACATGTCCATAGATTAAGAGGTGTAGAGTGTTACGAGCACCCCAAGAGACAACTAACACTGTGGATGTGACTAAGATTGTAAACTAAGCGTTACCATGTCCAGAGTAATCTATATAATCAGAGCAACGCTGGATGGTAAAGGTGCAAATTTTGTGCAGCAGTGCAGAGGGAGGTCTGTATAGTTAGGAAAGCAGAGATCAGATATCAGCAGTGCTCAACCTCCGACTCCACTCGAGGAGTGACAGAGATGAAGAGAAGCCATCCTATTTTCATGTTTCTTGTCAGCTCCGTGTGATGAATGCCTTTGCTCTCAGCAGTGAACAGTGTTATGGCCAGTTAAGTGGAGAGGTCTGTTATAATCTAAACATGCCCCAAGCATCTCGTATTTCATGAGCCAAAGTCTCCCTGAGCTCTGTTTTCAGCCGTCAGCAGTAAAAACTGATAGCAGAGAGGGACTGGCTGACACTGAGTGTGGGGGGCTGACAAACAGCCAGGCACAGACAAAACTCACTCAGTCATGTCCTGTTTTCATACTCGGGGAAACAAATTAAGAATGTCAAACAACGCAGTTTACTTAAGAACTACTGACTCTGGGTGTTCAGCTTTGAACTGCAATGACAATTAAGAGAGATAAAGTCAAAAAAGTGGCTGCAACAGATGAGCAATGGTGAGAAATTACTGTTAAAAAAAAAGACAAGAACAGCACAAAGCAAAAGCGGGGAGCTTGGCAGATGAAGCCACATGGCTAGCGCACTGAAGATGCTTGAACTCGTGAACCTTACTGGATTTAGAGCACTTTGGGATTCGCTGTTTTCACAGGCCATGGATGTTCCTCATTATTCCTGTTTGTTGTGGAAAAGCATAAATCTCTGTGTCATCTTTGATGCGCTGCATAAAAAACTTTTATTTACAGAACTCAGTTTCAGGCTGAGATTTGCACAATGGCAGTTGTTTCGAATGGGAAAATTTCTCACACGTTATGCTCTTGCATGTGCAGAGGAAGATCGATCGTTAAGACAGGGACGGGATCTGGGGATAAAGTTGAGTTTGAGGGGGTCAACAGTAAATCACTGAATCTGTTCAATGAATGCAGCTCAGTGTTCAATAAAGTTGGATTTATCAATGTATTCCCCACAGCTGAATAAATGACTACATGCCATATAAAAAAAACAAACACCAACTGTGGAGTGCTGTGTGGTGCAGTGGGTTAAGCAGGCATATGCAGCCATATGCAGAAGCTATAGTCCTCACTGCAGTTGGCCTGGGTTCGAATCCTGCATTGGAGGAACAACAATGTGTCAAAGAATTATTTACAACAATCTAACAGTTTTCAGCAACAACTGTGTGTGTAGCAGTGTGAGGTTTGTCACTGTAAGTCCACCCTGTGGTAGGCAGGTGACCTGTCGAGTGTGTACCCCACCCTCACCCAATATCAGCTGGGTTTGACTCCACCCCCCGTGACCCTGAATGGATATGTAGAATAGCCAGTGGAAGGATATAGTTACAGCAAGCTAACTGCTGACATTGAACCTGACACAGACAGCAACTGTAGTTGGCAACTATAGCTGATGACAGTGAGCAGCTCTCAGGTTAAGTTAAAGGCTCCCAAAAGATATTTCTCTAAGGAATTGACACAGAGCAACGAAAAAGGAAAATACCTTTGACTCACACTTTGTGACTGGCCAGAGACATGACACCACTTGGATGATGAGGCTGGTTCACGCTAGGTTGATTTGGCAGTTTTCGCTTCTTCTGCTACAAGGACCCTAAAAATGTAGCTGGCAACCAGGATTGTTATGTGCATAAATCCAGTCTGCAGTTCAGCCAAAGCTAATATGAGGATCTGACAGTGTCAGTGTCTGGCCACATACAGAGGAGATTCTCTGAAAGGTGCAATGAGAATTCTCTCTTTGTGTTAGAGTCTGTCTCCCAGGAAGCTGGTTTACACTCTTCTGTGTACATATAAGGATGTGAATGTGTAACCTTTGACTTAATACGCTTCCTTTCTCATAAAACATTTGCGAGCCAGTTTGACACCTGCTGTGTTTACATCCATGCAGCTAGCACTCTTCTTGTCTCCAGCTTTTTCTGTCACTTTCCTATGGGTTTTTGTTGAACCGTTGCCTCTTAACACTGCTGATAGTCATGGTAGCTTTAAGATAAACATATAAAATATATGAAACTTGTAAGGTTGTTCAAGGTCAGTGGGGATGTTATAAACACCGTGACTCAGGGTTTTTTCTTTCCATGCCCTGACAGATAGTTTATGCTGGAGTAAAAGGCCGCTGCTTGCAGTTTAGTGACTGCACAAATGTCTGTTGGCTAACTTTTTATTGCAACAGGTATATTCCTTCTGACATGTTAATGAGTGGGTAGGCAACCAGGGGTTTCCACTCATAAAAGCAGTCACTCGAGAGACTCCTTTTCCAACCAGCCATCAGCCTTTTAAGATAACAGTTCCACCCAAATATATATTGGCATATTTATTGAACCCAGCTGTGCTCTGAGCTGCAATTTGGTATTTGGCTAATTTCAACTAGTGTTAAGCAGCACTTGAAGCTCTTTGGATACATACTCCAATGGGCTCTTAAAGGTGACTCTGACATTACTGGACTCAGTACAGGGAATGAAACCAGTAACAATTTGAGCTCCAGGTGTCCTCTCAAAACAGCCTGAAAACCTGCCTTGGCTTGTTATGTTTCTTCTCATGAATGGGTGGCCATGTTTTTTATTATGTGAATAAATAAGAGGAAAGTATGATGCAAATGATTCAAATCCAGCGTACGAACACCAATATATCAACATATGAATCATCAGCTAAACTGGCACACTGTGGACAATTTGTCAAACAAATGGGAGGATCTGATACAGTAAATTAGCTTGTGATTTACTTTACTCGCAATGTGGAGTAAATTAATAGAGCGAAAAGCAAGTCGATGATCGACACTGTATGACCAGTAACTGAGAAAAAGATTAACGAGAACCTCTGTGTTCAATCATGTACTTACAGGTCTTACTGGCGCTGAAAACCTGACTATTTAAATCTACTTTCAACCAGAGACTCGTGGCCATGCCAGTGATGTGGGTCCATGGATGACAACTGTGTCCACACTGTTATAACTCAACAACTATTGCCAAAACAACTACCACAAAGTTTAGACAGATATTCATGGTCTGTAGAGGATGATTCCTTTTGACTTTGGTGACTCTTTTTGACTTTGCATCAAGTGAAATTTCTTCCAAGACATTGTTTGGATAGCCATTAAATCTGACAATGATATCAATGGTGCCAGCAAGATGAGTCCTCATGACTGTTATCCCCAGACTCTTCACCTAATACCACTAGCAAATTAAAGTTTTCATTTATCCCATGTACAATCTCAACATCAACATCCCCAAAATGGATTGGCACATTTCCTACAGACAGTCGGAGCTCTCCCACGACGATGCAGAATAGCTTTGGCGATCTCCTGGATTTTAAACTAGTGTCACCATGAGGTTGACAGATTACTTTGACATCTGATATGGACATTCATGGTGTATTATTCCTAAGGTTTTCATTTGTACCATCATCCATGTAACTATGGGCTACATGTGGAAGAGGAATAAAATAGATTATAAAACAATGTGAGTCACAGCGGAGGCCAAGGCCTTGGGCTGGCATCTAAGTAGGTCGAAGAATCAGGAATTCAAATCATGACTTTGCCTCCAAATCACACACCCTGGATCACATGGTTTTCTGCTTAGTCACATCTAGAAGGGCTGTCCAACTCCAACTGTGTAAGGAAAATGTTGCAGATCAAGGATCAAATTGCTGAAATAATACTTGCACTTTTTTCTTTTCTCTTCTCTTCTTTTTTTTTTTTTTTTTTTTTACAGTCCTGGCTCAAAGCAGTCCCACTCATCTTACTGTGGTTGTAATCAGTTGACTAGTGTTCATTTCATCTTAGCCGCCTCAAATGTTGTGTGTCCGACATGGATATGGCTAATAAAGACTATCAAATGTACTGGTAGAAATGATCAAATCTGGTGCAATCCAGGCCAAAAGATTCTAATTTGTTGCATTGCAAGAAATTTTGGGCTGAGAGACAATGCTGTCGTACCTCAAAGCAAAAAGTGGCTACAATGCAAACCACATTGCCCTTAATTCCTTGATTAGGCCTGTGTGTGCTTCCACGGAGGACCAGAGAGACAACTGTGGCTGGAGATATGGAAAAACAGATGAAATAGATTACAGAGCACTGCACTCGCATCACCCACAACACTGAGAATATGAATGGGCCATTTTGTTCCACTTGCAATGAGGCTCTGACTGTATCTTCCATTGATGGCACTGCAACAATGCAACGCTTGAATAAAGAGCCATAAAATTTGGCCGATGAGTAATTTTGGAAGATATCCCGCATGGAACCGTTTCATCTTCGTGGTCAGGAGTTATAGTCCCCTCCATCCTAACTGTTAACGGTATTTAAACTGACAGTTACAGTGGAAAAGGTAAAAGCTGCAGCAGCAGCAGCAACAGCAGCAGCAGCAGCAGCACAGTAGCTCCCCATTTTCCATGTTCATCACCTCCCACAGTGTATGGATTGGGTGATTTCCAACGTGGTGGTTTTGGGTTACAGTAACCAGAAGCTGGATGGAGCAATGTTTCCACGTTGCCTGTAAGCTGCGGTGCCTATGCGTCCCCCCACAAGCTTCTGGTATGAGCCAATCAAAAGCCATCATTCTTAAAGACCATACTGGGTTAGAAGAGCAGTGGAAAACCATATGATTTTTACATTAGCATGCACAGCAAAAGTAATTTCTTTCTTTGAACATGGAACATTTCCCTGCCTGACAGACACAGGAACATTGTAGACGAATAGTGGTCATGGCATCATTAACAGTAGCCTAGTTAGCCCCTATTATAGGGCTCTTGGGGAACTCATCAAGCAGTAAACACAACACATAGGCCTATCATCAATCACCTTCTTACACATTCAGTCACAACGATAGCATATGATTTTGAGTGGTGTTTTCACCCACCAGCTATCAGGGGTTTTGGGGCCGCAGGCCTCATATTCCCCAGAATCAGCTGTTGCTATGGGCTGCAAGCCAATTTTGTTTTTAGCCTCAATTTGTTCACATTTTACCAAATTAGTGCCAATGTATGCCGAATTCACCATTACTAGCTCATTTTTGCAAAGCATCAATAGCTTTCTCGACACATATAACTGGATTACTGTGACATTGAAGAAAATGTAAAAACGTGATTATTCTCAATGAAGTTCTGGCTCGTTAAGGGGCGTTTGTTGTTTTCTGATTTAGAGGCGCAAGGTATGGACATGTGCACGGAGCTCACGATATTCTCTGAAAGCACAAGTCATACTGAATTTAAAAATATGAGTTTCATGGCTGAAATTTGACTGAGTTAATACTCAAATACTAAAAGAAAGAACCGGAAGTTGCCGCAAATTGCGGCAATCACAAACTCCGTTTTAAAAAATACCTTAATTGTCCGCGTGAGATGTCACATCCGCTGCTGCTGCTCCAACCGCTGAGCGTGTTGATACGTGGGTCAATCTACAGTAGCTAATCTTATCTCCCATTGATTTTTTTTTTTTTTTTTTTTTTTTTCCTTTACAACACCTGCATTCACCTGTATCGTTCTGTACCCCACTTCCGGCATCTAGTAACCTCTTGTCGCCCATTTAAGTCGACAGCGCCTCCTTGAGGAGGCTTCCCCCACTTTGTAAACCACCACCATGTTGCCCAGCTAGTTACTATGAGAGTAGCTAATGATAGTGAACCAAAACAATGAGTTTAAAGATGCTAAAATGCTTTGTAGACCTGATGCCAATTGCAGAATTGGATGATATGGGTTTGTCATTATGATCAACGCCTCACATTCACTACTAATATAAAAATAGTGGCAGAGGCCTACGTGTATTAAAGCAACCTATTCATACCTTTCTTTCAACCGATCTCAGCTGTTGTAGCTCCTAAATTCTGCTCTTAATAAGAATGGTTGGCACCACCCAGAAGTCTTTTTTTTTCTTTAGCTCCAGCATCTGGCTGTCAACGAATGCCAAATCCTGGCTTGAAGGAAAGGAAGCTGGTGGGTGGACTGCAATAACATAAAAGACCATTATGAACATTTTTGAGTGACGGTGATCCATTGCCTTTTCCAGTGGTGGTACTTAGGCTACACTTCTTTGAGTAAGACTCAAACACAGAGGTGGTAGAGCAGCTGGGTTTACATCTGCAGTAACAACTGTCTCCAGGTCTTTGATGCCAAATGCCATAACAAGTCAATGACAGGTGATATTGCTGCAAAAAACCTCCTGTGTGCTACAGATCACTGGAGCCCTTACTGCTAAAATATCCAAGCTCTGGGTGAGTGAGGGTGGTGGAGGGAGGGGGTGGGAGTGTGTGTACGTATGTAGTGTGTGTATTTCTGTGCATATGCTCTCATGCACGTGCGTGCTTGCTGCCCATGCACTCGCGTAAAGCCGATAGGGAGAGCAGCGTGTCTGGAATCATTTAAACAGAGTGAGAACACATTCCCGCATGTGGAATCATTCCTCCCAATAGGAGTGTCATTGTTTCCAAAGACAGCTTTGCTTTCACCATGATTCAGGTAGCATTTTTTCCTATATATTTCATTTTTCCTTTCAGCTATAGAGGTCTTTGAAAAATACCGGGATGAGATCCAGGGGGAAGTCATGACTGTGATCTGAGAATTCTGATTGATGGCCCAACTTTGGGGAGACTGAGGAAGATAAACATAATAATGTTATGGATTTGTAGGTTGTGGCTGGATATTTGATGAGACTCGCTGTGAAGAGCACACGAAGCAGGGGACACGAGAAACAGACAAGCAGCACTGCAATGAATCAACAAGGCAGATAGAGATAAATTCAGATCCTGTGGGGATTCTTTAAAGAATGAAGATAGTGCTGTTTCATGAATTTTTATGGCAAACAAATCCTGTGAAAACACCAAAACCAAAAAAACCTGTCAGTCAGTGTCTCTCTCAAACCTTCCCACCCAGTGTGTGAGACTCAGTACAAAAAAACCCTCTGGTCCCTGATGAATATGTAAACCTTTAAAAACAGGTCACAAATATTTAGTTTAATCTTTTTTCTTCAATTCTCTTATAGAAAAAAAAAATCTGAATAATTGCCTAAAACAGCTGGTGAACAGCTGACTGAATTGAAACATTTCCTGGGGACTATCAACAGCAAAGGATTTACAACAGCAGGACGGTGTGTGTGTGCACATGTGTGTGGATGACTCAAAATAAAGCTTGGTGTGTATGTTGACACTAATGTATGAAGATGTAAACAGTGGTGCTCTCTGATGTTATTGATGGTTTTTAGATGGGAGCGTTATATGGCTCCGATCGAGGAATCAACTTTATCTGGCTTTAGTTGCACAGAAGATATTTGTTTGTCTGATCAATTCATTTCAGTAATGAATAACAACAATAACACAAACTTGCTGCATTTTCAACACCAATGTGCAGCAAGTTTTAAATACGTGTTGTTCTACACTTGTCACAGTCATTATTATGTATTCGACACGTGAACCTTTAAGTAAACCAAACAAAGGAAGTGACTTTTTTGACACATGAACACATGTATTTCACAAGCAGTTAAATGTATTGTATCACACTGCCAACTAAAATTCAAACATAACAGATGGTATATCAAAACAGTGAATTAGCTTGTCCTCTGTGAATCCAAAAATGGCCTATCATGTGAAATTAAGATTATATGAACTGACTTTTTTCATTTTTTTTTTTAAATCTGAACTTAATTTAAAAGCCCCAAAATACTTTCTCTTGAAGCTCAAAGACACTTTGAAGCCTGACAACTTGATCCATCTCTTTGCGGCCCTGCGTCTAAGGAGCAGCAGTCAAGGGCCAGTGACTCATACCAGTCAAATGTATGGCTCCCCTTGTGGTGGCATGGGCGGCCAGCCACATAGTTGCCTGTGGTGAAGGGATATGCACAGGCAGCACTGGAATAGAAGTTTATTACTGGCCACCAAGTCAAGCCCTGCTCACCAAATTGATACCCTGGAACAAATATAACATAGAAAATCACATACACGCATAAACTGTGAAGCAAACGCACACCCATGTACGACTACACTCGCTGGATGGAGATGCACACACACACACGCATGCACTCCAAGTTCAAGGCTATACTTTTAAAGTTCCTGTTTAGGTGTAAGTGGGTGAGAAATGTGGGCACATTGTTCAGTCTCCAAGAAAAGTTGCAGTAGTTCAGTGAGAAGAGAAGCCTAAAATAAGACTTAAGATTGAAGGTTTTCCAAAAGATTGGGAGGAATAAGGAAAAGGTCCTTTGTACACGCAACAGAAAAGTTAGAGATGATATATGTCTGAAGGAATCTTCACATTTTATATTTAATATATGGCATAATTCATCCTGGAGAAACTATTTTCTATTTTTCAGGGAGAAGAGGAAAAAAAAAAAAATCCAGGGTTTCATAGAAAGCTCTTTGACAAATGTGACAAGTGGCCCCGTCAGTCCGCCATCATCTCAGTGTAATTGAAGACACAATGTCACATCAATGCCTTATAGCTGCAGCTATGTTACAGAAGCTGCTGCTACCCATATGTCCCAGTGCTGGGTGGTTTTGTCAGACAAGTTGTAGACACATACACACACACACACACACGTTCACTTAATAATGGTCTGGATTTAGGTTTGAGCTCCAGACGTTTGGCTGAAGCTCGATCGCACTCAATAAAGAACAAATACGAGTGACTGACAGACCACTTTTATTACATTGCAATCGAACAGCACAAGACTTATAAACTGAAATCTCATTTGTGATGGAGAATCTATGAGGTTTTGTACATGACATCCCTGCAATGACATGACTCATGATGAAACGTTTCACTAATGTTTCTTTGTGTTTTGGCTTGGACCCACTGTTGCTGAGGTAATAACACTGTCAACATCATCTGAAGCATGACAGCTGTGTTGTTATCAGCAGCAAGTAATCATCACAGAGACTGAGTGTCCTCTGTTGACTTGCTAACATAGCTTTTGTCAGTCCAATAACGCATGTGGCTCGATATGTTTCCTGTATGGTCGCTACAAGGCAAACAACTGGTTTACTGGGAAAGAGGGCAGGGTACTGTATGTACCTCACAACCACCATCTTTGATGTTGGGGTCTTTTATGTGGGCTGTCTCTTGCTCACATTCAGTGCATTGACATGCAAGTGGGGCTGTGCTCATAGCTTGAGTTGAGCCACTCGTCTGAGATCTGTCCTTTTCCCCGTTTACATGCAACAGGGAAAATCGAATAATTGACGGTGTTCGTTTCCTCAGCATAGGTGGTGGTATGGACTCCTCGTAAAAACAACTGGATATAAATAACTTAGAGTTCTTAAGTATAGTTCCCATCTGGATGTGCCCACCTGAGCCGGGTTTGGGCTGAAAATATATACAAATGCCTTGGATCGGGTCGGTCCAAAGGCTTCCTCTTTTTTTTTCTTTTGTTTTTTTTTAATAAGACACATCTTCTCTCTGGTTGCACTGTGTGAAATGCACTGGCGCATCAGCCCGGGTGCTTGTTTTCTCTGTCTTTTTTTGGCCAGGTTGTGAAGCATGTGCACATGCATTGTCCAGTTTCAGTCTGATTAAGGTGTATACATGCAGAAGAAAACCGGTTTCCAATCACATTTTCTGGGTGTTTTAGTTGGATTTGGTCCGGTAGTAGTTGGTCTATCGCGTTTACATGCACTTCAGTTGTCCAGTTATAGTCGGATTAAGGCCATAATTCAGTTTTTCAATTGTCATGTAAACGTACTGATTGTCTCACATTCATCAACACTCATGCTCTTTTGTTAAAAAACAACTTTAAACACAGGTGGACAGAGCTGCAGTTGAGGAGATAGAGGTCACGAGGCTGATTACCGGCTAATTACACAACTTTTTTGAAAGTTGAGTCTGATGCCAATTAATAAAATGAATGTTTTTTTTGGTGGCTAATCAAACATTTCTTTCAGGCTGTGGTGTCACTTGGCTGCTACACTGCAATTAAATTCATTTTTATTTTTGTTGTACAGAAATACATTCTATCTATAAGTTTATAAAGCAGTAAAGTTTGATCTGAGATAGTAGAAGTGCAGAGTAGAAGTGGAAATACTCAAATATTGCTCCTTGAAGTTGAGGAGATGGTCTCAGGCACTTTCCACCACTGGGGAATGTGTGTGTGGAAGAGAGAAAACTGGCAAAACACATCACACAAAAAATTTGTTGAACACTACAAACTGGCGATACACAGAGGGAGATGAAAGAGTTGCACTATAATCACTATACTGCTCTTTGTTCTTTCTTTCTCTGTTACATTCCCTGTCCTATATGTTTTGGCAACATATTTCAGATTTCATGCCAGTGAAGAAAACTGAAATTGAACCTCAAATTGAAACTGAGAATGAGAAAAGGGGGGGGGTCTCAGCACAAACCTGCGTCCTTGGTAGGTTTGAAGAGTCAATAAACCAAGTGCCCACTTCAAGGCTGCGCTGATGGAGTCACTGGGCACAAGATTATCTACTTACACTCCCTCCCCCGCTCGACAAGATGAGCTTAATTTGGTACCAGTGGTTTGTCTAATTGTCACTTTGTTTCCTCAGCAATCTTGCCCTCCACTCAGTAAATCCTTAGAGAGACCCCTAGTGTTGGGAACACACGCCTGCACTCTCAATCATCAGAGCGCAGCGTGTTTATGATGTGCAATGGTCCTCTGTGATGATGATGGTGTTTTGGGAAAAGCGGATAATAGACAAAAAAAAATAGACAGGTTGTACAGGGTGAACCTCATTCAGCTGCAAACTCTCACAACTGGGGATGTTCTAATTTGATTTGGCTTCAAGTGGATCTTTCCAGAGTGCCTCGTGGACGCCCTCCAAAATTAACTTCCTGGAAATTCTACAGAGCCTCTGTGTCAACATCCATTCTCATACCTAAATGGTACCATGGCCAACATCGTGGTGGTGAAATACAAAAATCTGTATAGGAATAGGAAAAGAAGCGGGGGTGGGGGAGTTTGGAGGAAGAGGAAACAGTGAGGAGAAGAACAACAACTGAGCTTTCAGATTTTGTGATTTTTCAGATCATCCACAAGGTTTTTGAATGTATAATATAACATGAGAGACTGGTGAGCAGGAGGGATTAGACGTCAACATATCTGGTGATACATACAGTGTATGTGTGGGGTCACACTGAGTGACAGGACATGTGGGAGATCAAGTATTATATCAACTATATCAACTATATATTTGAGTCAGGCCTTCAAGAGACCCTGAGCCCCCCCCCCCCCGTTGAAACATCAAACTCTAGAAGATCTGTCTTTGAAATGCAGACAGGTAACAAATTAAAGGACTAACTTACACAAATCAGCAAACTACATACAGTAGTGTTGCAGTACAGGTCTTTGAAACTCTACTAGAGGTATGAATTTCCAAAAGACTCTCCCCTCATCTGGTGTTTTGAGGGTGGTGCAGAGCGCTGTCTAACATCTTGCTCCCACAGGTGTTCAGCTGGTGACCATGAAGGCCACAGTCTACCTTATGATTCATGTGTCTTTTTTCTCTCTCATTCTCTCAAACATCTGATATAATCATAACTCCTTTTGCAGAATCATGTCTCACTTTGAATCTCAATTTTTTCTCTTTAAGAACTGGGTTAAATGTATCAGACCATGGAGCAGTGTTGAGCTGCATCTCTCCACCTCCTTGTCTCCCCCCTCCTCTCCCTCCTCCCTCCCTCCCCTTCCTCTCTCTGTCTCTGTGTCTTTGAGAAAGAAGGCATTGTTTCTTAATTAATACGACATGTGTTTGGAGCTCACAGGACTGAAGGAGGTGCATCGCTTGAAAGACACACGACATCAATTAGGAGTGACAAGTACTTATATGTACTGGTGTGTGTAATGGTCACTTTCTAAGTTTTTGTGACAAAGACGTGGCCTGAAATTGATTTAAGAGGTAAAATAAGGACGTATGATTCAGTCTGGCTTGAAGTAATAGAAACTGAAAGTGAACATTTAAATAAGTCATATTATATTTCAGCATTTTCAGACGGACATTTTTTCATCTTTATTATGAAAGTTAAGTCCTACTTTTATAAAACAAGATTAACTTTATGTGTTGACCTTTGCTCCGTCCACCCCATATGTGTACGTGTGTGTGTGTGTGTGTGTGTGTGCCAGTGTCATGCACAGAGGTAGTGCTTGGCTACTGTTATGGCAGCGAGCGCAGAGAAGCAGCCAAGCTTAAGACAGGAACTTGGACAGATCTGGCAAACCTTGGACAACACAGTTTACAAGATAAAAAAACAAAACAAATAAAATCTGCGAGAGAACAAACTCTGGGTGCTCGGCACATTTATACAAAAGCTCATTAAGTGTGAGATCAGGTCGAGGTTTACAGCCAAGCTCTTCCCTCTCTGTGCCAACTTTACACCCTGTGATTATTCCTCTTTAAGTATACTGTAAGCCTACAGACCTACAGCACTGCTGCGTCTTTGCTTTTAGAGACTTGTTGCTATTTTTTCTCGAGGGAGAGGATAAGGAGTGTTTTAAGAGTTGATTTCAGCGCTGTAATACGACCTCCTGTACCACAGACAGACATCTGTCCTGCACATTGCTGCAGTTTAGTGAAGATGGTCATCATCTGGTGAGCGTTTTGAGGTGCTGCGTGGTTTGCCAATTAAAAGCTACGTGTTTCCACAGACCAAAATATTTGATACTATAACAGCAGTGGTGCCTCAAACTCACTTCATGATTAGTGAACATTAGTGTCTGTAGAGATATCCAATCTTAGAGATAAGCAACTGAAATCACATTGGCAGACATATTTGGGGCCGATGTGAGGGAGGACTGACTTCAGGATGTGCTTGATAAAAGCGAGGCTGATTTTGTGTTATTTGAAAGATGCCTGCCTGCTCTACCCCCTTCGCCAAGCCTCCTCTCATCTTCCTCCCTCCTTGCTCTTGAGGAGCAGAGCAGCACAAAACAAAGGAAAGTCTTGATATCACAAAGCCAGCGGTGATATCATGGAAAAGGCTGACAGTCAGTCAGTCAGTCAGGTGTGGGAGAGACTCAAAGGGATTACTGCTGCTCTCCAAAAATTCACAGATTTTTAAAATGAAACTGATTTAACATGCGTTTGCATTCATATGGAATTCATTCTGCACATTCCCCCTCTTACATGTTATGTAAAGACTTCATAAAATCAATAGTGCAGTTTCATCACAACTTTTGTTTTTTTTTGTCTGGTGATTGCATTTCTTAGAAATATTGTGAAATACTAGAGGAAGGAAAAAAAAGATCACAGAAAGGTGGATTCAAGTCTCTCCACAGCTGAAACCCTCCACCATTCAATTCCCTGTTATTGTAGAATAAAAGGCAACAAATGTCTGAGGAGGAGAAACTACAAACATTTCAGAAGCACTCAGTACAGGGGAGCTCGGGAATTTTTCCTCACAGTAAAACTGTTGCTCAGCTTATGACCATGAAAGCAAAGCTCTCATTTCCCGCTGACTACTGTGAAAGAGGATCATAAAATTGACTCCATCTGTAATTTTATGGTGAACTTTCCAGTCACAAGCAGCTCAACGGCATTCCTTCTATTAAGTCCTATTAAAAAATCACTTGAAGGCATGTAGTGCAAAGCATGTCCTCATACATTTTTGTGTGATTTGGTTATATTATGATTATTTTTTTTTCTTTCGTGAATCTCACATCTCTTTAAAAGGCCTACTTGAGCATTTCTAACACTGATGTTATGATGTCATCAGTGGTTCGACTAAAGAGTAAAAAGGTTGTGTTGAAAACTGGAGGTCACGCATACTTATATACTTTGATCATTCCTTTTTATATGTCTATATATATGCCTCTGAGAGGTTCCTTAACATTATGACAATGCAAGTCCCACATTGTATAAAGTGAGATACATGTCTTTTATTTTTTTATTATAAAACAGATAAAGGTTCTACTGTGAAAATATCAAAGCCTCAGTCCACAAAGAAATGCCTGTTGGATTCAGAAACTGAGCCTTGAAATGAGCTGTTGGTGACTTCTGTAACTTTATGATGTCACAACAAAGCAGTCAGGGGGACGGGGCTTGGGGCCGCTCTCAGACAGGCCCCAAGCCCCGCCCCCCTGAACCCACCATCCAACCTGGCAGCACTTGGTTTCTCTGAGTGTTTCCCTGCTATGTTTGTATTTGATCCCTGAGAAAATAGTTGATCAGCCAATCAGAAGAAGGGAGTCTCAGAGACTCCTCCTCTGATTGGCTTGATGTTGTTAAGCTTCACAGATGGAAGCCTGAGGGAGGAGATGTAGAGAGATGAGGTTTGGAGAGGAGATGGAGATATGGTGTTTTGTTCTTCAACCCACAAATACTACAACCTATTATTGGTACCAAACCTCATATAAAAAGCAGCAGGGAAATGTAAAGTATATGACCTTTAAGTAATTTATCAGTATCATTTGATGTTGTCCATGGGTGGTAACTGTAACTAGCAGCCACTTCACCACTTGCTAATTTATGATCAAACCTGCTCAACATCATCACGTCAGCATCGTCACTGTGAGCGTGTCAACATATGGCAGTGTCTTGTTGCATCACTTTTGTGCTGTGCCCGAAATTTGAATGTGGTTCAGCTTTTTTTTTCTTCTTCTTTTTCTTGACACAGTGTTGACACCCCCGCTGTGTCGCCGGATTGGCCTCATTCATATGAGTGAGGGGGCTGCATTTTTTTCACACAGGGCTCAAGTCAGTCTGTACGTGACCCAAGTCTTTTTCCTGGTTGTGTTCAGACACACAAGTTAGACTAGGACATAGAAACTTTATTTTGCGACTCTGTAAGAGATGATCAGGTGACTAATATTGAAAATGATTTCTTGTTGTATTACTAGTAATCTTTCTTACACCCAGCTACTGTTGGCCTAATAAAAAGATTTAAGACTCACTTTCATTTCTGAAAACACTGTAATACTGTATATGGTCAGGATTACAGTTTACACATGTTCCTTTAATGTCTCAATGTGAGGAGCATGTGTCTCAACAAGAACCTGTAAAAAGTGACTTCTCAGGCTGGATGAAGATCACGTGTGTGTATGAGAGGCAGTGTCTGATTCGATGATTTGTCTCAAAACATCAAGGAACTTGAGTTCACGTCTGCAAATGCATATGTGTATGCGCGTATGCTCGCCATTTGATTTGTGTGTGCACATGTGTCTGACTGTGTGTGTGTATTAGTTTGTTTCAGAGCGTGAACCTCTCCTGGGGGACTTCCGCTGCTGCTGTTATTCTTTGCAGTGAGATGGAAAGCTTTTCCCAACATCTGCACAACATATCATCATGGCAAAAAAAAAGAAGGGGGGGGGGGGGGGGGGGGGTAGTGGGCTGAAACTTTCCATTGGAAGAGTTTGTGGATTTCACTTTATAGGACTTTCTCCTCCTTGCTGGTATATGGTTGCTTTTAGTCGAGGAAACCTGAAAAGTTCCCAAAGAGAGATTCATCTGTTGAAAATTTTAAAACCGTAAAGGGAGAAATGTGGTGACACACGTCTTTGTCGGAGGAAGAAACACTTGTTAGTATGCTCAGTGGCATTACTGGGATCATTAAAATGCCACGCAGAGTTAAGGGCAGTAAATTTTTGCAGTACCCAGTGAAGCAACAAATGCTTTACATCAGACTTTCACCAGGCTGTGGATGTGGTTAGTTTTCATTTGACACCTTTTCATTCAATATAGTGCAGATTTTTTTCTTTTCTTTTCTTTTTTTTTATAGTTTCAACACCAGTGAGTGATGCAGCTGTGTCCACTGATCTCTGTGCTGCATGTGAACTCTTTCTCCTCCTTTGTATCTGCAGTATCATTTACACCAGTTCAGACCAGTCCGTGTTTTTATCCAGCATGTGCTATCTGTTCACCTATGGCTCTGTGAGGTGTAAGAAGACGAGGCACATACAGTTTCTTATCCTTCCCCCAAGTCCTCTTTTTTTTCTTAATGGTTTTCACTCCCCCCCCGTCCCCCCCTTCTCTTTTTCCACTCACCCCCTCTGTGTTTTTCCTGATTTACCCTGAGCTACAGCAGCACCCCCTCCGCCATCTCATGCTCCCCTGCTTCTCTTATTTTCCTCATTTGTCTTCAGCTAACACTGCACACTCACTCACCTCTCATTCTTTTCTCTCTTCTTCCTTCTCTCTCCTAACCTGCTGACCCCATTCCTTCCCTTCTTCCTTTTATCTCTCCCTCTCTCTTCCATCCTCACTGTCTTCAGGCACCACCAAACCCCCCCCCCCCTCCACTCCTTCGTTATGAGTCTTCCACTTTCCCATGACAGAACCAGGGGCGGGAATCAAATGACCAGCTTCTCTCCCTTCACCTGGTCTCTGAGCCTGGGCTGTGAAAGAAAGCTTTGTCCCCCCAAACCCTTCATCGCCTCCGGAGGTATGTCCTGTGTTGTCCATACAGGAAAGGACTTTGGTCTGACTGGAATTTTCGGGGCCCATGGGAAAATGTGAGCAAGTTCGGGCCTTAACTCCCACTTTGACATCCCTTCCCACAGAGCAATACTGCATCATGAGTGTGAAAACCTCCTCCTCCAGAAAGGAGTCTTAATGATTCAGTGTTAAAGTATTGTTCCTTTTTTTGGCATCGAAAAAAAAAAAAAAAAAAATCATCTGACTTTGAGTAATCCATTTTGATGGTGTGAAAGTCACATGACACACAGCACATGAACTGTTTTCACTATAAAAAATCTTGTCACTTTCATCGTCTACAACAAAGTGAATGACTGGGGAGAGCATTTAGGGACAACATGTGAGTAAATATCATAATTAAGTCTGTCCTACTTCTATCACCATTTGTACAACAGCGTATTTCAGTTTGGGTTTTGTTTATGTTCTCATCCTGAAGCCTACAGCACAAAAAGTCCATGTCAATTCCAACCTTACATTCACATTTTCATACTTCCCAGTGAACCCAGCTGCATTGACTTTGTGTAGAGTATTTGAATATGAAGATTTGCAGACAATCTCTTTGGTTGTCCCCTCTTGTTTTGACACTTACACAACACTAGAGAACAGTGCAGGTACTGTAAACAGAGCATTGCAGGTTGAGAGTAAAACCTGCACTGTAAAATTAGATCTTTATCCCTTTAGTCCTTACATGTCAGCACTTACGGTCTGCACCCAGATGAGTTATGAGTGAATGTTTCCACCATGAATGTGCCTGTGACCCACAGACTCACTGTGAGCGGTGACCCGGAACGAAACCCAAGTGAGGCAGGTCAACCGTCTGTTTGACACGTTCTGGAGGGGCGGGAGCCGGGTCAGACAGTAAGCAGGTGGGGATGATGCACACCAGGCCTTGTTTACAAAAGCTTCAACACACACAAAACTACAGCCGGTGTGGCACTCACTGCCCTTTTTATGCAAAGCATCCCTCATGTCACGAGGACATACATTTTTATGTTGTAAATGTTGAACAGTGAGCCCATATGGCTCTGCTGCTGACACACGACTTATTGAGCAATGGTATGGTATAGAATAAAAAATACAGAGGAAGTTGTTTTCAAAACTTGCAGATAGTGATGATTTCCTCAGAGTTTCCATCATACATTCAAAGCTGATTAATTGAATTCACATATGAAGAACAAAATAATTACATCTACTTGTCTAAATATGAACTTTATTGGAGGGAATAATGCTGTTATAGGACATGACGATGCAGGTATAAGCTGTATGGGTTTTTTTTTTCTCTCTCTCAAGTGAAGCAGTTTCTCTCAAGAACCATTGGAGGAGCTATTGTTATATGAAAGCACATCCCATCATAGTCCTTATGACATGCTGCCCAGGGCTATAACTGACATTAGACTGACAGTCAGTGTATCACTGCTGTCGGGTTGTGCAGCAAATTCATGAATTAATACGATTCCCTCTTTGCACAGAATTAGGATGTGCCATTCTGATATTTATTGATGCAAAATCAATATTTTTTAAAAATATGTTTTTCTGACCTTATTAATATACAATACGTAGACAAACATTAGACAAAATGTAGAATTGACTGTAAAATATTACAGTTAGACAGTGCTGCAGAGTAACAATGCTGATAATGTATTGATAAGAACATTGTTTGTGGCTGTTAAAAACAGAGCTTTAGGTTTAGAAAACAAGAATTATAAACACTCAGGGCATTGTCTTTTAGGCACTATAATGAAATGCCAACACCTTATGAATTTTACAAATATACCAGAGCCCTAAATGCAGCAGCATTCATAGGCAATTGATCCGACTCACCATGTATAATTCAGCACTCAATACTCAATACTTATGTGGGGTGAAGGAGAGGCCAGGATCCAGGGAACTGCAGAAAGTACTGCAGCTGCAACACAGTCAAAGAAAAGTATAGTGATGGACTACGTGAGCAGATCTTAGCATCAATACCTCACATGCGGTACAGTATATACCACAAACATCTCTCCTGCGCTCACATGAACCTTAACCTAAATACAGTAACCAAGCAGTGGGTCAGAATGAAGCCCCTCATGGGAAAATGCCTGTGTTTTGTCAGGGCTGGTTTAGTTAACTTGTTTTACATAACTATTTGACCTCTCACCTTTCTCACTCGAATGTAGCTTATCTGTATTGGTTTTCCTTGATGCAAAGTGGATAACAACACTGTGAGGTTATACAAGGCATGTTTTGTAACTGCTGCACCTCCAAGAAATTTTTTTTCCTGTGATAACATCAGTAGTAATGTAAAGCAGACCACTGCCATAATAAGAAAATATAGTAAGATACAGTATGATAAACATAACAATTTGTTAACATAGGTATTGTTTGTTTATTACTAATACTGGAATAAAGATATCAATCTTTAAAAATAATGTCAGACATAATATATTTTAGTATCTCAGAAGGAGTACAGATTCAGATTAAGTACAGATTAAGGATTAACAAAACACGTATGTGTATTATTTTACAGAGATAAAATGGCGGTTGATTGTGAAATTATTCCAGATTTAGAGCAAATGATCAAGTAAGACACCAATGTAAAGGGCAAGTTTGAGCTCAGTGTTGCAGCATCATCTGGTTATACTAAACCAGGAGAACTTTCTGTACCATTATCTTATTAATGTATGTGTTTTTATGATGTTCAACAACATCTTTGAAATGTCATCATAATGCTGCATATTGAGGAAAATGTGATTCCAATAAAGGATAAAATTCAGTTCAGCCATGTTACAGACACTGAAGAAAATATTAGTTCATGTCTATATTGTCACTTTTTTTTTTTTTTATAACAGGACAAAGACATTATTAAGACTCTTTGTCTTCTCTCTTACATGTATATGTCTATATTTATGTATATCTGTTTGTATATGTCTTGAAGCTATTTTTTCTCCTGTAGGTAGGAAGCCATGAGAAAGAGGCACCTGTTCAGCTTCCATGGTGATAGCTTCCAGCATCTCATTGGTCCAGCTGAGAGAGAATCTGTGTATAAATACTAAAGGTAAAGCAGCAGTAAGACAGTGTGTTTTTCTGGCTCATCCAAGGGAAGCATGAAGTTGTTCATTCTGGTGGCTCTGTTCGGGCTCGGCCTCGCCCAGCACAACCCTCACACCAAGCATGGAAGGACAGCCATCGTCCACCTGTTTGAGTGGCGCTGGGCCGACATCGCTGCAGAGTGTGAGCGCTTCCTGGGTCCCAATGGCTTTGGTGGAGTTCAGGTATGTATGGCTGAACACGGGTGTGTGGCATGTAAGTCTTAAGGAACTGGAAGAAGGAGGATATTCACATCCTTTTCTATTTTAAAACAAGCTGCCTATAATAACGTGCATGCTGATGATACGCTCAGCAGACTTTGCACAATTGCCTGCCAGCTCGTGATGACTTAGATTTAATTAAAAAGAGCAGAGATGTAAAATATCATCAGGTAACAGCCTTCCTTCCATAGAGAGGCTGCGCCTTGCTTTGAATTTCAAAAACAGAAAAATGGTCAATCTCAGACTTTAATATGAAAATAATAATAATAATGATAAAATAATAATGATAAAAAAAAGAAAAGAAATCAGCAAGTAATGCTTGTTTGTTCAGATGGAAAATGCATCTACATAAAGAAATTTGAGGGAGGGTTGGATCCGCTCTAATTTTGAAGATAGATATACAACACAAACTCAGAATATGAGATGCTACATTATCAGAATTCAACATCTCTTTAGAAAAGTTCAATAATCCCTGTTTGACCTTTTAAACTTAAAGAGATAAAGATAAAAAATGTTCAAAATCAAGCAGTATATGCTACATTTCCCATAATGCAGTTACCTAGCATCAGTTTCCACAGGCTGCTGATCAATTGGTGGTATAGCCCACTCCATTGACCACTGTTTAGCGTTGGTCTTCTGTACACAGACAACTCCTGTTTTGAGAGTGGTAATTATCGTAATGCTTTCCCTCTGTGTTGCTCAGATCTCTCCTCCAAATGAACACATTGTGCTGAACAATCCCTGGAGGCCTTGGTGGCAGAGATACCAGCCAATCAGCTACAAGCTGTGCTCCAGATCTGGCAGCGAGAACGAGCTGAGAGACATGATCACCAGATGCAACAACGTTGGGGTAAACTACATCGCAACAGTTGACATGAAATAATGTCTCTTGTCTTGAGGAGCCACCATTTTCCCCTACTTTTGCTGCTGTCTTTCGTTGCCATATGTTTAAGTTTGTGGATCACCGACATTGCAGTAAACCACTGCATGATGTGTGGCATATCCCTGACTGTGCCATATCCCTCTGACCTGAGAATGACCTCAATGTGTGAACATAAGGAGTGAAAATGACAAGGGATAGAAGGGAGGTGTTGATTGGTCATGTTGCATCTACAATCCTGCTCACAGGTCAACATCTATGTGGACGCTGTCATCAACCACATGTGTGGAGCTGGGGGCGGAGAGGGAACCCACTCCTCATGTGGAAGCTGGTTCAGCGCCGGCAGAAAGGACTTCCCCAGTGTCCCCTTCACCCACTTGGACTTCAACGACCACAAATGTAGGACTGGAAGTGGCAACATCGAGAACTATGGTGATGCCAATCAGGTAATAAATACTACTGGTGGAGCTGGATAGTTTCTCCAATGTCATCATTTATCTCTACACAAATTTCTCTCAATCCAGAGATACTCTCACTCTGAATCTGCAGTCAATATGAAATATTTGGGAGTTGCACAAATCTGAACTGGAGCCAAACCAGTACAGGATCCATATAAATGAGGATCCTTAACACTTATGCTATTGAGAATAAATCACCTGAATCAGCTTTCACTTTCAATGAGCAAGTCTGGACAGTGTTTCATCCACTGGTCTAGTAATCCCTTTTGATATTTCCAGCTTTAGTCAGCTGTTTTGAAACATGATAAATGTGTTGGACATTAGCTAAGGGGGTTAGCTTTCAACTTTTGAAACAAGCAAATGGTTTAATATCTTAAGTGAAAATCAGATGTTTCCACTGCACCAACTGTAATGACATGCAAATAGGAGACACATTCACCATTATGTAATTTAGTATGTGCATGCTAACATCTACCACTGAGAAGCTGTGGAATTAGCCTTGAGGCCAAGTTATTTAGCAGCAGATAAACTGAAAGCATAACCAGGACCATTGTTCATGTTGCACTTACTGTTCCAAAAATAAACACAAAATCAAGTTTGTCAACAGACTATAGCCTTCATCCCTCAACTACAGCTGTTGACTGGTTTTTGCAAAACCAGAGGACTTGCTGTGGCTTCCAGACATGGATGACATGACTGCTGACACACTTATTTACATGTAGACTACGTAAAAGGAAAAATTAGGTGATGTGATTTATTGTCATTCAAGAATTGTCCTGTGAAGACTCACCGCCAACTTCTGCTCTGCAGCAGTCAGCTGAGCTGTGATTGGTGGACTAACTATGTTGCCAACAGTGGAGTCAAAGCGCTCCCTGGTGGACACACTACACAAGAGTGACACTGGATATAAAATAACTCGTGCCCCTGTCTCCAACTGTTGCATACGCCAATGCCAATTTATTTGCAAAACAGCCAATAGAATCAATCAGTTGATTTTTGGCCCAGGCTTTAACCAGTATGGCTAATTAGCAAGTCACTATTTATGTCATTAAACTTAAATCACATCAGTATGACACACTAATAATGGTATGTGATGGTAACTGTGATGTGAATGGTCATTTTCAGGTACGTGACTGTCGTCTGGTTGGTCTGTTGGACCTCGCCCTGGAGAAGGATTACGTCAGAGGCAAGGTGGCCGACTTCATGAACAAGCTGATTGACATGGGTGTGGCTGGGTTCAGAGTGGATGCCTGCAAGCACATGTGGCCCGGCGATCTTTCCGCCATCTACGGCCGTCTGCACAACCTCAACACCAAGTGGTTCCCCGGTGGCTCCAGACCCTTCATCTTCCAGGAGGTAGTTTTTGCTGGAACACATGCAAACTAATTTAAAACAAAAATGCCATTTATTATTGGTTACTGTCAACAAAACTGAGAAACTACTGAGTTGTCTCATGAGAGTAGCAGAAATAAGAAATGACCTGGAGATGAGATTTCCATCAGCAAATCTTTAAGTCCACAAGTTGCAGGAATCAGAAGTTAATATCCAGCAAATTAATATGATTGGATTTTGTCATGTCCAGTTTCAGAATCTGAATATTTTAATATTTCTTGTAGGCAGATCGTACCATTATAGACCTGATACACATCAAATTCACAAAGAAAAAATGTATTCATTCATTTATATCTAGTTGATAAACAAATCACCACCCACCCACCTGTATAGAGTGTACTACAGGCAATGCTGAAGCTGTAATATAAAAAGTAGAGGCTTAAGGTTCTCAACTCAAAAACCAATTTATATAATCTGCAAAAGTAGCCTTCGATCTAAAACAATAAGTGTACTTTGTTTCCACTGAAGACTTGAGGGTTTAACAACAGAAATATGGTTTGAATTAGTGCTGTATTGTTTTTTCTTTTTCCTTTGTCAGTTCACAAGTCACTGATATGGTACAGTTAATACAAACCATTCCCACTTCAGATTGCATGGATGAGAAGAATAATGCATTGTTTTCCCTCTAGGTTATTGATCTGGGAGGTGAGCCCATCACATCTAGAGAGTACTTCCATCTGGGAAGGGTAACTGAGTTCAAATACGGTGCCAGACTGGGAACTATCTTCAGAAAATGGAACGGCGAGAAGCTGTCTTACACCAGGTATGTGTGTTTCTGCTGGTGTGCCTGAATTATATATCAATCTGATATATCAGAAGAGGTTATGTAACCATGGCATAGTGACAGCCCCATTTGCTGTATAAATTGCTGGAATCGACAAATAGGTTCTCACTCGCCAATGGATCTGGGAGAAACTGTTTCATAGAACTGGTACATTTCAGAGTTGCTGAATCAAAGATTTTATTTTGTCCAAAGTTGGATGTTTTTCAAGTGAACTCATTAGTAAAACTGTGTTCTTCTCTGCAGGAACTGGGGAGAGGGTTGGGGTTTCATGCCCAATGGCAATGCTCTTGTCTTTGTTGACAACCACGACAACCAGAGAGGTCACGGTGCTGGAGGTGCATCCATCGTTACCTTCTGGGACTCCAGGCTCTACAAGATGGCTGTTGGCTACATGCTGGCCCATCCTTATGGAGTAACCAGAGTGATGTCTAGCTTCCGCTGGAACCGCCACATTGTGAATGGAAAGGTATGTTCTCTGTTCAATAGCAGCATTGATAAAATATTAAGTAAGGTGTGTATTTGGAAAAAATAAACCCATTATCCTATCACTGTAGGATCAGAATGACTGGATGGGCCCTCCCAGCCATGGTGATGGATCCACAAAGTCTGTTCCCATCAACCCTGACCAGACATGTGGAGATGGATGGGTTTGTGAGCACAGATGGCGTCAGATCAAGTGAGTCCTCAGAAAGCGAGAGACAGCACACTGCTGACCTTATGCACTGAGCATCGTCCATTCTCTTTAGTCACAAGTGTGTAAAAACTACTTCTTTCACACTACAACTACACATTCTGATTTTACTTCTGGTGGATCTCTTCTCTAGGAACATGGTCACTTTCCGTAACGTGGTCAATGGACAGCCTCACTCCAACTGGTGGGACAACAGGAGCAACCAGGTCGCCTTTGGACGTGGCAATCGCGGTTTCATCGTTTTTAACAACGATGACTGGTGAGGACTTAATCCTCAAACTGACACTGACAAAAATATCACCCACTTAAGTAAAGGAACAGCCATATAGATACAGATGCATGTTACTATGTAACAGTTCATTGGATTTCTATGCAATACACTGTTGGTATTCACTGAATTTTGCTATTGCTGCATGTTAACATTAACATTTGTTTGTCTTTTATCATTGCGTTTACAATACAACATGTTATAATATGTCTTTTGAGAAGAACTTAGTTTAATAAGAAAGCAGGATCCTCCCATGGTTTTAGTTTAATATTTGTCTTGTGTTCACGCTCAGGGACCTGGATGTGACCCTGAACACTGGCATGCCTGGTGGCACCTACTGTGATGTCATCTCTGGCCACAAGGATGGACACAGGTGCACTGGGAAGCAGATCCATGTGGGCGGTGATGGCCGAGCTCACTTCAGGATCAGCAACAGAGATGAGGATCCCTTCGTTGCTATTCATGCTGAATCCAAGCTGTAAAAACATTCTCAACATAAATAATAAAAAAAATCAACTTGAAAGATTAACTTGATTTTTCTTTTTTTGTGACACTCTCAAAGGGAAAGAAATCCATGCATTTGAAAAATAAACAAATAAACGTTGTACTGATAACCACACCAACAGTCATGTCACTGCAGTGAGACTTTGTACCTGACATCATCGAATGTTTAGGCCCATGTGTTCACAGGCTCTGTTTACCAAAGCGGAAACTGTCGCGTAATCAGCTGATTTTCCCATTTAGACCAAGTGTCATGTGTGAGAGGGGTTGGATCATGTCAATACATGCCCTCTAACTAGGGCAACATACACAAATCATTCATGTGCATCATGATTTAGAAAATTAATGACTAAATGACACAACTTAAGTAACTAAGTTCGAGTTTCCCTCACAGACAGTCACAGACCAAATCAGGTGTAAGCTCAACATATCCAATTATCAATTACCAATTACACAAGCAGCCACATTATGCCTTGATCTTAATCAAAGTGTATGATATCAGAGAGTATTTAGAGTTAATGATGTGCTGTTTGATAATGACCTGCCTGTTAAATGCAGTTTGCATTTATACCTGCAAAATGATATCATCAGGTTAATTAGATCCATGTCCACAAAAAATAAAAATTGTCTGATCTGACTCGCAAGGTCAACGGTTAATGCTGTTGTTCGAACATTTACGTTACGACAGAAAGCAATTGTTCTGACTCATTATGAAGTGTACGTGGACACACTGTGGATATTGAACTTGTTAGCATCAACACAACACTAACTGCTGTCTGTCTAGTCTAGTGTCAGCACTGTTTTCTGATGTACTGACCTCAGACCAGCGTTCACAGCCAGAGCTTTCTGCTCTTGTTGCTGTGGTCTGTCAACTCGCTGCTAGCTGTGCTGTCTATTCTCAGTGGGAAAAGAAAAAAAAAGTGAGGTCAAGGTCAAGGTTGTTTAGTTTCATCTGAATCTCCCGCTGTAGCTTAATGAACACATTATCCCGCTATGAACACAGTCAGGAGGGGGCGTGGCTGTGGTGGGATAACTGGGCCCCTGCAGACTTGGGATATGCATACATGCATTAAATATTAATAAAAACGGTAGCATGAGGGAATGTAATCAAATGTAATGCTCTAAAAGAATCACATGTCGATGTTATGACTGTAACTCAACTCAGATTCAACTCATTTCTGTTGCTGCTGAATCTTTGCAGCATACAAAACTGATTGTCTTATGAGAGATTCAAATAGATTTTTTTATGCCTTCACTTCTGAATTATTGGAAGCTTAAGTTTATGAATCCCTAAATACAGGATTAAGGCATCGTCCTATGGCAGAACATCATGTTTTTGTGGGATAATGTTGGAACTGAGTGTGCTTTAACTTCTTTTAGCACCACATGACGAGGCAGTGATTTCTTTGGACTTCAGTTTGTTTTGACCTGAACAAAGGAAAAAACTCTGCACAGAGGTTGTCTCACATTTCAACAAAAACATAGGAATCTTAGTCTTTTTAAACCTCTTATTTTTTCATGTTTGAGGAAAGGGATTCTTCACAATTTCTGCTTCTAACCCTTTCTGTGCGGCATGAAACTCTTTTATCCTTCTGTTGGTTCTAAAAGAAGGTCGGAAACTTTGATAAAGAAGCACCTGTTTAATATCCATGCTGATATTTGCCAGCGTCTGATTGGTCCGTGGAAAAAAAAAAAAAAAAGAATCAGTATAAATATTAACAGCAAGTCTGCAGAAGAGTGCTATTCTGGTTCATCCAGTGGAAGCATGATGTTGTTCATTCTGGTGGCTCTGTTCGGGCTCGGCCTCGCCCAGCACAACCCTCACATCAAGCATGGACGGACAGCCATTGTCCATCTGTTTGAGTGGCGCTGGGCCGACATTGCTGCAGAGTGTGAACGCTTCCTGGGTCCAAATGGCTTTGGTGGAGTTCAGGTATAGCTGAACACAGGTGTTACATATTCTAGTTCTTTTTCATAGTAACAGGGGATAGGGCGACAGGTGAGTTCAGCTTTCTTTATACAGAGGGATTGTTTGCTGCTTTGATCAATGCTCTACTTTCAGAGTATGGATGTTTCTTCATTTCAAAATAAGATTCAGGCTGGTGGAAAGCACAAAAAGGGACCTTTCTTAAAACTCAAAAGGACACTTTGATAAGATGATTTACTGAAGCCCAAGACAGATCAATGCACCTCTTTGACGTCCTTTATAGACCGTACGTTCCTCCCAGTCTTTCAAATGGAGCACCAACAGTTTGCAGGGGTTTCTCAAGTCTCAAGTTCAGGACGGGATAACCCTGACTCTAATGTTAACCCTAAATATCCAAGTATCAAGCACAGGTAAAGATAACCATAATGACATCAACAAGATCATCAGGAACTTTACAAAGTTATTCCAGAGCGACTCTATGTAACACTTTCTGAGTTGAACTTCTTGTGATGTTTCAAATGAACTTAATGTGTAAAACCTGTAAATAACTGCCCAGTGAAGTCATTATCACCTCAGTTAAACACCATCTTCTGTCTGCAGATAATTCCTGTGTTAAAGCGGATTATTACAGCAATGTTTCCCCTCCATGTTGTTCAGATCTCGCCTCCAAATGAGCACATTATACTGAATAGTCCCTGGAGGCCTTGGTGGCAGAGATACCAGCCAATCAGCTACAACCTGTGCTCCAGATCTGGCAGCGAGAATGAGCTGAGAGACATGATCACCAGATGCAACAACGTTGGGGTAAACTACATCGCAGCAGTGATTTAATGAATGGCAGTAGGATCATTGTTCTTATGCGTTTGACAGCAGCTCGTAAATCTACAGCCTGGTACCAGACGACAAAGTCTTACCACATACATTTCTCACCAGTTGATGCTTTCTACATTATTATGAAACTGTTTTATAACAATAGGCAACTGCCATTTTGAAACAGAAGGCACTTTTGAATCGAGGGTAATAATTTAACATGTTCATCCTGTGTCTTTACATTTCATATTACTATGACTTGACAATGACTTTAAATGGAGTAGGAGTGCCCAGTGATAGAAAAGAGATATTGATTTGGTGTGTTGCACAGACTGTAATGTATATTTCCAACAGGTCAACATCTATGTGGACGCTGTCATCAATCACATGTGTGGAGCCGGGGGCGGAGAGGGAACCCACTCTTCATGTGGAAGCTGGTTCAGTGCCGGCAAAAGGGACTTCCCCAGCGTCCCCTATTCCCACTGGGACTTCAACGATAACAAGTGCAAGACTGGCAGCGGTGATATTGAAAACTATCTTGACGCTTATCAGGTAATGAATGTGACTGAGAGAAACTGTCAGAGCAATGTAATTTCAGCCTGATTGACATTTTACAGTTCACAGCACTTTTTCCCCTGCACTCAAAGATCCATAACACACAGCTAAGTCAGATGTTGGTGGTTGTATATATCTAATTATTGTCATATGGTATGAATAAGAAACAACCATTGCTTATTGTAAAATTCATAGGTTTCATCTTGCCCCAGGTACGTGACTGTCGTCTGGTTAGTCTGTTGGACCTCGCCCTGGAGAAGGATTACGTCAGAGGCAAGGTGGCCGACTTCATGAACAAGCTGATTGACATGGGTGTGGCTGGATTCAGAGTGGATGCCTGCAAGCACATGTGGCCTGGTGACCTGGCCAACGTCTATGGACGTTTGCACAACCTCAGCACCAAATGGTTCCCTAGTGGCTCCAGACCCTTCATCTTCCAGGAGGTAGATTTTTATCCTATAGGAATAGTTTGATATCTCTGCTTATATTATAAAATGTACCTCTATGTGTTTCTCTGTGTTTGATAGTTGTGTGTTTTTCAGGAATATCTTGTGAACCAAAAGGCTGGATGAACTTGTTTGAGCTGGTTTGCAGGAAAACATGCAGTCACTAAACACAATCTGCCGCCACAAAAATGTATTTGCATTCAAGTGCATGATTGGCCCAAACCCCAGCTGTAATCTGTTTGCGAGCGTGTGATTGGAGAAATATGAAACGCCCATGTGTTCAGTATTCATGACTGATAACGCATAGCAGCAGTCAGCAGAGCCATGGGAAAACAAGCAAAGAAATCAAGATGGCAAATACAAACACAAGCACACTGGGAGCCAGCGTTGCTGTAAAATAAGTCATTATTAGTTGACAGCGCCTGAATAGCACATGCTGTGCTCATGAATAGCCCATGATTCAGTGCTATTATAAAGAAATATAACTTAAAAATTGTAAGCTGCAGGTTTAAAAAATTATACTTTGCTCTGTCCTCAGTAAAAAGACATGAGGGTTTAACAGCATGAACATGGTTCTTGTTACGACAGAACAAAAGACTTTATTTTTTGCATCAGTTTTTGACAGTTCTCAAGTCACTCAAAGGGCACAGTTAATATAAACCATTCTACCGCACAGAGTGTGGATGATACAAATTATGTGTTGTTCTCCCTTTAGGTTATTGATCTCGGAGGTGAGCCTATCTCATCTAGAGAGTATGCCCATCTGGGACGGGTAACAGAGTTCAAATATAGTGCCAAACTGGGAACTGTCTTCAGAAAATGGAACGGTGAGAAGCTGTGTTACACCAGGTATGTGTGTTCTTAAATCATATACTGTATCAATATGATATATTAGAAGAGGTAATCACTCTTACTACAATCCTGTTTGCTGCTGGACACAGGTCTTTAGTCTTCAGGTCTTTACTACTCAATACTCCTAATTAGTAAAACTGTGTTCTTGTCTCCAGGAACTGGGGAGAGGGTTGGGGTTTCATGTCTGATGGTGATGCTGTTGTCTTTGTTGACAACCACGACAACCAGAGAGGCCACGGTGCTGGAGGTGCATCCATCGTTACCTTCTGGGACTCCAGGCTCCACAAGATGGCTGTTGGCTACATGCTGGCCCATCCTTATGGAGTAACCAGAGTGATGTCTAGCTTCCGCTGGAACCGCCACATTGTGAATGGAAAGGTATGTTCTCTGTTCAATAGCAGCATTGATAAAATATTAAGTAAGGTGTGTATTTGGAAAAAATAAACCCATTATCCTATCACTGTAGGATCAGAATGACTGGATGGGCCCTCCCAGCCATAGTGATGGATCCACTAAGCCTGTTCCCATCAACCCTGACCAGACATGTGGAGATGGATGGGTTTGTGAGCACAGATGGCGTCAGATCAAGTGAGTCCTCAGAAAGCGAGAGACAGCACACTGCTGACCTTATGCACTGAGTATTGTTCACATCTGTTCTTTTTCTGTGTATCTTCAATTTGCATTTTTCATTTCTCAAATAGCTGGAATATACAGTTACATAATCTATCTCACTACGCCAGTTTTTTTTTTTTTACATATGTTAATCTTTTCCCAAATGCAGTTATATACAAAATCCAGATCGATCGGAAATGTTTTTATTTTTATTTTTTTACTTCCCTCTTTAGGAACATGGTCATCTTCCGTAACGTGGTCAATGGACAGCCTCACTCAAACTGGTGGGACAATCAGAGTAACCAGATTGCCTTTGGACGTGGCGATCGTGGTTTCATCGTCTTTAACAATGATGACTGGTGAGGACAGTTAACCTAGATGAATGTACAAAAATGTGATATACAACTCTTATGCACCTGCAATGTTAAAGTGAGGGTTATGTGTGTGTTTTTACTGGTTTTAACTGGTTTACACTCCCAGTTTCCATCGTGTAGCAGAAGCAGCACACATCATCTGAACATACAGTTTGATATTGCTGTGTGGTTTTAAAAACAATTTGGCTTTGCCCTCAGGGACCTGGATGTGACCCTGAACACTGGCATGCCCGGTGGCACCTACTGTGATGTCATTTCTGGCCAGAAGGAGGGAGGCAGGTGCACTGGGAAGCAGATCCATGTGGGCGGTGATGGCCGAGCTCACTTCAGGATCAGCAACAGAGATGAGGATCCCTTCGTTGCTATTCATGCTGAATCCAAGCTGTGATTCATTGTAATAATTTAGCTTCAGTAATCAATTAGATATTTTTTACTGGCACTAATTAGAGAATCTTAGTCAATATTTTTGCCATTGACTTTTACTTGAGGATTGAAATGAAGGAGTCATTTTTCTGGAAACCATGAAGTGAAATCACTTCATCACTATATTATTGCACTTAAGTTACTCTTTGAACTGACTACAGTATCACGTCGGTGAGAAACGCTATGAACGTCTGATAGTTTTGTTTTCCCTTTAAGTATGCACTTTACAGGCCCTTCACGCATTCATATGGGAAAGGAAAAACAAACATGCAGAAGAAAGACTTGTTGTGCAATCAGATAGCTTCCCATTCATAACAAAGTCTCATGTGTGAGACAGGTTTTCACATATGAAAAGTGATGTTAATACATACAGTACCTTCTGCATTTGCCAGCTGAAAGGGCAACATACATGAATCACCAATATGCAGAAATCTGTCCATCTGTTAGTGCAATCTGGTCAAATCGAGGATTAAGTACATGATGATACTGTTTGACCATCATCTGTTCAAACAACTTCAGTATCCTTTAAAACCCCTGCTGACAACAGTGTACTGCCTCTTATCGTGGGAGGGTAACTGAATATGTAAAAGGCCAACAGGCTGTCAGAAACACTGAACACTGGGGGCAAAAAGGGTAAAAAGAGTTACAGCAGATTAAGCTGTAATAATGAAGAGAACAGTAAGTAACTTCACTCTGGCATGGGCAAACAAGAGCACCTTGCAATTTTGAGATTTTCTAAACTGCAGTTATGACTGACTATGACTTTGTCAGCTGGAGCTCGCTATGTTAGCTAATGATTATTCTGAACGGTTGAGGAGATGTTTGATGAATTACATTTCATTTCTGCCCAAAAGCTGTTCTCTCAGACAGCTACAGAGGCTGTGAGTGTCCTGAAAAAAGACCTGTGACACCTGCGAACGTCCTTCGTGGCTGCATTGTGTATTCTTCTCCTCCACTGGGACGACTCTTTGCCATCACAGTGCCGCCACTTCTGTTTCACCTGAGTGCAGCCCTGGCATCCGTCATTAGGGCGTCGTAGGGGCCCAGAGGCGCAATGAGCCAAATCTCCATCCTTTCTTTCTTTTATCCCTCGCTCTGCCCATCTCCCTGTCCCGTCACCCTTGCTTTTCCCCAGTCTCCACCTTCCTCTGCCCACCTACTGAGTCCCCCATCAGCAGCTCTGGACTGGTGACACTGGAGTGCCAGCCACCAGAGGTGAGATAGTAAAGGTGATGCCTGCCAGAACAATCAGCTCATCTTGGTTGTCATGGCAATGTGACCCAGAAGGGATAGAAAGCCTAGGTATTTCTTTAAAGCCCCATCGAAAGAATAAGACATGGCGCTGAATGACTTATTTACTCAGTGAGGATGTTGTAAACACTGACAGCCAGGTCATGTGGTTTGTAATGTGAGTCACAATACACAGACATTAGTATAAACTGCTGTGGAGTGTCAGTCAAATTATGCAGATTAAAACAGAAGCAATGTTAACACGCCGGTTGTATATTCTGCTCACATCTGAAAGTATCTGCAGATCTCTGAAGTTGTGAATTGCTGTTTAATTTAAAATACTACACGGCGGGTGATGGATCTTTGTTCACAAAAAGCGCAAGAGAGAAAGAGGCAGTCAAAGTGACAGAGAGTGCAGGAGAAGGATAGAAGGCACCCTTAACGTTAGACTAGCCTCAACATATTGCAACTGCTAAATTATTGACCCTCTCTCCATCTTTTGGTCCGGCAGCTGTGAGGGCCTGTACCTTCCGATTAGCTGCAGAGATGTCAGTGTAGCAGACCGGGGTCTCTGGTGCTGTCATCTTCACTGATGCTTTGTGACATGGCTGTCAACGGTGTCCCCATCCTGTTTCATATTTCATATGGTGCAGCAGACCTGCCTGTCACATCACCCAAGGAGAAAGACAGTCATCAACTTAAAGATGAAACAACTCAGTTTTGGATCTATTCAGCTCTTTCACATACTGCTCCTGGAGAGTAAAACAGACGGTGTAGGTGAGGCTTGTGCTGCGCTCTGGTAAAGACAAAGGGACTGATTTAACATTATACATTACAGGATGGTTATACCTGTCATCTGAGCTTAGCTTGAATAAAGAAAAGAAAAATGTATTACACAAAAATGAAGATCACTATAAGTGCTGGATCTTGCAACTTGCAACTTTCTGTGGATGGCTTTTGCAGCAGTCATGACCACAAGACATGACGATTCCTCTCAGTGGTTCAGTACTTTGGGAATATTTGGCTTCCTATCACATGGGGGCAGTGTTGAAGCAAGAACTATGAAACACTGGCGTTTCCAATACAAGATTAAAAAAGATCTATGAGACACTTTGCTCTTTGTGAAATTTATTTCAGAACTGCTTGAAATTCAACACAGAATTACTCGAGATGCTAAAAGAATTCACCACTGATATTTAATTCTACAAAACCAAGCATGAATTATATGTATTGTTAATGTCAGTATATAAAAAAAGAAGTGCCTGGCTGATACAGACCCCACATTAGTATTCTTCAGTGTAAGCAATCCATTGTTTGTGTTTGTATATGATATTAACATCAAATTGTTCCCACTAATTGTTCTGGCAAAGGCCTCGCTGCAGAGTGGTATCGATCCAGAAGCTCTTCACACAGATGCTTCATCTATTTTCTGGTCACTGGCAAGTTCTGTCAGGCTTCCAAGCTTTGTCACCTTATAGCTGTCACTTCATATCTGTGCGTGTAGCGGCACATTCACCATGGCAACATGCTATGGCAACTTGTGCAACAACAGATAGGTTGAATGTCAGGACTTTGAAAGGTAATTCAACATTTGTGAATTTTAAATTCCACATGTCTGCATGAACTGAGCTGTTTTGGATGTAAGTGGGGAAAACACATTAGAGTTTCTACTGTAGGTCCCCTCCACTCATATCTTAAGTGCAGGTGGTGCTATTTTATTCACTATCCACGAAGTATATTTCCTTCGAGTATGAAGTGCAACAACAACTTTATTTCCCCAGCTGATGTATTTTAAAGTAAGGCGAAAACAGTGGATATGCATAAGATGTTGTTAATCTCACCACAACCACTTATCTTGACCATTAGGAGAAGCACCTCTGAGATCTTATGCTTTCAAGAACATTAAAGCAGATGCTCCTAATTTATTGTGTACAATTTATTTTTTAAATACCTTAGAAAACTATCTATGCATCTTCGATTTGAATGTGTATTGTTTGAAGTACATTTGTTGTTGCAGCAACATATTAATGCAACATCTTGATCCTGAAAACACACATTTTTATGTAATGGACAAGAATGCAAAATTCTAGTTTAGTAAAATATTGAAATGGAAGTCCATCACAGTGAAGTCAGCTTGTCCACATCTGTATATAACTCTGCATATTGTAGTCAAGACCACCTAAACTGAGACCAAGTCAAGACCAAGACCAAGACCAGAGCATACCAGGACTATGACCAAGACAAAACTTTGAAGGGGTGAAGACCGAGTCAAGAGACCAAAACCAAGGGGGGGCGAGACCAAGTCTGATCCTGAGACCAAACCAAGGTGAGATCATTTTCAAGACCATTATCATCAAGTACCAGTACTCATAATAATCATGTGGCTTGGTATTTACATTGTCTCTATTACATAAACCATAAACCATCCATTACATAAACCAAAGTGAGCGAGTGACAGAGAGGGACATTTGAGACAAAAAAAGATGTCACTGCAGCTGTAGTCTTGACTGGTCTTGAGTCAAAATCCGGAGTCCAGTTCGACCGAGACCGAGACGATACCAAGTAAAAACAGACGATTCTGCGACAAGACCAAGACCTTGAAAATGTGGTCTTGAGACCAAGACTGGTCTCAAGTGCTACAACACTACATAATGTAAAAGAAACATGTTCCCAAAGAAACTGTGTCAGTATCAAGTTACATTAGCAAAGTAAACCTGCAATCATTTAGCCACATTAATGGCCCAAAGGACAGAGAATAGGAAATAACATAAAAAATCACGTTGATGCATTAGTACATTGGTCTGTGTCACAGTTACCCTTTCCCGACACTTTTGCTGTCCTTGCAGTGATCTTATTCATACCCCCCACTAACAGATTATACAGCAGCACATGGAGCAACGTGAAGGTTGGCCTTTTGTGTCCTCATACATTTCTCTGCTTAGTCTTTAATGATATCATTGCCTGGCTAAGTCATCTTTTATGCCTGACACCTCACAGGGTGGCCAATATTTAGTTATTTAGTTTAGTGTGTGCATATTGTGTGTGTGTGTGTGTGTGTGTGTGGTCTGTACTCTAAGCATCTTAGATGTAGAGTGTGACAAGCCCCTACTTAGCCCTCCATCTTATACCCTGACTCTAATACAAGGCTAAAATACCACTGTGTGAAACAGGCACCCAGCACAACTTTGAAATAATTGAGACAAACTCATTCAGTCGCGGCTCATTTAATATAATGAGCAAAGTGAGCTGTTCAATTTGCATACTGATAAGATGCCTCCATCAGATTACATAGCCCCCTCTCATAGATATTCACCATGGATATTACATTTAATCAGAGCATGGATTTACCTTACACACACACACTCAGAGAAGTGCAAACTAAGGCTTTCAATTAGGCCATTGCCAGGTCTTAATCACCTCAAAGACTAATTGGGCAGTGGGTCAACAGCCTCCTGAGTCATGTTGCCGATGGAAGTGTCTTAGACATGGGGTGAGACTCCAGTTAAAAGGAGTGGAAACACAATGCATGTTTGGTCTTTGGAAATTTGTTCCAAAAAGAAATCCTCTCTATTTCAGCGGCATTTATATTTCATGCGTTGGCTTTGGGATCTTACGTGATGACCCCTTTCAGCTGTCGCCCTTGTGCTCTCTTTATTGATCCCTCTTATTGCTGTGGAAGTCTCCTGCTGCTTGTGTTTGCTCCCTTACACCCCCCCCCATTTCCAGCACATTTTCAATTGCACAGGTGCCCTACCTAGATGTTTGCCGTGCATGGGGTGGTATAGCTGAGACCACAACAGTGAGGGCAGCAGCATTGGCTGGTCCAAAAAAAAAAATCACAGTCACAGTGCGGTGGCTCCAAGCTCTGCTGGAGCAATTGAACCAGGGATGCAGCCTGCGGCCTGGTTCCAGAGCCCACGGGCCTGTGGAGCAAGACTTTCTGAAAGGGAGCAGATGGTAACATGAATAGTGCAGCAGGTCCCGTCCACCCCTGCCCATTGCCTTTGCGTGCAGCACATTACCTCTACAAACGCTTCTCATAATTGATGTGCTGGAATGGTCCCATCATCACTGGATTTTGCCGAGTGGCAGAATCATCAAGGTCATCACTGCTACTCTGACGTTTTACTGTATACTACTGTAGTGCAGTGCCTGACACTTCAGGAGGAGTGGACTTTGTGAATCCTCTTGAATACTATACACACACACACACTGAATTTATGTGTCTGTGGCACTGGAACGGATGAGATGAAGGTTATAAATTGTTTACCTGTCCATGCTTGTATACAAATTGTAGTTGTTGGAATTGGATTTTATTTCATATCTCATTCGGGATACATTTTTATAACACATTCTGCCTGCACATCAGCGCATATTTTCATCTCTGAGAGTGGTTCAAAAACACTTTTCCCACCTAATTCCCTATCTATCTACCAAGCGTTGCAGGGGGGGAAAGCCCATAGAAACACCTTAATTATACATGGCAGCCCTGGGCAACACATAACATTAAACTTGTATGGCTTGGTTTAGACAGAGTATGTCAAAATCTGTTTTGTGACCCAGCCAGCCCAGTGCTCTGCCGCAGTATTCCCAGTTTAATTTATAAAAACATGAAGTCTAGCAGTTTAATTTCGTTTCGTTTGCAGAAGATGAACCTGTTTCTTAAATCAATTCTTCAGTTTTCTACATTAATATTTAACAGTCAGTCGGATTAACCGTCACTTTACATCAACTGCCTGTATACAGCCCACATTCTGTATAGACTGCATATGTTCACGAGTTTAATGATTTCATGAAACATTTCCCGCCCGTCAAAAAGGAGCCCAGAGAATACTGATAAGAATTTAGATCATATTTATTTTTTAAAATAGTGGATAATAAGATATTTATAAGGGAAATATTGTTTCAAGACCCCACATGTCTGAAAATTTGTGCCGTCTAGCATTCATACTGTGAGCATCAACCAACACTGATTACTGCTCTAATAGTAAGTTGTACTGCTCCTATACTTAAGTTCAGATCTGACTCATACACAAAAGTAAGTATGTATGTATATTGAATTGAATTTCCACTTTTGAAATATATAAATAAACTATAAAAGCATATGTGAAAAGTTGAAAATTAAAAATCATCATATAGTTATTGATTGTTACTGATCAACCGTCAAAATCGAGTGACTTTCACATCAGCCTCAGCTGTACATTGTGTTCAGTGCTTAGTAGCAAATGTCAGCATGTGATGATCTCACGGTTGTTGACTCGTATGCATACTTTTATACACTCGACACTTGTAATTTTTTGTGTGAATACACACTGTAAAAGCAGCTTGTTGTGATTGTGATTGAGTGAGTAATCTGACATGGTGCCAGACTCGCTGTTTCATGCTAAGCGTTATGCTGAGGTAAGGTCATGGTGTCCTCTCCGTGTTCATATTTACTACATGGGGGAGGTGGCTGTATCAATGTTTATTTCCTAAAATGTCAACCAGTTCCTTTATTACGCCTCACTTTTTTGGGCATGAGTCACTCTCTATGAGCTTGTTTGTTTTCTCTACCTTTCTGTGTGTGCAAGGTGTGTGTTGTGTCCAGTGGTTACTATATTTGTTATGACTGCTGACTGTTTACTGTAAGAACGCCCCTTGTGTATTGTATGCTTGCCATGAAAATTGAATTAGCAAGTTTCTCTGCCCACTGTGAGGAATACTGCACATCACAAGTAGGCCTTCTTCATTGTAAGTTGTTGATAACTTGTCACTCACGATGCAGAGCTCCCAAACAATGACCAAACCATGGGCTGAAGACGTGTAAACCCAAGGGAAGATGTCATATTTCCCAGGGATATTCATGAGCTTTTGGATTTAAAATCTGCATTGAGGAGAACAACAACAGGCAACTGGCCTCTCCAAGGTGAAACACAAGTGTTATTTTATTTATGCCCTACCAATCCCCCCCCCTCCTCCTTCTTTGTCTCCTCTCCCAGGGGAGCCAGGCCGCTGTGCCCCAGAAAGCTGACATGCCCAGGCTGAGGGGAGCCGGAGCAATGGGAAGAGATAGGCAGCTTCATGGTCACCCAAACAGAGCCGGCCCTGAACACATGCAGCAGTTCTACTCGGCTGCACCAACACACACTTTCCCTCAGCACACGCTTGACCTTCAGAGACAACAAGAGGCTCTGATGGGCGAATAACAAAGAGAGGAAAAGAGTCAACTTTTATGGTTGTGAGTAAGGCCAGTTTGAAGCGCATGTATGTTGATGATTCTGGCAAATGTAATATTCTGTGCCTTTTTCTTCTTTGTCCTTTAAAAGAGAAAGTTTAAAAAACGTGACATTTTTAAATAAACATTTTTTGAAACACATGTGGGATAAGTGACAGGTCCTCTCCGCCTCTCTTTCTGGGAGCTGCCCTCCTTTCCACCAGTGACTGATAGTTCGAGAGCAAGATTGACATGTCACCGACAGCTGCCCGGCAAACTAGCCCTGTTAGGTCAATGCACCCTGACAGCCAGCTGACACCCCAATTTCCTGATGAGCTGCCTGCTGCGTGCTCTCTTTTAAGGCAAGCTTAAGACATCTTGTCCAGCACCCTCCCCATTCCTCCTGCTTAATTTCTTTCCATCACTTGTCATCTGATTATGCGTTTGCTCACTTTGTTGTGTCAGCAGATGGAGAGGGGGTTAATGACTGGGGGGGGGGGGGGGGGGGCAGAGAGTGCTCCAGTGCAGCCCCCGCCTCGTACAACATGTAGCTTCAGAGTGTGTAATGGATTAAAAGATGAGGTGTGGAGTGAGTGGTACATGTATGTGCAACTTTGAGCAGCCATTTCGTTGACATGCATGTTTTGTGTATCTTCATTCCAAAAGTAATTGCTAGGAGACAGAGCGGCAAACAGCTGGTTCTTATCATAACTGGCCTGGTTAGTGGTGCACTGTCACCTTGAAAACAAAATTACACTAAAACAACAAAAAGCAGCTTTAATAATAAAAATGAACACACAGATTATGTGACAAGGGTATTTAAGGTTTAAATAAAAGATGCTCATCAATACTGGCTTGGTGAGAGTGTAGCTGTGCATAACATAACATAACCAGGAAGTCACACTGAATTCATGATCTTATTTTCAAGTGAAGTCTGAGAACAGAAAAATGAAATGAATAACAAAAAAAATGAAGATGCTTTTTGCAGCAGAAATACAGTTTCTTGTGATTTAAACATTCACTGAGTTATGTATCAGTACAAACAAGTGGGCTTGTGTTTATTATGATTGGAGTCTTCATTTAAATGCTTTTAAATAACAGAAACCAGCCACTGGTGGCAGGATAATATGATCTAAATGGCTACTTCTGGCTTCTTCCCTTCATTTTAGAGGGAAATATTACACCTTTTATCTCATTAACCTTTGGATTCTGGTGTTCAATACAAAATCTAATCAACAAATACATTAGGATATATTAGACTAATCTATACTCAGCAGTATGTGAAGTTGTTTGAATTAGCTCCATCTTTAAAGTCATGCACTTTCATGCATTGCCAATTCTAAACTTTGATTTGAATGCAACACTTAAAGGGTACTTGTAATGATGTGCATCTTTTACTTTACTTACGCCAAGAAAGAGTTCTGACTGTACTTTCCACCACTGAGCACTGATGCCTGTATTTTAGATTTTAAAGAGAGAAAGAAAAGACTCAGAAAGTTGCAGCGTTAAGACAAGAACTCTCACATCGAACTTCAGACAAAGAATAAAAAATAGAGGTAAAACACATCGTATGGAAACAGCAGCTGAAATGAAAAACTGGAGAACCTCTTAATAGTTACTGTATTGTTGTACTGCCAGATATAAGGCAAAATTTCACATACATGATAAGAATTACCTTCCCCTCATCATGACATGATATAATGAGTCAACATAACAGCCCTTTTCCAACCCCCAGGTTCGGATCTGATTATAAACATGCCACCCTGAACAAGCAGACACTTCTGGGCCTTCCTTGTCTTCCCAGGAATGAATTCACTTCATCCCGTATAATGAGAGTCAGTATGGGGTCCATATGGTTAGAGCAGGGTTGGGTGGGAGCGTAGATTGAGAGACAGGAAGGGGGTAATGCACATTTTAATGAGATGTGAGTCTCTGTGGCACACCTGCACTCCAGCAATCTGTAAGGATTGCTCAGTAGAGCCTAGAGAGGCGTAAGACCTGAGTAAAGTGCAACAGAGAAGCCTTAAAAGTGCCTGAAATGCAGCACTGACTTAATCAACAACTGTATTTAATGCACTAACGTGGCTGATTTGGACAAGACTCCTGATTCCCAGCACCACTGGATCTTCTTCTCTGTTGACAATGAGCAACACAGAATGCTAATCAGGTATTACCTCTAATTCTTTTTAGCATGTGTTTGATGGTCATTTGGCTCTCTGTAGGTAGCCGCGCAGATTGGATATGGCCCAGAGTGGATTGTGAGTCACGGTGTCTGTGACTCAGCCTATGTTATCTCTCTCTGTAGCAGCTCGCGGAGCATTTGCCTGCCACATGGCCGACTCTGACCGATTTCATTTCTGCCATGTGCTCGTCGTATCTTGGCGTTGCCATCTTTGTAGCTTCTGTGTCACTCACATGACAGTGATGTGATTGTCGGGGTGAGGCAGTGGCAAAGATAGCCACATCTCAGGTGGCACTCAAAGAATTCTGCACAACACTTCAGATGGACGTTTGCTCGGTAATCTGTAAATCATCTTTCTCTGATCAAAGAGAATAATTCATCCAACCAGTAGCACACACACACATGCACACAGTACAGTATTGCTTCTAAAATTGTTTTGACCTTGACATCTTGGAGGAAAAAGATCAATGTTCCTCTGTGACAAGGCCACCAGAGCATAATTCAGTAACTTTGAATGTTTTTTTTTTTTGCCATTCAAAAAAGCTCTATGATCTCATACTGGGTTAAATTAGCATGGATTGACTGGGAAAAAAGATGCCCAAGGTCAAACGCAGACAAACAGCATGCTATCATGAGCCAGAGGGGGGACCGAGTCAACTGATCTTGCACAAGAAGACCACACCAGGATCACTGGGGGCCTATTAGGGGGTACAGATTGTAGGACCTTGTCATGAATTCACTCTATTTATGTCTCTCAGTTGTCTTTTAAATAATGCATCTCTGTTTAAGCAGAGTCCTGCTTTTTTAAACGCAGCACCTGGCATGCTTTGGTATTCCGCAGTTCGCTCCCTCCCGGGGCACAGATTTTTATAAGGCTTTGTGAGGGGGGCTTTGGTTTGGAGATGTGAGGGGGAGAATATGACTGAACCTGGAGCTGCTGCATGACAATGATGTTAGTTGGAGGAATGGTTGGTTTGTATTGTGTAGCCGTTGGAACGCGCAATGCATAATGAAATAAGAGAGGAGAGGAGGAATGAGAGCACTGCAATCTAGCAATCATGATTCAATGGGGGGGAAAAAAAGCAAATCAACTCATTTTAAAAACGTTCACAGAGACTCGGAAAATTAGAGTTTCAATATGTATTAATATTCGATTATGAAATTGCTTGTATTGTACCTTTTCATAATTGGAAACATAGCATTAATATCTTAGTGTGCTTGAGAATTTTTGTGCCAGCAGGAGGGTAAGGGCTTGAATATACGTGTGTGTGTGTCTGTTCTGAGTGTGTATGTGCATGATTGCAATTCCTCGCACGTTCGCATCCATTTTCTTGTTTGTGTGCATTCTAAGTTGGGCATTTTAAAATTTGAAGTTTGCTATGTGTTTGTGGATCTGAGTTAAAATGTATGCAGCTAATGAGGCCTCTCTAAGGCCTATTAGAGAAAGTGCTCTGGCCACTCTGATCCGGCTGGTTAGCACTCTTTCCCCCAATGGACCTTTAAATTCTGACCCAGTTTGTAAGAAAAGCATAATGAGCTGAATGCCACTAGGTTTATTCTCTCATTAGATCTGACCTGTGCTCACCAGCGTTCTGTTACCCCCCTCCCCCGCAAGAGAATTTAAGTCTTATATATTTGTTCTCCATTGAGTCTGTAACTTCCAAGCAGCAGCAGCAGCAGCAGCAGCAGCAGCTGGGCTGATGATTTGGGAATTCGTTATTGGCCTTTGTGAAGTTTTATCCACCTGGTTGTTTGTGGGTCAGACACCAGCCAGGTCACGTAACAGTCAAAGTGAAAGCAATTAGGGGCTTTATCTTCATTAGTTTGCGGTTGGTCAGTGGTGTAAGGGATTCCAATTTGAAATATAATAAATTACATCACACTTACTAATCCCGGTGATTACTTCAGCAAGTTGGGAGTCCTCTTAGCGGAAGTTTGATGGAGGGTTGATACCAGCAGAGGACAGACTGCAGCAGGACACTTCAGTCTGGGGCAACAATCCATGCACCAATGGCCTCCATGTGAATATTTTAATGGGCATGGTTTTGTCACCTGGAATCACATTTAAGATGAGTCACTAACATATTTGAGTTTGAGATAACAAAACACATACTTGGATATAGTATTTACTGTAGTAATGATATTCAAAGTATTTCTTAATAGAGTATCAAAAAAGGGAGCTCCACTGGTTTTACAAGTCAATTTACCACGGGAGGTACAACCCTGTCAAAACATTTATCCCCTGCATAATGGTTTCTATTAACCTGGAGAAGCTTTGTCAATACAGTCTATAGTCGAGCCAGAACAAATTACTCATCACTCAAGGATCTTGGTTTAGGCTTGTCCAGCACAAATGTCAGAGAGAAAGCCTGCGTTAGAAACCAGAGATGTGTATCTTGACAGGTGTGAGTTTGGGAAATGTATAGGGATCCAGGCTTTTTGGAGCTCCACACACCAAGTAAGTAAAAAAGTAAGGGAGTCTTCACCTCTACTCCAGCAACTCTGCCCAAATGTTTTCAGTCATTGCAGTTGCCGGATGTCGAGTGCTTCACACAAATGTACAAATGATAACAAATTATGAGTTGAAAAACATAATAAAAAGGAGAGTGGAAAGTTTACAATTATGAGAGAGCAAAGGGAAATTTGCAGGAATCTTCAGTCACAATGTGCACCACTGATCAGTAACTCCTATTTGACATTGAAGCAAACAGTGGGGAGTTAATGATTAAAATTCCAAAAGATCTGAAAAACAACATTTCCTGATTCCCACAGCATTGCTATTATTGGTTATCAAAAGCATGTCTTCTCAGCCACAGAAGGCCGCACAGTGTGGGGGCGTCTGACTCTGCAGCGGAACAAAAGTCCTGAGACAGACCACGGATGGAAGTAGAGGTAATTAAATAGGTTTTACAGTCACTCTATTTCACACTGTGAGAACATGAAGCACATTTTCACTCAGACAACTTCAGACAAATGACAGACTGCAGGCTCACGGACACTCAGATCAATGGGATGAGGTTCGACATCAAATGTGGCCGAGGTGTCCTGCCGGGTTTGTTGATGGTGGAAATCCAAGGCTGGTTGTCCACAAATATTCACTCTCAAAGGCTTTGATTTGATAATCTTTTAAATTACATTTCTTTTACAAAATTGGATAATTCATACCTCTGCCCACCCAGTTCCCTTTTCCCCTTCAAACAGTAACACCAGTAGATGTCACCAGAAGCCAAAGTCCTCCGACAGAGGGGAGCCACAAATGTAAAGTTAATTAAGAAGAAGAAGAAGAAGAAGAAGAAGAAATGTATGTCTAAAAAAGGTAAGTTGACTCTTAAAACAACACTACACATTAAAGGGACAGATAATAATAGGATTTCTAGGTTGAGCAGACTGTATATACACACACACTACACACAGACATACATTTGGGAGCAGGTGAGTGTGCGCACACACATCCTCAGAGTGATGGAATTACAAGTCTGAGCTGGAAGCACAACTCTGAAATCTGCTCAGTACAAAAGCAAACATCAATAATAGAGGTATTAAGAATTTTAATCATGGACCTATTTAACATGGTAATTGCTGGTGACAAAAGCGAACGACCAAAATGATTAAATGCTCGATGACGACTATTCTGCATCCTCTATTTCAGTCAGTCCCTGAGCTGCGACTGCTTACAGATTCGCTCCTGGTATTCTGGGGAGGCAGCATCGCTGATTTTCAAAGCACCTCTGTCAGACAAATGTTTAGCATATTCAACATCCCCTGGATCAATATGTTGCCCGGGAATCTGTCTCTCGCACTCCACAATTAATTCACTGATGATGACCTCTGGCTTGAGTTTTAGTGAAGCCAACATCATCTGCCTGCTGATGGGGGCCGAGAGGGAGATAAAGCAAATGACCTGTTTTAATACTCCTCATCGAAGCCCACAATAAAAGATCAAATGGGGCAGAAACAGACGGGATCTCTGACAATGACCTTAAAGTAAGACGTTAAATGTCGTGTAGGTTGTAACAAAGGTCGACTCGTTATCGATCCGCTCACCGTGCCGTCTCAGCAGTGTTTCCCTTCATGCTTTGATAGGTGGCAATGTGGACACCTGGGAGGATTTTTCAATAGTGTGGCGTCCCATAGCATTAGTTAATTCATTCATGTCTGATGAGGGAGGATTGGATGTGGACACACATGGATATCCCATCAAAAACAGAGACGTATATGTAATAAATTTGTCTGAGGAATAATTAAGCATTTCATCGTCTCGATAACAAAATGGACCAAATAACAAGTGTGTATTTATTCATGAATACCAGAGATGCTAATGAGGAGAAAGGGAACAACATTGTAATACACACTGGTCTTTTTATTTATGTATTTATTGAAAAAAAAGTTGTGATTTTCATTTTTTTTTTAAATAACTCTCTCCTCTTTTAATACAGCATACTGGTGATCTCACAGCTTCTGTCAGCAACGTCTCACAATAAAACTATATGGAAACAGCAGTTGTTCAAGGAGACACATATGATGCTGTTTAGAACATCATTACAATGTTGTAATGTCATACATCCATGCTGAACCTCTGCAGGGGTCCTGTCGTAATGCACAAACTAGATTTCACATGGCTTCCAGTGTCTCTGAATGTTCAGTAACAAGATCTCCATGAGATTTTTGCAAAACCTGACATCAGGTTTTACCGTCCAGCTACGACGAGCGCCCAAACTGCAAGGGATCTGCCCAAATCATGCCCATGCCTGCCCCTAGCCGCCATCTATATGGAAAATCGCAACTGTTCCCAACGAAGATTAAAACTGTAGGTCAGACTTGGGGTCCAACACGTATGGACATACCTTGTAGCTGGCCATGTTTGTGAAACCAACCACTATGTATTTAACAATGCAAGGTAAACAAGAACAAGGGCCTCCAGTGAGCAAGCCAATCAGAGGAAAGCGGCACCATTGTGTCAAAACTGACACAATGATAAGAAAAAAGCAGTAAAATATGTATAACATGTCTCCCTTCACAGCTTGAACTTTGTCTTGGTATTATTTACAACGATGCCCTACTCACTACAATATTCCTGTATATCTGCATTGGTATATTCAACAATAACAATATCATGATAAAATGACCAGATATACTTGTTGTAAACATTCCTGTCATCTCTGCAACTTTGACATCAAAGAAAAGTCTGAGTCACCCACTATTAAACACCATCATCACAATGCATGCCAGACAATCTTCACTAATTTGTTTGTGCTCCATTTGTAATTACAATATTTCCAGCACCAATTTGAAACACCATAGTTGAATACTAAGTGGTGGCGCTTGGCTTTTGCATGTTGATGCAAGTCAGGCTTGTTGCACTTGTTGTGTTTAGCTGCATCGTCAAATGAATGATTCATTGGTTTTGTATTTGTTTTGTCATTTTTCAGCACCCAGCTTTAGGTTTGGATCTGTGGTTTTTACTCACAAGGAAAGGGGCAGAACCACCACTAACACAGACAGACAGACCACCAGTCAGTACGAGACAGTGATGATGTTAAAAGCTAATTTACAATATTTTTGACATTTATGATAGAATAAACCAAATTAGTAATGTTGCTGTGTCATCATATCTTAATTTAAACCCACAATAACTAATGTATTTAGACCACTTGAGGGTTGTAAACATACTCTCTAATCTCTTTAGCTGCTGAATGCTCCACTAAGTTCATCAGCTAGTTGTTAACTGCGCCCCCCCCCCCCCCTTGGTGCTCAGCATGTATAGTGTACAGTGGGGTTCCCCTTGAAAACAGCAGCCCACTGCAGCTGAAAACAAAGCCATGAGAGCAGAGCGAGTAAACCCAAACAGTAATGTTGTTGTAACTCGCAATGAAAAGCTCAGTAAGCTTCAGATTTGTGTGAGACTCAGACTTTTCACATTATGCATTGTCAGTTGATATGACATGTGTGTGATGACGTTTGTCCTCTTGGTTTGATGCCATAGGAATGATACTGGTATATACACTATATGAGGAAGAGCTATGTTATGTCCATAACTACCAATTTTTCTTTTTTCCCTTTTCCCTCCCTTTAACACTGGAGTGTAAGACCCTCCAGTAGTAAGCCACCAGAGTTTCACTCACCACCTCTAGTCATCAATGATCTGGGATTAGCCTGTGCTGGTTATCTGGGGCCACTGATGACAAAGATAGAGAGAACTAGGCAGATTAGATGAGAGTGGTATATTTTTGTAGTCTCCGATCGGGTGAAGGAAATGATGGATGGACTAATACCTGCCTGCTTCTTCCTTCTCTCCTGGCTCAGGCTTTATTGAGGTCTTTAGATTCACTTATCTGCAGGCCCTCAGGTTATCTCCCTCTACTCCTTCAATGACAAGTGCCACCTCAGAGAAAGCCCTGCAGATACTCTTTTCCCTAAACAAAAGAATCCACACTCCGGCTCGCTCTTGTTTTCTGTGATGCATATCAAGCACTGGGCTTGTTATTTTGCACTCAATTTCAAGAACAACAGATTCATTGTGGTTGTGTTCAGGACAGATATTTGATCCTGAACTTGCAAATGAACCTGTTTGTTAACCCCAAGTCGATTACACCGTCTACACTGGAATCAGTTTCAAGCAAGACACTCGAAGCATTTTGTAAAACACTGTCAGAAATCCCACTCTTTTTCTCCCAACCATACGACTGATAATAATTCTCTCATTTTTCAGTTTTCTTATCTAATTCTGCACATTGGACCGCAACCAAATAAGCAGCAATACCTTTGCATGGGTTTGAACATCTGTGTTTGATGATTGTCAATATTGTGCCAGTTGTCCTTGTTTTCTGCTGCCAGGGCAAACACACAAACTAAAAGTGGAAAGTGAGGTGGCAATTCAGTTCCGTTTGATTTGAGTTTATCCTTTTGACCAGGCTGTATTTAAACAAATGGTGTAATCTCACTGGCATCTGTAAGGGGTGACCCAGTACAATTACTGGTGCTTGCAGCTATACTTCAACTAGAATTAGTGCTAGACTTTGAGGAGCCTGTATTTGCTTTGGTTTTTGTTTTTAAAAAAAATGTTTTGTTTGAGTTGAGAGGCACAACTTTTGCATTTCCTCATCTCTATATGCATGTTAATTTTACAGCCACATGAGAGGTGAGGCTAAATATATGCATGAAAATCCACTGGATTTCATCTTAGAACAAACACCCACAATTCCCTTTACCATGGTCTTCCTGCTCTGTCAGATAGGAGTCGCACAGAGGAGCGCTTATCTACCTCTGCTCCTACTGCCCCGAGGGAAAGCAGCTCCACCCTTACCCATATGAGTCTGGATGGTGTCATTATCCAGGATCAAGTCCAGATCCCCACCACCACCACCAGCACCACCAGGCATGACTCGATTGAGTATTGACAGCATGAACTGCTGTCTCTCCTCGCCAATAATAAACCAACTGTTAGGTGCCGCCTGCTGACAGATCCATTCAGTAACTAAATATTCCCCAGCATGCCTCACACATACAAACCTTAACACCAGTCCTGCCCTTTGTGCTCTGTTTTCATCTACTGCTTTTACCCAGTAAAAAAATACAAAGGGCTGTCATTTCTAATAATACATGTGGGTGTACACAATAATGATTTACTGCTGCGTGGGTTATGTGGAATAACTGCACAAACAGAAGAAATGATAAAACCGCAGGTGAGAATTCATACCAAGAAGTGTTTCAGTTAAGCCCCTCCACTCCCCCCTCCTCTGACGGAGTAACATTTATGTAAGAATCCATGTCAAGAAGTTGCAGGAAAGTTTGCCAGACAGTTGGCAAGTGTGACACCTTGCAAGGAGAAGACAGGAACACCATGATGTCACCTGGTCCGCTTTACTTCAGATGTCCCGGCTTCTCCGCCTCAGATGGGAAATTGTTTCAAGGGACGCCCCAGGGCTACGGCGCCTCAAAGAACTCCAAGAAGTACCCTTGACCGCCTTGAGAGCGCTTCCTCTTCAAAGTGCAGGTGCATTCAAACAAAGAACAATTACTTAGCTGACTGTGCAGCATCTGCAGCAATGTCAAATATTTATATAAAGGGGATTTAAAGGTGTGTATTGACAAATCTGTCTCAAAATCTCAAGCGGTAAATGCTTAAAAATCTCAAGTTCAGCATTAAAGTTTTAGAGAGCTTAATTGTTCCCTCCCACAATGCAGAATGTCACTATTATATCTGACACATTCATACCTTTAAGTGATTTTATCTTAACAATGGATGATAATACATTTGTGTAATAAGTGTTTAGAGTTACGCAAGTCAATTTATTGAGACTTATATTTTCCAGCTTCACATTTAACCCATAATAAACATCTTTCATGCTGCTTTCGCCTTATTTTCTTTAGTTCGATCTCCATTTCAGAGCCATGAAAAATTAGGCTGTGATGAAGCGACACAGTGACTCTTGCTACATAACAAGTTCCACGAAAAAAAAAAAAGCATCACAGTAATGAAAAATAAAGCCACTGATGCAGCGCCGGAGGTGCAGAGGGAGACGCAGGAGGTTACACTCTGTAGTTTACCGCATTTTAAGATCAATGTTTGAAAGATATCTGCGTATAAATATACAGTATATGAGATGACTGCAATGCAACTCTGATTGAGGAAGTTGATAGTTTGGAGAGTCAGACAACAGTGTAAAATATTTGTCTAAAAGTGTGTGGGGGGGTTGGTGGGGTGGGGAGTGGGGGTGAACTGCTGGATCAGCACTGTCATGCAGTTTGATGATTAAACTCTCGAAGAGGAGCCTTTTTTTTTTAAAGTATCTGCCAACTTACATCAATGCATTCCCTGAATCCAATCTAGTGCCAGAGCAGCCATGGTGACAGTCACTGAGCAAGGGAGAAACAATCGGCTTAAACCCAGGGAAGAGTACAGCCTTATTCCAGCCAAATGGATGTAATTCAGTTAGCAGAGCAGGTGTTAGACAAAACAATTATTTCTTAAGGAGGTTTTCTGACAGTAAATACACATTAGATACTGATATCCAAGTAATTACTGTGCAACACAGCTCCTTTAAAAAAAAAAAACAACTCCCCTGTGTGCAAATTTCAACCTTAAATTCATCATAAGTTGAAGGACAATGGCAGATGAAACATTATCCATCTGTTCTCTGTCGACTTGCACCTCTCCCTCTGTCTCTCTCCTTCCCTCCCCTGGTGAGGCTGAGGCGACCTGCGCATTACAAGTAGAGGGCTGATGATTACATTGTTGGACTGAGAGCGATGCTCATGGTGCTGTAATCCCAGCAGTAATCAATATCTCTGGCCGCTTCGCTGTCCCATCCCTTCCACTGCATGTAAAATATCCCCGAGCAACACTTAGCCCACACTTTAATTATCCTCTCAAAGTCATCAGTGGCTGGAACCAATACTGCTCTGGAGCATATACTACAAATGAATCCTTTTTTTTTTGTTTTGTTTTGTTTTGTGTAGGGTCGGTTTTTACAACACCAGAGCGTGTGACGATAAATGATAACCACCATGGAAGTTTACATTCGAGGCATGAAAGTCATTGTGTCTTTGGAAGAAAACAACATTGTTTACATCCAAATAGAATTAAATTGCAGAATGTGGATTATCATCATTTGTTTTGTGGATTCAGTCGGACTGTGTCAAGTATAGTCGCCTACAGTTTTATGTTTTACTTTCACGGTTCTTCATAATGTCTTATGGCCTCAAATATAATCTTTTCAAGCCAAAGTCTATAACCACACATCTGTCTTACACCACTGCAGCCGTTATCCTGTAATATACTCAGGAGATGATGATGAGTCCAAGAGACCGTTTTTTTTTTTTTTTTTTTTAGCACAAAACTTTGAAAGTGATGATAGAGGAGCTGGGAGCTAAAATTAGATGACTGCCTTCTACATATTTTATCTCTGCTCATCATGTAAAAGCTAGTGAGAGGTCAGCAGTCCAGCACTGAGGCGACGTCTCCACCTCCATGTTCCTCTGTGTCGTTGTTACACTCAGGAGGACGAGCTTGCGCTTCTTCTGTTTGCTCGTTGCACCTGACTGCCCGGATTAAATTAGTTTCTTTTCTTAGTTTTTCCTTGTCGTAATCATGTTGTTGCATTAGTGCAATTAATTATCAGAATTGACTTGTTCAGATCATTTCACCTTGCCTAATTTAACACAAGACATTATGCAGGAGAAGCTTTTAACATATCTGACAGTCCTTGAATGAGTTACTGTTCGTCTTCATCATTATATTTTTCCCAGTGTGCACAATAGGCAACTTCGTTCAGACATCTGCAAACAGGTAGAAAAAAAGCTATTACTTAAGTTTTTGGCTTCGGTGCCGCAGCTAAAGAAAATTTCTTTTTTTTTTCTTCCAGCATTTATTTATGTTGATGCAGCTATTGATCATTCTCACAAGGAAATTATGTCTCTAGGCCTCGATGCTAGTAGGTGGGCAAGGACATTAATCAGGAAATCAATTGTGCTGTCGATTGGCCTGGCTGTGTTTGGAAAAGGATTGCGAACTGAAGACTCAGTTGGATTGGAGCAAGAGGCTACTTATTCTGTAATTACACAGCAATATTACAGTGTGAGAGGAATCTGAGGTGTTATCAGTTTAACTTCTGAAGTGCTTTGTTGGCTAATACTGTCTTTCTGATTATATATTATTCTGCAGAACTGGGCTGCGGGATAATACTTCCACATTCAAAGGGTAAGGCAGACCGTAATCTTTTTTCTTTTTTCTGCCATGGCAACATATAAACCAAGATTGAAATGATCCTACTCACAAGTAGGATAATTCGTGTAGCCAAAGCAGAAGAAAAAACAACAGCAGTGTGCCATGTTATTTACTGACCAGACAATGTGTCCCTTCTTTACAGTACACAGGGATACCGGGGTTTATTTTGAGTCACTGCCATCAACTGTCGTGCTGCAGCAAATATAAACCAGCCTGGACGTCCCAGTTTGTCCAGGATTGTCCTTGTTTCAAACTGGGCAACACTGGGCATCGGCAAAACACTAAAATGTTCTGGTTTAAGAACATTCAGTGTCAAATTGCTGTGGTTCTCAACAATTAAAACACAATTTGTTTTGAAGTGCTTACATTTATCATGTTCTGTCTCAGTCATCATTACCTAACCCAATATAAAAGCATAAAGCATGCACCATACATCAGAAATGAACACTGATTGGTCCTCATGTATGTCAATCTATCAATGTGTTGTTGTCTTGGGTGTGAGTCATGAATCATAAGCCATGGTGCTGGAAGCTCTGTCTGACAGAACCTGTTAGTATGCTAACAGTCCCTTCCTTCCTTCCTGCCTTCCTCCAATACCTGCCAACAAACACGCTGTATCCATGATATCCACAGTGTTGAAAGGTGCACTCATTAGGTGCATTATACATTGAAACAGTTGTCCCTCATAGTGTTGAAAATGCCTATGATGTATGCATAAGTGCATACATGTGCACAGTCATGGACATGCAGTGCATTTAACAGCTGAATGTGTGATATGTGATCACTCAAAAACAAAAATGGAAATCTGGCTGCAGCTGAAAATAATCTCAAAAGGCACATATACTGCTGTTTGGGTAACATTGTTGAAAACAGCTGTTGAACTTGGCTCAACTTCTATCAGACCAACCTCATCAGACAAAGCACTAGGATCATTTTTAAAATCAAAATCATTCTCGGTAGATTAAATTATAAAAGTCATATTTTACTATATTACTTTTTAACCATGTGATTGCATGATGGAAAAAAAATAAACCAAACCGAACCCATAAAATTAAATAAAAAAGACATTGAGAGTCCCATATTATGTTATTATAAACCAGTGGATGGCGTTTTGGCTGATAAGCCTTGAAATTGTTTGTCAAACTGAATTTCCTGAAATTGCATTTCATTGTCTGACAGTGCCTGAAGCAACATTCCCACACTAGTGCAGCCCCTTGCATTTTTCACTGCAGGACTATTTTTAGGCTGAATAGCTACAAATGCAATGTGTTTTGATAAAATACATCACCCTCTTGTCAGACAATAGCTGATGACTGAAAGTGGCTGGGTTTTTGTTTAAATGCTGTCTTACATTTTCCCCCACACATTATTAATCAAAATATTAGGCAGCCCATTGTATTTTTAGAATTTCATTAGTGCAAGTCCCTGCCACAGTAACCTCAATGTGCACTCAGCAAACATGGTTATCTGCTTGACAATCAAATCTATCCAGTGTGATTTTATGCCTCAAACATTTGTTGTTCCAAATCTAGATGTAAAGTGCACAGTTCAAACATTAACACCACATCGCATCAACATGCAGACCACATGTGGTTGGAATAATGATCAAGAGAACAACAATGCTACTGTTCTTGGGGTGAGATTGAGGTTCTCCCCCGCCCCTCCCTTCAACATCACAAAGCTCTTTGACATGCTATGAATCACTGGTGCCTCTCATTCCATCTGTCAGCCTGTGTCTGTTTCTGTCTTTCAAACCTATGGGACACGTGTCAATCCTTTACCATAATACAATTCCTCCTCTGGGTAACTTGCGACATACAGTAGTCAGACATTTCAGAGTGCTGCCACTTTCAGGAGCTTCTTCAGTGACAAACTTGTGGCAGTCCCACCCCTTGGACACACAAGTTGTCTGCTAGTTATACACCTGCTCACTTCCCAGCTTTGAAAATGTCCTTGTTAGGGTGGAGTATGTGCAATGAAAAGATCCTGCAGAAACAGGTTTGATTGCACCAAATCTGTCAGGAAGGATCATTATCTCTAGGAAGTTTCCTACAGTGAGCAGCTGGGAAATTGTCAAAAACCATCTTGTTGTGGATGCAAATGAACCCCTTTGAACTCCACTTTATGTATGTAGGTGTTTACGGCTGCCAATCACCATTAAGATTTTGAGAGTCTAGCAAATAGTGCACCGATTCTCATTTCTAGTCACCTTCTGTTGTTTGGATGCCACAATGCTGTAACAAAGACTTTGCCATATTTCCTTTAAACATAGTTAAATATTATGATAAGAAGAGTGACTCATGAATATGGATTCAAATGTGGAGGTCCATCTCACAAAATCTTGTTTAACTTTGACAATGTGTCGCCCACTGACATGCATACAATTTTCACTGTAAGCCTTCATGAGTTAAAACACAGTCAAACCGTATAAAGAAGGTTTGAGTTCATCTGAAAGTCTACAATGATTCAGCAACATGTCAGTGAGGTGGTGCATAAATATGCAAAAGAAGAAGAAAAACAAGGCAACGCAATCATGGAAAAAAAAAAAAAAAAAAAAAAAAAAAAGCATTCTTATGGGGCTTTAAGCAGTGGCAATATGTCCTCATGGCCACAGACATGGACACACTTTTCCTGCTTTATGTTAGTGCTGTATTTAATGTAATCAATCAAACACAATCTGAAAGACTGGATCTTATTATATTTGGAGTAAACAAATTGTTGCAGGTTTTTAAAAGTCATGTTCACTTGGTGGATTAAAGTATGTTTGCGTTAACATAGGTTTCTATACAGAATTATTCTTGGAGTTCCACAAGGTTCTGTGCAAGGAACAATACCTTTTACTCTATACATGCCTCCTTTTTGAGGCCAGATGACACTTATCAGGCAGTCAAATTTCAGACAAGCCTTCAAGTGATAAAGTTTGAATGTCATTACCTCAGTCTCCACACTGAAATTAGTTCATACTTCTTACTGCTTGACTGGACTACTGTAATTGCTTATTATCAGGATGTCCTATTAATGTGAAAAGTCTCCAGATGATGTAAAATGTTGGAGTTTGAGAACTGACAGTATCAGGCTCAGTGCAGCGCAGAACCAGCTTCCAATTTGGATTTGAGATGCTGACCCCCTCCATAAAATTTTCCTCTTTGCTGGTATTTCACAAAGCAATGATTGCCAGTTCGAAATCCCACCTGTAACTGTCTTCACTGCACAACATTCCCCCAGTTTCTCTTCCCACTTTCTTGTCCTGTCCAATAAAGGCACAGAAAAGCCCAAAAATAACTTAAAAAAAAAGTGAATAGCAAGGGCTAGCTAAACTGCTGTGGACCTGTGATGGCTATGGGTATTCCCATTAATTACTGAGCAATTCTCTTCCATCTTCTTTCTCCATACACGCATACATATATCAAAATTATTGCATATCACCAACTTTGTGCCTTCTCCCTCCTGTAGTTCATGTTTCGCCTCCCTGTCCTCATTCTGCAGATATCTCTTGACTCTGGGGCTGCAGGATCCAGATCTGTCACCATTACTCAACTTTAATTACTATCATCATTATTAGTAATAATTGGTGCTGCTACTGTTGCTGCAGTTAAGACTACTACTTCACCTCTATAGCAATATTATTATAATCATCACAACAACCAATCTGATGTGAGTATTTGAATATAATGATATATACAGCTGTTCCTCGTGGCTCTCTTCTCTCTCCTCCCTCTTTCTACTCTGTCTCATGTCTCTCCTCACATCCCTACTGGTTGAGGCAGATGGCTGCCCACCCTGAGTCCAGTTCTGTCAGAGAGTTGTTATTATACTGTGATTTTCTTTTCTCTTGTAATCAAGGTTATTTTTAAAGAAAGAAAGAGGTTGAGGCATATAAGATTACAGGGGAAGCTATTACTAAAAAAAACTCAGTATGAATAAGCTGGGGAAAAAAGGTGCAGGACTCCATTAGCAATACCTGTGTAGGTAAATGCAAAGGAAAAGTACAATAAACAAAGACTTGATTCTTAAATGTTACTGATCCCAAGTAACAATCTAATTCATCCAAGCCACCCTTTGGTTCTGTACATTTCTGAGTCATTTCAAGCAATAGCAGCCATTACTAGTTTCCAGCTTCACTTGAGCTACTTACTGAGCCTCATCTTTTGTGCAGACTCATAGGAAGGAACAGCAAAAGAACTCTCAGGGAATGCTTTTTTCCGTTCTTGAGACCAATTACATGAAAATGGAGGTGATTCAGGGCCAGCAGGTGTTCATATGCTGCAACCACAGTTGTTTTAGATGTGTATAATGCAATCTCTGAACTCTCAAAAAAGCCTATTTTAAACTTAGAGCATGTGTTATCTTACAAGTGTGAAGGTTAACAAAGCTTAAAATACATAGGTGGCTCAGCACTAAACTGCAGTATAACAACATCGACCCTGTACAGTATATTCAGTCTGACTAGACATGACATCTTTTGTACACTGTAGTCCTCAGTCTGCATCCTCATAAAAATGCTAGTTCTGTGTCTGGGAGAGACTGTAACATGCTCAGAAACAAATATAAGATTGTGCTCTTTAAATAAACTTGACTTAAACTGCCAAGACTTAACTCCCCCCAAACAAACCTTTAAATGGTTTGTTTGGGGGGGTATCTTTTGTACAATCATTTATCATCATGTACTCTCCCAGTGAAAAATTCTGTATGTGTTGCTCACACACTGACAAATCTACAAAGCCTCCCTGTAGTTTGGTTGTCTCCTGTGCGGGAGATGGATGTTACGAAGCCTCCCTGATGTCTTGGTTGTGACACATTTGGAACGCAAGAGATGAGGAGATTGGTGAACTCTGAATTTATACATTTGAGCAGCCTGTTAGTGACTCAACTGTTCAGGTCAAGAGAAAGTGTAATGTAAGATAATAGTATGGTGGATGAGGGCTCAACACATCCAACTGGATAGCTGGGTGGATAATGGCATTGACTTTGGATTTGGAGGCCTGGGGTGCAAATTCCACTCAGGCCTGATGTGTTCCCTGTGTCAAGATTAGATGAGTTTATTGTTGAACGAATAGATGTGAAAAGTATTTGCTGTAATTGGTAGCAGAACATTTCAGTTATGACTGACATTGCTAGTAGGTATTATCAGGAAGTGTAATGCAATAAAATAGTATGGTGGACTTGAGGGCTCCACACATCCAGCTGAATAGCTCAGTGGGAAGTGGCACTGACTTTGGATTTGAAAGGCTAGATGTTTGAATCCCACCTAGGGCTAGTATGTTGCAAATGTGAGGCCAAAGAAGAATAAGAAAAAGAAGGAGGAGGAGAAGAAGAAGTTAAACCGTTGTTTCACTGGTTTGCATAAGTGTACAGATGTCATGGGCCTCAGGATACAAAGTAAATACATAAAGATAATTGAGCTCATGTCTCCTGAGATTCTTGGTTAGATGGAGGCCCAACCGTGACAAGCACCTGTAGCCTACTGGAGTCCATCATGACAGACAAATTCAAAGCTGAAAAGGTCACAGCAGCATGTGCAGCAGAGAGTTCTTCTGATGATCGGAGGGGGAATGAGAAGTATCCACAAATCTGTTAGATTGTAATTCATTCCCACAGCCGTCATGCTGCTCGACGTATTCAGCAGCTCTTCTGGCAGCAGCGTCTCTCCCTCTGGTCTCACGACATGAAAACACACACAGGTGTGTGAGTGAATTACTATGGTTATGGGGATGCTTTGTTGCTCTTAAACTTTCAAAGGGTTATATAAGTAAATCCATGCAAAATCAATACAATCTTTTGTTAATATAGGTTTGAATTCGCAGGATGAATTTGCCAAGCTATTTATAGGTTATTATAGCATGTGTGATTATCTCCCCTTGGTTTAATTATCCAAATCATATTGTGATGTATTGCTATTGTATTTGATTTATATAAATTGTTTGCTTTTGTTTGGGCATGGGGTAAAATTTTCCATCTTCAAACTGCTGCCAGGAAATTACACTTGGGATTATGTTGTTTTTATTTTTTTATTTATCAGTGCTGTTTCAGAAGTGACATCCTCTTTTTCATCAAGAGCAATAAAAGGTAGCTGAATCTGGATCAGTTTGGTGTCCTCATACAGAAATGAGAAGTTTTTCTTGGCTCCCAGGTAATTTTCAATGAATGAGGCTTGGTTGTTTCATAAGGTTCAAACTTTCACCAGTTTGACCTCTGTTCTATGGGTTTGTTTTTGTCATTGCATTGTTCACATAAATTTTCCAATATTCTGCTCAAAATGTGAAATATACTATTCCCAGAAGCTGTAGCCCCTGGCTGACAGCTCTCTGCAGCAAATATGAGTAAATAAAGACATATAGGAAAAAAAAAAAAAAAAAAAGGGAGGCATGTAAAGTTGGCGGTTGTTGATGTGAGTCCTTGTCACCTGCTTTGTAAACATCCTGGAACAGTCTTGTTCTGCTGCTCTGATGTAATGGGTGGGAGGCCTGCTTGAAAAATCCAATATTTAAACTGTCACTGTGGATGTTCAGTATGAATTAATTAACATTATTTCAAAATTTTCTAGCTGTGATTCAGTGAGAGACAACATTTAATCAATTGTTTGCACACGTTGTCGTGAAGTGCTCGGTGTGCCTGACCACACGTGAAATTACAACTGGGCTGTCATTAGCAGCTATGCTAACCAAATTTATTGACTAATATTTAAGCTGGTGTACAAATATTACCAGTTCTGCCGCCACCTGGCATCTTCATCTTCATCATCATAACTACATATGTAACAGCTGTTCACAGAGCTCAACCCAGAGGAAGAATCATGAGGCTAAACATATGTGGTAATGACAGTTTTCACTAGGTTGTTAAGTAGAGATACAGCTGGGGAGAAAAAAAAGGTGAAGAAGAGATGATTTTGCTGATGTTTAAAAAGAACAGATGTGTAAGACATATGGTTGAATAATGTGAGCCACAAGGTGATGTTTTCCAAGTGTCGTGGCCTACTTTTCGAGGTGTTGTTTGCTAGATTGCACATTCAAGGTGAGGGGGCTGGGCCAAGGTTAGGGTTACAACTATGGGGTTGTCCCACCTTGAGAATGGTTCAAGTCCCTTCTACGTCAATCTAAGAGTTCAGCCACACCAACCACCCTCACCTTGAACAGTGTTAGGAGGTCAGGGGCCTGGGAAAAGCTGTCTCATTTACCCATAAATGCTCGCTAACTAACTAAAGCAGCAACAAACAAGCTAATGCAGTATTAGCTGTGCAGCAACTGTTTGAAATAAGCAGCGGGGGATATGTTGTCACCAATTGTTTGCGTTTTTCTGAGCACATATTCCAACCACGAACTAATGCAGAAACATCACTAATTGGTGCATGAAAAAAAACAACAAAAAACCTGAATACAGGAAATTGTTTGCGCAAGATGTTCAAAACAGGACCCTTAAGTACGACTAGGGTGAAATCTGAGACAAGAGCCAGCAGGAGTGACTGGCAGCAACTGAGCTCTCCTCCGTCAGCCTCAGCATTTATACTGAGACTAATAGCTGATGAGGAGCAGGTGGGTGAGCAGGTGACTGGACCAGACAATCAGCATGAGTGGTGGAAGGTGGTGGACAGGTGAGGTGCTGCAGGTTAAAAACAAAAGTTGAGGCTTGTGTGCGTTACTGAAAGATGCTACAAGCACAATGATGTTGATTTGTCTTATATGATCTCTTTACCTGAACATTTTCACATAATAAAACCTGCTGTTATTCTAACAACATTGGAAAAAAATATCCAGCAATGGCTCTGTTCCATTAAGAGCTCCAGGGAGCTGTTTCACCGAGCCAGTATGTGCCATCTCAGGAACAGGAAACTAGACACCTACATTGAATCTGGCACTGATCAATATAATTAATTACACTGGTAGTTTTCCTGCTGAATATCCATGAAACTAGGACCATGGTAGATTGTTTTCTCAACGTGAGAGGATGACTCTATTGTTACCAAACTCAGTGTGTTTTTTTTTTTTCCATCATCCACCAATGGCAGAACATGTCAGATGAAAGGTTGTCAGCTGGCTACTGTGGTGAAGGATAATGTGCCCTTGTTTACCAGGTGCACATTCAGTATATTTATTCTTTTGTAGTGCAGAGCAGGTGCAAGCTCAAATCCTTCTCAGTGTGCAAGCTTGTCATTTTAACCTCTGTTTAACAGTGATAGAGAAGATTGTACTCGAATGTGATGTGTGATTTAAGGCATGATTCTACAACTGACAACAAACACTAATTAGTGAAATTTTTCATTTAAAGATACCCCGGGAAGTTTGCTTTTGGTTATAAAAGAGTCTCATATTAATGTGGATGAATCTACATGACCCACACTTGTTTATGTGTCCATTTTCGATAAATATATGTTTTATCTTTGTAGTTATTTTGATATTATAATTTAGTGGTCGACTCACCCAGCATTTCCTCGGAAAGACTGAGCGATTTACAGCAACCGACTACGTGCATGTACCGACAGTGACTGGCAGAGCCATTTGACAGAAGAGTCAGGGTGAAAAACGTTACTAATTGTAAAACCTGTCTGTGTAATGACCTCGTCTGTGGCCATCGTTCGGTCAAAGCTCTCTGGTTCGGTTTTCAAAACTCCCACGGCTCGCTCTGGCTAGCTCACTCATTTGCGACCAGTTTGCAGCCGTGCACGCAGAGGCTCATGGGAAATGTAGTGTGAAAACACTTCCGCTTTCCGAAACTCCTCTTAGTCACTTTTAGGGCAAAATAATTAAAAGAGAGATGGCCTGAAACACACAAGAGGCATTTTGGGATTTTTATAAATCTAAAAATTTATTCATTATTTAATGTTTATTTTTCATTCTTCACAAGAATTAAAGCTGCACAGACTGAACATTGGCTCATGGAAGTAATTAGTGTAACATTTCAGCATATTGTGCCAGGCTTTTTAAAATGCCTGGACCTGACTTTGAAGTTAAAATATTTAAGCGATTAATTTCATTGTATCTTTGTGAATGCAGGTGGATGAGGAAACGGATCCGTAGTGTCAGGCGAGGCGAGGGCAAACATTATTTTACAGCTCCTCAACCAAACTGGTGTTAAATGACACATGAAATGTCCTTTAAAGTGCTGCGCTATTTAAACACAATCCTATGATAACACATGTCTTGGGAACGGTTAATCTTGTTGTTTAAGAAAATATCAATTTGTGGCTCATATCGTGAGTTGTGTTAAAACCACGGCATGACACACAAACATTTGTCACCAGATAACAGTGCGCTGTATATCTCAGCAGGACGCTTCCCCCATTAGTCTGTGGGCCACCAGGAAATTGTTCCCTCACCCCCTAATGTGTAACATCATTCTTAAAATTTAAATATCCTATTGCAGTTCAATAGATGGGGAGAAAAGGAATGAGTATCTGTAGGAAATGCACTGGACCTGCTGGGGAATACTAAATAGATTATACATATGCACAGGGGCCAGCACACCTCGGAGAATAGAGAGCTATGGATTTGCCTAGACTCTGTCTCTGGCATTTTAATCCAGTATGGAGATTAAAGCATTAATCCACCTTCATTTCAAGTAATTTGACACATACTGTACTGACTTGTCCTCATCACTGCAGGTTTGGTCTTAATATAATTTGGAAAATTTTAATAAATAATGTTGTAGATAAATTCTCTTGAAGGACAAATACAATGAACAACCTTCATCAAAGAGCCTTAATATGATCTCAGTGAAAGAGGGGTGGATATACACGTTATGTTTATGATTGACAGACGTCGTATTGATGTGCTCCATGTGCATTATTAGCAGATACTGGTTGTTTTCATACCAAAAACCCAGTTAAGTATGTTACAGCGTGTGCGTTTAAGGATTAAGTGTTGATCTCTGTGCTTACTGACTTCAGACTAGACACAAAACTCTCAGCTGCACAGAGGAGGGTAACACCAAATGTTTTAAAGTGAAACATTTTGGACTTTTTGGATTTGATCTTTTCTTTGAGCTCCAATCTTTAGTTCCTGAGGGCAAAACACAGACATGTGTCTCAGCTGGTCCAAACTCAAAACTACACAACTGCTATGATGCAGACGTTCACCATTACCACCCATCCAAGCCCCAGTGTCTGTAAATCGTACACTTGCAAATACATATACTGTAGATTGAATATGTGTTTTTCAGCCGATCCTTATTCGTCTCTGTTGCATTTGGCACTTTTATTTTCTCAAGAATTATGAATAAAGGAAACAAATGACCATCTGACCATCTATCTATGTATCCATGTAGGGATGGGTCATAGTCAGGGTCTCAGTGTTTGCTCCATTTTTATAATGCTGCCTTATTCAAATGTTAATATGTTTTTTTAAATCCTCATGTGTCTGGATCCACTTGGTTGGATCATGGAATTAGATGAGACTCAGACATTAGAAAAAAACAATCACATTTTTTTTTTCTTTAAATAGGCATTAGACTGAAATGAATTTCAGCTGATCTCATTTTTGATATTCAGAATTTAAGCTGTAATACCACTGAATATGTTACTTATAGTTGACATGTTTGGGAAGAATTAGAAAAAAGAAAAAGTGCCCTTGGTAAAAAATTCGCTTTTAGCAATAACCAAACTATTCCTGTATGCATTCAATATGTATTTAATAACAATCACTGGCACAATGGGATACTTTGTTTCATGGCCTCCTCACATAAGATACCCAAGTGGGGTGTTTATAGACATGATGTTGATTGTTGCCCTTATCATGACTTTTAAGAGTTGTGCATGAAATGAGCTTTTCTATTCCAAATTAATGACTTGTTATCAGCAGCTACAAAACAATGGAAATTATTTCATCCATTTTATTGTGTGCTGCCTATATAGTTAATTAATCAATTTAACTGGCCTTTAATCCAATAAATTACTATAGAAGTAAAGCACAGCTTTGAAATTTAGGTCACACATCATATTTCTGCTGATGCTGAAAATACATTGATACACTGGGAAAAAAAAGGCCTCTGCAGTTATTTTGTATGGCTTTGATCATTTTAACGTTTTAACTGAAGCTGTAAGTGGACATCTTTCTTTTTTTTTCAGCTGTGTGTGCCATCTCCAGCTCACAGGAAAGCCAACGGTCAGGAAAAGCCAAGACGGCAAAGTTTTCAAGAGGATTACAGGCAGACTTTGTCAAACAACCCAGGACAAGGAAATCACTTTCACTAATCCCACTCTCTGATGTGCGCTTCACAAAATGTGCCTTTCATCAGCAATAATTGAACATTGAGCAGACTACTATTGTGCTGGAGTCATTTCCAATGCCCTTAGCCTCTTGACTTTCAAAGTATCTTGTCTCTGTCCTGTGTCAGATTTGGAAAATGTTCGGCCAGTGTCCTGATTCTGTATCATGACATGACATGCTGTGTGGTGTAGACTACAGTCCGCAAATATCTGTATCTGCCTGACTCTGAATCAGGCATTTCAGTTTCTTTAAAGAAGCCCATAAATAAGTTAAACCCATTGTTAAAACATTGGGTTCAGGAAGGTTTTAATCAGCTGTAGCAGTAGCAAACTGAGCTAATGTTAGTTGTTTGTGAAATGTAACTTAAATTATGCACGATGCATGATGGACACATACGTAGAGCCCATGTCTCAGACTGTCCTCATCCTCACCAGGTGACACTGAGGACTCTATCAAATTACACAGTTAGTGAATATGATGCAAAATTTCCTGACTTTCCTGAACACAATAGGCCCTAAGAAGCAGGAAAGTGTTTCCAATATTAACTTGAATTCTGATACCATCCAGACGTTGGTTCACTACTGTAGATGATCATGTTGTATGTTTAGATGGTAACAAGTGCAGCTTGCTTTGGAGAAAGCGCACAGTTTAATCAGATTAAAAACTCCACCAGAGTTTTTAAACTGTGATTATATTGCTCATACAAGAGCCCCCAGAGCACACTGTTTTGACCTGTGGAGAAATCCAAAGCTTGACAGACCTGCCATGCCCAGTTATGGTTGCTAATCTATTAAGAACAATCAGTGTTTGGGAGAGATTTTTTTTGCAGTCAGTTCCTTAAAAATGTCATCTTTAAAAGTCTCATTCATGTGGCTGAACTCCAATATTATTCCTTAATTGAGAGTGCAGTAAGTCATAAAAATAACTTCAAGCACGTATTGTGAATCTAATCCTCTGTGAATCCACTGACCTTGTATTCTGAGTGAATTTCAGCAAAAAATCCTTCACTTTAACCCAACATAGCCAAGTAGAGAAGTACCTGGGTGGAAACCACAATTTCAAAGTGCTCCATCCCAAACGGAGTTAGTGAAATGTCAAAGCGGGCTTTGGGTATTGCTCGTGCATTTACAAGGAAGGACAGGGTGTTAAAGTTTATACATTTGGGCTTGTTGTTTTGTCTTGTTTTCCCAGCAGCAGGGAGTTCTCAGACCCTGCCATCTTCACACGTGGTTTAGCCTGGGGCACTTTAAACCCCCTCCACGTCACACACACACACACACACACACACACTTGTTTTCCAGTTCTTCTTTTTTTCTGTCTCTGTCACTCTCTCTCTCTGTCTCTCTCTCTTTGTCTGTCTCTCCTTCTCTCTCTCTTTGTCTGTCTCTTCTTTTCTCTCTCTCTCTCTCTCACCTTCTTTCTTCCCCTGTTCAGTGCTCAGTTAGTGAATCCCTCAAGTATATACCGGACCACATCCTTTGACACACACACTGCAAAAGCCTGTCCGTCAGCTCCTGCACTGACAGGATGAGGCCAAGCTTGCCCAAAAATGAGAGTGTATGTGAGTTTATGTAAGACTGTGCTGTGTGAATACAGTATACTGTCTTGCAAGCTTTTGCACATATGTGATATCATGTAATCATGTAATTTAAGTGGCTCAGTTTCTCATGGAAGAAGTCGAACACACATGGTTGAAGCACCATTTGCATAATGAAACAAGCTGAACTGTCTACTGATAAATAGCTTCTGATTAAAGTAGAGTTGTTTGTAATTTGTGGTGAGTTCAGTATCAAACCGAGTTCCTTTACTTCACAAAAGCTAAAACTAATGTTACTGTTATCATCTCTTCTCTCATGAAGCAGTTAGCATGCTAAGTAATTGTATCATTTTCTCATTGAGTCTCTTATTATTTTGAAATTTTACAGCAGCTTAACACTAAGGTTTTCACACCACATTAAATCCACTTGTCATGAGTCAGACTGCTCATGGTGAGTTTGTATCTTCTTTTTTTTTTAACAACTGTTATAAATACCTGAATGACTAAAATGCTCCATCTGTAAGTTCTCAGAGTGACTCAGTGTGACAGATGCACATGAAGACATGATGGCCCTACAGTGAAACAAGCAGCTAACCCTCAGTTTTACCTTCATTTGCGGCATCTCTCTCATAGAGATGATTGCAGCGGTTCCCTTTTTCTGTAGCTACTGCAACGTCGTGTTAGCCATAATACATCCCTCTGCATGATACAACACTGAATGAGTAAGTGGTGGTATCGCTGGGTTTGGCAAATCAGTAACTTATACAAAGTACAAACAGCAGTGTTCATTCATCAGCTCCATTCAGTCAAAGACAGAGTCCTGGAGACAATGAACTTATTACTTATCAAAGTATAAGAGTAGATCAAAGACCTGGACAACGGTCTGCCATAGTTGGGCATTTTCAAAAGCAACTTAGACATTTTCTCTTAAGACACCAATCACATTCACTATCCTCTTACTCTTTTACAATGTACGAGCTCATATTGTTGAAGGACAGGGAGGATTTACATACAAGTCACAAGGTGATTGTCTTCTACCGTTGCTCCTTCACGACAAAATACTTGAGAAAAGAGAGGAGCCTGGACAAATTGCCTGGTTGACTTTGCCACTCTCTTCAAGGGCATTTGCTCCATCCTTACCTCTCTGTCTCCGCAGGCTTGACTGGTGCAATGGAACAAAAACGTTGACACCTTGTTTCAACAAATGAGAAATGACAAATGCATAAATCATTCAGGCTCTGCCGCGTAGAGATATCAGTTTGACACAGTCTCTAGCTGTTTGATGCTCCGCCGATGAAAGCTTCCACGGAGGCCCACGCAAAGCTAATGTCACCTCTCATGTGCTGAAATGGTTGGAGTTGGTCAGCCTCGAAACTACATCAGATGTCATGCGTACGTAAGTGTACGTTGACCACACCCTGCAATTTTGAAGTCATTCCTGAGGATATTATTAGTCGGGTCAATATAGTTTAAAAAGATGATCAGTGTGTAATTCAATTTCTATCGCATTACGGCGTCACTGTGACTATATTGCTGCTGACATTGTGCTCGACCTCAATAGTGAAGGACTCAGTTCAGTGTCAGAGGTTACTATTCCTCTGTGAATTGACACAATATGTGAGATTTCCAGAGAGAGTTTATGGCACTAAATGAAGATATATAATAGTGCTGCAGCGTAGATATTGTGAACACCACCCCCCAAAGTGCTTCAGCATTTACTCTTGGCTGAGATAACAAGGTTAAAACACAAAATATTTCATCTAAAAAAAACTTGAACCTGAAAAATATATTGTTTAATTTGCTCAAAACAGGAATTCATTCCAGCTTCTTGGACTTGCAAATGAAGGAGTGAGAAATTACTGTAAATTCACTGGCTTGCGTTTCTTCAAAAGTTACTGTATTTTGCAACAAGGCCAATATTCTGCAGATGCTCTAATCTATCTTCAAGCCCATCCAATTATCTATTTAGCCAAACGTATAATTACTCGTCTGTGTGCCAAGAGTGTTTATTAGGATTCCTTACACACAAATTAAATTGCCCCATAAACAATTTAGCAGCCATTAGAGCATCTCAAGAAATGATTCACTTAATGAGGGGGCGGGATGGGAATGTTGAGATGAGGAGACAGAGGGTTGTAGCGAACACGCAGCATCCAGTGACATTGGGGAAATAGACAATTAGATCTTGGCAAGCTAAACTGCTATACACTATCATGATGGCTTGTTTGAAATCAATATAATGAGCTACATGTAGAGAATTGTAACACTTTTTTTTTTTAGAAACAGATGGGAAAACACACACACACACACACACACACACAAACACACACTCCCTTATGCTGTTTGTGAGATGGGGTGTTTAAGGTAAAACAGGGAGTGAGTGAGTGAGTGAATATCCCTCTATTGTTACCAAGTGGGCATCTTTTTGCCACTACCGTCATTCACGACGCATCCAGAAGGATAAACAGTGGGTGAGTGAGCGGAATACTTAATCTGTGTAGCAGCTGTCCCTCATTTTTTGATGACTGATTTACCCACTCACAACCCTGCAGTCACAGATCGACACATACATACATTTAGACGGAAAAAATATCACTGATATAAGCCAACATTTTAAGTAACAGTCCTGCATTAAAACTCTTATTTGGGGTGCTGTATAGCTCAGTGGGTTGAACAAGTGCCCCATATTCAAAGACTATGGTCCTCGCTGCAGCCGGCCCTGGTTCGAATCCCGAATCTGGTAGCCCTTTGCTGCATGTTATTCCCCCTCTCTCTGTCTTCTCATTTCCTCTCTCTCTCTCTCAAACTATCCTATCAATTACAGGCAAAAAGCTCCAAGGATATAAAAAAAAGTCAAAAAGGTTGGAAAACGCAGGTTTAATCTTCAGAAACTTCATTGCAGCTCCTAAACTTGTCAAGTGCTTTTAATTTGAAATTCCAACCATGTGGTGTAACTAGTAACTAAAACCATACAATACATGCAGTGCAATGAAAGTACAAGGTTTCCCTCTGAAGTGCAGCATAACATAACAGCTTGTTTGTGTTTGTTTAGTTCATTAGGAAATGAATGCAGCTGCTTGCCGCCCACATTGAGAAAATATATAACCTGATGTGTAAATTGTCTGCTCCCATATGATTTGTGAGAGTGAAATCCAGCTGCACAGAACAGTATGTGTTTCAAACTTCTTCCAAACAAACCTTGAAGAATGAAACTCTGACCATAAGAGGTACTGTCATAACTTATTCACCAGCAAGTGAGGACTCGTGTTTTGACACCTAACTTCAAAGTATCTGGATTCTATTTCATGTTGGCATTGGAGGAAAGTCAAAAGGATGCCAAATGCAAAATCCGTCACCGAGGTCAAAGCTACTTCCAAAGATGACAGTGGGGTCGACACATTCATTGTCAGTGCAGAGATACAATGCCACCTGTCCCTGAAATCCTGTTCTAAGCATTAGCTTTGTCTTTTCTATCCGGCATGACCAGCTCTCTTTTCTCTTTAGCTGCTCTTTCATCTGTTATTTAATGGAGGGGATTGCCAACATGAAAGACGTGATCATTTTGCTTTTCACCACAACGACAACATTCCCTCTGGCTATACCTGAGAACATGTCTCGTTAAAGTGAAAACGCTGCTTATTAAGAAAAAGACGCTATATATCATTGCTGTTGTAGTAGGGACCCTCAGCCTGTTAGACAGAAGGGTTTGGATATCATCAGGAAATCTGAGGTTGCCTCAGACTCCCTGATGAGCAGCTGCTGATATTGAGAATGAATTGTCGACAGGATGCCTGTTTCACTGTTTCCAAATGGAGTTTTATTTGATTTTAAATGTTAACGAGCTTTATTCTGTAATATTATTCTCATGTTGATACAGAAAAGCACGCTTTGGCACAGAAAGTACCATGTTTACCGACTCGTTCTGCTTCTCCACATTGTCTTACTGATGACCCCATCCGATTAAATCTTAAATGGAAGTTCTGCTTTGGGTTTTATTTCATAATTCTTATCACTTAGTACAACATTATACTCCCCAAAGTCACTCCAGACATCTGGAAACATGTCAGATTCGCTTTTAGCAACGTCTTCCCAGGCACGAAACACAAGCAGTCAGATAATGAAACAAGTTTATCCAGATTATTTAAACCGTTTTGTTTAGAGGTAAAAATGAAAGTGAACTTGCGTCCTTCACTAAATGCAGCAACACAAAGCTGCACTTGGAAATCTGTAAACTGGATTCTTAAAACCATGTGTTTTTGCAAGATAGTACGACCTTCTTGTTAGGTGACACTCAGCGCCTTGATACTGTTCCAGTGCAATAACAGTATGAACCTACTTCTAGCAGCAGTTGTGATTATGACAGTAGCAAATAGAAAAGTGTGGTAACATACTGTAGGAGGGTGGAGTTCATGGATGCATCAATAAAACGCTCACAGAAGAGTGTTGTTTAATTCTTACGTTAAACAAAAAGGGTCAAAACAAAGTTAACCACACTTTTCCTGCACCCACCTGTCTGTTGCAGTTTAAACTTTACTTAAATTGCACAGATGTGTGAATTGTCAGTTTATCAGGAGGTAATGTTTGTATCTCATGGCTTATTTTATGCTTTATTCTTTAGGCTTTAGGCTTATTCATGTTCGAAAACTTCCTCTCACCCTTTCTATTTTTCTATTGTTGGAGGTAGTCAGTGGAGTATTGTTTGGCCTTGGTGGAGGTATGCGCGCTGCTGAGTGCCTTTCTGTGTTGTCACTACAGTGCATTTTTGCACAGAATGACAGCCCTGAATTTGGTCTCCCTTTTCTTTCAAGAGGGAATCACCTTGTCAAGAAATGTGTTTACAGTCAGTATGGACAGGATGAATGACCACAGAGCCCGATAACCTCCATGGACATGAGTATTGAATCACTATAGACTTTAAATAATGTCACCCCACCCTTTCAATGATCATGTTTCCATTCAGTATAGGAGCCTTTTGTATTCATGTCTCTGCTAAGTGAGTGAGTGCTGTCTGCATCTTCCTCCGCTCACCTGCTGTTCCCTCCATAGCTACAGCTACAGTATCAGTTTCAGCACCAAGCCGGATCTTTTTTTTTTTTTTTTTTTTTATTTTACCCGATGACTATCTGAACTCTGCAGTTCCTCTCGTCTGGATCCTGATAAAACCTTTAGGACCTGTGTTATTTTTAATGGTGCTCATAAGGTAAGACATCTGTGAGCCACAAAACCTGAACTATCTGTGTGCTTCAGAAAGAGAGGGAGAGGGTGCTCAGACATGCGGCAACATAAGTTGTTTCACTTTTGATTTTAACCAAACAGATTGAACAGAGCCTATTGAACTGGTGCAGTCATTTTAACAGAGTCTTTCTCTCTCTTTTTGCCCCCTCCCCCCCCCCGCCCTTTTTTTGAAGTAGTAATGTTTCGCGGTACTTTTGTCCCCCAGAGACTGTAGACATCTTCAAAAGAACACCTGCCCTTATCAGTGTGCTTGACCTATTTCCCCAGCTTCTTTGCTTCATCCCTCCCTCTGTACAGCCCAGGCTACAGAGGACATGTAATCCCATTGACACTAGCAGAGACTGATGTAGTGCACCTGCGATCTGGTTATCTTGCTCTATCTCAAATGTGGATAAAGCTTGTAGCAAACCGGCGAGGTTATGTGGGTTGTTATAGATCACTGACTATAGTGTTCAGTTAAGTGAGCATTAAACTGGGTGTTATTAGGGGATAAAATTGCGTGGCACAGTGTAATGATGCTGCTGATAAGGGCCGTGCAGGGTGTGCAGTGATGTTGAATTTCAAGCATGCAGAAGAAAACGCAACCTTGATTATATAGTTTACCTACACAGTATGGATCATAGCATGCTATACAATTCATTGTTTGTGTAATGTATTGAAATACGAGAGTGAAATGATGTTTTGTGCTCTCTGAGAAAATCTGTGAGTTAAACTAAAAAAAAAAAAAAGGAGCTGTGCAGCCGACTGGTGAAGGCTGCTGTTTTATGAAAACAAAGATGAGAAAAGAAAATATAAAAGTACCCTGAGCACGGTCAATAAAGGGAAAGAGCTAAACATAAACAAACTTAAATATTGATGGAGGATGTGAATCTCCTGGGAGGCAAAGCAAAGGCGTCTTGTGGTGCCTCAGCGTCTGTCTGAGCTGCAGCAAAGCACAGGGAGCCTCTGCAGCTATAACAGATGTGAGCCAGTGAATGCAGTCCCCATCACTGCTTGGCCTGCAGGTGCTTAACTCGTTTTTTTTTTCCCTTTACTCATTTTAAAACATAATGTGCACTTTGTTTTATCACAGAAGTGCAACTCAATCCGTGCAAGAGTTGTCCACTCATTCAATTAATCGATTTTGCTGTCATCAGCCACTCTCTCCCGTGTGCTCTCTCTATCCTGTGCAGTCTCTCTTCCTCTCCGACCTCTCTGCGGGCTCTTGATGGCAGCTGAATGGTCATAGCGAGGCCCAGCAGGTATTTAAGCTTTCAGCGGCTCAGGATAATGTGCATCTAGTGCACGGAGCTAAAAATGTAGCTACTCAGGCCTCCCTAATTCATTTAAGCGAAGCCCAAGGAGGCTTGGTGCACTGGATCTGCAAAATCCATCAGCTGGCGGAGAGAGTTCAGACGGGAGTACGGCAAACAAAAACTGCCTCCAAGAAGCTGAGGAAGAGTTTTTAATCCTCTGTCACAATAGCTGCTTTCCCCCATCAGATGAGCAGGAATAAGTTACATAGTCTGATTTATTGAGAGTGCATAAGAAAAAACAAAAAGGCAGAGGTGTTGATTAGTCTCAGATCTATGGGATCTGATCTATTTTGTCGGGCTTTGGTGGTGAATTTCACTACAGGTTTGGAAGCTTTTTTCTGCTGTTTTTTTTTCTCTGCAGCAGTCAAGCAGGTTGCCTCTTTGTTCTGAGGTTGTGCAGGAGATACTCATCTTTCTTGCTAAGGAAACCAGGGCAACCACCTTCTGACAACTCCCTCGACTCCCCTGGCTTATAGAGTCAGACAGCAAACACATGCACATACACACCGGCACACGCCAACACATACTGTAGGTGGTGATAGACAACGAAGAGGAGGAACACATTCACACATGTACTGTATAGGAAGAGAGTGGCAGACACACACACACACACATACACATGCATCAGGGGGCTGACAGGAGGATGGATTGAGAGTTAGCGAGACACAGACAAATGTGCTGTACGAGCAATTCTTGTTTTACTGTTTGTTGTTATTAATCACACAATCCTATTACCTTTAAAAAATGTTTCTGTGTCAATGTGACAAAAAAATGTCTGCAACATTTAAAATGCAACGAATATTTTCAAAGTTCTCCCTAAAAAATATACTTCATACTTCAACTTGCCATTACTCGATTCACAACTTCCATCATGGTGGGGTGTGGGGTTATTAAAAATTGATTGAAGCTTGTCTACCCAGATGTATTAGCTCTGCGTTTAAGAAAAAAAAAAAGTCATCTGCAAACTTTTTCTTTAATGCATTCACACTCACACCAAATTTGCTCTCGTGGCGACGGAGGTATTGAGGCCTGTCTTTGACTGATGTGCTGTGGCACGAGTTGTCTTCGGCTGAGATGAGGACTGCAGAGGGTTTTGACAGTGTTCACTCCAAATATCCTGCTCCAAGTGGAGCTGATCAGAATAGACGCCTCTCTCAGCACTGCTAGGCGAGCGCTGCATCACAGTCTGTCACCACTGTCAAAAAGTGGGGACTGCAGTTGGATGCTCACTTTGCAACATGGCGATGGCCTGTAACATCTTGTTAAACTCTCAGATTTGTCAGTTTCCCTCTTCCTGTGGGGACCGGACTTTAAGTTTCAGTCTGGGGTTGCTATATGTAAACTCAAACATCACACATATTTATATCAGAGGCAAATTGTAGCAGTAACAAGCCTGTTATGATCAGTAAACCAGGTCCAGGTCAAAGGCTGTTCAAGTGTTTTCTCAATGAAAGGTTTTCAGTTCTGTCATATGACCTTCATGCATGATCTCCTGGACGTCAGATATCTTTCTCCAATTCGGTTCATTCGTTTAAAATATCATAACTTCCTTCATGGTCAGAGTACAGATTTGTTCTTAAAGTGATATAGTATTCACTTTATAGAGACATTGTTGGAGAAAGTAGAAAGTAAAGTCTAGATTGTTGAGTCACTGTTTTGGTCACTACCGCCCAACGTTATCCAAGATCACATTAAAGAGTAACATAACACTTGCGGGTGGAAAACTGTGCTCCATTGCCCTCTCCAGGTTTTCCGGACTCCACAGTGTGTGGATGGGAGATGTGCTGTGTCACATCCTGAACAGTGATGTCACTCTGTACTGACGCACCATACACAGCAACGTACATCACTGCGGCAAGATTGTTCTCGGTGCTCTTCTTCTTCTTCTTCTTCTTCTTCTTCTTCTTCTTCTTCTTCTTCTTCTTCGTCTTCGTCTTCGTCTTCGGCGTCTTTGTCTTCTTCTTCTGTTGTCATTGATTCAAAGTATTTCCACAGACAGGATTGTAGGATTTACTCACATACATCATCACTGTGAAAACCTAAGACTGGTTATTGATTGACTGTTACGGCTCTATATTAAAGATTTAGATGTAATGTTTTGTTTGTGTTGTAGGTTTTTACAAGACTGTGACTCACAAGTGTGGGTGAACCAGAGTGTATTTAACAATATTCTACCACACAAATGAACATATTTAACAACCAGCTGGAGCCTAGCATAGTTATCCTAACTCTAACCCTAACCTTACATCCCTAACTGCTGTCCCAGTGTTGCAACTCAAGCACAGTTACCTTGTTGTATTGCATCATTTCCTGACATCTTGATTTGTTTTGTGTTTTCTTTCTTCATTTTTTTCTTTTGTTTGATTTTCCTAAACTCCAAGAGACTCATCAGGGAACATCAGTCATAACAACCTCTCTCCTCTGTAGCCATTAAAGTCTCCTTTTCTCTAAAGACAGCCAGAAGGTAACTCACCAAGTACACGCTGTATTCCTGCTGAGCCCTCTGGTGATAATAGTCTGACTTTCAGGTACTACCATTAGATGGTGTGAATTAGTAAAAGTTAAGGAAGGACAGAACAAGTCATTTGGGTAATAGGACCTTGTAATAATCTCATTAAAACCAGGGAGATGAGCATAGGGACGACACCATTATCCCAATCCTTCCCCGACATTAGAGGTATTTATTACTTTAGTTTTGCCGTGCTTTTCTCATTAGCACCTTGATTGGGATTCTGCCTCGGTGGTTGGCCGCGACGCACGGCAGCTTGAGAGAGCTCCTATCAACACTTAGGTGAAGTGAAATCTCAGACTGACGAAGCTCTCCCTGGTGACTTGGTAACATGGCTAATGGCCTTGCTCAGGGCCTGCCCAGGCATAGATTGTCAATACAATTCTCTTCCGCTTTTCCCACTTGCCAGTTTCCATCTGGAGCCAATTCTTGAACTGAGATGGTGTGTACCTTTCCCACGAGGTCACCGCCTGTCTCTCTATAACACTTAGCCCCAGTTCTCCCCTTCACATCCCCTCAGGTCCTCTCTCCTCTCGCTCCACTGAGCTTCTTTTCATTGTGACAGGCCGTACAGTGCAGTGCATTACAGTCACTCTTTACTGTAAGGGCTTATTTCGAAGAAAGTGCCGCTGTGAGTCAGTGAAGACCGCCGAAGAGCCTCTTCACAATATATGTTTAATGCAAAATGAGAGCAAACATGAACACAATTGCAAGATGCGACAAAGAAATGAAAAATACATTGTCCAAGTTCGTAGTTTGTGTGATGTGCACTGTTTTTCTTGATATGTCAAGTATGTCAGAAGCACTTTTCAAATCATCTGTAACTATTTCATTTATTTCCTATTTTCGTTTTATCAATAGACTCCTCTCTTTCCCTCAGAGTTCAGTGTGATTAAAGTACGATGTGCAAAATCACACAAATCTACAACAATGTCCAATCAGTTTGAGCAGGAGAGTGAAATCTACAGTAGTTTCCTTCAGTTCATACTCAACACATACTTTGACTGAAATAAAATATTTTGTTTACTTACATATGGAAGCTAAAAGATTGTTGATCATATTATGACTTTAAATGAGGTGTGTGGGTTGAGCTAACTTAAGACACTGTTCGGGGGGGGGGGTATTTTTAATGTATGGCAGTTGCACACGTACTGGTTGTCAGACCGCAGGGTCCTGGCATTCAACTGATTTTCTCTCAACAAGTCCATAATTGCATTGACCTGCCACTTCAGGTGTGAATTTCGATGATGGTTGATTTTGATGCAGCCATCAAAAAAGCTCTGGTTTCACAGTCCAGAACTAGAAAATGCACTCAGAGTGTAGACCACCACCACCAAGGTCAGTATCACACAACATACGTCTTTGTTTAGCTGAAAGCATACCAGACGTGCCTTTTATTCTTTGTGTCTAGAATTTCTGCAGAAATTGAACGCCGTGCCCTCCAGCATCCAGCTGACTGGAATAACCTGCCCACTTCTCTTAGATCTATCGCCTCCTCTCGTCACTTTAAATGATCTCTTTAATAATCTTCAATCAACTTGCTCTTCCTTCTAATTACATTTCAATTAGAGGAGACTTTTATTGTATTAAACTTCTAGTGCCACTTGCAGGAGCAGGAAAACTCGGTGATTAGACCTCATCATAATGTCATCATAATGCGTAGTATAGGAAATCCCCCAGGGTGTAAACAGTGGTGATGATGGCTGTGGCTGGAACGATGAGGGCGCTGGTTATGTGGATGGTGGTGTGATGAAGGAGACCTGGATCCAGATGTGATCGGACTGGGTGTCAGTTATGAAGACTTGGAGGTGAAAGGGGGACGGTCGCAGAAACACGGGTGCAATCACAGCTGACAGCAGAGGAGAGAAGTGATTTACGGTTTGACAGCAACAACATGATGGACTGATTGAGACTGTAAGAAACTGTGACTGGTTAACTGAAAACACACATAGTCCGCTGATTGGACCAGCTGATCTTTAATCAGTGAAGAGAGAAAAGAGAATTGTGAACGAATGAGGCAAAAAGAGTTCCTGATTGAACTTGCACTAATAAAAAGTTGTGGTAAAATTGTCATCTGCTTCTATTGCTTTGTGTGTTTCACATATTATCTGGATCTGTACACAATCTTTCATCTCAAGGTCTTTATCCTACAAATAAATGTTTATACATGCACCAGACTTTAAGGAAAAATAAGAAATCAGTAAATTGATCAGGTTTCTCTGCATCACTCCACCCGTTTGGTGCAGATCAGCTGAGTATTTTCTGTGCAGTCCAGCTGGCAGACAGACAGACAGATGTGAGATAAATCATAACCTCCTCAGTGGGGGTAATAAATGGATTAAACAAACCATTTTAAAGATTTCCAAACACTATCTGACTGGTGCAGGAAAAAAAGGCTTCCCTGTCAATTATCCACATAATAAAGAAGCAAAGGAGCCTGAACCACTTTAACAACTTCATCTAAAAAAAAAAAAATGAAATAAATAAATACATAATAAAAAGTTTTGCTCATTTCAGAGTGGCTCTGCTTATGATCCTGCCAAAACACACCATCCATAATAAAAACAAAAACTTTGTAAGCTGCCACAAGTCAAGTGCTGAACAGCAGGAGGCTGTCAGACAGCCCGGCTGAGGGGGTTATGGTTTCCACTCACCCAGTCGAGGTGCATATTCATTCACGCTGCTCTGCTCTGGTTCAGCGCTGAACTGTTCAACTGTGTCTCAAGGGTGAGCATCAGACAGGCATAATTTCAAGGCCATGCACTGTTGCTCTCATTACTATTCGGAGCCATATTTACCTGTTTAGCTGAGAGAAGAAAGAGTGAACAGGTATGACCGAAGTAAGCGTTTGATCAATTTAAACAATGGGGATTAGTTTTTTTTTATATTTTGTAGTAAATCCATAGAAATCGATGTCCATAATTCCTGAATGCAAAATAAATGATTTATGCTGAACATTGTTTTTCCATCCAACTTTTCAGGGTCCATATGCAAGAGCACATATACACTGGGGCAGAAAACAAAGAGGACTCGCGGACAGTTCATCAAAAGGCTAACACACATGAGCACACACACATGTGTCAGTGTCTCAGTTTGACTGGATGTGCATACCTTAAGTGGAGGAAAACCAGATACAGTGAAAACCCATGTGATTACAAGGAAAACACACACAAGAGGACATTCTGTGATTCAGGCTTTTTGAGCTCTGGTGGAGTCATACATGTGATTTTTGCTCTGTATTCTCAGCGCCTGGTCTTTATCGCTCTCTCTTCTGAAAATGTGCATGTTCTTGCTGAGCCAATATGGATGAGCTCAAACATAAGGGGACTGGGCTCACTAGCTGTGAAGCTTGCACAGTCCCTAATTCGCATGTGTCTTGAGCTGGTGGAGTTGCAGGTTGGCAGGAAAGCTGCATCTACTGTACGCAGCTCAGCACATATGGTGTAATTGTGCAAATGTAGCCTCTACTGTTACTGTGGCTAAATGAAGTAAAAATACACAGATATTCACAGAAGAAATATATGTCAGGAGGAGTCAAACACACCCAGTGTTTCCCTGCTGGAGTCATCTACTGTTAACCCCATGCTGGGAACCTGAGATGAATATACAATATCTATCAAAGATGAAATGTACATGCATAGATTCATGAGAAGTGAATAGCGGGCAGCAGGATTGCAGCCATTCATTCTAATGAAAGTTGCTATTGTCCTGTCAACAGTTTCTCCAGAAGTACATTGCTCTCTTATTACATCTGTGCTGTAGAGCCAAAGAGCTGCTCAGCCTAGAGCGAGAGGACAGCAACGTGTTCCTGAGAGCACATAACTCAACCGTCTCTTTACAGGAAGTTTGTGGAGAGGCTTAAGACGTTTTAATGTTGACATGTCTGCTAGGGAAATATTTCATTCTTGCTTTATTGAGTCTGTTTTACCATTTTCTTTAATCTGCTGCTTTGGGTTCCTTACTCTAAGAAACACAGTGGCATTATGAGAATGCAGTAAAGATGTCGCAACTTATTTATAGGAACTCTGTGCACTGTACAGTCAGTCCTGGCTGACTGTGGTCATCATCAACACTTAGTATATCTATGATTGGGGGGAGGGAATTATACTATGTCTACATGCACAATCAATGGACTTGAAAACTCATTTATCCCTGCAATCATTGGGCCTTTGAACAGCTTTGTGTAATCTTTGCATGATTATTACCGTCCGTGCAGCAAATTGCCCCTCAGGGATAATATAGATTACCTTGAACCTTGACCCTTGATTAACACAGCTCAGCCCCCATGAGGCAGAACTAGTTTTTGAGCACCAGATACAAAAAGTCTCCCTTTTCTTCTATATATATACCCACATGTCTCACTCCATAGCAGTGAGCACTGTACCTGACACAGACCAACCATCAGGGTGACATGGCACTTCCCACATTATATTACCTCTTGGAAAAGGTGGTGTAAACATACAGCATATCACACAAGGTTTGATCCAGCGCGCTGCACTGCAGGCCCAGGCATCTGCCTTTCACACCCACAGGTCTCTTCTTGGTCCACACAGGTCTCTTCCACATCACCCGCACTCAGGCAGCCAAATGCCACCCACCAGGTAGAGCAGCTGCCAAACAGTAGGTGGAGGGATGCAAAAAGAAAAGTATGTATATAAAGTACCGCAAAATACACACCATGGTCTCCTAGACTCACACACCAACCAGACCCTGGTGCTAAATACAGACTCTGGGAGACCCAGAGTGTCATCTGTAAACCTTATATACAACATGTACACACAACATGAATATAACATAACACAAGCTTACTGTACCAAACTGCATGTGCACAACTCCATGCAATTGCAGACCAAGGTCTGCCAAGAGAAATGATACTTTACTGGTTGCAGAGTAGACAGTCTTTCAGGCAACAAAGGAAATTACACAACCATCTAATAAATACACAACAGTGAAGTTGTAGAGCAGTGTAAACAGAGCCTTTTGTTTCTTTTTGTGTATTACAATCCTCATATGAAATGGAAACTGCCTACAAACTGTCTGGAGCACTCTTTGCACAGAAGAACAGAATGGCCTATTAATATAACCCGCGGGCAAATCCTTTGCAGGATCTGTCTCTCCTTTCTTCAGTGGAACAACAACATTTACGATGCAGGATCCAATTATAGGAGGCAGGAGCTTGTCAAGGGCAATGAGCTGTGGTGACCCCTGACCCCCCCACAGTCAATTTGTCAGTGCCTACATCTTAATTTCCAGCTGATCACTGTCGCTGTGACATTTTGTCATTCAACTCATTTTCTCACACTGGTCACGCAATAGGAAACATTGAATTCCTGCACACTGTCAGAGTTTACAGATACAGGACAGTTTCAATAACGGGCTTCTGTCAGGTACAGCAGGTTCACATTATCAAACGTGGTCTTTATTTGTAAAAGCATTGCTTCAAATTTGAATATTAGACTATTTGTGTAACGTTAGCATGGTAGTAGCAGAGTGGTTCAGTCAGTCAGTTGTTGTTTGTAAACAAATCTTTAAAAAAGGAGCTATTTGTGAGTTTTTTATTGCTACATTATAGCCAGTGTTAGCATCAATATGTTTGATTACTAGTCTAGAAGCAATGTTGCATGTTCACCATCAAACCTCTGACCTTTGCTCAACTCCATTGTCTCCATCATTGCACTGAAGTTAATCCTTCTTCAATCATCTTTACATCCATCATCTTTGTTTTTTATCATTATCTTTATCTAAGGAGGTTTTTTCAGCTGCAGTCGTCCTGAATTGGTCGGTTGTTGCATCCTCTATAATAAACCCAACTTTTTGTTTGACCCATTTCATTTTCCTATGCACCAGTTCACCAAATGTGCAACAGACAACACTCAGTTTGATGCTCTCGTCACACCAGCACGATGACCTCTCAGTTTCCTGTGTATGTTACTGCATGTTTCAGGAACTTGCTGACATCAGGCAGCTTTAATTCTTCTCCACCACCACCACCACCACCACCACCACCACGTCACATCCACAGAGCAAGGAAAGACAGACCAGTGAGTCCTCAGTGTGTTACAGTGTGTGTGTTTCCTTGGTCAGTGCTCATGCAGCTCACTGAAGGCACGGCAGCCAAAATAGTCAGACTGCTGCCAAAACACCATATCAGTGGCAGGTCCTCTATGCTGGTGGTGATGTGCTTAGCACAAAGTCAGACAGACAAAGCGGATGATCCACTTTGGAAGAAGAGGAGCATGGATGCTCAGAGTCTGGAAACATGAGCCTTTTATTTTCAAGACTTTTGTCACCGAAGAGTAAAATGTTGAATCATTTGAAACAACATGTGAGTGATTAGGCCCTAAATCAGCAAATATTGTGAAATCAAAACTTTGCTATACATGTGTGGATGGAATTTCTGACCCTCACAAACAAAAACCATCCACAGCTTGAAGCCTGTCGTGCCATTCAAACTTACGCCCCGGCTTTCCATGTGAAATGAAAAGGGTGGGTCCTCATATCCTTCCGTACCTGGCACTGCCGCCGCTCTCTACCTGCCAGCGTCTCTGAAGTAGAGGGAATATTACACGGCTCCTTTTTTAATGTTCTCTGTAAATCCTGCGGGGACATTACCCAAGCCCAGTCACCACCGTTTGTGACAGATGGAAAACCTTTCCAAAGGGATTACGATGCCCTATCGTTCTCATTTCTTTTAAAGCCCAGGTATCAGTTATCTGTCAGCCGGGCTCTGGATTGCCTTGACAGAGACGCACATGTCTCGGCTCGCCCCTCGCCAGAGAGCGGATGAAATTCCCCGTTATGACCTCTCTGTCTCTGCCTTTCACAGCTGTCAGGAAACACAATGACATGATGGCGACATTTGAAATGCACCCTAATAGTGCCCTGTTGGGCCTTGTTACCACCATCACCCCTACCTAAGAAAAGGGTTTATAGTCTATCAGTAGTGTGGCACATTCACAATTGCCCCTCGAAATGGGATTAACTTTTAAGTACACATCTGGGATGACACAGTTTGGGAGGAAATTGATGGACTGTTCCATTAAAGCGGATATTGTTGACTTTCCTTTTATTGAGATATAATGCACCGCTGGGAGAGGATGGTTGTAGCCCGTGAATTTAGGCTGTTGCACGTTGAGGGCGTTTGTTTATTGGCCCGTAAGGATTTCAGAGAAATAACAACATTCACAGAAACACACACCACACACACACATTTAATAGCCTGTTAGGTTTTGAGGGTTTAGCTTGAATATCATTTACACTTGTTTTGCCTTGGTTTTATTGCGTTGTAAAGCAACCTGTAGCAGACTTACTAAAGTATGCAAGGCATAAAAACCGACAATAAAAACAAGGGATTCCAAAACAGAGAGCAAAGATTCAGTCAGTATTGGAAAGAGTTCGTTTACTGAATATTACTGCATTAAATATTTCCATTTTATGCTATTTTTGTACTTACTACTAACACTTCCTAATATTTTTACATATTTTACTCTGTACTCAGGTGTAATCAGTTTCTAGAATAAAATTCTGCACATATAAAAACATTTTGGAAGGCTTATAGGTACAAGAGTAAAACACATCTTACATATAAATAAATGGCAACATATGTGCAGGAGCCATGTCAAAGAAAACTGTCATAACAGACAATAAAGTTTTCTGAATCTGAATTTAATAGGTTCAGGGTCTTTCTTTTACTATTATAATAGAGGAGTTTTAAGTTCTTAAAGAACCTGGATCATCCACTTCAGTTGAGTGTGCATGGATAAAAAAAAAGCAAATTAAAAAAGAAAATGAGTGACTCAGTTAAATAGAACAGAACTGAAGCACTGCATGGAAAAAAAACACTCAAAGCTAACATAACCTACTTCTACTGTCCTCATCTCTGACTAGTTTGAATCAGGAAGTATTTGCTTTCTGTTTTTCCATGTGGAATTGCTGTGGACAGTTAATCAATATACAAGTGTCCCTGCACAGTGAAAATATCTTCTTGTTTTTGTACCACTTCATGTCTGGTTCTTTTCCCTCATACTGTACACCCACACTGTTGTACTGTGTACTGTATACACACTGTAGCTTAATACATACATACTCTCCCCACAGACCATGCTGCTTATTAAGTGTAACACATCAAATGTGTTCTTTCCAACTGAGAGAAGTATACAATACTAATCAAGTCATTTGTACAAAAAGCTTTAAACACAAACACACACACACACACACACACACACACAAATACACCCTTAAGACTTTTATATGCAACAGATATTTCAGTCCCTAAAAGAAGACCCGAAAGGCACATCATTAATCCATTTTGTCATTTTCAAGAATATCTAACAATACATTTTCTATGGAAAAATATAAACTTCAGAAAATCTTTGTGTCACTTTCCACTACAAGCAGAGCAGATGCACATGTGTGTTTCAATCTTAGTATTTAATTCATGAAAATATACTGTGAATCTGTTGTAAAAGAAGATTACAGCCATTCTAGCAGCTCTGCACATCTGCTCTTCAGCACAGTACTGCAGAGCTATAAGCTAATTGCTAATACTAATGTAAGCATGCTCATTGTTAAAAATGGCAATGCTAGTATCCCAGTGTTTAAGCACAGTGCATATTGTGCACTCCCTGCACTAAACGTAAATCACAGCTTAGGCTGACGAAGAATGTCTTCAGCTTTGGTCACAAACCAAAGTAACCGAAGTACAATTACAAAGTGGATGATGGTGCCTGAATAGCATATCTATACCAAATGCTGTAGTAATGTATCCTCAAGACTTTAAGATGTTACTTGTGGAAAGCTCAGGGAAAAAAACAACCAACTCTGTATAGTGCAAAATATCTGCAAAATAAATACCAGTGTACCCAAGTACACACCAGGTTCCTTGGCCTGAATCTGGCCCATGCACAGGATCATTTTAAGATGCTACATCCACATCTGGATTTATTCTGCTGCACACACACACACACATACAAAATTTTCTGGCTGTCAGGAAGCACTAGAGAATAACACTCAGAATCTGTCCAGATGTGGAAGTATGTGCGCCAGACTCCAGCTATCCAGGACCTAGGCGTATGTTGAGCCAGAAATTTGATTTTGTGATCTGGTGGGGGGGGGGGGGGGCATCCAATAGTCTCAGAGATATTTTGGTCTGGAACAAAGCTGTGGACTGACAATGCCATCCAAAGCCATTCCTTATAAAGTCTATAATGATTGTGCTGCAGAAGAAAACAGTGCCTCAATTTTTTCCAGTGTTTAAACAAAAAAATCCATTATTTAACTTACTGTGACACATAAATAGGAAGAAATAGTGGCAACACTTATGAGCTGAAACACCAAGCCTTGACCCTGGAGGTTAGGAGACACAATTCAATGCATGATTGAAAAAAAAAAGATCTTTAATAGAAAACTGCATTTGCTGCTCTTGTAAGTGCTTGCCTTTTGTGTAACATAATATTCCCACTTGTTGCCAGACACTAATTCTAGACCACCCACCATATTGGAAAGAAATAAAGCCTGGAGGAGGCTCATTTCCATATGTTGCCCCACTCGTCCCTGCACCAACTGAGAGCGGAGACTCCATCTATATGTATTCATTGTCGACAGCTTCACCAGGGGTATGGATGTTCTCCCTTACATCTTTGACATTCATTTAAACGACATTCAGCTGCATCAAACCCCGAAGGTCCATTACTTTCTGCTCTCCCATTAACTCCCACCTAAGACAAAAAGATGTATCCACAAGGAACTGCTTAAATACCTCATTTGAAAAAACAGAGCGGAGTCAGTGCACAGGAGACCATTTACAAGTTTACTCTGTTGAACTGCATTAGGTAATAAACGCTCTCCTTTAAAGGGGAAAACAGCAACAGCAATACATTTATTCATCGCGTTGCCACAAATGAGATGAGAGCATCAGCAACAACAATCTTGTTTGTTTTCAATAGAGACAGATGCAAACCAAGGCCCTGAACACTCAGAACAATGCTTCCCCCTGTGTTAAAGGTGTCATGGACTACTCTACATCAATATTTCATTACTGCGTTGCCATCTGTAACTATTCATAATTGTCTTGAACATAATGGAGCATGCAAAGACTTGGTAAATTGGTAGGACTTTGTTTTGTCTTGACACAAGTAAGACTCAGAGGGACAGAGGTCAAACATGCATCAGATAGGAACAAAAGCTCAAATGCAAGAGTCTGGACATTGAAAGCTGAAGTCAGGGTTTGACATAGAGCAAATGAAAAGAAAAAGATCCAAAGGCGTACAGAGTGAAAACACACACACTGAAAGGCTGGACCAGTTGACACAAGGCACAAAGTCAAACTGGCAACAAGGGGAAAATACAAGAGGCTACGTACTCAAATGGAGGACTGATGATGAGACACAGGTGCAACACATAAGGGGAGGAGCAGGCAGTCACACAGGTGGGAAACTCAGGAGGACAGGAAGTGAGTGAAACGAGACAAAAGGTGAACTTTCAAAATAGGTGATGAAAGAATAAACACTAGAAATGAACAGACATGACCAGCAGGAGAGGTTGTGAGAATATATGACTCATGTAAAATACTTTGTTCTGTCTTTGAACAAATAGACAGATGTAAAAAAATGTGAAAGTATTAGTTGGAGACGGGTTCCTGGAAACCACTAAATCTCCAATCTTTTCAAAACAGGAATTTGCTGCTTTTAAACTCTTGTCTCTGTGCGGACTAAACAAATAAGATGCAACCACTTACTGAGGATGTTTTTGTGAGAGTTAGGTTTGATCTTGTTTTCCCTTTTCAAGAGAAATACAAAACTGTTCAAACTCTTCCTTTGGACTTGTGGGTATTGAAGTCTTTAATATTTAAATGGTTAACTCGTGCTTCGTTTGAAACTGCCATCAGGGTAAGATGAATGTTTAATATATTCACTACTATTTTTTTTTTAACTGTTTATAGTCAGATCTAATGCACACATGTAAGTGAATAGAACAACATGAGCCTCAGTTTTTTTCCATAGATGTCTAATTGAAACTTAATCACAAAAAAAGCTCTAATTTTTAAATTGACATCTAAAAATTGAGTCTTTTAAGTGGCCGAACCACAGAAATTGGGGTGAAAAAGGGAGCAGCGGGGAGGGTAATCTTTGGAGACAGGGTTGTAATTTTGCTAAGTGAGTCATCAAAGATAGCCATTTAATCCCAGATCTGTCCCAGACAGGAACAGAGAACTCTTTTGATCAGGAAATGAGGCCAACACTGGGCCTCGAGAGAAATACCCAAATCCATTTTGGGGATTGAAGTCAATTCAGGGAATGAAAAGATCACAAACTATCTATTTGTCAAATGCAAAGCCTGTGGTTATCTAATTCAGTAAAATATATACACAGAAGACACTATTGCTGCACAGTGACTGTGGTCTCTGGGAGGAATATTTTTGCGATTCAAATTTTATTCACATTTTAGGCCATCAAAGGATAAAAAAAGGGACCAACCTGCCAGCCGGGTCCTCCGGAGGTATTCACAACAGTATAGGGTACCAGTGCAAATTATGCAGCCATCATAAGTCCTGGTAAAGGCATAGACGCAATTGGCTGCTTGTGTTTTGGTGTTGTTGTAAACACACCTTCTTGCCATTCACCGTTATGCAACCATCACTCTCTCTCTCACCCACAGAAATATCACAGCTTCGACGGCTGCTCTCCATTATTGAACAGAAAGAGAGAAAAACTGCAGGTGGTTGGCGTTTAATATTTAAGAGGTTTCACTGGATCCCGGCACCTGCCTTGCATACTGAGGACGGATTTCTCCGCAGACCTGGCCTGTGGACCCTGTGGCCTCCACACCACCCAGCCCCAACATCTCCCAACCCCATCCCTGTTGTCGCCACAAAGCCTGGTCTGCACCCAAACACTCTTCCCTTCATGCTTTATTCATTTTCTATAACATGAACATCGCAAGTAAGTCTCTCGTCTGTCAGCCACTCCTCCGATTCTGAGATTAATGTAAATCCTGACAAACAAAGAGGATTCAGTAGTGGATGATAATGGATAGGTGCTATTTGCATTGTAATATGAATTCATTAGATCCCTCTATATCCAAGAGACGGCTGCCTATTTCAGCACTGATGTGGCGTTTTTTTTTTTTTTTGTTTTGTTTTGTTTTTTGTGGAAAACAATGCTTCCTCTAGATGAGGGGTGGAGATAGAGGTGTCCTTGTTCATCTCTGGAGATGTTTATCATGGTTCCTACCCACTCTTCTCTTTTCTGACAAATCAGCTGCACCACTTTTACACCAACATTTGGCAATGAGAGTATTGGAGGGAGGAAGAGATGTGCTGGCACGCTCCCTTAGGACTCCCATTTCAAAACTTCTCAGTTTCGTCCTCTCCAGCAGCGGTGTTTTATGTCTAAAATAAAAAAAAAGAGATGTCATGAGGCGTCACTAAATGCATGGGGACTGCTTTTGATTGCTTTGCTCTGGCATGAGGGGCTGTTCTCGTGTCTGTTTGGTGCCTATCACTTGCTGCTGGTTCGCCTCATCATAAATAATGCAGACCCCCCCCCGCCCACCCAACAAACACCTAAATGAAGACAGCCTGCATTGCAGATTCCCAGAATGAGAGAGGTTACTTCAAGGAGCACGGCGAACCTGAATGAGGAAACAACAGGAAACGTTTCATGAGGACGCCTCTGTTTGAGGGCAGTGTTTACAAATATGTGTATTCTTGCTAGAATGAAGTGTGTCTATGTGTGTGTGTTGGTGATGGTGTGCTTGTGTGCATGTATCTGTTTGTGTGGGTGGAATAAATAAAGGTACCATACGTATCAAGGGGTAGTATAGGGGGAAGGAGAACAGAGCACTGGATGGGTGAATATGTAAGCCTGTAAAATACAGTAGCTCTATCTCCCAAAATATCATGTTTTTCGGGGGAGATAAGATTGACAGAAAAAAAATATGTGATGACAGTTATCTTCCACATAAAAGTCAGCTCAAGCAATGCTGCAAAAAAAAAACAAAACTTGTGGCTGAGACATTCCAACAATCGAAAATCTGCTTCCCCTCCACTTTTAATCACCTGAGTTTCTGATGAAATATCTTAGCTGGAGGCACGTCAACGCCTCTTAATGCTGCGAGTAAAGACAAACCAACTGTTCCTCCGCTGCAGCATACCAATGAATGGCTGAACGTATAAACAGGTGCCGTAATACATATTGGTAATCCATTTATAAATACTTTTGTGTGTTTTTTTTTCATTTGCGATAAGTTATCAAATCTGTTTTAAATGTCAGAAAAAGTCATTATCACAGGGTACCAGCACAGCCGTCTAATAAGCAATCAACTCAACAGCTCTGAATGTTAACAGAGTCATTAATAAACGGTCACAGGTTTGTCACTTTCTAAGCAAAAGTCAGGAAAGTCATCAGCAATTTTCACTGTTTACACTTCATGGAAAAAAAGGTTTAACAATATTAATACAGAAATGTTGGAGGTGGAATCTGCAGGATTTTCCAAAAAAAAAAAAAACAAACAAACTAAATATAGACATAGATACAAAAGAAATCCTGCTTAATCATCACCTACGGGCTTCTACTCATGTGTGGTAGTGACTGTGCCTGCAGAGGCCTCCTCCGCCTGTATTTGGCTGTTTTGTTGTGGACAGGAGTCAGTGTTTTCTCCTCTGCCAGTGACAGAGCACAGAGAGTGACACAGAGTGACACAGAGCACCCACTACCGGTGGCGGCTACTAGGGCCACTAGTACCCGCTTCTGTGCTCACCACAACAGTCCTCCCACTTGTCGCAGCATAGCCCTTGAGGCTCCTGTTGCCGGCAACAGCCAGTGTTCACTCAGACTTTTGAAGACTATACAACATCTTCTCTTCATCTCTTGGTTGATGTTTTTTATCAGGTGTTATGAATCAATATATATTGTTATTTAGTAAAAATCAGTTTAGAAAGAGTCAGAAGTCTGATCTGTGTTTGATGAGTCTGTTGAAAGAAGGCGTCCGATGCCAATATAATTTTGTCTCCCCGTTAAGCTGTTATAGAACAACAGGTAAAGCCGATACACTTCCTGCTCCCCCGCTCCTCATCCCTATGATACAAAGATTTCACTTGGAGAAACATTTAGCTTTTATTGACATCCAAATCTATTTAATTGATTGGTCAGTTCCTGTTGTATCGATCAGCTTAGAAGTGAAAGAAAAACAAGTCGGGCTGAAGCTCGAGTGGATCCCTGCTGTCACTACTGAACTCAACAAGTGGTGATTTCACATGGTAAAACTGACAAATGAATCACTGTGGACCAGGTGTGTGTGTGTGCGTGCGCGTGTGTGTGTGTACTCTGTCTTGAGACAATGTGAATAGCGGCCGCCTTTGGACCTGCTCTCACCTTCAATTGTACTGGATCTGTTCAGAGAATCAACTTGACAACCAAGGTTGTCTGGACTTCATCCCTGAGGCCACAGAAGCTGCACTGGGTGGTTTGGGGCTGTTATATAATGTGCAGTATAGGTAGCGCTTCTTTCAGATTTATCCGGCAATAATAATGTCAAGCTATGTTTGGTGGCTAAAGACATGCAGGATAACAATCTCAGACACAGCAGTGAGCCAGTTTTTCTACAGTTGTAATTTCAAAGAGAAATGAGAGCAGTTGAGGGGAAGGTATAGCCGGAGCAGGAGGTTTGTGATTCCTTTAGCTGGCTGGAGTTTCTGAAGATGTGATCGCTCTCCTCTCTCCTTCTGATTCTACAGCGGCTTTAGCAACGGAGTTCAGTTTATGAGCAGCAAGAGTCCCTGTGGTTTTGACCAGCCCGATATGTTAACCTCAATGAAAAGTAGATTAGACATGGGTGAGTGAGTGCTTAGTCGAGCATTTACACTCACAAATCAAGATAGTGGACTTCATTTTACAGTCTGTGCTAGCCTACCCAATCAATATTCTCCAAGTGCACCTAAACATTGACAAGCATGACTCCACATCAAAATATGTTACCCTCAATCAAAAGTAGATTAGGTAGAGGTCAATGACTACCTTGTCGGCTGCCAGTGGTCCATGTTGGAAATAATGAACCTCTCCGAAACATGACAGACACAAATAGCGTGATATATGAGAGGAACACGCGTGGCACACACTGTGAGGGCTTAATTGATAGTCAGGTGATTAATAAGGCAGGGCACAAGAAAACTCCAATCACTTAATAGTTTCATGTTTGTGGGACAGCAGCCACACGGCGCCGCCTGTTAAAAAAAAAAAAGGGAGAGCTGCATGTAGTAGTGAACCAGGAATAATGAATGGCTGCTTCAAATTTTAATTAATGACGGCAGCAACGTTTGTCTGCGCTGCACTGTGTTAACATGCGCCCGGCGTTGGTTGGTTACACTCCGCTGACTGTCTCCGGAGTCCCTCCACAAAACATATTCAGCGCTACTGTTCTTCTGTAATACAATCCAATTTATAGATAATTGATTCTGGGATATTTTCCATCCAAGGCTGCCTTCTGGGAAGTAGGCTAGTGGTCACACAACTACAGAAAATCTTCAAGACACGAGTTTCGAGCCAAGAAACTGAATCTTGGCCTGATTCATCTGATTGATTTTCTTTTTTATTCCCTCTGACAAAAATCAAAAGAAAAAAAGATGTGATTTAACAAACATTTCAATATGCTCCAAAAACTGACACCACTGCTTCCCAGAAATTCAAACTCCACCAAATGTCGTCTTGGCAAAGATCAAGCCACGGAGCATTCACAGTGTCATGGTCAGCTCGTGCACATTAGAGCAACCCCACCGTGTTGTTGGCTGCCAACTGTTTATCAGCACGTCAATCCACCAGAAATCTTGCAGGGGGAAATCTCAGCTCTGCCCCTGCACCACATAAAACTCTAAACCTTGTCAAGACACAGCAAAAGAACCTCTGGGAACATGTGGACTTTTAGCCATGTCGTACCTAATAAATGTCAAGAGGCTTGCATGGATTTGTAGACATGTGAATCAAAACGTAGAACGATCAAAGTCAACACTTTGCTGCTGAGAAACAGCAAAAAGAAAAGCCATTTCAGTTTATTAGCATGTGGGTTGCTCTTTTTCTTTCTTCAATGCCATGCAGTTCTTTATTATTATCATCATTACTCTCAAGCTTGTTTTTGATACCTCAAGCACTTTGATTCTATCATTATGAAAACAATTTTTATTCAAGGTCATCTTGTCATGGACATTTGAACGAGCTCGTGGCTATCCACAGTACATTCACTTAGTAGCGCCATCTCATTTGTCTACTCAAGGAAGTAGGCAGGAAACAATCCTAATGTGTCAACTTGCCTGTCGTTCAGATGGGAATAGCTCACACTTATCACCTCATTAGAGTTGAAATTTTAGCCTTGATCCCAAAAGAAGGCTTTTATCTCCTCTCAAACATTAAGGCAGGCTGCTGATGAACTGATTTGTTGGTACGGTTAAAAAATGACTTGTGCCATCCATCATGTTGTGATATGTAGCACAGCTACCACAGAGGCTGGCGTGCTGCCCAACACTCTCAAGGCAAAGACATGCCAGATTCCAGCTGCTTATATGCCCTGGTTTTAGTACAGCTGAGGTGCCACCCGCTCGCTCACATCCCTGGCAAAGAATAGAAGTGTACCTCCCACACAATAAGACTTTTGATTCTGGATTCAAGGAGCGCAAAGAGGACAGTCTTTATCTGTCTTATCTATCCATCTACAAACACTTTCTACTCTGGAGTATTCATGTTAAATGCAGTAAAGCCTATACTGAGATAAACAGCCTTTAAAAACATGAGCCCACAGGTCGTTTGTACAGCAGGATTATGACTGATAGTTATGTTTCCTTGTTGGGGCGAAATCTAACAACAAAGGTAATTATGATAGGAGGAAAGAGAAAACACAGTGTAACCCATCAGAGGGAGGTTGGCTTGGATGGATGGGTCAATGAAACACAGTAATATGATACAGGAAAGCAGCGTTTCCGATGTAAAAATAGATGTTTATGCTTCTTGTCTAATATTCATCAAGAGACATGCTCTTGGCAACAGGACATAACACAGCAGTGTTCATATAGTCAACGTTAAGAGACGGTTGCTCCAGGAGCGGCCTGTTAATCAAACAGAATTGCCACCTCATTCCACTTGATTTCTTCAGTCTGATGTTGTGTTCATGACTGTGTCTGGGCTTTGTCACTTCCAGTGGACAGTGTGAACTCTCTCTCTCTCTCTCTCTCTCCACAATGGCACCAACTCCCCTGATTTTTCACAGTTTTGCTGGCAAAGTTCAGTGAACTTGAAGCTCACTTAAACACAACACATGAAGCAACTTTACTTGATAGACCAATTAAGGAAAAGCTTGTTGCTTCATTGCTTCAATCTGGAGCCGGTGAAGCATCTATTTCACGTTTATGTGCTGCCACAGAAGCTGCAGCAGCAGCAGCAGCAGCAGCAGCAGCTGGTAGAACAAACCTGACTTAATGTTGTTGAATCAAACAAATAGCGCTAAGGTTGCCATTTAACTAATCAGCTAACAAGCTAAATACATTTTTTATCAATGAAGTGTACAAAGTTCTGATTGGTCCGTTGTTTCTTCAAACTCAAAACCAGTTTTGATACGTATCAATCACCAATCACCATGGCTTGATTTCCTGATTTGTGCAACTGCAGCACAGTTACTTTACTCCACTCCAACTGTGTTGGCAGTCATTGGAGGAAAGTAATAATTTCAGTAAGTTTTCATCCGTTCCATTTCACCATAGAAGTAAATAAGGATGTTTACAAGCTTATGTCTCTAATGAATCTTACTTTCCCCGCAGAAAACACACACATGCACCCAAGGACACACGTTGTCGTGCTTGAACTAATTCCAAAGAGTGTTTTTCTGACTCTCCCATCTCCTTCCTCACCCCTGATCACTTCCTGTTCTAAGCTGCACTGCAGTGGCTTTGGCATACTCTCCAGAAAAGTGTCACACATTCCTTGTACACAGAGACTTTTATGTGCGGTAACAACCCACTGAAATTCACAACTGTGCCTCACTTGGTGAAAAGATACACTGTCATATGCCACCACACGGCCGTTGACTTGTCACGTTAAAGGTGAAGTTTCACTCCAATTATCAGCAGGTGTTTGGTGACGCAGGCAGCAAAGGTAAACAGTTCTTACAACCCTTGTGTCCAGGCTCAACAATGGATGAGTGATGTTTGTAGTGGTATGTGAATTTTTGCTTTAATTATAGCCGGGAGCTCTCTGAGATCTTTATGTAAATCACCAATACCTGGAAAAAAAAACAACTTTTGGGTTAACTTTCACGGGGAATTGGGAAGTTATCTAATATTTATATCCCCTCTAATTGCATGCCATAATTACAACCTTGGCCTTAAGAAAGGCTTTGGAATAAATTGAATTAATTTGGCAGCCATAAGTTGTGCCTGCATGCTGATTCACTCTGCTCCACCTCTGGAGAAAAAACTGATTAAATACACTAATAATACATTTAAACCAGACAGAAATGCTTCACGAGAAAAAGAAAGCCCAAAGCTGGATGGAATCAGAAAAAAAAAGTGTTATTCCAAAATCTCGATGCAAGAGTGGAGAAAATCTCAACCCACACAAAGTTTGATGGCAACAGGGATGAAAAGTGGCTTGACAGATGAATTCTTTCTCCCCATCTTATCTCTGCAGGTCTGAATGTTTCTTTATCTTCTGCCTATATCTGTCTCTCCTTGTGCTCCCCCCGCCCCCCCTCTTTCTCTTGACTGCTCACACATAAACACACACATAAACACACACACACACATGTGCAGGGCTGCTGATCCTGTCCCCCTCTGCGGTCTTCTTACATGCAGGTGGGGTCACGGATGATTAAAGCAGTGGCAGGTGGACTCCACTTTGAAACTATCAATAGACCCCCGGGAGCCGAATCAAACAGCAAACCCTCCATCTCTGTCAACCCAGGCTCTCGGAAGAACCGAGGGAGAGGACATGCGGAGGGTGAAAGGGCAGGCTCCACGTCTGTATCCTCGACGTACCCTGAAGTACACTGTTGAAAAAGCGATGGAGGGATTCCTGACACTCTGATGTGGTTTTAAGCAGGCTTTGTGGATTCATTCAGCTGACCCTGCAGCCTCTGACCATAGGAGGCTGGGAGCAGTGTAGAGAGAAACAGTCCTCTGCTGCATTTTTTTATTCCCACAACCCTGAACTATACTGTTCACTGCAAACACTGATATTCAATGAACTCTGGTCTGATAGCTGCTGCTCTGCTGCTGTTTATACAATAAGAAAATAGATAAAGCATAGATGGAAAGCTAGAGGGTCTCTTTTCACAGACAAACTGGAGCAAAGGGGATTTAGTGCTTGTTGAAATTTAACTGTTAGATAAACCAGCAGGATGGCAGTGCCTGTCTGTCAGGTGGTCAGTCAGTCCACCACTTTGGTTTAGACTGAAACAAATGAATCTTTTATAAAGACATTCATGATGTCCATAGCAATCATCTTTATAACAGTGGTTACCATGCTCCTCCGTGCTCCTCCATGCTCCAGCCATGAGGCCGACATTTAGAGAAATGTATCCTCAACTTCATTGTGGATTCTCTGGTATTTCACAACATGGTATGAAATGTGATAACCTTATGTCCACTGACTTTTCATCTAGTGCTACAACCAATTCAAAAGGTCCTCAAAGGTAGGGAGGAGGTCTTTATTTCTATATTTACTTGAAATCCTCCTAGTCATCTGTGGAACGGACAATCCTGTAAAAACTCCATCCAATCAATTTGAATGCCACAAACAAATTCATTGGATCGTGCATGTGTCAATCACACTGCCGTCTGCCCCACCCTCTTCCCTCTGCATGTACCCCTTTTCGTGCACTAATCGCATGCATGCTCAGAGTCCTCCATGATGTATGATATGGAGAAGATGACGTCAGAGCCAGAGCTTATGCTAGTTGCAGCAACGTTACGGCAGAAAAGAACAAGCATTGCGTGTTCCTGTACTCTGGAGGTGTGGCTTCAGATCTCCCTCCACTCTACTGTTTAACCCAAACCAGAAAAAGTAACATGATCTTCAGACTCTGGTGTATGTAGTGGGTTATGCTAATTACTTATCTATCTATCTATCTATCTATCTATCTATCTATCCTGCTTAGAATCAAAATGAGCCGGCACAGTCATGTATGTGACTGTCAGGGTGATATGGTAGTATTTCCAGGAGGAATGATTTAATGGAAATGTCAAGAGCAGCAGTCGCTCCAAGCAAAGGCTGAACCCTCTGATACAATGTGAGCCACTTACCTCTGTGGGGATGTGAGACTTGTTGTCATTCAGCTCCGGTCGCAACCAAAATCTGCCTTTATCAGGACAGAAATGGCATCCTCCCTTTTTTCCCCCTTTTAAATGGGATTACAGGTCTTTCATTGCATATTAATTTGCCAGGAATCAATACCGGCTGTGGTGCTATTTGTGGACATTTTTAAACACTTAGCTGCTTACAGCTTACATTCTGCAAAAAAAAAAAAAAAAGACTGGAGAGAGAAATGAAAGGAAGGCAGGAAATTAGACTAGCATGCACTGATGCATGGTGTCTATACAGTAAGTGTCAAGTGGAATAAAAGAAACACAGAAGGTCATATTGACCTTTTGAAAATAAGATGCTTCATCCCAACTGGCTTATTCTTAAATTACGAGATGGGTGAGGGATTGAATAACTGCATGAATAAATGTAAGGGGAAAATGAGAATAATAAATGGAGAGAATGATCCCACTGGAAGTCCCAGTGTGACTTTTACTACAATAAGCCTGCATTCATCACAAACAACTATCACAAGCAGTATTTTAATGAGTAACATTTTTACTGTCTTCACTGTAAATCCACTGGAGCAGGTGGCAAAGTTGCCTACAGGGCGCACGAGCTGCAAACGACCAGATTTCACAACATGGAGGGGAAAAAAAAGAAAAGAAAAGTAGCAGTTTAATGTGAGAAACCTGAGCAGCTCTCCTGAGCATGTTTGCACTTTTGCATTCATTGTTAAACGATTTACAAACAGCAGCAGCAACAGTAGGAGAGAGCAGGAAAAAAACAACAACCACCCAGCTTTCCCCGTGTCCTCTCTGAGAGAACAACAATCCCTCTGCACGCCGTGTAAGAAATGAAGAATAAAGAGTCCCTGATTGTACAGCCCGGTGCAGAGGCATGGGATGCAGTCTACTCAATTACTGTGGTGACCTTCAGCTGGGCGCGGTTGTTCTTATCGTGCAATCCACACCAGTTGGCATTACACCACAATTAAAATGCGTGTTCAAAGCGACCTGTCACCGCGGTTGTTTGCCGTGCAGCTTGGCACCCTGTAGTGGAGGGGGTGACATCTATGACTCCGCGCCAAGGGAGCCCGCTGCACGCGCACAACTCCACTTCTTCTTTTCAGCTCTGCCTGCAAAATCCGACCCATAATTACACCAACAAACTCCGACCAGAGGACTTTCATTTCTCTTTTTTTCATTTTCATGTATTTTCTTCTTCTTTTTTTTTTCTTGCACGCGCAGTCCCAGTCTACCTCATCTTTTTTTTTTTTTTTTTCTTTTTTTAGATGCAAGGTAAGATCTTTATAGTTGTTTTCGGTTGTTGTGCTGGGAATAATCTGTGTCTATGACCTCCGGGCTGTTATCAGCGAAAGAGCAAACAAGCCAAATTATATTGTGTTTCCAGACAGAGGCTGCTGTTGTATCCTTAGACTGCATCCTAATTGGGTTGTACACCGGAGGATTTCTGCCCTGAGGTTTCGCCCTCCGTGAAGTTTCGGTGGATTTTCTCTCCACATGCATCACTGTCCTTATTCTGGCTGCTGAAATACGATGGAAAAAAAAAAAAAAAAAAAAACTCACGGAGTTTACACTTATAGGTCTGATTTGCATGGCGTTAGGTAACACCTGACCTCAGTGCGCCTGGGTTTGCAGCTGCTTGCGCTGCGAGGGACCTGGACACACGCGATGCACAACCACTGCTGAGGAATTATCCAGCAACTTTAAATAGCATATCCCACTTCAGTGTCACTCTAAATGTGTCTCTGTTTACTATTACGCAAGAGTTTTTAAACTACGCCCTCCACGTAGAAATAAAATCACCCTTTTCCTCTTTAATTCTAGAGGAGAGCTGCGTTTCAACACACAGAAGGGGGAGAAAATTAAGATCCAAAGGTTCACTCTTAGAATAATCTCTTAGAATAAATGACTGCAGCCTGTTTGGAACAGAACCAGGGGATCAACAACCGTGTGGAAAATGAAGGGTGAAGTTGGGGTTTAGCGGGGAGTCAGTATTATCTTTAGGACCCGGCGGAGCACTGAGATGTAACTGGACATAGTGGCTCCGTTTGAGGAAGATCGCTTATCTCTCTCTCCTGCTCTCCGGTCCACAAGTCGGCTGAGCTGAGAGAAATCCATCGAACCGGCATCCAAACGACCCCAAGAGTTACTCTCCACCGGGACTGCTGTGTTTTAATACGCGCTGATGGACTCTAATGAATTTGGGACCTCTGTGAATCCCCTAAGCCTGCACGTGAAGTGTTGGTTGTGCGCCATTCCGATGAATGCTGCGCCAAGAGCAGCGCTGCGTAAAGTCAAACAGCTCGCGTGGACACCACACGATACGCGACGGCGTCTGTAAGAGAGGCTCTGAAGGCGAGCGAGTCACGACGTGTTTATTTGGAAGAAGAAGAAGAAGAAGAGGCTTTCTTTAGTGAGACGCAAAAGTTGAAAGTGAAGTTGGGACTGGGAGGGAAAAACACACACACACACACACACACACACCACTGTGCTCCGTGTGTGAATGCGCGCTCTCTGCGCATACGTCGCTTTTATTGATCCATCTGGTGGGAAATTAGAAGAATTTAGAGCGAGAAGCAGCAGTCGAAGGCATGTGGGAGTCTTTCTGCAACTACTCTGGGTAAATAACTTGTTGAATGAGCTGTCCGCCCCGGGAGTTCGTTTAAATGTGAGTATTGTTTGTGCTTTGACCGTTCAGACGCTGCATTGCCTTTCTGTTTCCTGCATATCGCCACTTGTCTGATGAAGACGGTCATGACTAAATGGGTAGTAACAGGGTAATTAGAGGAGGCTGTTTGATGGGCGGATCGTTACCAGTGACCAGGTTTTAAGTGGGTTAAATGAATAAGGGATGAGCGGATGACAGGAAAACACCACCGTTTTACCATCTTCTCTCTTTAAAGGAGTTTTTGCTGTGTCTCTCTCCTCCGAGATACTGATGTTATAAATCTGAATGTGCATCGTATATACTTTCACCTAAAGCTGTTATTTGAACTGCGCCCCATTAGCACCAGTCTTGATGAAATGAAGCCACTTTTACCTGTTGCGCAGCAGGTCAGTAAAGTCAGATCGAGGTGTGCCTCGCCTCTGCGCAAAATGTGACCCAGAAGAACCCGGACACAGCCTCTATTAATTACCTGAGCAAGCTCTGTCAAATGGCTTCCTTATCTGCGTCTTTATTCACATTTGGAAAGTGAAGAATGTTTGCACTCTGGTTGTATGAATGGTTTATGAATGTCCTGGATTTTTAAATGTTTGCAATACTCTGCGTTTTTGCACGTTAGTGGTTCAGGAGAAGGACTTTGAATAATGCATGGCAGCAGATTTATGTGGCAGTGGTGTGGGCAGGCAGGCAGTCAGGCTGGCTGGACTCCACACTGAGGGACCCTCACATTGTCACCACATCAACCATATCCTCTCAGGGAAAAAGGCTTTTGTTGTAAATAGAATAGGAGGTAATGTGACTTCAGGTGCAGAGGTTAAAGGTGCAGCCCTAGGACATTAATTGTATGTTTTATGTGCTTTACAGATCAAGTGCAGCAAGGTTTGCCTCTGAGAGAGTCACAGATATGGTGAGGGAGGAAGGGAGTGCAGAGCAGGACTGAGAGGCTGAATGAGGGATCCAGAGAGTGAAGGAAGGAGAAAAAGACAATCAGAAGACAATTGTGTGCCAGTACAGACATGCTTCCGTTTGCCAGCTGATCCCACTGTGACTCATATGGAAGGGTTGGTTCTTGGCTCGGAGAACGTTGGAAGCATTAACCCGGTTATTGTTGCACTCATCGGCCAGCCACAAAGCATCAGTCTGTTCAAACTGGCCGTGGATCAGAAGTTATTGGTTGGAAGTCAGCAAAATCAATAAACACAACAAGGCGGTATTGTATGTGCGCACATTTAAAATCCTGACCAGGTGTTCGATGCAGAAAAAAAGGCAGGACAAACAAAATAGCAATTGTTGCAGGATAAACAGCGGGAGGATCAGTCAGCCCTGTCAGTGTTTTTAAAATCAATAAAAAGGTGCCATATTATTATCATTGCTGCCAGTGCATGGACAGTCAGTGTGGCGGCCCAGGAGCACATCTGCTGCCCTGTGCTTCAGCACCACGGACAGCTCCCCTCCACATCGGCCCTGTATGGGAGCCAAGAGGCGATCAGAAAGCCACACTCAGAGACAGAAAGCAAAGCCACACTTTAGCGGGATTACTATAAAATGAATGGAATACATCCGCCACGGTTTTTAAGAGTCTGGCTGGGAGTTTGTAACCAATATAAGCCACGGGGCACGGCTGCCTGCTGACTTTTAAAACACTCTGCCATGCATGAGCTGCCCAGGGGATGGAATGCAAGCGGACACAAGGGGGTGTTTCAGAGGCTTCAAAAACAAGTGAGGGAAAAGAGACAGAGAGAGAGAGGCAGGAAGAGAGAGGCAGAGAGAGAGAGAGAGAGAGGTGAGGTGGTCAACCTAAGCTCTAAGCTCTCTCGCTCCCATTCCTTTCCTGCATACGGAGAGCTGCTCAAATATTGATGACTTTTAATATAGAATCTGACCTCATATTTTTCTCAGTGAAATTATGACATTCTTGAGTTTTCCCCTTGCGTTCAGAGTGCCCCTGAGTATGAGCCAGAGACACAGGGGCAGGGGGGAAACAAGGGAGGAGACGATTATGCTGTATATTGCATTTGCTTCGTGAGAAGAATCTCATGTAGTCAGATATGAACTGGCAGGAAGGACGGCACGGAGGGAGATTATATGAATCAGTTATTATGAAACACGGGACACCTCTCCGAGTGATGTTTAAGAATGACAACTAGTTGAATTGGCTTTTCCTAATGGTGTCAGGACACTAATCGTCTCCTCTGCTGAAGGGAGATATAAAACGTTTCAGATTTGAAGCTTTCTAATTTTTCCCTCAGTCACAGTCACCTCAGTGATGTTCTGATGCCGAGTGATACCTGTCCTCCGAGGTTCACCGAGCATCCCGACACCTCCCTTTCATCTGTATGGATTTCATTACTCCAGGTGTCCATGAATTAAAACCAGTATCCCCGTGGTTAGCTCCATTTGCTGTCGCTTATTAGCTTTGAATGTTCCCTATTAAATAAAAATAAGATAGGCAACCTCCACCACCCTGCTGCGGGTACCTAATTTGACTGTCTTTATAATGAAAGTCAACTTCGGTATTATGAAATAGGCCTTTATCTAGGTGTGTGTGTGTGTGTGTGTGTGTGTGTGTGTGTGAGAGTGAGTGAGAGAGAAAGACAGACAGAGAGAGAGAATGTGCAAGATGAGAGCAGTCCACCTCATGACACATTTCCGATCAGGGGCCGACATATATATTTATGACATTTCATTCACACATCCCCATGAAAGAAATGGCTTATTCATCACTCAGAGCGCCAGACGTGTTATCAAATTTGTAATTGGCCTCTCTTCTTAGGAGTCTTGTTGATTGACATGAGCACATTTAAAAAGCCAAATTTCTCCTTTCTCTCTCTCCCCCACTAGCTTCTTCCTTTCTCTCGATAGAGGTCTGTCAGACGAGGCCCACCATCCACACCTCCTGACACGACTCACTTTGAAGGGTCTGTCGGGTCTGAAAAGCAGCACATTTAATTTCTCTGGCTCAGATGAACATCTTTCATTACAGTTGTGATGTATTCAGGCCTGGAGTCATTTTGTAAAAAAAAAAAAAAAAAAGGGGCATTAGGTTGGGAGAAGGAAAAGCAGTAATTGCCTTAGATGTGGTCAAAACCTATTCAATTTTCAGGCCAAGACAAGACAGTTGAGTTAAATACTAAATTCTAAGGTTTCAATGTGTCGACAGGGAGCACGGAGACCGGCCTGCATGTGTGCACACATGCAGACACAGCGACTCATTAAGAGCAGTCTCTTTTTATCAAATTTCCATCCAAACCTTTGCCATGTCATATCAAGACACTTTTTTTGTTAAAATCTTTTCATTAACTAATGTGACTTGACTTGATAGCCCCCTGATAAAAAGAGTGATTTTTTTCCCCACACGATTTCAACAGTAGCTCTTTTCGGCTGAACATAAAAAGACTCTCCACACGCCTCAAGCCCCAGCTTACCTAGAAATGTTTTATTTCAGCAGAGAGCGGTGGAGAAGGGGAGAGAATAAAGCTGCAGACCGGAAACGCTCAGGTTTAGTTGCATGTATCAGCTGGGGAGGAATCTGGGCAGAGAAACTGAATGAATAACATTTTTCCCTCAACAAGTGCCGCTGGAGTGCCGTTGTGCGAGGCGTTTTAACCTCCTGCTGCTTAAGCAGACATTCAGCGTGCTCACATTAGACGTTTTTAAAACGTTGGATGACATTAGAATTAATGAAAGGGCATACTACAAACTGGTAAGCGGCTGTAAACAAGGAACTGTATTATGTTTCTATAAACTGTGCCCGAAATAGGCAGGAGGTAAAACTGAAATGTATGCACGTCTCCTAGGAACATTAACTCCTCTCCACTAAGGTAAAACCTCGGGCCATCCGAGGACTGCATATAGCTGCTCCATTTTATTTCCCCCACGCCCCCACATACAATTTTTACCTGAGACACTGAGATCGTGTGGGTCTCCGCTGACTGCTGCCAGGCACCATTACCTGACGAGTTAGGCCATTTGACTGATGGCTTGTGATAGCTCTGAAAAACGTACGATCCCTCAAATAGACCATTTCTGTCTCCCAATTTTGCTTTAATATCTCCCAAAATGCCTCCGAAGGCACTGGGACAAACAGAGCTCCACCTTCGGCTATAAAAGGAGCAGGAGTCGGGGGAAAGCAATAACTTAAATGCAATGACTTGACACATGGAAATGAGCCTTTTTGTATGAAAATCAAGTGGAGCTTAGGCTTTGCAGAGCAGGCTTGATTTGAATTGTATACAGTGATTTTGGCAAGGTTATTATTGAGGAGTAGATACAAACAGCGGGACCCTGTGTTGTGTTTGTGTGTACATTATGGATGGGTGTGATAGTCAGCAGTGAGATCCACTATTTATCCACCTCAGTGCCCTTAAACCATGTTGAGCCTCTGTTAATATTTTAATACAGTGTCTCAAGTGTTTCTCTGTGTTTATGTGATCTATTTTATTCACCGCACTTTCTTTTTTTCTGTCCCTTTTCTGTCCCTTAGGATGCTGCTTGTGGCAAAAGAAAGAAACACAATTGACAAGAGATCAGGCTAAGACATCTGTCAGCCGCTGACTTATGAGGAACACCACTCCTCGCTGCCCATCACGTCTGACCGTCAGCTGACCCCTGCTCAAACGTTCAACACTTCTGGAGAAGCTCACTTGTTGACACACCTCATCAGCCAGGCGCAAGCGGCGGCAATCGAAGACAAAATAACTGTATGGGGGCTAATCGTTGCCCGAAGCTGGTGACACAGAAGTAGCAACATGCTGCCACAGTTCCCAAATCCTTCGATGCACCGTTCAAAGCTGCCATTCATTTAGAAACTTCTCGGTGATATTGCCATCTCTGTGACGAAGCAGCAGCTGCAAACGCATACTCACTCTTAAAAAAAAAAAAAAAAAAACAGCAAAAGAAAAAGGAGGGTTCCACAGAAACCACACAGAACAAGATCAGCAATGCTTTGGCCCATACTGTTCATTCTGCAAACCATCTGCACCAGTGTGGCACATGCCATGCAACATTACCCAGCGGCCTGGGGACACTATGACGTGTGCAAGTCCCAGATCTATACAGAGGAAGGCGTGGCGTGGGACTACATGGCCTGTCAGCCGGAAGCCACCGACATGACAAAGTACCTGCGAGTGTCCCTCGACCCCCCAAATATCACGTGTGGAGATCCACCAGAAACGTATTGCGCTTTGGTGAGTCGTAACCTCGGCTGTCCCCTGATGGAGACAAATGAGGCTGGAGACAGGATCTCACAGCATACTGGGTCAGGGATAGAGAGCAGTACATAACAAGGCAACGTGCTACTGCTGCAGCAGAGATTAATGTACAGACACATCCAGTGTGTATTAGGATACAAGTGCTAACATGCAGCAGCACACATGCATCCTTTGACACACACACACACCTAACTGGATACTGACATGCATTAATACACTCAGATCCTGGGGATGCATTTGGACAAACAGGCACAAGCAGGTGTAGAGACAGACATGTGTGCACACTAGTATGCACATACACACTGGGAATAATACAGCACAGGAATCACTGTCATCTCACACAGATTCACAAAAAGCAGACACACAACAGGTTGTAGAGGATGAGTTGCTGTGAACCAACACAGTTTTTCTGACCATATCTGACTGGTCTTGCTGAGTCAAATGAAAAGTGTCACAGTTTCCACAGTGCTGATGTTTTTCTTGTCAGATATTTTCCCCCTGTGGACAGGAGACAATATTTTGGATACAAGGGAAAGAATATCTACTTTTTCATTTCCGTATTCTTTTGCAAGAAGTTGCAAACCTTTGTAGAAATGATTTTCCTTCCTCCAACATGTCCAATTCTTTGCATATCTAAATCTTCTGAAACTCTCTCTTGAAAATTTCTATTTTTGAATATGGAAATATCAATATTCAAGCAGCTGGTCAAAAATAGCACAATGTTACACTCAGTGATGCAATGTATATGCAAATGCACATACTCTACAAATAATTTTGCACACACGTACACATACACACTTACACAGATGGAAGGATCAGAGTAAAGAGTGACGACGTAATTGCACTGATACAGTTAATTTGCTCTGTATGTTCACTGCAGTGTTTTCAGTGTTGTGTTTCATTGGCCCTTATCAACCATTATCAACAGTTCACCCCAGGTTGCATTTGTTTAGAATCACACTCAAAGCAAGCAGCAAGAACCCACAGGCTTTAAAGCGCTTTATTAGAAGTTGTGTGTGTGCCCACTGAGAGCTCCTGCGAGTAAATATTTACCAATTAAAATGGGCATCCCTAAAAGGAGAGTTTTTTTTTTTTTTTTATTCTTGCAGCTCCAGATGGCATTGAGACATTTAATGCCACTGTTGGATGAAAAAGGAGACGGTCCCCAGTCGTGTGTGACGTCTTGCAAAGCTTTATTTCAAAACAAACTGTAAAACCTTTATCAGCCCAATAGATTATCTTGAATACACAACATTAACGTAACACAGGGAGCATAAAGAGCCAAAACAGAGACAGAGAGCTACACTGTGGTTGGATGGGTACTTCATTTCATCACAGTAACTGTTGGTAGTTAGGGATGCCTCGGTCATTATCCTGACCTGATCTGTTCCTCTTTCTGTTTATTATACATATATGTATTTTCAACACATTTTGCTCTGACTTCTATGGCACTATTTCTCTTTTTCAGAGTATATGGTATTTTATTCATTTATAAAAGGCAGAGATGAAACCCTTCTAACAGTGAAACTGGAAACTTTATTTTTTACCAATATGCAACAACGAAAGTAACAGTAGTGTCTAGCTACAGTAGATTGTTGAAAGAGAGCATAACATACAGAGCAGCACTAGGGATGATGTGGTTATCCTGATTATTCTGGCACTGACATATTGTCACATCAAGAGCTGATGTAATTCTCCCAGTTAAGTGCTGTGGGACTTTAGCCTCAGAGTTTGCTGTAGGGTTTATTTCTGTCCAGCCAGGCTATAGCACAGCGGTATTATGCTTAGTCAGTTGGTCGTCAGCTGGTCGATTTATCCTTTTTGTGCAGATTGAAACATCTCCACTGGATTGATATAAAATTTAGTGAGGGCATTCATATTCCCAGAGCCTTCCTGAAAAATTCACCTACATCCATTGAAAATATCAATATCTATCTGTCTGCAGAAAAAAAAAATCGCCTCCGAAGACTCTTAACAACTTTGATGATTCTGTCACTTTTTAGTTGCCGTCTCCTTGAGATTGACATCTGTGGTTTTGAGAGATGTGTCTTGATTGGACAGATTGTCATGATCCCCTCAGGCTGGGGTTGAGTTTTGATGATGCCTTCACTTCACACTTAGTGCCATCTTCATGCAAAACATTCTGTTTCAGAAAAAAAAGAAAAGAAAAAAAAAAACAAAAACGTTTTAACATTGCCATTGAGCCTTGAGAACCAAAATCAAAGAAACAAAAAAGAGATCCTAAATCTGACCATCTGAAAGTGGCTGAAGCCGTTTAACCACCAACTTATTGACCTGACTTCAACATTATGACGTTTTTCAAATGTCCCTACATCGGACTGTCAGCCTATCTGTCACCTCTGACATGGATCTGAGGTCACCATTGTCCAGATGATCAAGAACACAGGCTCCACCTGCACTCACTTAAATGGCTGTTGTGCGTTTGATCTGTTTACATTCTCAGCTGGCACACAGGCAGACTGACACCAGTGACCTTATCCACCGGTGCTTCCTGAGAGTTTGTTGGAGATGAGAGGAGCATGCAGATGAGCTCTTTTAGCCAATCACTACATTGCCTGCAGTTGTGAGTCCAGTCTAATCAGTTTCCTCAGGAGCTGGTTTGCCTCATACTGGATGGCCAAAGAATTTTGGATGGCTCACCCCTCCCTTTGCATTGCGTTCTCTGTCGCTTTTTTTTTTTTTGTCCAAAAGTCCAAACTGGGCTCTGCCAAATATAGTTTTGACAGAGTCTGTGCTCATGTAAAGGGCATTAATCATTCAAGAATGGATATCTTACATCTTAAGGTTTGAGGTTGTTTCCTCTTTGGACGAAATGGCAAAGATACCTTGAAATTTCAGCCCTGTTTTCTCTTGAATACTCAGGACACGTGATAAAGAGAGCCCAGGATAAACAGTGTCTAGGACAGGTGTTCTGCATCAGGGAGTTAGCCCTGTTTTTTATTTTTAGCTGCAGACCTTCAGGGGTTCTTCAGAATGTGTTGGTATTAAGGCTGTTCTCCTGTGGTGCACGGTGGCACCGTCACTCACTATCATTCAACATCAGTATACAGGCAGTGTGCAAGCATGTACTTTAATATAAGAGCAAAGTGATGTGGTTGTGTTCATTGACATATAGTATAATTCTTGTTATTACATGTAAAAAATTGGTACAAAATTCCTTCGTCATGCTTCCTGTTTTAGTTAATGGGTGGGGGGGAGACATTTTTAATATTCAGCTTTAACGCAAATTATCTAATTAGACCCATTTGAATGGTGGTAGGCGAAACAATTACCACACTATTGCACCACATGGGCCCTAATGAACAATAGCTGTTAATGCAGAAGAACGCCTGCTGAAAGACATCTGCATCTAAAAGCTCTCATAATCACTTTTGATATGGTGAACAGACATGAGAGTGTTTTTAATTACAGCACTTCTCTCACTCTCTAAAGTCTAAATCAGGTTGGCTTTGGGGGATTTAACGGCAATTCACAAAAGTGGCAGGCCATTACATAGATATTGAGAGAAGAGGTTTAATTTTCATGCACTTCACAGTCAAACCAAATCATTTGTAGTAGCCAAGTAATGGGCATGGACATGTTTATTCCACAAAAAATAAATAAGCATTTGGCAGATGGCTGCCACAGCGTCTTAAATTTTTCACCATCTGAATATGCCGGGTGAATAAATTCTGTTTTGTTCGGCCGACCACCCTGTCAGGCCCTTCTAACTGTGGTTGCCGTAGAGGAGTAGTTTTTGAATTAGTGCCCTGTACTGATTATAGAAACGTCTCACCCAGTGGTTTGGTGGTTTTGGAAACATGGCAGGCAAACTCTGTTCTCCCACAGCATCTTCAGTGATCTGGCTCTGGATCTAAATGAATGAATGTGAGTCAGGTGTCATCGGCCCACATGCTCCACAGTATCTGCTGCCATGCTGATTCATCTGCATCATGTTGGCAATTGTGTAAATCTGTGAGACCGATTCAGTAATGGCGTTTATTCCAGCTACTCTGAGTTTAACTGAGTTGATTCGTGTAATTCCTCTGAACTTTATTCAGTTTTCTCAGAATGGATGAAAGGAGTTTTTGGCTGCCAGTTCACCACACGGCCCCCTCGGAGGCTTAGGGAGGAAAGACGAGTTGAGAGCTCCCACTAAGCTGCTCGGAGACTGCCACGTTATTGACAGTCAGTGCAGCAGACTTATCTTTGCTGGCAATGATGGGAGCCATTGTGAACTTTCAATCTGTGTCTTACATGCCCACAAGAACTGACGTAATCGACTTTAGAAAGAGAAATAGATTATAGAGCAGAGAAACGGAAGCAACCTTTGCTGCATAGGCTGAGAGGTCATGAACAGAAATGGTGAATCTGCAGAACGGCTCACACATTGTCTGACTGTGTGTGAACTACTAACTTGTTCTGTATGTTACATGTATGTAGAGGAAATGTAATCACTGTCTGGAAGTTACACTCCCAGGTCTGGGCAGTTCTGGAAAATGTAACTGGACACAAGTGACTTTTCAGGCGTGATTGCAATGATTTTGGAAGCCGAGACAAAGGATGTCAACCCACCAATAGAAGTATCAGATCAGAAAATACTGTTAGAGGGAGAGGGAGGGCAGGGTGGTTTTGCTTCATTCCCACACATTGTCATCAATCTTATGGATTTCAGCCAAAAAAATCCTCGAACCCACTGAAGCTTTGCTCCTTCAAGCGACAAATGGCAGACAGATTGTTAGCAACTAGCATGAACATGGCACCATGTCTGTAACAGATAATAGCCCAGATATTTCTCACAGTTGAGGGTGACCAAAAACCCACGCACAAAAAACCAAACCAAAACACCCTCAATCACTCCTTCAATAACACACACTCAGTAGTGTATGCTGTGGAGGTCAGTAAACTTTGGTTTGAGAAACTCATGGATCGTCATTGTTTTTGCATTATCAGTGATGGCTGCAGTTAGCCTGGTCCTAACCAGCTTAATTTCATTTGTGCAAAGAGACTGGCCAGTCTCCGTTGAGAAATGTTTACTTTCTGATTTTTGTTCTCAGCCACTCCTATCTCCTGATTGGCTGGTAATGAATGAATATTCTTCTGGTAGGCTGTCTCCATATTTCCTGCGAGGTTGAGTAGCTTATGTCCTCGGTGAAAGGAGTGGCCGCTGATTGTGGGCTGTGATGTTTGATTTTATGAATGAAAGGACTGGAGACATGGCTCAGTCAGCTGGGGCCCTACAATACATTTCACACCCAGAATTTGTATATGGATATAAAATGCAGTTAATGCAGGATAGTGTTATATAGTAAATAACTTCCTCTGTTGGTGCCAGAGCAGCCTGAGCATCAATGTCACAACAGCAGTGTTAGTTTCTAGTGGCTGATATAACCAAGCCGTTCAGAGGTCAAAGCTGAAACTGCCATTGTCCCTCTTTGATCTCTGCACCCTTTCCTTCTTGTTGGAGGGTGGGTGGTGGTGGGGGGGATTCACTCATCCATATATTTGTTTGGAGACAGGGAACAGTTGGAGCGTTTAGCTTCTCGTCACCCCAGTGCCCTTGACTCTGTTCTGAACTGGCCCTGCCCAGCACATCATCACCGCACCACTGCGTACTAAGACACCGAGATGACATGCAACATGTCCCCTGACTCCAGGAGAAGGGGGGAGTCATCATTTATTCTTTCACTCGCCTGCCACCTCTTTTGTCTCCTGGCTTTTTAATTTCCCTGTCCCTTGTTTTCTGTCAGCTGATGATGCATAATATCCAGGCTTTGTTTGAACATGTGGAGGTTGAATGCTCCATATAAGGTGAGCACTTGACAGATAGAGATATGTCGGCATTATTCCCTGGGATCTGTGACAGGTTAATTCTTAGAGGGTTGTAAATACAAAGACAGATGAATTATGCATAGAGATATAAAAGAAAGTGATGGGCTTTGTGGTTCCACTATACAGTCTTTCTGGACAGCTTAACATTTGAATGCATGTTTGCTGTCTGAAATGGAGTGCAGATAACTATATGCATAAGTGCCTCAATCTTTTCAATTTTTTTTTTTTTTTTTTCCAAAGTAGACATAATACTTGAAAAGCCAGTTTGGACTTATTTTACACACGTGTATGCAGGAGTCTTGCTTTGTCAGCAAAAATGATAATAATTGAAGTTCTCCTTTTGTTGCACATGAAATTACACATTTTCTTACCTGTTCAACTCACCTATTGTCAGCATTGGAAACAAAGAGCTTTATAAACAGTTACAGTTTCCTCATACTGTACACTGACATATGATGCCGCATTTCAAGCTTATGTTTGCCCACCGTGTTTGATGTGATGAACCGAAAACGTGACACACTTTTCCACTTAACGCAGCTGGGACCGAGGCACGTTTAATTCAACCAACGCAGGGAGTAAGATTCAGCAGAACTATCTGAAGTCAAGCCATAATCATTATTACATGGCCAAGCAAAGTTACAACCTGCAGAATCCTCAAGCCTCCATTCACCTAAGGTATGTGAGGCTGAGACATGTGAAATCACGTATTTCATAGTACAGAGGATAGCACTCAGGGTTTCCCCACTCACTTTCTATGAAATATATAGTAGTAGGGTTTGATCATTCTAGGTTTGGTCCAGACTTAAATATTTTTGATCCATTAATCCAATAGATTTGAAATCCAGTGAAAACAATTACTCAGCAAGAATTATCCACCAATTTTTACGTTGACTATTTTTGTGTATTTCAGTTTGATTTCATGAAGACACAGTTGTGTTACAACTCAGCCTTCACAACACTTTTACATTATGTCAACAACAACATAACCAGTGCTCTAAAGTAACACCCGCCAAATGCAGGTTAAAATTCACTTTGACGGGTATCGATAAAAACTTACCGGCCAGTTTTGCCGGTGAGGAATGAGGTAACTGTATTGCCTATCATTCAGAGCCGTTCTCCCTTTAGCTCTGCTCCTGGTCAGTCTTCGTGTACACTACATTTCCCATGAACAATGCTATCAAAATCAGTCTTATTTTCAACGAAAAAGAAATAGCTAGTGGACATTCTGAATGGCTGGTAACTTCAGAAACTTACCAGCCACGTTGGCTGGTGATGAAAAAAGTTAATATAGAGCCCTGAATATAATGTACTGCGATACAGTATTGCCCAAATATTATGATCTCCAGAGTATGATTTCTACTAATGTTGGATCATGAAATCATGCAACAGAAATGAATACATCAACAGTTATATTCTATGTATTTCCATGGAATTTAAAGAGGTGCTAGTAGCACACCAGTTTTCCTTTCATCTAAAAGTCCGGATGACTTTTTCATATAGCTTCATCATATGGTCATAAATTTGCATCATCTGGATATTGAAAGCATTGGTGTTTTAGTGGCTTCATGCTCTATGGGAGGAACCAGATTGGAAGTTTTGAGCTCAACTCAAACAAATCAGGTAATATGTTATCAGTGAACCAAGCACAGTGCAATTATTTCACCATCCAACAGCCTGTTCCCAGCCTTGTCTTTAGAGTATTATCTATTTAAAAGTCAGCTGGCGCTCTGGATGGTTTCAGGTAGTTATTAATCAGTTATAAAAAGCTATACTGTACGTAGCAGAAGAGTCTTGCGGTACAAAAAACTGGGACACTGTGTGATATTTGGACATTTCTACTTTTTTACACAAAAGTTTGCCTAACCTTGCTCCAGGTTTTGAAACAAGCAAAGTGGAAGTGAATCGACTAAAATCCCCACCTCTCATCTCCTCAACTCAACATCAATAAACTTTACATAGAATATTAAATCTTCTTTGTTCCCTCTAGGTTTGAATTTTAAAACAGGGTGACAAAGACGAATCTCGTTAACATTTGCTTGAGGTCCCAAATTGCAGGAGATAAGATGGTATTTTGGAATGATTCAAAGGAAATCCTATTACCTCACGAAATGACTCAGCATCCTCTCCTCCTCAACTTTCAGCCACATTTAACTAATTTGCTGCAGACATACATGCCAGCGCATTTTTGTCGCTTCACTGGGAAAGGCATATTACAAGCATGAATGTTTCATCTGTGAATCACCATGTTTGTCTTACACCTCACTACACAGGAAAGAATTTGTTACTTCAGTGTGCGTGGTGCCTGTCAATACCAGTGAGACAGCTGTTCTTAGAGAGTGACAGTCATAAGCGTTCAACGAAGCGCTTTCCTAGAGATGACGCCGTAGTGACCCGTGAAGTTAAGTTACTTTTAGTTTGAATCCTCCCTAAGAGCTTCCGGTGCCTCCTGGTTTTGTCATGTCCATCTCAGCTCTTCTGCCTTTTCAAAATTGAAATAACAGGGTAACTGAACTGTCCACATTGTAATTTTGGATATAAAAGGGAATTCCTTGACCATTAAATTGAATTCTTTTCGCTTTCACAGCCTTCAGTGCTTGTACGTTCATTCAGCCTCCTTTTATGCTTGACAAGCTGAATGGGATTCTTGTAAAAGATACAGTAATTGAATTACTCAAAAGCTATTTGGCAGACTGGCTCTCGCTTGCTGCCCAAAAAAAAAAAAAAAAAAAAATCAACTTGGCTCACCCATCTGCCAAAGTTATGTTATTTTATTATTTTCTTTCTTTAGCAGCGAAGTGCATGTGAGTGTGAAGGACTTACCCTCCCTCAAGACACTGTCTGTAATTTTTGCCAGTCTGAGGAGTGTCAAGCAATCAAGCAGTTCTCTCATGAGAGATGAAGGCTTTGAAAGCCTTAACTTGAAAAGTAGGTGTTGGTGCTCGGCTGCAGATCCTGTCAGCTTTTTTAAAATGTCTCATTCAACCATTTAACATAATGACATAGAAGATGATCTCTCCTTGAATATGATATAATTATAATATTACAGCCTACATGTCTGGTGCAGTGCCCTTGTGTAGAACATTTTGGATATGATGTTAAATAGTTGTCTTTCCAGGAGTCAGATAAGAAAATGAATGTTGTATCTTTCAGTCAGTCAAAACATGGTTAGCTTAGCATAAAAACAGAAAGTGGGGTGAAATAGCTAGCATATGACTTTCTTTTTGTCTGCCAGTTATTCTGAAGTTGTTTTAGACATGATCTGTCATTTTTATTTCCCCTTGAAAAACAGAACTGTAAGAAAATGAAAGTTTCAGAGTTTAGTCAGTGAGTCATTTCTCCTTCCCCACTGCTGCTATGTAGCATCTGTCGCTAAAGCTTGGACAGTGTCTGACAGACCCTGACTTGCTTTTCCACATGATAAGCTAATCACTGCTAACGCTAGGTACCTAGGCTACATATCTGACATAGTTGCATCATATTTCTCATCAAATAAAACATGTTTAGCTAATTCACACTGTGAAGTATGCTTTAGAGATCCAAGTAGGCTTTTACCTTTGGAGAGACTCATGCTAGCTGTTTCCTTCAGTCCTTATGCTAAACCAGCCCCAAAACATCCCAGCTACAGCTCTTTACAATAATTCACAGACAGATTAATAGATATTTCATCTTACCCTCAGAAAAAAGAAAAAGAAATGGGCATATGTCTCAAAATGTGAAGCTATTGCTTCAAGGTGTTAGCACACCAGCTATGTACTGTGTAAAAATCCAGAGGTAGTCAAAATGTAGGAAGTTTTTTTTTTTTTTTTGAAAAGGTCAAGCCTTTCAAGGCAGTTTCATGTTTTTTTTTTCTTGATTTTGAGAATTCATGACCTATGTTGAAGGTGCAAGAAATGAAATAGAGAAACAGTGGCGAGATGACAGGCAACTGTTGCGACCCACCTCCCCTTAGGAAACCTAGCCATCATGTTGTCAGGCCATATCGATCTCTGAGAAAGAGTGAAAGAGACTGTGCGAGTGAAAGAGACTGAGAGAGAGAGACTGAGAGAGAGAGAGAGAGAGAGAGAGAGAGAGAGAGAGAGAGAGAGAGAGAGAGAGAGAGAGAGAGAGAGAGAGAGAGAGAGAGAGAGAGAGAGAGAGAGAGAGAGAGAGAGAGAGAGAGAGAGAGAGAGAGAGAGAGAGAGAGAGAGAGAGAGAGAGAGAGAGACTGGTCGTTTACAAAAGTGGCTGGTGTGATTTTATCATGCTCAGTGAAAGGGTGACATTTCAGTAATGCTTTATTCCTCACTTTGGCATTTCAAATTAATAAAAGCCTCTAATAACTATGCAGATTGAAAAAGATGGAGGAGGAGTTGACACGCTATGAGCTAACACACTGATGAACAATGCAGCAATTTCACTCCCGCTCTGTCTCATTCTTTTCCTTTTTCCACTCTCTCAATTTCATCCCAGTTGCTAAGAATTTTTCCGCAATGACCCCTGCGTCTCATTGTAAACGGCTGAGAACCTCAGTGTCCTCAGAACGCTTGGAATTCCTCAATAGCAGATTTTAACGTGTTTGAAAGCTGCTTATATGAAACCAGCAAGAGTCATAATCAATAATGCAGTGATAGCATTGTATTGTTAGGGTGGAGATGTGGTTACAAATGGATAATACTTTTTTTTTGTTTGTTTGTTTCAAACTATATGGATCGATAGGAGTGCAATAGACTTTTCTACCAACATGGTGTTTGATTGAAAAACATTCCTACTCAGTTTCAGAAGTCATTTCTGTCGGTTGTCTGTGTTCCTTCTGCATATTCATGCTGAACTGACCTAGATGCCTCATGTGTTTAGCTCTATAATTAATTTGCAGACATGAGATTGATCCCTAAAGTTTTTCTCCTTCAATGTATATTTTTATAAAACGTTCAGTTCAAAATAAAGGACGGTATCATATGATTTGTACAAGACAAAATCAGCCACCACATTAAGAGTTAGTACTTTCAATGTTGTGAATCTGGTATATACACAGCATATGTATATGTATGTACTCACAACCAGCCACATAATGTTATTTTATTTGGATGAACATTAGCAAAGTGATGAATAAGCCATAAACATTACACATACATACAGTTTTATAATATTTGTTATTTTTAATGGCCTGTTTAGTACCCGAATGATGTGTAACATGAACCCATGACATGCTGAGCATAAATTGGGGATGACACCAGCATATAAGCAGCCTACCCTTTAAAGATCTTACAACATGTGAGTCTTGTCAAAGGGTTGAAATCAACTTTATCCAAAGTGAGTGTGAATATTTTTTAGCACAGCTAAAGCCAATAAGAATCAATCGTACAACCCAGGCATTGTTAGTGCCATACTCCATTTGTACAGGATCAAAAGAGATGCCTGTAAACTCATCTGATTTGTTTGTTGTACACACACACACACACACATGCACACACACCTCTGCCTGTGTTAAATATTCTGTCTAAAGTATCTTGAGAAGAAAGATATCAATTTTTACCACACAACCAGGCGGTGCTATATCCACAGGCTCCTTTGCAGTACAGAGAGAGAGAGAGGGAGAGAGATCGAGCAAAGAGAATTAAACATCCTCTCATTATAGCAATGTTAAAGCTTTTTATTGAATCCCGACATCAGAGGGAATCTAATCCCTCACACGACCAAGCTCAGACACACACACACACACACACACACACACTCTAATACACAGGAGAAATATACAGGTATACACAGAAACAGATAAACACACAAAAACAACAAATACACATTCTCAAATCACTTTGATGCAGAGTTTCACCCACTGAACCAAATACACACATAAAAAGCAACAGCACCACCACTGTCACCATCCCCCACGATAATAAGGTGGTGTTAAATTTACCCCAGTGGGATTCTACCACATGGGACAGATAATGAGTCCAGGTGTTAATTAATGTGGAGTGCGTTTCCCCTCTTCTGCTGACGCTCCATGAATCCCAATCAAGGCTGCGTCCGTGGATGGCGGTGCGTTTGATTTGCCAAGCAGCGTACTTCAAAAGGCCAGACTGGCTGTGCTGCCGTCCTCAAAGGGACTGCTTTGGCAAGGGCTACATTCCAAAGGGCGGAGTTCTTGGCATGTGGCAAATCGAAACATGAGCGCCGGGAGAAGTTTGTGTTTTTGTTTTGATCAGACATCTGTGCCAATAGCGAGTTACAGCCGTCACCTCTGCACCGTCTGATGTGCTGTTCACTCCTCCACCTGATGCAAATGTTTTCATTTTGTTTGCTGCGCGCAGCCTCCTACATGACACTTAAAAGCAAGATACTGATGTTTTTAGAAGTTTTACCTCCTTAACTACAACTCATGAATAAGTTTCACTAACATTTTTTAAAAAATGCATTCACTGCAGTCTTAGATTATGCTGTGACTTGGTCTGTGCTTCTTTCTGTACAAGTTGTCCTACCCCTCTGCCAACCTAAACAGTTAGAGTACTGACTCTGCCTCTCGTGTACGGAGTATTATGTACAGTAATTATTATCTAAACACAAAATGGACATTTTAAATAAACAGTTAATCAACAATCAGAAGTTGATCTACAACATAAACCACATGTTACTTGCTTGTGTAATAAGTCACAGTTAATGTAATATCTGCATGTAGTTTAAAGGGACACAAATTTTCTCTGTTTGGCATAAAGTCGCCAAGACAGAGGCCGACAAGATAAATCTGTCTCCACTGGGTCAAAATTTGACTCGTACTAGACACAAAAGTGCAACACTAAACTGATGGAGGGCAGATTGGCTTGAAAAGTCTGTACTGAATAAACTTTTACTTGTGCAACGGAGAAATATTTCATTATGAAACATCCTCACGGGTTACAGCCTGTGTGAGCAAATCAACCGCTGTGTTTGCCTTTTTCTGATTATTTCAGCTTTTTGGATAAATGAAGGTCTGAAGCTTTAGAAATGTAAAAAGGAAAAAGGTGAAGAAAAAAATAAAGAACCTTGTGTAGACGAGTTTATATTTTCACTCTTTGTTCCTTAAATCACCTTGAGACCCCTTACCCTTACTCTTCCTGGTACCCCGCATTGACCACCACTGGATTAGCCTAATTAAATTTCAAAATATACAGTTGTTGTCGAGCATGACAGAAAACACACAGGGGCGTACACTGCTGTAAGTTCAGCAGCAGTGTAAACTGCATGTGATTTGTAGTACATGGCTTAAAAAATCCATAACTACATTTATGGCTTTTTGTAATGCATGGATGTCAATGATTCTGAGACTACTGGCCACATGTTCTGACCATGTAGGCCATCAAGATATTGTATATGATGGCGTTTCTCGGACTTGCACGATATTGAATTGCCATTATCTGCTGTCAGGTCTTTGACACTACTAACCCTCCAACCTCAGATATGATATGATGGAGCACTCACAGGTCAGATGTGCAGTCCTCATGTCCTTCATCTCTCTGAAGGTCAGAGGGATGAAAAGCCTGGCTCTGTTGTGAGCCACTTCTGGCCCTGACTGCAGGTCATTAAAGCTCTATTGAGTTTCTGCCAAAGCTCTGACTCTCCCAATATCTCACCATGGCTCATCTCAGCTGTCTCTTCCGTCAGGGTTTATACCAAGCCCTGAAAGGATCAACACCCAGCCTGAGTGCTCACTATACACTTGAGCATCCCCCCCTCTGAAAAGCCGACCTAGATCTTCTTTGATATCATCCATTTTGGCCCGTCTTCTGTGTATCACCACAAACGTATCAACTTCAGTTATATCAAGGTACTGTGCGATCATAGAGCTAAGAGAGCTCGCCTTTCCCACTGATGGAAGTTGAGAATTTATTGTGGTCTCCGATGGGCATCGTGTGATTTTGTCAAGTAGTGCTTCAGCTCAAATCATCATCATTTTTTGTTGTCCTGGATCAACTCCCCTGAACAGTGAATCACAGCCGAGTAGAATCTCCAAGCTGTCATTTGTCAATTTTCTCCTCCTCTGGTGCGCCACGTGAATGAGGATGGACATCCGGAGGTGTGATAGAGGGGTTTGGGCCAGTGACAGGTCTGCAGGTGTGATGCGGAAAGGTTACGAGGTGTAAGGCCAGGCAGGATCATGGGCTGATTAATCCAGCAACACCTCAGGTCCAGTGGGAGAGACTCCTCCCACAGCCACAGATGCTTTGTGGTGACGCAGTTACTGAAGGCACAGCACTAAACCAGCAAAGTACACACAGGTCACAGACTCATGTTATATTACACTGTATGTTCATTTGGTATCTTTAAATGGTAACACTGATGCACTGATGCACACATTAATTGCTAAGATCAGGGAATACGTTGACAAACAAGATGATCGCGTAACCATGAGATTAAAGGAGACATTATGCATATTGTACTGCATTGTACACCTACAGAGGAGTTCTGCATGATTTTCAGCTCCAAATCCTCTGTAGTTGTCTCATACGGATGTCAAGAAAAACCCTGATTTCAACCACTATGCGGCCACTTCCTGAAATGCTTCATTTTGGCTGCTGCCCCCTCTCCCCCTGGCTTTCCTCTGATTGGCTTGCTCAGTGGAGGCCCACGTGTTCTTGTTTACCGTGCGTTGTTAAATACATAGTGGTCGGCTTTACAAACATGGCCAGCTACGTGTTGGATCCAGAGTCTGACCTACGGTTTTCATCTTCTTTGGGGAAGGAAAACAGTTGCGATTTTCCATATAGTTGCCGGTTGGGGGCGGGCATCGTGGGCATGTTTAGAGCAGATCCCTTGCAGTTTGGGCGTTCGTCCTAATTGAATGGTAAAACATGACATTAGGTTTTGCACAAATCTCATGGAGATCTCATTACCAAGCATTGAGAGAGACTGGAAACCATGTGAAATCTGGCTGATGGATTACGGCAGGACCCCTATAGTTCATGTTGTGCAACTTTTCAGAGGTTCAGCATGGAGATATGTCTTTATAACATTGTAAGGATGTTAAAACATATTTGGAAACAGAAACTGTGTTTTCATATTGTAGATCACAGCGATGACTTCATGTTGACAGCGGTGAAATGACAACTAGGATCATCCTTCAATCATATTAATCATTTTGAAACATTTACAGAATAGTTCATGTGTATAAAATAACATGAGTATTTTAATGCAATACACTGATGTTATATGAAACACTGTTGTAGATGTTTTACCAGTGAAGAGATTAACAGAGGATAAAGAAACAGGTGTTATCATCTTCGATCTTCATCTTCATTATTATCAACAACAATCTGCTCTGGAAATGTGCCACCATTATTTCTGATGTTAAACATCTCATACAGTCTATTTAATGTATGTATGTATGTATGTGCTATATTTATGTAGGTGCAAGGTTGGGAAGAGACAAAGAAAAAAAAGGAAACTAACTTAAATGAGTCATTATTTTATTGTCCAGTGATTTCATGTGGTATAAGTCCTGCAACTTTAACTGACAATATAAATATCATTATTAGACGGCGTCAGTATTGTGGCGCTGAATGATGCCTTTATATGCTGTGGGTCTCTTTTTCATACCCACAAATAAATACAATCAATTACCCCCCTGGACTGTTTGGGTAATTGATAGCATAATATTTCTTCTTCTCCCTGAAGAAAGGGTCATCACTCAAACAAAGTCAAAGCCAAATTAATTGACTAAGAATGCACCAAGCAGAGCCGTCTGAGAGCTCCTAGAAATAGCATTCATATACAGTACAGCTGGACTACAACAGCAAATATGTTTTGTAGGAAACGTAATTGCAACCAGGTTTTTCTAGTAACATAATGAGAAACAATAATAAGCTCGAATTAAAAGGAGATGGCTGGAGTTGGAAAGTGGAGTGAGTTCAGTCTGTGATCTGCAGCTACAAGTCCAGGGATCCGTCAGCTTAACTGATTGCTTGGATTGCCTGCGCCCATCCTTCAGCGGCAGCTGTCACTGGTCGGAGAATTTATCTGCCAAGCCACCTCTCATGTCAAAAGGCACATCAACAGGAGGTTGCGCTTTGTCAGTCTCATAGGCCATATGTCACTCATTTAAACATCTGCCTCGCATCATCATGTGCCTGTTTGTGTGTGTGTGTGTGTGTGTGTGTGGGGGGGGGGGGGGGGGGGGGGGGTATGTGGGTGTACTGTTTGCCTGAGTTTTTGCAAGATGTGTGCATTTTTCTAAGTGGGTGTTTGCAGAGAAAATATCAATTGTGCATTTTTGTAACAACTTTTCAAAGATTTTATTGATTTAGCTGGTGTGGTAGCAGATACAGTGTCTTCTGTGTGTTGTATGTTCTGTCATGGCTCATTGATTCCCCATAAACTACCCTGAACACAACCATGAGTTTACATTAAAATAAAATATCCACCGAGCCTCTGGGGTTCAAGAGTTGCTTTATATTTCCGTGAACGACATTTGGATTCACATTACCAGCTCAAGTCTCTCACTGTCTCTGTCTCCCTTGTTCTCTTGCTCTCCTACTGTGTGTGACACCCTGATATTGGATTGACCTTATAGGCTGCAGAGATTGGGACATCATTAGCTGTGACTAGCCGCAGACTTGCTGCTATGGCCTCGTGTGCTAAGCAGCTGCCCTTGGACTGATCATATAGCCCTGATAGAAAGCAGCTGGGCTTGGTTACACAGCAACCGTGGTGGCAAAAGAGATGTCAATCATAGCAGTAAGAGGTGGGCCATTAGAAGCCTTCACAGCACTGTACTACAGGCTATGTGCTGTAATGTACTGTAGGTAGGTGTGGAATTGATTTCAGGAGACATGGCTCCCTTTCAACATATAAATAAAATAGACTTTGTGTGGTGGGGAATAAAGGTTATTAAAAAGGTGACACACTTAAAGCAGTGTAGGCTACATAACACTTGTGATCCCTGGGAGGGAGATTAAATATTACAGCAGCACATGAAATGAGTGGGACTAGAGAGATGCTATATATAGAAGCAGGATAACAAGCGACACTTTATTTTACAAGTTTGTTATTTAAGAATAATCTTTTCTTAGAGGTTTCCTATATTCAGGTACAAAAACACAGGAAATATAATAGAGGACATGCTTTTTTTAAAGAGCAGCAGAGGATTTCCTGCCCCCTGTATGGGTCATGCTCTCAATAAACACCGAGTCCTACAATTCCCACAATGCAACTCATAATCGTTAGATCATTAATGTCTGGCAAACACTCACATCATTCAGTCTCAGTGTCTCTAACTCATCATCTCCATGCCAGAGGCTGACTTTAACCCCCATGACATCATGTAATATATTATTGCAAGTGTGTCTAAAGCAGTATTTGGATGAAGCACGTCCGATAATACAACTGAATACAGCAGCATGATAAAAGATGACATCATTAGGTGATTGTGGTATTTATGTAACATGATATTGTGCAGGCATTAATGATAACAAATGTGTGCATCCCAACATTTCATTTCAACATACATGTTCACACACACGCTATTTTTTAGGACAGGTTACATTTTTCAGATGGTCGATATCTCATTCTGGTACAAAACTCTTGTCTCTCTCTAATTCTCTGCTGACTATCTGCCTCTCCCACAGCTATGATCACAGGTAAAGGATCAAGCTGAGAGGGCTTATTGTTTTTCAATAGCTTCCCTCCGGCATAGTGCTGAAGCCCTGGGTCTTAAATGACCACAGAAGGTATTGATCTTCATAAGGCACTGTTTTTGTTGTTAAATAACCACCGCAGGAAATCCGATGAAAGGTCCCGACCTTTCTCTATCATTTCACCTTCACTGGGCTGTGTGAAAGCTCTCCGGTATGGTGGGGTTCACTTGCGAGAGAGTAAATACCGTACATGTCACTTATTGTTCGATTGGAAAAGTGCCTTCGCATTATTGAGTGTTATTAACGACAGGAGAGGTCAGCCAGCCGGCTCCCATATGCGAATGGGCTCCTTGGTTAGAATGATCAGTTCCCTGAAGGCCTGAAGTCGGGGTAGGCAGCGAGAGAATGATTATGGATTGAATTTATGACTGCTTTCCACCGGTCTCTGAACACTTCTGCTGGCGGGATGAAGCAAATTTCTCTCTCTCTTTAAAGCTTCTATTTACTCTGCTTCTCACTGTTCAGCTGGGAAATCGTTTTTCTCATTAGCCACGGATGCTGCGGTCTGAGTTCTTTATATTGTCTGTGAATAAGGCTCCCATTTCGCAAGATGCAGAGGCAGCCACCCCGCTGCTCCGCTGAACCTAACCGTGAAAACAAATGAAACAAATATAAGTGAAAATTCATGCTCTTGAATGACAACAGGGAAATCACTATCTCTCAATGTCTGCCTGTGTGTGTCTCCCGCCCTCCCGCTATCTCCATGTACTGTCAAGGTCTGAGCTCCGAGCAGACCTCCAAGGCTGTTCGAGCACAGGAAGGGAATATAACGAGCCTCAGCGCACATCATTGGTAAACAGTTGACACAACTACAATGTATTGTCCCTGTGGCCATACTCAGGCAGCCACCGTCCTCCTGATTACCCCGTAACTCCCTCTTTCACAGCTCTCTCTTTCGCTCCCTGTGTTTCTGTTTTGAGGCTGCAGTGTGGCCTTTCAAGCTTCATGTTGGCTCTGCATGTGTGTGGGTGTGTGCGTGGGCGTCGGAGGACAGTACTGCAACTGAGATTATTCTATATAAAAAAAACAAAAAAAAAAGGTCGACATATTTTACATTATCTCTCCCTCCTACTCCCTCCCACTCGCTGTCTTAGCAGCATAACCCTTATTACCCTCCTAATTGGATAATGCAACGCTTCTTTGAGTCAGGCCTAGTGACCCACAATCCCTCAGTCATGTTCTACCATGTCGCATAGTTATCGCTTTTAGCTGAGGAGCAGGTCTGCTGATAGCATATCACAGTCCCACAGGAAATAAAATGGACTGCGGAGATCTGTATCGGAAAACCGGGGAGTCATACATCTTCCTGTGAGGAAGATAAAGCATCAAATAAAGTGTTTCCTTGTGTGAGTAAAATTTAGGGTCCTTACTCAAAGACAAAAAGCAGCCATTGGTCTTTTCAAATAAAATTTAATGGCGTCTGCTTATCAGTATTCCTGCCAGTGATCTTCTCTCAGCAAAGTGGCAGTCTGGGTTGAATGCACTGCAATACTGAAAGAGATAAGCGGGTAATGTTGCAGATAGCACTGTTCTCACCTTTAGATAATTTTGCGTGTAGAGTGTCGGATGATTGCTGATTATCGAACCGCTTTACAGTTGATCTGAATCTCATCAGCACTTAACCTCATTGTTCCTGGAGCAGAGGTGAGAGGAATGTCAATTGGAGTGTGTCTTGTGCTCTCTGGCTCCGTTTCAGCTCTCTCTTTCTCTCTGCCTCTTTTCTATTCACTCACACACACACGCAAATACACACAAACACACACACACACACACGGATACATACTGCATGCACACAGGCAAACTCAGTCTTAGCTCTCTACTCCTCTCCCTCTCACAAACAAACACAAACACATCAAGAGCTCCTCTTTCTCCCCACCAACATGATCTCACACACACACACACACATCCAGACTCAGTGGATGTCTATACAGAGCAGACAGAGGCCCATGAAAAATGCATGTCCCTTTGCGTGTTTCATAAGAAACACTCATCGGGATTCCATTCCCATCTCAGCTGAAATACCACACAGGAATATCAATTACGCTGGCAATTTGGGTGGCAGTGTAGGCAGGAATGGCACTGAACGAGAATATGGGATCCGCAGTGTCATCTTAATGAGAGGGTCACCGTCTCCTGCAGCTCTAGGGTCAACATTGCTTGCGCAAATTATAAAAATACACCTTGGCCTGAGTGTGGAAGAAATCCTATTGGGTACGGTGGTGGAATCCTGATAGGATGGATGGAAAGCCAACAAGACAGTGGAGGAGTAAATATCCCTTCAAGGCGAAGCAAACCGACGGCCAACCTGAGAGATTTTTTAGGGTTTGAAAATGTGAGAGTTGGACTTTTACAGCGGGCCGCTTCACTAACAAGTGTTTTTCCTCCTCTGAATATTTTATGCAAAGCTGAATATTTAACTTTCTTTGACATTTCAATTGCTAAACTTCTCAGAGTGCTTATCCTAAGTTGTTTTTCTTTTTTCCTGTCTTTAATCTATTGTCGGTGTCTTTGATAAAAATTCTCCCTGTACAAAAAGGTAAAGTGATGAGTTCACAGGTTTTCAGCAGGGGCCTTGATCACCATCACTTGGATCTAACTGTTATCACCTAGTTACGTATACTACGTATACTCCTTTGTGAGCAGGGGAACCGAGCTTCTCTGATTCGACGTGAAACTCAAGCAGTTTAACACAAGGCAATTGAAATCCTGCCCTCACACACTTCTCAGCAAATGTGTGAAAGACTAATTTAACAACCTGGCTCTCAAATACATTTACTATAGAGAGAAGTAATGCTATTTCTGCCATTGCGTATAAATTACAATCTACACAGACTTTATACATTTTTACAATGTGGACTTACAATGTGTGTGTGTGTGTGTGTGTGTGTGTGTGTGTGTGTGTGTGTGTGTGTGTGTGTGTGTGTGTGTGTGTGTGTGTGTGTGTGTGTGTGTGTTTTGACAGGAAAATCCATACATGTGCAACAATGAATGTGACGCCACCACTGAGGAGCTGGCTCATCCTCCTGAGTTGATGTTCGACTTTGAAGGTCGTAACCCCACAACGTTCTGGCAGTCCACCTCGTGGAAGAAGTACCCAAAGCCCCTGCAGGTCAACATCACGCTGTCGTGGAACAAGACCATTGAGCTGACTGACGACATCGTCCTGACCTTCGAGTCTGGTCGACCAGAGCAGATGGTTCTGGAGAAGTCGCTCGACTACGGCCGGACCTGGACCCCCTACCAGTTCTACGCCACTGACTGCCTGGATGCCTTCACCATGGAGCCCAAGACGGTGAGCGATCTCACCCAGCGCACCCTGCTGGACATCATCTGCACAGAGGACTACTCCAGAGGCTACGTGTGGAAGCCTGACAAGACGGTACGTTTTGAGATAATGGACCGCTTTGCCCTGTTTGCCGGGCCGCGACTACACAACATGGCCTCGCTGTACGGCCAGCTGGATACCACCAAGAACCTGAGAGACTTCTTCACCATCACTGATCTGAGGATTAGGCTGCTGAAGCCAGCCACTGGTGCCACCATGGTGGATGACAACAACCTGTCCAGATATTTCTACGCCATCTCCGACATCAAGGTGCAGGGCAGGTAAGAGGTCTTCACATTCGTTGGTGTCTTTGTGGATTTTAATTTTGTTCTTAAAAAAACTCATCAAGTGTCTGGTTTCAAATTCACACAAAGTTGTTTAAATCGCCAAACCTTCAGCCCACTGCTGGTGTTTCACCACTATCTTAAATAGACCACTTTAGTCTTTGTCACTGACTGCTGAGCTGTTAAAACCAGCCTTTGTCAAAACAGCCCCCACCAATACCTCTTCAAACAGCTTGAGCTCTGATGAAGCACCAGCTCTTGTCGATTTCGATCCTTGTCTCTGACATTGAATGAAGCCAGACTGATTGAATTCTAGCAGAATTATAATCATCACACCGCATCAGTGCAAACCAGGATTGGCCGATCATGTGCCTCCAAGAGCCAACAACCTGCAGGTTGTTTTTTTCCAAACAAAGATGCTGCACACTGATTAACACTCCTTCATGTAGAGAGGAAGAAATCACCTGCTGAGGGGGGAAAGAAAACCTGCAGACTGTTGCCTCCCCATGGCATATGGTTGGCAACTCCCAGTATAAACCAACCATTTATGTGCAACAGTGTAAAGTTTTGTCCAGATTTTCCTTCATCATGGATATCTCTTAGTCCAGCAGCACCAGTATCAACTGACCAGCAGATGTTACTGCCACAGGCCAGACGTACTGTATGAATGAAAGGAAGTCCACTGTGCAGGTCGGTTTTGATAAGGAAGTTTCCTGGGGGGAGAAGTATCTTAGTGGTAGCCGCTGTTACAAGGTGCTGAATTTTCAAAAATGCAGAGGACAGGACCTTCAGTATCTCTACAGTGTCCAACTTTGAAGCTCAGTGTGAAGGTGGCCAAACCCAGCCCACAATTGTGTCTTTAAGATAAGTCTGAATTGGGTTGTAGAGGGGGCAGCCTGAGCCGAGGCTAAACTCTATAGTGATATCCTAAATTACTTATTACAATACTAACCTGACAGTGACAGAGGGCTGGGAGTGCCTCCTGTGAGCTGTGGTTTTAATACATCTTTCTACACTTTTATTGCCATGTCCTTATCCCATAATACGAGATCATGATCAGTGGCTTAGTTACCACATAAATTCTTCGAGAGCCGACGTGACTTTGGGTTTAAAAAAAAAAAAAAAAAAAAAAAGGTTTTGCTTTGTGCCATTACTGTAACCAGATCTTCTCTTTTCACCATCATGTTTGGTGACTGTATCATTACTAAACTTTTTATGACCTAGAAATCTTTCCCATCTGCATCCTTTAGTCTGTGCCTAATGTGGCTAAAACCAACAGAAATCAAGTGCATTTTTTTCTCCATGCATTCACAATATAATAGTAGAGTAGAAAAGTTAGTAGAGATACAGTATCATTAAAAGTACGGTGTTACAGTCGGACAGAGTTTTATTTCAAGTAAAGCTGCATTGAGTGTTTTGTTTGTTCGTTTTGGCCACTTGGGGGCAGCAGAGCTCACATATTATCACCCAATAGATTCGCAGCTAAGACATGAGGCATCGTTAGGATTTTTATGGCGTCACGACTGTTTTTTGATTCTCCTGTAAGGTCTGGTGTTCACCGACTGGAGTGCTCAACAGCTAATGGTGTCTGTTTGCTAACCTCGCTAACCTTGTCTGCCTGCCGTTGATACTGAGTAGTGCAGTCAACCTTGGTTTTACTGGAAATAAATGATAAAAGCATGCGTTTGAGACTCAGAAAATCATAACAATTATCCAAAAATACATTTGAAAATAAAAAGGTTTAAAGATCTATAAGGGGCTGCTGAGGTGTTAAATTCTCCATTTATCACAAGCCACACACACACACACTTTATGTTTCACACCTTTGAGCTATACACAGAAATCTACTGTGTTCAAAGAAATATATATTGACCTTTAAAAACCTACATTTTTCTCTGAAATTTAGATTTCCAGTGCATGTGTCATTAACACCACTTGCAGTGTCATGGTGTATTATACCTTCAGTGAGTCACCAGAATGCCTCTGCAGTTTCCAGGCAGTGGAAACATTGTTGTTTCATGATACATGGAAATGGTCCACACGGTGGTCGTAAAGCCTCTACAGCTGCTCTCCAAATGGGACCCGTGTCGCTTGCTGCAGTTGGTTTATATGAGGATAACTAGGCTGGTAATGACCCATCAGATGGGCCCTAGGTGAATTGAAACAGTTAGTCCCTAATTAGAATTCAGTCGACTTCAATGGCAGATTAGAACCATTAGCATGTTGGGTAATTGGTAGGAGACTAATCTTGTAATTAAGAGCATTTGCAGCTGATTAAATGGTAATCATCAGGGACACATCAGTGAAACGTGGAGACATTCAGAATTGCCAGGCTTTGGATCCAAATTTAGCCTTGCCCTGTTTAATAAATGAGTAGATTTATGGTTTAATCTATGAGGTTTCTTTCTCTTTCTGAGCGAGCTAACGTTTCTGCTTTAAATAAGTTTAGTTTTCAGACGTATCCAGGACTCTTTGTAATCATCTCAAAATCTAAACATGAACATGAGCTGTTAAAACAGGCAAAAAGTTGGACAACATTTTATGATGTGTGATCTTCTTGATCACATGCCACAACAAATGTTCCATAATGGCAGTGTGTGATATTCCCATTTCAGCCCTATCAGGGGGTTATACATGTTCTGCAGTCAGGCACACTCCTCCTGTATCCACACTCATACTGTAAACATGAATTGATAAGTTCTAAATTGCAAGACCTGCTACCCAGCACAGACTAGCATCTCCCACAGATATCTTATTTTGCCATTCATTAGAAAGAGTAGCAAAAGGTTGGATGGGGGGAAAATAAGCTATTTTGCCCAATTTTCCATCCTGCCCCTGGGCATCAAATTCAATTTTCCACCAAAAGTTTGCAGTGAGAAAGAAAAGAAAATAAACATACGATTTCTGTCCAGAGGTGGATCAGTAACTCACTTGAAAGAGGGTGATGGAAGTAGGTGGGGGAGAGACAGATTGGAGTTCCCACCGGCTCCAGCAGCCCCCCGGCTACAACCAAAATGTGAAAGCCTTATCACAGAATGGCCATCCTGTCTGAGAATACCCAGAATACTTCATAAACACTGATAAACTGAAGCTGAATATGTGCAACGTCAGTTATGCTCATGAATGTCAGGGCTCTTAATGGATATGGGGACACTGCAGAAATGTCAAATTACATTTTTCACAACGATCAGCGAATGCTTTCCTCTTATTTTATATCAATTACTAAAAATAATAAAGTTACTGAATCTCACAAACAAGGTTGATGCAGATAATCGATAACTAACTAAACTACTATCCAGTGTGGATGTAGATGTTATTATGAAACAATTAAAATGCTGGAGAAAAAAAAATGAACCTGTACATGTCACATTTACAGACACATCACATCTGAATAACAGAAAATCTGCAGCAGCTTAAATCTCCCAATATTTCAACCCCGTTTCCAACTTTTCTTTTCTCTGTGGACAATTCTGTGCCTCGCAATTTATGTCCAGTGTCACTGTTCAGGACAAATGAGGGAAGCAGAGTGAACGATGTCTAGTGAGGAAGAACAAGTGTGGATGTGACGGTGGTGCAGCAGTCTAGGTGTGTAATATAGTGTAGTGTGGGGAGTCAGACTTAAGTTTGCCTTTTTAACCAGTCTTGGTCTTACTTTGCCTAAAGTTTCATTTATACCCAAGTGAAGATGTCATGGGGTCTCCATAGCAACCATAAAGGCAGCAATATCTTGAGTTCGGAGGGGTGTATAGTACTGTAGCACTACTTCCCTCAAAAAGCAGCAGAAATGGAAATTTCAGTAATGTGATGAAGTGAAACATCTTAAGTTGATGTCATCACCTAAACCAACATATAATATGGTGAATGTGCACAAATGTGTGGATGTAAATAAAAAAGCAACATCATTAAGGTTCAACGAGGGCTTTGCACTTGTGTGTAGAAATCTTTGGTGAACCAGGCTCATTAGCTGCAGACTAGAAGTCATTGAGAGAAATCGCAAACCTAAGTGCCTGAGGCAGGTTGAAAAGAAAGCCGGCGCACCAATAAAAGTAAATAACGTTTCACTCTGAAATAAATCCTGAGAATCACCAGATACTGCACAAGACAATATAAAAGAACCAGAATAGACTTCTCCGTTTAATAATCGAAGAATTGTCACAGAACACGAGTTTATAAAACCGTCTTTTACAAAGCCGAGGATCACTTTGTACTGAAGATACTGTGGTAAATCTTCCTGTACAATAATCACGCATGATAGGAAAGTGATGGAGCAAAGAAAGCCTGAACCAAAGGGGAGAGAGGGGAGGGGGGTTATTTTTTCTCCTCTCCTGAGTCGAGAGTCAGAGTGTGTAGTGGGGCTAGCCATGCTATTGATTTCTAATGTTATTCCACATCAACGGGAAACAAAAACCTTGAACTGTGCAGGCTGTCCCACCTTTCACGTCTCCCTCTCCATCGTTCCTCACTTATTGATCAGATGTCTGCTTGTTAATTAAGACATGACCGCTACTGGTTGGCTGCACGGTCAGAGCTGCACATCTGCAGGGCCGCAACAGGGCCTGGGAATGAGAGGCAGCTAATCCATAAGTGCTAATGTGCTATTTCTCTCATCTCCCATGTCATTCTCTATTTTTCTCTAACCTTTTCTGTTTTTTTTTCCCCCCTCACTTTGCCGTTTCTTTCTCTTTCACTTCTCCTTTTACCCAGCGTTCAAGCATTGTGTCTAAGTAACCTTAAAACTAATAATGGTTCAATATAAGAAAAAAAACACAGAAACAGGACACAGAAGTTCAGTAGATCAATTGACAAATAGACAGAAAATATCTATCTGTTATAATACAATTGAGATAGTCTCAGAAAAGTGATACAAATGATTGATATTCATCACAAGGTTGGTGGTTTCAACTGTCCTTGAGCAATACAGTGAACCACATTGCTCATAATGGCCAGCTGCTCCTCCACTGTTTGTGTGTATATGGATGAATCAGAGGCATTGAAAAGCATCGTGGTGAAGTGGTGTGCATTTGTTGTGTTTGTGAACTGTATGACACACACACACACACACACACACACACAAACACACACACAAACACACACAAACGTCTACGAAATTCAGTCTCCCAGCTTCCTTGTGAATGTAAGTGTGTGGGACATTTGCTTTTCATGCAGGGATGTGTTCAAGGACACTTTGACAGTCCTCAGCCTTTGTGTTATGGCCTCTCAACACACCAATAATGATTGTTAGCATTACAGTATATAACCCATGTGAGTGTCATGTGGGAAGCCGAGGCCTGATTCATTTCATCCCGTCAGTTTTCCAGCCACAGCTCTTCAGAAATCCATTGACCAGTTTGTGTGTAAAGTCCTCTCCAGCTGGCTTGTTTCAGCCTAGTCATTACTAGGTTGTAAATTGTGTTGTGATTTTTATCCTGTAAACAGTTTACAATGTGTGAGGCAGTTGCTAGAAAACATTGGTTGCAGGAAGTTTCTGTTGCGCCACAAGCTGCCAGTTCAGTATGACTTTATACACAGTGCTGCTTGAAAGTTTGTGAACCCCTTGAGTAGTTTAGATTTTTCTGTGTATTTTTTTTTTTTGTTTATTCATTTTTTTTGAAATCATGTGTCTCTCATTTTATCACCACCAGTTTTTATATAAGAAAAGTCAGGTCTATGTTTCTCATTTCCCTGTACTTGTTCTGAGGGAGTAGCCAGCAGAGTACGTGAAACATGTACCAGAGTATGTGCAAAATTAAGTGAACCCCAGCTGCACTGGTAAAGTCAAGTAGGTTACAGACTCAGTTGGAACACATGTGGGTGTTCAAGTAATGAAATAATCAGACCAGTCAAATGAGACATCTTTAGAAAAGGTTTTATAAGATCTGTAAAACAAATCGTTTACACCATGGAGGGCGCTCGGCATCATCACAACTCTGCCCAGAAAACTTTCACCAAGAAGCAGCAGAAGAAGAAATAAATCAGGTAAAAGGCCAACCCACACATCACATCTCACATCTCCTCCAGAGAGCTGCAGGCCTCTCTGGCAGCATCTGGGATAAATGTACGTGTGTCAACAATCAAGACACATGAATAGACATGTCATTCATGGGAGAGTTGGTAGAAGGAAGCCTTTGCTCTCAAGAGAGAACAAAGTTGCCTGATTAAACTTTGCCAGAGATCACTTGGACAACTGTAAGCACTGTATATTCATGTGCACCATGAAATTCAGAGGCAATACATTAACCCAACTGGCTATTCAGTGTCCAGGCCAACCGATAGAAGATTTGGTAATAAGTAGTAGTTCATGCAACCTGTTTTAATCCAGTGAGTCATAACTGTCCAGGTAACACCTAATGTTACGTTATGATGAGGCAGTTTGAATTTAAGAACAGATGGTGCAACTGGCTGCAGGATTATACTGGCAAAGACAGATGTTTACGCTCAGAGGCTGGAATTATGCAATTTAACATCTATATAGTGAGTTAGACTCAGGCTGCATGCAGAGAGGAGGCGCGACTTACTGTTGGTCACAAATAGGAACATTTCCATCATTATGTCACTTCTGGTCATTAGTCATTCGTCGTTTTGTTTGTTTGGTGCAATTCTGCTTTGTAAACACAAAAAAAAAGGACTTCAGTGTACCCAACACTGACAGCATGTCTGCAGGCTTTTGGAAATGATGTGTGAGATGTTTCATTCCCCACTGACTGTCTGTGCTGACAAATGATAAAACAAAAGAAAAATTCAAAACACTTTACAGTGAACCTTCCCTCTGAGGTGTAGGTACATGAGAATTATTCAAAAGGCAATTTGGATACAAAAGAATAATAGTTTTAGATGAAGTATGAAACATCTCACTCTTATTTTATGCTCCCCAGTGGTTCCCTCGAGCCACAGACAAACTCTGTATCTCCCTCTCTCGGTGGGAATCCTGATCATGAAAGCGCGCGCACACACACACGCACACAAACACACACACACACACACACACACACACACACACACACACACACACACTTCAACTGCATCTCCTACTTAAAAAGGAGTCTAAATTTGTAGCTGCTCTGCAGTGCATTCACATGACAGGCATCGCACCCCACTGAACCACACACAGTAGATCTAAACCCAGAGGAAATCTACAACATGTGCTCTCCAGTGGTCATCACACACACACACAAATTCAAGAGAAGCATAATATTAATGTTGCACCATATCTGCTGTGTAATGTGCCAGGACATTTCCCTCATTTAAACAACTGCCGTTTGAATATCTTTCTATCCTGTAGAGAGATTGACTCTGTGTGTGTGTGTAAATGTAAGGCAGGACAGAGTGCAGGTGTGTCGTTGTGTATATTTGATGAAGTTTGTTGTTGATTCTTAGTTCAGTGTTGCACTCTTCACAGGAAGAAGTCAGAGGTCACCTTTGTTCAACCTTGCTCCTTCTAATAGACATCGACAATGCCAGACTTCTGAATCAATACTGATTGACAAATGGAAATGGAGGAATCATTATTTCCATACTGCTCTCACTCTGCTGCATCAGACCAGTTTCATCACAACCCTCCATCAAATTTGAGGCAGTGCATCAAACCTTAAGGCAACTGAACTCTACATTTCTGTAGGTTGTCGCTCTCCACAGGGGGGAGTTGTAACTGGATGATGTCCTGACTACAAGTCAGAGGAGCACCCCGTGTCGAAAAGAAAAAGAAGAGCTTCTCCCTTATGTGATACAAGCCTTTGCATCAACCTACTGAGTCCCAGTGGACTGTAACTGAAAATATGGAAATGTTAGAGCTCACGTCTCAAAAATGCACATGGTGATTTTTAACACAGCATTAGCTTAATATCTTTTAAATGACAGTAAAGCTTTACAATTTAGCTTTAAACGGGGTTTTGTATTTCCCAGAAGAGGTCTCTGAAAAAGCTTTTAGACCACCATTTAGTCATTTAGTGAGATGAGACTTACAGAAAATGTTAATTTTAGCATTTCTAAAATCCTGCTAATGACAGCCGAGATCCAACAGAATTATTCACTGAGGAGGGTGTCTTACAGCGGCCATTTTTTTTTAAAAGCACTTGGAAATGTGACTAGTTAGGAAGACATGAATTTATACGGCAGAGAGCCAAAGTAAACACAGAGTCGAGCTCAGTTCTTTTAGTGTTGGACTTTTTCTTGTTGCCCCTTTAAATGGCTACACTGCAGTTTTGCCCTTCACATAACCACACGAGCCAAAACAAACTGCACACACACAGACACACATACTGCCTGGCTTTTATCCAGTGCCTCACATACAGACACACACACACACACACACACACACACACACACATATACACACACTTCCAATCCACCAGGCCCGTGCCCTGTGAACCATGACAGCTGTAGCCAGCTTGATTGACAGAGTTTGAAAGTCAGGTTCAAGTGCAGGTTCACACGACCCCCAGCGTTACTCTGCTACCACGGTAAGGTTCTCTCCGGCTCTGCCAACGCCTGCTCACTTATCTTCCACCAGATGTCTGTCACATGCTGCGATGTTTTCTGCCAGTCATCTCCCAGTCTCCGGCGTTTAATTAGTGCTCATTATGGCCCAGGCTTTCTTTGTAAATAATATATGGGTGCCAGGGAAAGCACATCAACATAAGCTCTCTCCAGAGGGGCAGCAGCCATGAATAGTAAAATCATCAACACGTCCTTTTTTTTTTTTTTTGTTAAACCTATTGTACAGTAAAGCTTTACTAGTTGTTGAACAGGCAAGGTTGTTGTGGCTTTGTGTTCAAATGGGATCTAAATTTATGTGTGTGTGCATGTGTGTGTGTGTGTGTGTGTGTGTGTGTGTGTGTGTGTGTGTGTGTGTGTGTGTGTGTGTGTGTGTGTGTGTGTGTGTGTGTGTGTGTGTGTGTGTGTGTGTGTGTGTGTGTGTGTGTGTGTTTCACCTGAGTGGCAAAGACTGTTTTCTTCTCATTACATTACAATGATAACACTTTTCTGAACACAGGATTTTTTTTAATGTGTTTGTACATTCAACCTTCATACTGTACATGAGTGCCTGCAGTAAGCAATACTTCAAATTCCTCTGTGCTTCTCACACACACACACACACACACACACACACACACACACGCAGCCTCTAATTTCCATATTAATATGTCCTCCCATTGCCGATTTCTTCACAGCTTCCTCCTTGTCTCAGCAGCTTACATCACATGAATGAGTCAGCCCTCCACCACGAGGGGTTGAGGTGGGTCGGGGGGGTGGGGGGCGCACACATTACCATACTGTATGCCTACATCAATGCACAACCTCAATAATAGGCCCTGTCATTGAAACAAATCACAGGCCTTCAGTGGCAGTGGTCCAAGCCACGCAAATTCAAATTTCATTTCGCCTCGGCAGAAAATTGGAGCAGGGGGAATTAACTTGTGATCCATTCCTAATATTTCTCCAACAATTTGGGGAACCCTGGCGGGGCTGTTTTATATTTCGATAGGGGACGCAAACAATTTGCTTGAGATGTATTACATTACACCCCGAAGAATGACAAAATTGGCCACAGCACAGAGCGACGAAAACAACCCTAATCGGACTCTTCAATTTCACGGTGACACAGCCTGGTGTAATGAGGTGACTCTGTGACTCTCCCCTCTCCTCATGGAAAAGTTCAACGCAGCTGAAATGTAAAACGAGGCGATGTAAAGAAGGGTTGTCAGACTCATTACATGAGCTCAATTTGCTTTGTCCCCCGCTCAAATGACTGGTGTTGAAGTTGGAAACTTTGTCTTTGCCCCTGCACCTGTCTTTCAGAGTTTGCCTGTGGCGCATTGCAAACTACAGAAAACAACAACCTTTTTTTTCCTTCTTTCCTCCCCTCGGGCACGGCTTCAGCTGCGTTAACACTTTATTTTTAGATCACATTATGAAGTTATATTATTAATTTGATATATGAATATTTTACTTTTTCCAAAAGAGTAAACACAGTTAAGGAAATCACACAAGACTGAATGTTTTCCGCACATGAATGTCTCTAGAAGGCAAGGCCAGGGCGAACAGGTTTTCTTTTTGTATGGCAGAAAAAAAAAATATGCAAGAACATGATTTCAACCACAGCCTTGTTTCCTGATTAAGCAGAACATAAATGATAGTGCAAAGTACAAGATATAGATGATTAATTCAAACTTAAAAAAAAAAAAAAAAAAGTTTTAAAATGAGAGTCTGCAGGATTTTCTTAACAAACTCAGGTGTGGTGGTGACTTTGTCTGCAGGGCCAGTTTGAGCCGTCTGAGCCGGAGAGGAGGGGCCCAGTTTGAATGTTGCGTTTACAAACCTACAGACTCTACCTTTAACTTTATGTTTTAGAAGAGTGCAAGCTCGAATTGGCCGCAGTTCATTAAAAGATGGTCAGCGTGAGCTGCACCTAGATTTCTGGTGCAGTTTGAGTCAAGCTGACCATCAATTTTAAGAAGAAGCTGAAGAAGAAGAAGATGAAAAGAGAACCCCCCCCCACATGTCGACACGATGTTTCAGTGAAGGGCAGCACAGAGAGGAAGCAGGACCAACATCCTGATCTCCTCATGTAAAAAGAATCATACAACCCTCTCCCTGCACAGCGTTGGCAGGTTAGTCTGGTTTGGCCAGGTAACACATTGACATTCATCTAAAATTTTCCCCAGCAAGGCCAAAGTTTCCCCTTCAACAGCCTTGATCTCCCCATATCTGTCAGAGCCATCACTGGTGCAGGAGAGGTGAGCCTATCCATGTGTCTTGTCAAGGAAAGTTTCAGGAATCCTCAGTATGTATTTATACAGCATGGAGGCACATTACTGCGCCTGACCATGGCCAACTTATGTGAGGATCAGGTGAGGTATCGGGCTGAGGGAGGCCGGTTTGGCTCAGTCGGTCTTATCATTCACAGCAGTGGTCACGGGTCAAATCTCTAATGAGGAAAAAGAGAAAGAAAAGGAGCCCCCGTTTACCGGTGGTTTTAGAAGAAGCTGCATTTTCATTTCAGAAACCATTTTGTCCAAGTTGCTATCTGTGTTTCCCTTATCTTCATGGTGGCAGAACAAGCCACAGACAAACAGTTTAGCAGCCTGCCCTTCATCAGTATGGGGCCTGGCCCTGTGGGATTCTCAGCATTTATACCCTGTCACAGGTGCAAACAATTAGGTCAATCACACCACTGCCTCCACAAAGGGGAGAAAAAACTATGTGGGAGGGTAATGTGGCACACCAGGGACAATCAGCAGATTGATAGAAGCAAAAAAATGTAGTAGTGCAGAAAAATAAGCACTGATTTGCAGGTCAAAACACATTTATTCCTAAAGCACCAAACACTTCACAGACCTCCAACACTGAAATATGACTGTTTAAGATCTGGTCATCAAAACATGTTTCCTTTTAACATTAGCCCAGTAAAGCTACATTATTCATCTTCAGCAAATTTTTATTAATGCGGCAAAAGGAAATGCACATAATAATAATAATAATGTACGCATTTCCATCCACTACAGTAATGAGCTAATTCTCGAGTCAACTGCCAATCTGCAGGAGAAAGAAGACGGCGCATGCGATGACGTCATAAGCACGACAACAAAAAAGTAAATGCTGGTCGCAAGATGAAAAGAAGGTGGCAAAAGAGAGAAGGTAATGGAGAGTTTTGATGAAATAATTGCAAACGATTGTTGTAGCAACAGCTGCCCAGATGGCCATAATACCAGCACCTCATCGCCCACATGGGAATATAGGTACATGTTCTTTTTATGTGTAAATGGAAACATGACTAGTGTTTTGCACACATGTAACATATATATTTGAACAAATAAGCCTGTGACCCTAACCCTAACCCTTTCCCCATGACTAACCCCTTTATGATGTGGCAATGCAATACTAATGGTTTGGTTACATTCAGGCAAAAGATAAATAGAAAACAGTTTGGTTAAGGAAAGGTCATAGTTTGGGTTGTGGTTATTTATTAACGTAAGACAGCATTGTCAGGACCAGTCAGCTAATGTTGTCTGTTGTTAGCGTTTCAGTTCAGTTTTCTGTCTTTGTCTTATCACTTGTTTTATTTTGAAGTCTGTGTCTTACCCCTGTCTTCCTGTCAAGTTTCCCGCCCATGTGATTACCTAATGAGTCTCACCTGTGCTGATTTCCCCACCTGTGCCTCGTCTCTCCTTGTGTATTTAACTCATCTTTTCTGTTGCCCTCAGTTGGATCATCTGTGTTATACCCCGTGATTCGTGCCTGAGTTCTGCCCCGCGGTCATGCCCTTTGTTTGTGATCTACGTTCCTGAGTTCCTGTGTGTTCTTAGATGTTTTTTTTTCTCCCTATAAGTTCAATCAATCCTTTTGTTCAATCACACCTGTCTGCATCGGGTCCAGTCCTCCAAAAACCCTGACAGGCGTTTGTCATACCAGTGGTGGTGTGGTGTTAGAACAGTAACCACATGATAAAGGTTAAGGAAAATGCATGGTCAAAAAACAAGAAAGCTGAATTTCATTCAATAATGGAAAAAAAGATCAGCAGTCTCTCCAGCTTTCTCACTACAATCCTTGTCATACTCACTCTGGTCACTAGAGGGCTTTAGTACTTTCTCGTACCTTTCTATTTATGCAAAAGTCTATTTAGATAAGCTATTTCTAAATAGTGTAACTCTTTACCTTCAGGAGGCAGTGGACGGGTCGAAAATGATGTACAGCACTCAGACTGGAGGAGACGGCACATTTGATGAGGCTATAAATTAGCATTGAGTTGTCGCTACACTAGTGATTTAAAACCAAAATCAATTTCATTGTTATATTTTCGTCATGGCTGATATTGGAACGGGATCCGCAAAGAGAATCCTATCGCTTTTGTACAGGGAGAACAGAGGCTCTCTGCCTTCCACCCAGCGTCTCCTGGCCAAAAACCAACCATGCAAGTTTAGAAAAACAACGAAAATGGGACCAGACTTCCATTGTTCCCCTTTAAATGACTTATGTTGTCAGATACGACTGCTGACGAAGTCACTTAACAGTAAAACTATGAGTCATAATAAACTGCACAAACAACTTGCAGGGGTTGTTTAGTGAGGAACAGTGCCATGAAAACAGGATATGATAATACATTTGGTGTGACAGTGAGTCAGTGTGCACAAGGCTAGGGCCCTGAAACTAAAGCAACTAAATGAAATTCAGCCATCATGAACTTATTATTCATACCTGTGGCATTTATATCCACGAAAAGGCCCCAACACAAATGGAAACGGTGTGATTTGTTCCACCTCACACATGGAGAGTGAGCAACGTCTCAATCAAACACAGTCTGTACACACCCATGTCTTCATGAGTTCAAGTGTAAACATCTGTCGATGGGTTTGTAAGGTATTTAACAAAAGCTGAAGGAAGAAAGTGACTAAAATAAACAGCTTTTAAAATTCAAATATCTTCTCACTATTTTCATGCAAATTTTCAGCAATGATTTCTGTACCGAATGGCCCCAGTTAACAGGACATCACATTTTTCAGAAGTTTAATTCTATTACGTTCTCTTTATCTGCTCATTCGAGTGTCAGACTCATTATGGGTTTCATAACCATAATTTCTCACTATTCAAACATTAATATTGCTTGATATCAAGATCACTGTAATTTATTGGCTGAGAATTTGTCTGAGGGGTATTGCAATAAATCGGCTCACACTCTTTATTCTCTGTCTAAGTGCCTTGGGGACTGTCAAAGATTACGACACTGCAAAAAAAAAAAAAATGTATTTACAGATTCACAATCATTTATCTTGAGCAAGACTTAATTGAATCTTTGATTTTATTTATGTTATATTCCTTGAAAGTGGCTGTAAAGTTGAGCTCTTTAAATGAAAGTTTCCTCTGAAATGAAAGTTTCTGTAACCTGTCGGTTCAGGCTCCTCGACTTTGAGGTTCTTATTTAACGAGATCTGTGCACCTCTCTTGTCTTGAATCAGAGATGCCAGGAGCTGTCACAAAGAAGAAAAGCTGTGTTAGACACAGTGAGCCTGTCAACACAGTGCCAGGCAGCCACGAGAAGCCAAAGGTTCAGCAGCAGGGAGAGGAGGAGACACAGGGCACTGCAGCTGTCTGCCCCAAAATATCAACATAAATTAGACTTTGAACTCATCTCCTTTCACTGTACAGATCCATTCATCCATCCTTCCATCCATCCATCCATCCATTCATTCATTCATTCATTCATCCATCTATCCATCCATCCATCCGTAGAGTTCACATTCACAGGCCACAATGTGCTCAAATCACAACCAGTACATATATCACATCACTAACCAGCTGTAGTTACTGTAATATCTGATACAGACCTGTAGTTTTTAAAGGAAAGGACATCTATATTTTCTGATTTACTTTAAAGGAGCTTTAAGTCTGCAGATATTTCCATTGCTCAGGATTTGAGGTTTATGTTTGTGACAGGGATAGGGAGTGACAGGGAGCCCTCAGGGCCTCCTGTGGCCTCAGAGAAGGCCAAACACATTAGCTTTTTAAATTTATTTTATTTAATAACTATTGTCTGGCCTAATGTTGTTTTTGCTCCAGGAATAAAAGAGTTAAAATGCAGCTAACCAATCACATTTTCATTCTTATTTTGTTACCTAGCCAGAAAAAAAAAAGTTAGCTGGCTCTCGTACATTGGTCAGAAGGCCTGAAGCTCCCACAGATGTGTGTGTTTATTTGGAAAGCAGCAGGTGAAGTAAGCAATTTGATTTGCATTTCGATTCATGGTGGGTGGGCCCAAAAATCATTGCCCTAGGCCTACGCAAAGGCTGAAGGCCAAAGTCATTGCACAGAGGTTACCTCTGTATCCGGGGGTTTAAGTTGGAGGAGCACTGACTTCAGTCAGTCAAATAACATTTACAGCACAGATGGCAAAGTGACAGAACAGAAACAAGGACACTGAATAGCCCCCCAGGCAGAACTTGAAAAATTTGCTTCGAGTGTTGAAGAGAGTGAAGAAGTTGTCCAGAAAGTTTGCGATGGACTTAACATTGCAATATTCACAATGTGGAAAACTTTTATTTGATTTCTTCTTGGACTAAATGAATATAAACAGTTGTGGAGAAGACAATCAGACTTGCTGGTTAATCTGAACTGATTTCGTACTTTTCTTACACATGGTTTCTGTGTAATGAAGTGAACTCTGGACAATCTGAGCTAATGATGTGTAGCATGTCAATGACGACCACAGTTTAAGAGGCTTTAAGGAGGACGAGTTATAAAATGGATCATGATGATTAATCGATTATTGCTTTTTTTTTTTTTTTTTTCTTGAGTCCGCCCCCCCCCCCCCCCCCAGTACAGAGTAGTCTTGGTGTTTCTGGCTTAATAACACTGTGATGGGAAAAGACCCTGTAGGACGTCATAGCTCAGGAAAATGGGAGTGAGTTCAACCATGTTCACACATCACTGCTGATCAGAACTGGAGCTGATAAACACTTATCTCCCTTTGTGTAAGCTTTGTAGCTTAAGTTTTTCATTAAAATTATATAAAAATCAAAGAAATGGCAAATGCAATATTCAGTGTTATGTTGTGCACCACATTAAATTCAATTGCACTAGAGGCCAGAACGACCCGGATCAAAACCTGAACAAACGAAAACAGAAGTAAATCTGTGTGGACAGGTGTTGCTGGAGAAAAAGGTGCATTTTTATTTCATCATTTATGTATTTTGAATTATCTGAGTCTTAAGTAGTAACCCTGTTTTTGCACAGAAAAGGTACACCTATACCATCGCAGCATTCATTTCATTATTTCTGAGAACGTTTTCACACCCAGCTGAAGGAGGGCACTTGATGGGAAGGACATGCAGAGAAGCTAGATGATTTCCAGTGTGTCCTAGGGGAGGGTCACTTGTTTGGATAATGGATAATACCGATTGCTATCGGGCTGGACATGGGATAAAAGGTCATTAAAACTTTATGAAATGTGTCTTTGTAATGGTGCCAGTTCAAAAGGCTGGACATACAGGGGATCTCTTTCCTCTGGTGACCCAAGCCGGGGACAGAGAAACACTCTGATTTCAATATGACAATGCCAGCGGCAAAAGCATCACATCCCAGAGCTCCCCTGAGTCCACATCCTCCACTCTATCAGCGTGCTGCCCGCACCAGTTGGGCCCGATGATCCAGATTTTGCTGGTTTTTAATTAAGTGGAAGGTCAAATCTCATCGCTCTTGACTTCAGGGAGCTGCTGCTGTCTGCATGGCAGAAGAGCTACACCCAGTCATTAATTTTATGGAGCAGGGACTTTAATTGATTAAAAAGTTAAAGACTATGGGGAATGTGTGGTAAGAGGCACCAGCATTTATTTGCTGTGATGTGGCTGCTAATATTGCGAGACAGCTTTCAACTCGTGGAAAGAGGTTGATTTTCTTTTTAAAGATTGAAGTTGGGAGCTCTGAGGTATTTCTGCTGCTGTGGGAAACCCATGGATTTTTGTGACGCTTTCACGACAGTAGCTCTTTAAGTGATCACCCAAGCTTCGTGTGAATTCTACTCGTCAGATTATACTCAAATATATGAACCTTAAGTCACTGAAAATAATCAAAACCCACTGTATCATTTCTAAGACGTATGGGCAGCAGTTGTACATTAGTTTTTGTCTCTTGTGCTAGTAGTGAATATTTAAATGAAACACCTTCGGAGTAATTGGTGATGGTTAAATGACTTGTTACGGGCCATCTCTTGGCCGAAAACCAGCCTTGCAAGCTCAGCGACTCCGACCCGGTGTCCCAGATCTCGTCTCACAAGAAACATGGACTGCTGTATGGCACTACGACACAAACACGCCTGGTAATCCGTAATCTCTTGTTAACGTTACACACCACAGTAGACATCGCTCCATGGATTGCCTTCTCGCCGGGTTCATTGAAAACAAATGCACATGGCCAGGTGGGGAGGGAGGAGGGTTAGCTGTGACAGTGAAAATATACACTCCGACACTGGGGAGCTCTGTAGAGGGGGAAAAAAGTGACTGACGTACATTGTTCCCCTTTAAATGTTTGTAACTCAATGCTTCATGGCTTTAAAACAGATAAACTGCACAATAGGAGGGTTTAAAATAAAGTGATGTTACCAGACACCAACATTATTTTAGACCTTGTTCAGTGACTTTCTACAGCAGCTTATCAGCTATGCAGAACATGGTATAGTTTCCCTTATTTCCCGCAGCTATCTATCATTAATGTGAGATGTCACCGTAAGGCCAGGAAGTCAATTAGAATGGATGTATTTCTGAGTGCCGCTGTCATTTCTCTGTCTCATGTTCACTGGTGATTGTAGGCAACAGATACCCAACTCCTTCTCAAATGGGAGAACTCTTCCCTCGGAAGCACTTTGTAAAAACAAACATAGGCATGATGTGAAACCATGAGCCGCCCGAACCCCAGGGGAGGTCTACTGTGTCAGATCCCCTCATGGCTCCCTCCCCTACTGATTGTGTATCAACGCCCCCCAACCTCCCAAGACACTGAGGTTACTGGTTGTAACCTTTTACCCTCTTAGGAATAAAATCAAATATAGAGAATTATATTTGGAATACAACTGGAAGATGAAACTCTAATATCTCATGTGACGGCAAACATGGATTGTTTTTTTTCCCCCTCTAATCGAGCTCCTCGCTGGATGCAAACAGGTCTCGCTGAAATGGAAAAGGTTTTATTCTAAAAGCACGATGCAGTTGAGTCTCGGCTCCTTCAGGTTGTTAGTCCTGCACAAGTCTGACTCAAACTGCAACCAATTTGTGCTTTTTCCACAGGCTTGGAAATACAAGCACGTTTGTTCCATGTGGTCAAAACGGGGGTGGGTTCGGTGGAGTGTTGACAGCCGTCAGGCCTTCTCTCCTCTCCTGTCAGGAGCATCTGTCAACTCTGCCACAGTTCTGTCTAATAAACCAGCTCCGCCGACCGGTAGGGTTTCCTGCCTGAAGGCTCCCTTGCCAAATAACAAAGTAACTTTGAAGAAAAAGAAAAAAGAGAACTCTCAGGCTGCACTGCTTCTCTCTGTGCTATCATCTCTCCATCAGATCCCCGTTTTGTGCTCAATTAGCAAACCTTACAGAGTACCATTCATTTGGCTCTTATAGTGGCAAAAGTGACCTTGTTTGCGTCGCTGTTCTCTCCGCAGGGGCAGCGACAAATGAAGCCTTGTGTTTTTTTTTTTAAAGGGAGAGCCTAATGAATCTGTGAAGGCACAATCCAAGTCAGATAACCCACCAGGATTTCAATTTACCCCTGTCAAAAAATTTGAAAGGCTCAAATAAACAGCGAAGCAAGGGCAGACTTTTTGTAATCCCTCCAGAAGGTATTGATTCAATGGGTGCAGAATGATGCCTATTCATGTCTCCGTCTTTTGTTGTTATCTTTCTGTCTCAGGTGCAAGTGCAACCTGCATGCCAACAGCTGTGTGTTTGACAAGGGGAAGCTGGGCTGTGAGTGTGAGCACAACACCACAGGGCCAGACTGCAGCCGCTGTAAGAGGCACTACCACGGAAGAGCCTGGAGTGTGGGCTCCTACCTCCCAATACCCAAAGGAACAGCAAATATATGTAAGTGACATGCAGCTAATATGTGAGTGATAATGTTGGGAAAAAAAAAAGGATTTCCTGTCTGGTCACAGCTGGTATGCGTTGGAGGTTGAGAAACACATTAACTTTTCTGTCTTTCTTTAATTATTTATTTTGAGGGATTATTGCGCCTCATCAGCTCCACGGCTCTGAGCCGCATCTTTCCCAAATGTAGCTCTGAGTACCAGTTGTGGTTTCTAACCAGAGCTGACATGGATATTAAAGAACATGCGCTCTATGTATATAACATGTCATTTGGCTGCTAATTAAGGCATAGTTCCCTCTGAAAGGTGGACTTCACAACCATCCTGCTGTGTAAGAAGCATCACAATTGGCTCTGAGAATGATCAATGAGAACTGAGAAGAGTTTAACTGTTGCGATCATGCAAATAATGACATCCTCGCTCAGAAGCAGAGGGGCAAGTACAGTGATTATCAGATGTCGCAAAACCTCTCACCATTTATTCAAACAGAACACAAAGCAATTCATTTGATGTGTCTGCATTTAATTGGAAAAACTAGATTAGGTGCAAATTTTGCAAACAATGTCGATTAAACACCATATCAACATTTTAAACATGACCACCTTTTCACAGCACAAAGTCCAAACTCACTTGGTACTTCCAAAGTTTTCAATGTCATTTCCAGGCCTTCTTTGGTAAATGGAGTTGCTCAGCTGTCACGTTGTTGCGAGTTATAAGTGTTGATTTTCGTTGAAAGCTTTGGAAATAATAGGAAGTTGGACCTTGTGTTCAGAATCCTTCATCTCAAGAGTGGACCTTGAAGCTCAACTTAAAGTTGTTTTAGCTGCTTAATATTAACAGATTCTCGTCTGTGAGGGTTGTCACAAACCGGCTCAGTGAGTGTGTCAAGAAAGGAGATCATGCAAAGACACAAAACTATGAGAGCAGTGCATGGATGAGGTATGTGTGCTGCTGTGGAGCTGTTGTGATGTGCAAAAGCAAAACCAAATGTCAGTAGACGGAAGGGAGAGAGCAAATGAACACATGGACCAGCTTTAATGCTCTGGAAGGCCCGGCTGAGCAGCATCAGGTGAGGACTCTCCCCTGTGAACCAATCGCCTGCTGAGGAGGACCACAGTAACCTCCAAGATGATGCAAGGGGCATCACAGACAGTATTCAGCAAGAGGGGCCGATGACCAGTTTAGCTATTATAAGAACTTGCTGCGTAGATTTTGCATCACTGCTTTCATTGATTAAGTGTTACATTTGCATGAACAACATCCTTTCTGATACTTTAACACTGTACCTAACGTCCCTAACTCAGCTCAATGACAAGTTGTGCACTATAGCCCTGGATATTTTTCTGCCGTTCACATGCTATCTCTGAGGCAGAAGGTGCTCTTTTGCATTATCCCCATTATAATCTTGGACGGGAGTTGAGTCACATTTATCAAATCCCATGCCTGAGGCAGGGGGCTCATTGCCTCAATAAATCTAATACAGCCACTCAGGGATGTGGTGGTGGACGGCCAGGCGAGGCCAGATGGTGGAAGATCTAGCCCTCTGGTCCTTCTTTCTCACTGATTCAGCCTTGCAGTCAGAAAAATCTCATGGCAGCAGTCTGCTGGGATTGACAGCAGGTTTTTCAGATGCTCGGTTCGATTGTCTGACTTGAATTCTCAGACGTGGTGCTCTGATTAGATTTGTACAGAGATATGATATTGCTATTGATCTGCTGATTTGGTGTGAGTAAATCTGTGCAGTAACAGCGTTTTTTCTTGCTTTTCTTTGGGCTGTTTGTTCGATGATGAATTGGAGGATGGCTCAGTCGTTGGCAGGGGTGTGTGCGTCTCATGAGGCCGTGGCTTTGTATGCATGCATGTGCATGGAACAGCGTATGTTGCAGGTGCCTCTGTGCACATGCAACATATTTTGATCATGTGTGTGTGTTGGGGGGCGGGGGGGGGCTGTTTGTGGGAAGGTTTGCAAACTCTAAGGAGATATTGCTGGATTTACCCTTGCACCTCTCCTGTGTTATGAGTCTCCATGTAATGTGGTGCTCAATGTCAGATTGACAGGCCGTTATTAAAAAATCCAACACTTGGCCGCATCTGCACTGAACCGATGAAACCAAGGTCTAGCCATATCAAAAGCAATATTAGCACTTGTTTGGCAGTGGCATAAAATGCAATAATGTTGCACATGGAAGTGACGTAAGGATATTGGTCCCCCAGGTGTTGAACGAACACAGTTTTTGTCTTGAATTATTCTTATTTCTCTCATAAGTAAAGCCCAGACCATGTAACATGCCTTTATCCATTACGTGAAGCTCATATTTCCTATGAGGATATTAAACATACAGCCCCTCATATCAAGACAAATATGCTGAACGTGCAAAATGTAATTATGGTTTAATAGCTTTCATCTGTCATCAAGTCTTCCTCTTTAATCATGGAAGTCATTTATCTCATAGGTAGAAACAGGACAAGGTCTATTACATATTCAAATCCCCTCACATGTAGATATATGGACATACGTGACCGTTCGTCTGATAAATTAGAGCCCAAAAATGGAGCCCCGTGTTTCTATGGGCCATGGCTGTCTGCAGCAGAGACTGAGAGCGAGTGATTCAAATCCAAGGCTTTCCTTAAAAAAAAAAAAAAAAAAAGGGAGGTGTGTAATAAAAATCTGTAAGTTGCCGGCAGAGCAGAAGAGGAATCACTTGGAGAATTATGTTGACAGTCCACTTTGCAGGGAACACAACTCATCTTGTGTTTCAAAGCAGGTTCACAGGTTAAGAGGGGTTAGGGCTGAGAGTTTGATCAGACTGAAGAATGTGTTTTGGCTTCAAAGGGCAATATTGTTTGCCCTCCATTCCTCACACAGAACAGCTATTGGATAAGAATTGTAGCTTGCTTGGTGTCTTGCAAATTGGAGCTTAAAAATCTGTGCTTTTCCTGCTGCTGCTGTGTTGTGCTCTTGCCAACAGTTGCTGTGACAGCAGCCCCCCCTCTCCCCCCCCCAAACTGGTAATGAAGTGATGAATGGGGTGCAAACAATATGAAAGGCCCACAGAAACATAATCACAGAAGGACAAAGCGATAAAGCTCATGAAAAGGATCAGAAATTGCACTAATTGCGGGGTAGGATTTGCCTGCTGATGACATTAACATCGCACAAAGATGTTGGATTCACAGCCAGATACTGATAACATACGTGGCTCAGACAAAGGCTGCCTCAGTCAGCTCCGGGCCACAGTGAAGACCTAGTTTGGTTCTTGAAAATATGCGTTTTCAATTTTCTTCAGGCCTATTGTCTTTCATGTACAGACATGTGAGCATCCGGACTCTTACTTGCTACTTATATTTCAGTTTGTATTGGAAATCTCACTAACCTGACAATTTGAGACAGCTTCAACAAACATTAAATCATTTCCAGATACTGTTTGAGTGTTTGATACAGAGATTCAAGGATGAAGTACTGAAAAATAACAACAATCTACCTCCAACAGCAGATAAAGAAAACACAATTATGAAACAAACAGTGAAAAAGCTGGAAACACTTTTCCCGGATTGCGAGTTTTGATTTTCTTGACATTTTGTCACTAGCAGACCTGTTATTATCATCAGAGAGAGGCGGGTGTTGGACCGTGCATTGGTCAGGTTCTCTGGACAGAGACGGCGGCTGCTAATCAGTGGACACAGTGGAAACCAATTGGATAAGTGTCAGTTGGCTTTAATTACCCAGTGAAAACAGCACAAACAAAGATGTTCTCTCATGTGGTTTCATGACTCAAGTTTCAAGAGTAAAATCAAATCAACTGGGTCCCTGCGTTAATGAAACACTGTGTCTTTGCTCTTTCCACAGGTATTCCCAGTAATCACGGACCAGTGCGTAAGTTGATCATCATCATCATTTTTTTTTTTTTTTTTTTAAATTGGCATGCTGATGAATGGTCTCCTCCCTCGGTGACGACTAACTCTTGTATGACTGATGGTGTTTCTGTGAGAAATTGTGGCCAACATTACCATCATCGTTCATCAGGATGTTGTTCCCCAGTGGAAAGAAATGAATCCTAACGAGGCATTAATGTAGAATTACATCTCAATATCTAACTTTTTAAGAATGGGAGTGAATCAATGCATGGTGTGGAAAAACTGTTCTCAAATGCATTTTTAACAGCCACAACTGTTCCTAGGAAACTTCTGTTTCTTAAAGAAAGAAAATACAACAACAAAGTCCCACAACAATTATTTTTGAAGGGTTTAGCCAGTTAGTACAATTCCTATTTATACCTCACACTCCTGCAAACAGTCATGTGGTAGGAAGTAAATGGAGACCTATGGCTGACTTCCATTCATTTCTACATGGCATTAAAATCAAGAAGCAGGTGACATGGTTACAATGGGGCTTTGAAACCTGAATGGCTGCTTGATTTCACATGTTTAGAAATGAATGGAAAAGCAGAAAGTCCTTCAAGCATCTATTATTATAAGGATGGAAAAAATGGTCAGCAGTAATTTCAGGTTATGACTCGAATAAAAATGAGCCAAAACACTAGAAATGTCTCAGATGAAATGAGTTGGGGACGTACAGTCCTTCATGTTTGGGCCAGTATATCAGCAGGCACTCCTGAAAATGATTTCTCCCTTCCACACTAGAATATTTGCTGTAAGTGCAAAGACAGATAGTTGCCCTAAGCCAGAGGGGGGAGAAAAAACCCATCTTTTATGAAGATGTGGTTCCCACCATGCATCCCTACGCATGCTGATGCCTGAAGGTGACTTCTCATACTGGATAACAAAAGCAGCTATCACATGTACAGTACGTGTCTCTGCCTTTGTCTTGTGGAAGAAAAATCACTTTTAAGCTGCATGCACACTCTTCTACATCAGCCCATCCACTGCTCCAAACACAGTGTCTGATATTTTCCAGTAAATCAGCCCAGATGACAAACTGATTATAGTCAAAAAAGAGAAAAAAAAGCATCTATGCATGCTGTCCCTGTGCTTTAACATAACAGCATGAACTATATTACAACTCAGTGTAATATATAACCTTTCCCATTTTCACACAGATCGAGCAAATGCCTCATCTCTTGGTGTTGCAAATCGTAACCAAGGTAGGCTTATAGGCTTTGTAACTTCAGCATGACATTAACAATACAAACAAAGAATTGATTGCTTATTGATTGGGTGGGGGGAAAAAGGTGTAATGTAGAATATGCAAATAGCAGTATGTGAAGCCAAATGCTTTCATCCTGCATGCACACAAACACACGCTGGTCCTTACAAGGCAGACGTTTTGTTGTGAGAACACTGTAGGGAAAGGACCACATGCCTCATGATCGCTGAGTCCACAGCCTCCTAACCTCTTTGATCATGCCCTCTTTTTAATTACCCAGAATGCTCTCTGGGGTGCACCCTTTCTGCCATGTTCACAAAGAAAAAAGGGAAGAGGAGAAGGAGAGGGAAGGAGAGAAGAGGCTCCAGGGGGGTTATGTAGATTGATCTCCAGCTATCTCCAGCTAATCCTCAGGCCCAGATATCCTGTGTAGTGAGTGTTAAGTCGCAAAAAAAAGAGGACTTTTAAGGATTTCCACGATCAAGGGGAGGCGTTTCCCTCTCTTTTCTGGACACAAAAAGCTGGCGATGAGATGCAGCTATAAAATAATCCAATTTTTGTTCCATTCAGAGGTGGTAGGGGGGAAAAAAACAGGAACTGATCAGTGTAACCTATGCTGATCTCATGAAAGCTTTCTTAACACCTTATATCAGGAAGTGGAAAATGCAGCAGAGAAAAAGAAAATGTGAAAAAGAGAAAAGAAGCACATCCTCACCTTTTGTGGAGGTGAATGCACAGAATATAGCGTTTGCTAATTAAATTTCTGTCTAACTAATTAGCTGTTTGTTTACGTTTAATTGAAATTCTCAACTTGGCACAAGTCTCACTGTAAATATGACTCCTGGAAGAAGCAAACTGTATCTATGACCTTGTGACACCTCTTTAGCGCCAACAATGGAGACAATATAATCATTATGTTGCCTCTGACAATAATGAGCATGTGGCAGTATTTTTGAAAAGGTCTTACAAAGCAGCAGTAGTTTAAAGGAACACTGAGACATTTTGTGAAATACCATTATTAGCTCTTGTCTAGCTTAGCAAGAAAGCTAAACTACACCGAAAGAGCTAGCCTAACGCTCATTAACATGCTGTGTCTCATTAACTTTTTGGAGGCTCTCTGCCTTCCACCTAGCGTCTCTTCGCCAAAAAACAACCTTGCAAGATCAGCACCTCTGACCTGTTGTCCCAGCTCTTGTCGCTGTGGCATCGCAACACAAATGTGCTCCAGACAGATGACAGATAGGACTGCACAAATATGCACATTGTAGCATCGTACACAATATGCAATGTTATCCACCGTTCCATGGATTGCTTTCTGGCCAGCTTCGTTGAAAACAAACGCACATGGCCAGGAGGAGGGTTAGCAAAACAGCGGAGAAGCGACCAGACTTGCATAGCTCCCCGTTAAATCTACAACCCCACACGCTGGGCTTGTTCATGAATAAAAACAATAAACTTCAGATGCGGTCGTGTTCCCTGCCACCATCAAGTGCTACTCTGCAGCTGACAATTTAAACTGAAGTTCAGAGCTTGGAGTCATGACTAATGATGAAGGCTTCATGTTAATATGATAACAGGAGGCATCTCTGAATGCAGGTTTCAGCTTACCCTGACATCATGGCAAAACGTATTGATCCAGTGTAATTGAAGCAACACTATTCTGTCTCAGAGCATATAATTAGCAGATCCTGTATCTGAAAACTGTCTCCATTTATACTTAATTGCACTGGTGAATCTATAGTTTTAAAGGCCTTTTAAAAAATATTAAATAAATCACTATAAAAATGATTTTTCCCGCCTGCTGTCACTGCCTGTTCCCTGTTTTAAGAAAAAAAGAATCTCTAATTCTAAAAGCTACTGTCCGACTTTGTGGCTGCAACATAACTGACTGATGTAGGTAATATGAGATCTGTAAATATGAACTGACATAGGCTATTTAAAAAGGCTGGCTATTCGATAAGCTCCTTTTGTCCGCCTCATAAAATCCAAATCTTCCACAAAAAAGGAGTGGCAGGAGCTGTGGTGCAGGACATCGATTTGTGACTTTCAGCTTCTTATCGTGCTGTGATTTTTTTTCTGTATCTCAGAGACTTCAGTTGCAGAGTATCTGAGGACATCAAGAGACATCAGAGTATTTGAGGACATCCTCTCATCTGAGATGAGAGGATTAGAGAACTGCCTGGGTATGTTTAGGACATAAACAGTCTGTTAGATCCTCTACAGTACTCACAATAGAAGGAGCAGTACGTCTAATATCTCAGGGACGCAGTAGATAAAATGGACACAAATCTACACAAATCAATAGCATGTCACAGGTTGTGGTGCAGTATGCCAGTAGAAAATTACACTTAAAAAACAACAACATAGGTCTAAAAAAAGAAACAATTGCATCACACTTTGAGTCACACCAGCAGCAATGTGAAATTTAATTTGGTTCTCCTCCGTTTTTAATTCACTGTCTATCACTCTTGCTGTCTGTTGCTGTTGCCGTGGTGAATTTTCTCCATGTTGCTTCGTGCAACACCAAGGCCCAAGGATGGATCTGTCATAACAGTTATACTGCTAAATGTCACACGTCTGACAGAGGTGTGAGGTGCACATATGTCTCAGAGAGACTAAGCCAGGACTCGAACTGCTGTGTTCTCACATGCAGCCAGCAAAGTGAGTGATGTCATCTAGGGCAAGGTTGTCGACATCCCAACTGTATAAGATGTAAGAAGTTGTGTCTGGAAAATCATACATACATGATATGTATGATATTTTTACTTTATTGCACCAAACATATATACGTTAGTGTATTATTCCAGCTTGTGAAATGGTTGTATAATATTTTCAGTGTCTCTGGAGGGAGCTCCCCCAAATGACCTGAAATGATGTCATCAAGGTCATTTCATCTTGAGCTTGGAGACTATTCATTTTTAGCAGGACGTCTGTGTTGCATACTGGAGGCATACATTTAAAAAGGAGTGTCAAACAAAATCCAGTTGCATTATGGGAGATGTAGGATCCAGTATTTTGGTGGCTCGACCTAAACCTGGGGCCTAATGGAAAGATACTTGGATTTGTGCTGCTTCAATATTGATTATTGATTTTCAGATACATCTTTTGAAGTTTACCAATTTAATGGATGTTCAATACTAAATTATCAGACATTCTTTGTGACTCCATAATAATAATGACATTTTGTATTTCACTTTCACAGTTAAATTAGCTATGCTGATAACTGTTGTGCAAATCAAAGTTTTACAAACATGTACACTTTATCCACAAAAGACAGCAATTAAAGATCCCAATCGACAAACTTTTTTTTTTTTTTCATGATCTCTCACATGCCCCAGTCCCTATGTGAGAGTTTTTCTGAGTGACAGAGAATAATTGATTTGTTTTACACTGTATTTTGCCATGGTAGTGGACCCTGCGGCTCGGCTCAGACACCCCAGGCTTAAGCCTCTGAATAAGCAAACTAATTGGGCTACAGATGCTTTTAGAAAGACAGTGGTCCTGGGGGTCTGCTGGAGGACACAGATTATCCCTCAGCCACAGGCACAAATTTAATGTGTAGGCTAGACAATAGAGACTCAGTTGATCCCATGGAAATGATTACCAAAACACACAGCGCAGGTGTTTTCCATTAGCTGTAAAATAAGAAAACCTGAGTTTTTTTGGGGTGTAGCCAGGAGGCCATTAATGTTTGAACCCACTGAGGACAGAGCAGCTGTGAGTCAGGACACAAATACAGAGTTGAAGCACAGACATTTTTACATTGGTCAGGTGGTCAGTTTGTTGCGTAGGAGAAAACTGACTCAAGGTCTCTTTGTCCAATCCTGCGAGACTTAGACATGGGCTGATCGGACCTGAGTGCAGTGTGGGTCCAAAAGTCTGAGACCACTTTCCCCAGAAATGTGGATATTGTGCATTTATTTTTCAGCAGCATTAGGCCTATGTGGCAGGATAGAGCACACAACGGGGATCAATTATTATGAATTAGATTTTTTTTTCCCTGGTGTTTGTTGTTTTACAAAAAGGTGTGCACTGAGTGAATACAGCAGCAGAAACAAGCTAACAGTATGATCAGGTTTTAAAAGAAACTGTTTTGCTTTTGCCACATATCTAACATTAGCATTAGCAGCTGTTTACCTACTAGTCTAATAGAAACAATGTGAGTTCACCATCACACTTCAATCGTAGTCCTTTTGCAAGACTGGTAAGTAAAGTGCTGTTGTAAAGTGCTAACTCTAGGTAGCAGGAGCAAAACATACAAATAGTTAGGCTGACATTTGTTCATACACATCCAGCAGTAGTTAGCCTATTTGTAGTCCTATGTCAGGCCTAAGTGCAGTATCCTGTCTCTATTTAGCTTGTTTCTCGTCACTGAAATCTCCTGAGAAGCTAAATGCTGCACTGCATTCACCTATCTAGTTGCTAATTTTGTATAATTAATCTCCTGTTTGGTGCTGAGCAGGTAGTGTAAAGTGGGTTTTTAAAACTTCCCCACTGCTGCCTCCTGCTGCTGCTGAAAATAACACCACGATGAGACCAGTGAAAGTGAACCTAAGCAAGCCGAGTTTCCAGCCACAGAACTGAAACAATGAACTGAAAGATGCTATAGGCTAATGCTCTATAGAGGCCGAGGGCAGCTGCATGCACTCACTTCGGCTTAATCCATTTTGACAAAAAATATTGATCAGAGTCTCGTTAAGTATTGCATTCGTACTGTGCACCATCAGGCAATTGTGCAACATCTACACAAAATGTTGTGCTCCTCTGCAAACCTTCAAAATATAAGCACAGTACAGAGACCACAGCAGGGAGGACACAGCCTTTTATGGGAATGATGGGAGTCAGCAAGAGATGCCAGCTGCTTATAAAGCCAATGATAATGCAGTTACATCTGTAATCCAGCCTCTCATTATAGCAATTATCAAAAATCTGTTCAAATACATCTGCCTCATAATTATTTTCCTTGTTCAGTATTGATTTGCCCTTTAAATGAAAATGAATGTAAACAAACAGCTTATTCAGGATATAATTTGCATATCAAAGTATGTTGTGGTGTGCGTGTGCGTGCGTGTGTGTGCGATGGTGTCTCAGCTAAATATAAACATCACAATACCATACTCTCTGCATCGATTCTGGGAAGTTTCATGGCAGAAATATTTTTTTAATCTATCTAAAACATCAGTGGTAAAATGTCAGGTTTCGATGTCACTCTCTGAATCAAAGAGCGGTGGCTTCTTGCCAGACTCATTATTTGTGCACCAGCGTTCAACAATCATACAGGGGGAGAAATCTATCATGCAACACAGCAACAGCTGCATTTTAAGAGAGGGGGTTTGAATGACTGCGTTATTTTCTCTTATAATGCTATCATTATCGATCTCTCTGCAAACACATAAAAAATAGTCGAACACAACAAAGCCATCACACCAAATCTCCTCGGCGTGGTCAAAAGCAGGCGGCAGACGAGAGGCATGGAAAGTGGATCCACCAATAGATTAAATTACTCTACGACACTAAATTATTGAAAATCCCAAATTGATGATAAAACCCTGGTGGAATTTCCATTTAAAGCAGCAGTGGTGTCTGTGTGAAGTGGGTGGGAATATTATGAAGTTAAATGCAATACCAACGCGTTTTTAATCAGTTTTGGCAGCCGCAGTGATTATTTGTTGAGTTTATTCTGATGCATGAGCCACATTACCGAAAACCAAGAATGTGATTACTATTTATGCAGGGAGAGATATCCAATTACACTGAAATCTCTTGGCAAATATTACCTCTTCCAGGATTTCACCTCTGCCAGCAGAGAGGCTTCCTGGGATAATTGAGTCGTGAGTTTTTGTCTGGAAATGTGGATATTAGCTTATGTAGTCTTAATCAGTCCATATCAAAACAAAGAAATGTTCCACTGACAGTAGGACAATGCAGTGTTGGATATTACATCCACTTCCTGACAGTGTTGTATTGTTTTTCATAATTTTACCACAGAGAAGAAAATAACAGCAGTTGTCGAGTTCACCTGGAAATGCTCATTTGCATATCAAAGGTAGCACTGGTGTGGTGGAGCCAGGTATCCATCCCATGTCTTCTCCTTTCTGCTCTTTGAGTGCCATTGTGCCGGAGGGGAACAAAATTTAATTCCACTGTCCTGGACTGAGGCGCTGTTTCATAACACTCTGGCATCCTTTGATTCACTAATCATTAATTTCACCTCATCACTGCCATGGTTTGTTTGCTCTATTGTTTTGCCAGGATTATTTGCTCTGAAGTCCCTTTGGTGCTTCTAAAAATATACACAAAATCCATAAAATGTCTTGTCTGTGTTCTTTTGTCATAAACAATCATTCGTGGAACGGGTTTTCACGAGCTGCGGGCTGTGTTTTTAGTATTCATACAGTATGTGCCCTGGTTATTTGCCTCTTCTTCCTCTCTGCACTTGTTCACAAAAGTCCTTGGCTTCGCCCTCCCTAATGTGTCAGCTGTGCTCTAAGGACACAGAGCGATGCAGACAGGACAAGAAGAGGCAGCTTGTGCCCTGTGAACCTGCCTGTTGATGTTCTCTGCCTCCCTATCACTGAGTGATCTATTAATCACCCCCTCCTGTCTTCCCCCTGCCCTCTTTGCTTTGTCTCTGCAGCTCGAGTGTGTGACTACGCGATGCTGCGCTGTCAGAATGGTGGCACGTGCCACCACCATCAGCGGTGCCATTGTTCCCCCGGCTTCACGGGCGTCCTGTGCGAGAGAGCTCGCTGCCAGGGCCCCGGGGAATGTGATGACCAATTGTCTGGACGGGCCTCCTTCCATCATCTCCCGATCGGCTGCCAGCTCGCCCTCACCCTCGTAGTGCTCCCGCTGCTGATTGTTTCCCTTTGCTGAGAGACCTGAACAGCCTCCCATCCTCAACCAAACCCTTAGACCACATACGATGAGACCGAATTCTCAACCTTAAAGGACATGAAGGACAAAGGGCATGGATAATGTGCTCAGCATTCAATATAAGCAACTCTTTTGTATATCCAAGGCCAGAGTGGTGGGTGACAGTTACGAACAGGTTGTGCACTGATCTGTTATACTGAGTGATAGAAGGATATGTGAAAAGCTGTCATTGCTGTCGTATAATGCCACAGAGGAAACGGTCGGAGCCCTCACTTTGTGATTATATCATTGGCTGATGCTTCTTCATTAAAGGCAGACTGGAGACTCAGAGCCACCCCACACTCTGAGAGCAAACTGTACAAAACTAGACACATGATTTCTAAGTTATCATCTGAAGTTATGAAAAAATAATAATGTGGACGGGGACATCTTAAAACATCTCGCCTCACTGCCTCCTTCCTTACTTGTTCTTCTTCTCTCCTCCCTCCCCTTCCCTCACTTTACCCTCCCACCCACCCACTCACTTTCTCCTTCCTGTGCTTTGGTGACTCTGGTGAATTTTCCTTTGCTGAAGGGTGTCTGTTGTTTTTGCCAAATGCTGCACATGTATTATTCTCAAAAGCCCCTCGACAAGTACCAATCTAGTACTTTTCTTTTTCTCTCTCAGAGGCTTTGTAGTCATGCTTGAGCTCACCTGTACGGGGCGGGGGGGGGGGAGTTGTAACATACTGTAACTGTATTTAATTTTTGTATAAAAACCAGATATTTTCATGACTACGCATAACAAAAAGATGTATTACTTGTTTTCTATTGCTGCCGACCTGTCCTAGATGTGGACTATGAGTGCGTATAAGGAGTTTGGTTGTATTATTTCTTTGCTTGTGTGGCACATGGTTCAAAAAAAAAAAAAACTATGTTTACATACACACCTACACAATACACTTCCACCAAAGGGAAAAAGAAAAACATGTCTTTGTCTTGTTGTTGAAAAGTAGTAAATTTTATTCAATAGTTACATGACATTTGAGACAAGATGTGTGGAGTGAATCAGTGTATTGTTTGTAGATATGCATAAGCCAATGACAATAACTGAATGTCATTTAAAAAAAGATTTATGAAAGCTATATCGATGCCAATCTTTGACCAACTCACTGAAGCAACAGTTGCTGGTAACAATATATCAGTCAACAAATAACTTCCTGGTGCAATGACGTACGGTTCGTTTTCTTTTTCTAATGTGCTGTAACACCGTCATACTTCTCGTGCTCATGAAACGTGGGACAAACCAGAAGAATCTCGAGCCCAAATCCCATCAGCTTTATGTAAATTTAACAAGAGGAAGGACTTGGAGGAATAAAAGAAAAAAAAAAAAGGAGATTGCGTGGCTGTCGCAGAGGTTGTCCAGCTCAAATCTGTAATCAGATCTAATCCCTGAATCAAATGGGAAGAAGGGAAGGTTTTCTGAGCTGCTATGGTTGAAAGCCTGTATCCTGCTGCGGGAGCCTCGGCGAAGCGACACATTCGGGAAATGAGCTTTAATTCATGGAGGGTCAATGAATAGAAATGAAGTCGCATCCCACTGGGTGACATATTGAGCACTGAGACCAATTTCATTTGAGAGATTAATTTTCCTCCGGAGGTTGTCATGAAACACCTAATTGTGTTAGAGTCTACTGTAAGTGCCTCTCATTAAACGACACTGTCAATGAAAAAAGTAGCGGATGGCTTTTTTGAGAGAGAGAGAGAGAGAGAGAGAGAGAGACGATTGTGTTACAAAGCAACTGGAAATTGAGAGGAGGTATGAAGCAGGTTAAGACATCGTATTTAACAACTGGACAGAAATGGGTGGTATTCATTCAGGAAATAATACATTTTTGGGAGAACAACCTATAGTGTATGTATGTACTATTGCCAATTAAATTCAATTAGAAAACAAACCAACAGCTGTACATCCATGACCATCGACTAAACTTTCATTTATGATGCTTCTCCCCCAGAGATTGTGCAGAACTTCAAATTCATAACCGGCAGAGCTGTGAAAATGTGGATTTCACATTGGAGCTATTAAAAGAGACGAGAACAAAATCTGAAGAATGGATTAATACCATGTGTCGCAAATTAGTTTTTTTTTTTTTATTTATTTATTTTTTTTTTACTTCTCTCTGACGCACTGATTTTTATCACCAGGCTGGATTCAATCATCCACTAGTGTCCTGACGACTGGTTGCTGCCTTTCCACAGGTGAGTCCTCCCCCTCTTCTTGAACCTGGTGTCTCTGCTTCTTGACTGTATTAATGTTGAGGTAGGCTGACTCAACTTAATATATTGTTTGCTGCTCATGTTGGACATGTAAAAATATATTTTATCTTGCTCTAAGGTCTGTTGTGTGTGTGTGTGGTGATTGAACTGCACCTTCATCAGCCACTTGCGGAGCTGTGCCTCTGCTCTCTGGTCTGTATATGCAGGTTTACCTTCACAGGGGTGGGGCTAAGTTTAAGGTCAACGTTGGGGTCAGGGTCAGGCCCCTCTCCAGGTCCTCCGTTACCACAGTCCTCCGAGTGTTTTGTTTTGCTGGCATTAGTCCATTGCTGTGACTGGTAGCAATGGGCTTGTACCAGCATGGGGTTCAAGCTCTCGTCCTTTGTTCTTTTGCCCTTTTGTTTATAATTTCTTTTTGATTGTGACATTGTTAATTCTGATTAAGTTCGTGTGTTTTTTGTTTGGGTTTTTTTTTTTTGGTCAATGAACTGCTAGTGAATTATTTTCTGTGCACTTCTCAAGGTTATTTTATAGACGATTATTCTTCTAAATATTGTTAATTGTTTATCCTTGGAGTCATCCTGCTAATATAATTATATTCTTGTTTTGTTTTGGGTTTTTTTCCTTTTTATAGTTCAGACTGCATGAGTGTGGGTGGGATCAGAGTGTCCTGAGTTTCACTGTCTGTTCCCTCCACAAACTCTCTCCGATTGTTTCTGTGTCTTTCACAGGACTGGAGCTGTGGACTGGATGGGCAGCTGGTTCCCCAGTGGTGGTTTCCTTTCACTGACCCTTTACTGTACTTCACTTAGGGCGTCATTTGGATGATGTGTGGTATTCACATGTGGTGTGTAGCACCATGGTCCCTCCCCTTTGGTTAATTTCCTTGGCCACAACAACCCCCCAGTCCTGTTCCTGGCGCCCCTGACATTCAGTGGGAAATTAATGGGTCGATTGCTGCAGAGCCAAAAAATTGTAAAATCTGGCTCTCTGTCATTTTAATACAACTTTTAAATAAAATAAATATCTATTTTTAGGAATCATGTCTTTCGTCTCATTTTCTGGAAACTGAACCTTTTTGTTATTATGAGTGACTCTTAAAGGTAACACTGTTGACAAGCTTTCACAACCTCCCATGAAACAAATGTTAGCATTTCCAGCTAATTCACTTAGTACACCTGAATGGTACAGCCAGGGAACACTACCTCAGGGGAATACAGATGTTATAAGATCTATAAACATAGTTCATAATACATATTAATTGCAGTTTTTTTTTGTTCCCTACAGCATAAACCCAGTCCTGGATGCTACTGGAGTTTAAGTTAGCTAATGTTGGCGGCAGTCAGCATTATAGTTTGCTATATGCCACACCAGCAACCCACAGCCCCAATTAATAGCCTATATCAACAAACACAATCCTTGGGTTAGGTTGGAAAAGGCAAGAAATCAGTGTTTTTGATCAGATAATCTAACCCTAGTTTAAACAATCTGCTAGCTTTAGCTGATTAGCCGCCATTTGTTATCAGGTGTTCAGCTGCAGGCCATTTAGCATTAACTCTATGCTTTTGTCTTTCTCAGAACCCAGTCCTTCTAAAAATGAACAAGAATTACAAAGTTACTTTGTCCTGTGTATCACTTTAAAACTAAACTTATCCACCAACAGTGACTAATGTCACCAGGCCTGACGAAAGGTCAGTTAGCCCTTTAAGCCCTCTGATGTGACTAAAACTGACAAATGCTTATGTTCTCACCCCAAATGTAAACAACGTCTTCTCTATCCAGCATTACATTTATTCCACCTTTCTGTGATTTAATACTTCTGTTCAAGGTTGAGCTCTCGCTGAACCTGCTCTGCAAAATGTGAAGTGGCACACTTGAGACTGTTTGCGCTGACAGTCGGCCTAAAACAAATTTTACAGCAAAGGTTTTAGGGCCTGCCTGTGCGCGTGTGTGGAGACAATTACCTTTACGACATGTTAGCGCAATAAAATTGGTATTTTATGACACCTGCTCCTGGCTGTGGGCTGTATTTAGCCATCAGCAAAAAAAAAAAGTTTTGAGGTTAAATCCAAGTCTTTTGCACTTAAATGCAGATTATGACACAAGAGGTTGATGAACAGCTCAATGGAGTCCGTTGTTCTGCCAGTGCAACACATGGCCAAGGCTGACATGCTTTGGCACGGAGGGAAAATGAGCACCATAATTCCTCGATATTGCCTGCTAACGGTGGGAATATGGGCATGGTAATATTTTTACTCACCTTTTACTTGTTTCCACCAGAATTAGAGACAGAAAAAACCCAAGGTGGCAACTGCATGTACACTACTACTGAACACATGCATGAATACATTTTTCCTGTATATAAATACCTAAACAGAAATGCTGGTATTTCAGCATACACATGGCAGCAGTGGAACATCTTATGAAAATGACTCTCTTTTTTTTGTTTGTTTTTTGATTCAGTGCACACAGAAAAGACCTGAGGATTTTGTTCCCTAGTTATATTCCCTGCTGTTCTGTGTAGCAGCAGCAACTCCTCGTCCTTCCCCCTTGCACTTCTAAGACTCAGGAGGGGGTATTAGGAGGACATTTTTAGACATGAGCAGTCCTTGTGTTCTGCCACTGTCAGCACTGGTGGCACCAACAGAAAGTTACATAAGACAAGGGGTATTCAGTATCTAGGAAAGAAGTGGCTCAGCAACATGACTGGAGCACTCATCTTATTAGAAATCCAATATCCATATGCAGCTCATCAATAGCCACTCTTTGAAATGCCCAGCGGTAGAGCTCAAAGCACAGCTCTCTGGTGTTCAGGGACAGAAAATTAACTTTTCTGTCAGTCAAATGCTTCAGTGCATATATAATGAGCATCGCTATATAGAATCTACTGCTTTGTTTTTTTTTTTTTTCCCCTCCAGAAACCATTTGAATATCAGTAATTCTTATGCTAAAAATGAAGACATGAAGGTTTATATTTCTTCCCGACTGTTTTCAAAATAAAGGTCATAAAATAAATATATACCTTTTGTTTAAATGATCAGTTTCAGGTATGTTTTGAAAGTATACAAATCTAAAGTTGGAGGTTGCAGGTCCTTATTCTTTCCACAAGTGTGATTTAGCTATAAGTTTGCCGGCTCAGAGTCACTGCAAGTAAGAAACAAACTAAAACTAGACCTTTTCCTTTGAGCAGCAGCAGTGTTCACAGAGTGAAAGCTGCCTCCTGCTTGACAGTGGAAGTTATTTTATTTATTTATTTACTTATTTTGTCAGTTTGGGTTTTTAGGGGGTTTCACTGCAAGAGACATTCACCATTTGAAGGAAGTGATACACAGTCTTTGCCAGCACCAAAATGAAACAAATTTCTGTTGAAAAATCAATATCTGCTGAATATAATTAAAGATTTTTGTTATTACAGTTATAGTATCATTAGAAACTATTTTTATTCTAAATACAGCAAGCACACTAAAGATTAAATAAAAACTTCCAAGGCCATGAACTGAGAACTTACCATGGTGACTTCCTTTCTTTCTTTTTTTTTTTTATAAACAGACGTGTATTCAAGTCAAGCTCTTTGGAGCATTAAAAAAGAGGTTGAACATCCTATGAGAAGCACGAACACGTTTAAAAGTGCACCTCATGTGCTTTTATGTGTATTTATGTGGCAACACATCAGGAATGGCACTTACGGAGGGGTGGGAGCAGCATGCCATCTGTGGCTTTATCAAACTCCTATTCACATCCCTGACATCGCAAGGACAGCTGGTGGGTGGTTCACTGGCTCGGCGCACAGAGCCAGAGTACACTAGAATCAATAGACAGAACAAAGAGGAAGTTAAGCTGCCTCCGCTGGAACATGATGGAAATACCTTTGTCCCTGCTGCTCTTTCAGACTTCTTAGGATTGACTTGACAGGAGGCAAACTTCCCACTCTGCCCTTAGCCATTAGCTCAAGAAATGTGAGAAATGTTCTTATTGAAATCCTGATGTAGGCTACGGGTCACCCTTGCTGTCTGTCTGTAGCTATCCTACAATACTCACTGTTAACATTTGTGGGGATGTGATTGAGTCAACGTGCATGTCAATAACTCATGGGAATATATATATTTTATATATATATATATATATATATATATATATATATATATATATATATATATATATATATACATACGGAATTAAAAATAGACATTCAAAATGCAGAGGCAGCTTTAAACACAGCCGTTTAGATTCTGGCACTGAAACGAAAGCTATAAAGAAAAAAAATCTGCTTTCTTGTCACGACCACAACCCAATCTGATGTCCTCTCATTTCAATACAATCTAGGGCAGCAATCGGCTCTTCAGCTACAGATGGTAATCCCATTCAGCGTCACACACGATCACAGCTCTTGTCTATTTTTCCTCAATGCCAAATCCAGCACTTCTGGCCTTCAGTGCCACACCTAAATTGCAAATCAGCCCCAGCTGGGATTGACACTGCAAGCTCCCGACACCCTGTTGAAGAAATTATTTATGTATCAAAACGACGCCGTCCATAAATAAAAGATACCATTCACAGTCTGCTCCAGAGTTCCCAATGCTTGGAAGAAAATGGTTTATCCTCATTTTTTTTCCTTTGCATGCTGGGAGGGATGTTGTTGTTGTTGTTGTGGTTGTGGTGGTGGTGGGGGGTGGGGTGGGGGGGGGGGGATATGTTGGTCCCCGGGTTTCATCATAAATAACTCTGAATGGGAAGCGAAAAATAACACACCTGTAGGATGTGTAAAAGATTATCACCTGTTCTCAAGCACATGCAGGCTGCTATAAATTTCTAGGGTGGAAAGTGTCCAGACATTCATATCTAGGCCAGATTTAACAGCTTAATATTGTTTTAATATTGTTTCTCAGGTTGGGTTTGCTTTATAGGACCACACCATGAAGACACCAGAGGTTATTTCAATGCAGACTTATTTACAGTTTGATTCAGTGAAATGTTAAAGGGGTTAGCTAAAAGTTTAATTCCTCCCGGCACTCACACTTGCCCACTCTCGCTCCAACCTTCAATTGTAGTGGTTGCCAGGAGCAGCTAGTAGCTAAAGCGAAGTGGCTCTGGTGTTGAAAGCGGACTGAAAACACATCTGCAGGCGAACCCGCAGCATCACGCCTGCACTCGAAACGTTACAGTACCGGCTGACTGTTAGTTAGCATTAGTAACGTTACAGTCCTGGCTGGCCGTTAGTTAGCATCAGCAAACATTTAGCTTACCTGTCCAGAAGGAAAGCGGCAACCTTCGCATTGGCTTTTGAGCCCCTTTGCTTCCTTAACCTCTTCAACTCCGCGGGGACGCCGGCGTCCCCGAGCCGCTCCTCTTCTGCAGTTTCAGCTTGCGTGGGCTTACTACATTGGTAAACGTGGCGTATTTGGTATCTGTGGCTTCGTTAGGTTGTTTTGCTAATTCAGTATCGATTTTATTTTGTTTCTCATTTATTTTTGCACAAGAATATACGGAATATCTACAGTCCGAAACGTGATCGTTTTCCCCATTTCAACCGAGGGAGACGTTCCCTCGGTTTTATTTTGAAGTTAGTGTACGACACAGATGTTGAAGGGAGGGTGCTGGACATTGATGTATTATAATGGACAGTGTAAATAAAGATTTAGCTGATTCAATCTTAAATGTGTACAAGATGAAGAAGAAGAAGACTCGTAAATATAAGCGCGCGAACATGGCGACATGGCGAACATGGCGACATGGCGACCGCGGTGTCCGCGGTCGCCATGTCGAAACACGGAGGAAAGGGTTAGTTATGTCCATACTTTATGGGCATAATTTAATAATTGAACGGTTCAATACTGCAAATTTGTGTGATAAAAAAATGCATGAGAAAAACACATTTGGTGTCTCAGTATACCATTTGGTTATCATGTGTCCATTTGGACTCTCATCTCCGCCTGGATCTTATCATGAAAAAAACATTGCAGAATGGTCAGGGGACCCTCAGCCACGCATGCTCAGTCACACACACACCCATATTAGTCAGCTGGGCAGCTGACCGCTGTGATAGCTACGGGGAGCCGGACCGGACCGCGGAGACTACAGCCAGGCTAACCCAGAACCTCGGACAGGGGGACCCTCAGCCGCGCATGCTCAGTCACACACACACCCATATTAGTCAGCTGGGCAGCTGACCGCTGTGATAGCTACGGGGAGCCGGACCGGACCGCGGAGACTACAGCCAGGCTAACCCAGAACCTCTGGCTGACCGGGCCGGACTCAGCAGAGACACTCAGCCACCCGTTCAAACACTGGGGCACACTGTATGGAGCAGGAATCAGGGGGGCGGGGGCAGCTGGCCACAGCCGCTGGCCCCTGGTGAGAACAGTAAGTGAGCCACGCTGACCGGGCCGGACTCAGCAGAGACACTCAGCCACCCGTTCAAGCACTGGGGCACACGGTACAGAGCAGGAATCAGGGGGGCGGGGGCAGCTGGCCACAGCCGCTGGCCCCCAGTGAGAACAGTAAGTGAGCCACGCTGACCGGGCCGGACTCAGCAGAGACACTCAGCCACCCGTTCAAACACTGGGGCACACTGTACAGAGCAGGAATCAGGGGGGCGTGGGCAGCTGGCCACAGCCGCTGGCCCCCGGTGAGAATAGTAAGTGAGCCACGCTGACCGGGCTGGACTCAGCAGAGACACTCAGCCACCCGTTCAAACACTGGGGCACACTGTACAGAGCAGGAATCAGGGGGGCGGGGGCAGCTGGCCACAGCCGCTGGCCCCCGGTGAGAATAGTAAGTGAGCCATGCTGACCGGGCCGGACTCAGCAGAGACACTCAGCCACCCGTTCAAACACTGGGGCACACTGTACAGAGCAGGAATCAGGGGGGCGGGGGCAGCTGGCCACAGCCGCTGGCCCCAGACTCAGCAGAGACACTCAGCCACCCGTTCAAACACTGGGGCACACTGTACAGAGCAGGAATCAGGGGGGCGGGGGCAGCTGGCCACAGCTGCTGGCCCCCGGTGAGAATAGTAAGTGAGCCACGCTGACCGGGCCGGACTCAGCAGAGACACTCAGCCACCCGTTCAAACACTGGGGCACACTGTACAGAGCAAGAATCAGGGGGGCGGGGGTAGCTGGCCACAGCCGCTGGCCCCGGACTCAGCAGAGACACTCAGCCACCCGTTCAAACACTGGGGCACACTGTACAGAGCAGGAATCAGGGGGGCGGGGGCAGCTGGCCACAGCCGCTGGCCCCCGGTGAGAATAGTAAGTGAGCCACGCTGACCGGGCCGAACTCAGCAGAGACACTCAGCCACCCATTCAAACACTGGGGCACACTGTACAAGCAGGAATCAGGGGGGCGGGGGCAGCTGGCCACAGCTGCTGGCCCCCAGTGAGAATAGTAAGTGAGCCACGCTGACCGGGCCGGACTCAGCAGAGACACTCAGCCACCCGTTCAAACACTGGGGCACACTGTACAGAGCAGGAATCAGAGGGGCGGGGGCAGCTGGCCACAGCTGCTGGCCCCCGGTGAGAATAGTAAGTGAGCCACGCTGACCGGGCCGGACTCAGGAGAGACACTCAGCCACCCGTTCAAACACTGGGGCACACTGTACAGAGCAGGAATCAGGGGGGCGGGGGCAGCTGGCCACAGCCGCTGGCCCCAGACTCAGCAGAGACACTCAGCCACCCGTTCAAACACTGGGGCACACTGTACAGAGCAGGAATCAGGGGGGCGGGGGCAGCTGGCCACAGCCGCTGGCCCCCGGTGAGAATAGTAAGTGAGCCACGCTGACCGGGCCGGACTCAGCAGAGACACTCAGCCACCCGTTCAAACACTGGGGCACACTGTACAGACCAGGAATCAGGGGGGCGGGGGCAGCTGGCCACAGCCGCTGGCCCCGGACTCAGCAGAGACACTCAGCCACCCGTTCAAACACTGGGGCACACTGTACAGAGCAGGAATCAGGGGGGCGGGGGCAGCTGGCCACAGCCGCTGGCCCCTGGTGAGAATAGTAAGTGAGCCACGCTGACCGGGCCGGACTCAGCAGAGACACTCAGCCACCCGCTCAAACACTGGGGCACACTGTACAGAGCAGGAATCAGGGGGGCGGGGGCAGCTGGCCACAGCCGCTGGCCCCCGGTGAGAATAGTAAGTGAGCCACGCTGACGGGCCGGACTCAGCAGAGACACTCAGCCACCCGTTCAAACACTGGGGCACACTGTACAGAGCAGGAATCGGGGGGGCGCGGGCAGCTGGCCACAGCCGCTGGCCCCGGACTCAGCAGAGACACTCAGCCACCCGTTCAAACACTGGGGCACACTGTACAGAGCAGGAATCAGGGGGGCGGGGGCAGCTGGCCACAGCCGCTGGCCCCGGACTCAGCAGAGACACTCAGCCACCCGTTCAAACACTGGGGCACACTGTACAGAGCAGGAATCAGGGGGGCGGGGGCAGCTGGCCACAGCCACTGGCCCCCAGTGAGAATAGTAAGTGAGCCACGCTGACCGGGCCGGACTCAGCAGAGACACTCAGCCACCCGTTCAAACACTGGGGCACACTGTACAGAGCACGAATCAGGGGGGCGGGGGCAGCTGGCCACAGCCGCTGGCCCCGGTGAGAATAGTAAGTGAGCCACGCTGACCGGGCCGGACTCAGCAGAGACACTCAGCCACCCGCTCAAACACTGGGGCACACTGTACAGAGCAGGAATCAGGGGGGCAGGGGCAGCTGGCCACAGCCGCTGGCCCCTGGTGAGAATAGTAAGTGAGCCACGCTGACCGGGCCGGACTCAGCAGAGACACTCAGCCACCCGTTCAAACACTGGGGCACACTGTACAGAGCAGGAATCAGGGGGGCAGGGCAGCTGGCCACAGCCGCTGGCCCCGGACTCAGCAGAGACACTCAGCCACCCGTTCAAACACTGGGGCACACTGTACAGAGCAGGAATCAGGGGGGCGGGGGCAGCTGGCCACAGCCGCTGGCCCCCGGTGAGAATAGTAAGTGAGCCACGCTGACCGGGCTGGACTCAGCAGAGACACTCAGCCACCCGTTCAAACACTGGGGAACACTGTACAGAGCAGGAATCAGGGGGGCGGGGGCAGCTGGCCACAGCCGCTGGCCCCGGACTCAGCAGAGACACTCAGCCACCCGTTCAAACACTGGGGCACACTGTACAGAGCAGGAATCAGGGGGGCGGGGGCAGCTGGCCACAGCCACTGGCCCCCAGTGAGAATAGTAAGTGAGCCACGCTGACCGGGCCGGACTCAGCAGAGACACTCAGCCACCCGTTCAAACACTGGGGCACACTGTACAGAGCAGGAATCAGGGGGGCGGGGGCAACTGGCCACAGCTGCTGGCCCCCGGTGAGAATAGTAAGTGAGCCACGCTGACCGGGCCGGACTCAGCAGAGACACTCAGCCACCCGTTCAAACACTGGGGCACACTGTACAGAGCACGAATCAGGGGGGCGGGGGCAACTGGCCACAGCCGCTGGCCCCCGGTGAGAATAGTAAGTGAGCCACGCTGACCGGGCCGGACTCAGCAGAGACACTCAGCCACCCGCTCAAACACTGGGGCACACTGTACAGAGCAGGAATCAGGGGGGCGGGGGCAGCTGGCCACAGCCGCTGGCCCCTGGTGAGAATAGTAAGTGAGCCACGCTGACCGGGCCGGACTCAGCAGAGACACTCAGCCACCCGTTCAAACACTGGGGCACACTGTACAGAGCAGGAATCAGGGGGGCGGGGGCAGCTGGCCACAGCCGCTGGCCCCGGACTCAGCAGAGACACTCAGCCACCCGTTCAAACACTGGGGCACACTGTACAGAGCAGGAATCAGGGGGGCGGGGGCAGCTGGCCACAGCCGCTGGCCCCCGGTGAGAATAGTAAGTGAGCCACGCTGACCGGGCCGGACTCAGCAGAGACACTCAGCCACCCGTTCAAACACTGGGGCACACTGTACAGAGCAGGAATCAGGGGGGCGGGGGCAGCTGGCCACAGCCGCTGGCCCCCGGTGAGAATAGTAAGTGAGCCACGCTGACCGGGCCGGACTCAGCAGAGACACTCAGCCACCCGTTCAAACACTGGGGCACACTGTACAGAGCAGGAATCAGGGGGGCGGGGGCAGCTGGCCACAGCCGCTGGCCCCCGGTGAGAACAGTAAGTGAGCCACGCTGACCGGGCCGGACTCTACAGCCAGGCTAACCCAGAACCTCGGACAGGGGGACCCTCACCCGCGCATGCTCAGTCACACACACCCATATTAGTCAGCTGGGCAGCTGACCGCTGTGATAGCTACGGGGAGCCGGACCGGACCGCGGAGACTACAGTCAGCTGGGCAGCTGACCGCTGTGATAGCTACGGGGAGCCGGACCGGACCGCGGAGACTACAGCCAGGCTAACCCAGAACCTTGGATGTCCGAGGAAGATAGCACAAAGTATGAATACTTTGTGCTATCTTCTTCAAATTTGAACCAGGTGTTCACTGATAGTGTGCTTACAGGCCTATACTGTCATTTACCTATATGGATAAAGCCACACAGACCATTTTTTGTTTTTTTTATTATTTTTTTTTAGGCGGACAGAAAATCTGAATTTTTTGCTCACTTACTGGCCCACTGCTCTGTTCCAGTAATACCTAAAGTGTTTTTGACACTTTCACAAGAAACTCTATAGTGTCCCCCTTCTGGCAAGCCCTCATTCATGCATGTAGTCAAATTGGTTCAGAAACTACAGCCATTATAATATGAGGATGGAATTTTAAGCATTTTTGCTTCAAAATAGGGTGGGAGTGGAAGAGGTTAAGTTGGCGCCAACACTCAAAAGCTTGGCCGATGTTCACTCTAGTCCTGCTTCGTTTTTTTGGTCTGCTTGAATTTCGAGAAATATAACGCCGGGACGATGCCATTTCTCTACAGAACTATCACCATCTGGCACCGCCTGATCTCCGCCTCACGTGACATCAACATACTAATGTTGTCGGCGCAGAGATCATTTCATGTCAACGTTGCCAACATAACCAGATGAAAATATTTATACATTTTGGACCCGTAAAAATTTACAAAACAATTATTTGTATACTATTTTTATTTTCAGTAAAATTAATACTTGTATTCTATATCCCGCTAGACGTTCTGTGGATGGATTATTTTTGAAAAATGTATCGTTTTGATGAAAAAGTTGTAGCTATGAGATAGATAGATATGAGCTTTTGGTTTTAAAAAAAGCATACATATGTATATGGCTTGGCTGCAATAAGCATGCATATATTTCTGGTGTGTTAATTATTAATTACATTTTGCATTGGAGATGCAGTATGTTCACGCCTCCTCACAGCTCTAAACCAGTGGATTTACCCAAATACGAACAAACACATCATCATTTCTCTGGTTGCATCTGAAATGTCTGCCTCCTCCCTAATGCAGTCGAGGTAATAATGATTATTGTTTGCTGCTGCTCACAACACTGAAAAATTCAGGGCAATTCACATCAGCCATTTGGCACCGCTGGCAAAGACGGAGGAAGTTGCCGTGGCACAGTTGCCAAGATGGAATAGGGAATGTGACACAATTGCTGCTTTCCTGGGGAGCTGATGCGTCAGCGCCACAGTGAAACAGGACAGTGGTGCATCCTGATGTGTTGACTCACATGAGCCCACAATGACACGCATCAGTACATGCACAGATAACACCGTGTGCAGGTGTTGTAGTGACACACGTCGTACGGTGGCAGAGCGTGTCGCCCTTTAGACCAGCAAAATTCAAAAGGCAAAATCTGATCCTGCTGATGTGGACGCTCCACAGACCTCACTGTGGGGGAAATCCACTCTCCTCAGCTGTAATAGCAATGCAGCAGAAGGGGATATCTCAATACAGCAGGGCAAAAGTACGTGTTCCACATTTGTTACAAACCAGTGGTGACTGTGACACTAATTAATACAAGAACTGTTGTCTCGTGTATTGGAAGAAAAAGAGGCACAGGTGGCTGTGGTGGCCCAAAATCCCAAAACGAAGAGCCGAGACAAAGCAGCAGTTAGAGAAGAAACAGACAGACAGACAGAGAGTCAGAGACAGAGCGATGGGGAGACGAGTGGAGCTGGTCTGGAGGCAGACAACAAAAAGGAAAGAGATTCAAGTTACAGTAGGGAGAAATAAAGGCGGGAAGACAGACGCTTTCATTACAAAGCCCACCTTGAAACAATGGTTCCCTGATGGAAAGAGGCAGCAGTAAACATAAACACACACACCCCCTGCTTGGCAGACTGGAGGAAGAAGGCATTGGCGGGACAAAAAAAAAAGGCAGGAGACAGAGGGGGGAGAAGGAAGGAGCAGGAGGGGTGAGAGACAGTCAGACCCTGCCAACGCGGTCGCCACTACGAGCAGCGCCACCTCGTTAAACCTGTCCCTGGGAGTCACAGGCAGATGCTCGGCTTTTTTCTGTGATAATGACTGACCTGCTAAGTAGCTAGCGGTGTCACGCTCCTTTAAACAGCTATGGAGCTCAAAGCTGTCACAGGCTTTCACGCCAGTACTGGTTCCGTCTCACCACGCTCAGAAGGGGCCAGTTGCACAGTGGGTCTTAATGCAGGCCTAGATGTGTTAATATTGCTTGTTATTAGACGCAGTATAAAAAGTCTCTCTGCTGATACACTCTTCCAGAGGACTGTGTGAGGCATGTGTGTGAGGCTTGTGTGTTCAGCTGCGCTGCATGTGGGCATCAGATAGAGTGGCTACAGATTCATGATCACAAATTATGTCTTAAGACCTTTGAAAATATGCTCCCCAGCCTGTGCAAATTGGCATTAAGGATATGAAAGTGTTAGCCATTAATGCACATTTATTCACCATTTTACATTTAGGGGACCCACCGCTGTCAAGCATCAAAGCGCAGTCAGCACACGGAGCCATGAGTCAAGAGGAAGTAACGAGGGTGAGGGAGGGATAGAAAGGGGAAAAGAGAGAGATAGACAGAGGAGGAGAGCGCAGCGGTTCTCGGAGGATTAGCTCATTTAGGCTTCTTTGATCTGTGAGATCTTAATTGCTGGGTTGCATTGATAGAGTCCTCACAGAGACTTAGCAACACCATCCAGGCGAGGAGGGAGGGTGGTCATGTCCTTGCCTTCTCTTCTCTTCCTCATTGCTTCTTTCACCCGGATAAACTCATCTCAATTCCTGGACAATACTGGTTGATTGTATTTCTATTAATGATAATGCAGCGTCATTACATCCCCAAAAACTGACTGAGCTACGGGAGTTTGCAGCCATTTTCAGGCACAGTGGTGCTCTAAGTGAAGCACTAAACTCTGGATGCTGACAAGCTGATTTCATGCTGGTAAAATTTGCCACGGTAACCATCTCAGTTTATCATGTTAGCATGGGGGCTCGCAGGTTTTGTGGGCCTTTAGTCTTAATTTTAAGTCTTGAAAAAAAAGGGGAAATTTGGCCCAACGATCATGATGATGTAAAAATTATTCAAAGTCCTCCTTATCTAACTTTTATCTATTGATCAGCAGTGGGTAAGTGATAAATTAGATAAATAACTTCTATGGAGCTTGACTATCAATCAGACTGTATGACAGTCCAATAAACATCAATGCTCCATCACGTGCATGAATACTCTTTAAAAAAAAAGTGTAATGAAACTCCATCCAACAAGTGCTGCAGTACTGACCAGTTGACCTCCTGAGGCTAATGATGGTGCCTTTTACTGACCCAAAACATTTTCCCAAGTCTTTGTACCTAAACAAGATGAACAGACCCAGACTCGTTTTTTTTTTCCCTCCAGCTCTGACTCACATTTCCATCTTTTTTACTTCTTCTCATTCTCATATTCTCATCCTCATTCTTTGCACATACCACACGAACTAATCAATTGTTGGATGGTGCTTTTCGAGATATATTTGCAATCTGTTACTCAGCTCATTGATCATCGATGTTGCCATTTCAAGAAATATTGTATACGTTTTCTAAATGATTTCTCTTTTGCTGGAAAAAAAAAGTGTTTGATTAAGTTCACGAAAGTCGTGGTGAAGGTGAGAGGAATGTTTTTTACTTTGTAGTTTATGGCTCAAATGAGATCGTCCATTCACCAAGACTCTTCTGCAGTAATGGAAAACACTGTGTAAATACCCTGTTTGCACACACAGGTAGTTTAAATGTGTTTGCCTCCAGTCGAATCCTGATTTCATGCTATTGTTAAATTTTGAAATTATAAAGTGTGAGTCACTGCCGAGAGCTGCTGTGGATTTTGTTACAGAACTAGCTTTTCTCGATTCCTCTTTTCTCCTGCGCAGCAGCTTTTTATGTAGCGTGTGTCAGAATAGAGAAAAATTCTGTAGTTGTAGTTTTATGATTTTGTAAGGAGTCTGATGGTCACATGTCAGCAGCTGAATATAAATCTTACAGATAAAATCTTTCGGAGAGTCGAGCCCTTTTGAGAGGAACTGAGAGCTCACCGTATTTGAGGGCAGCTTCAGCTTTTGCTAAATCCTTGTTTAACCCCCATACAGAGATCCAGAGGGGCTGACTGGCAAAGACCCGGGGTTAAGGAGATCATTCAGACAGATGAAGGTGATGCATGGCTTCCTCTCTCTTTCCATGTCTGCCTATTGTCTTTCGCTCTCACATGCACACACATACACACACGCCCCCACACACCATCCTCGCTCTCCCTGTGCTTTATCTACTCCACGCAACCTTGTACACCCATTTCTCTCTCTCTCTCTCTCTGGCTGCTGTCCAACTTCTCTGTCGTCGCCTTTCATCTCTCTGGCTAAGACAGGAACAGGCAGATTAAGGAGAGGAAGAGTATTAGGGGAGCCATTCTTTCTGCCTCTTTGTGACGGGAGGGTTACTGTTAGCACAGCAGAGCCCTCCCTCTGCTGAGTTTGGTCATTAGAGAGGCTGCAGAGCGGTGGGGGGAAGTAAGCCTGAGGGAGTGTTTACATTACAGGAATACTGATATTGTGGAGATGCTGGGGAATAAACGCATTCACATAGGCGGCTGTGTGTTTCAGTTGAATCTTATATTTCAAAATCCCTTCAGTACAAAAGGATCAAATAAATTCAAGTACAAAGAGCAGAACAACTGACAAACAGGTGTTATATGAACACTTAAAGATGAACTTCTACCTAACTTAAACAGCTTTGGAGTGATTGTGATGGTTAAAGATACCCTGAGGAGTTTGCTTTTGGTTATAAAAGAGTCTCATATTAAAGTGGATGAATCTACATTACCCACACTTGTTTATGTGTCCATTTTCGATAACTATATCGTTTTAACTTTGTAGTTATTTTGATAATATTATTTAGTGGTCGACTAGTCCAGCATTTCCTCTGAAAGACAGAGCGACTTACGGCAACCGACTACGCGCATTATAGATTGTCATAACGTTACTAATAGTAAAACCTGTCTGTGTAATGACCTCGTCTGTGGCCATCGTTCAGTCAAAGCTCTCTGGTTCGGTCTTCTAAACTCCCACGGCTCGCTGTGGCTAGCTCGCCCATTTCAGTGCCGTATTGCTCTGGCTTATTTGCGACTCATGGGAAATGTAGTGTGAAAACACTTCCGCTTTCCGAAACACCTCGTAGTACCCTTTAAATAAATGACGTGTAACTTGTTACAGGGAGAATGGAGGCTCTCTGCCTCCCACCTAGTGTCTTTTGGCTGAAAACCAGCCTTGCAAGATCAGAGCCTCAGACGCTGTGTCCCAGCTCTTGTCTTGTCTCCCGTAATTTCTTGTTTATGACAGATACGACTACACAAATACACACGTCATAATGGGTCAGGATTCAACATAACCCATGACCCGCTGGCCCGGGGCCAGTAAAAGTACATGCAGGACAAGTCAATTGGCCAGTCACTGTAATCAGTGTAATCAGCGATTGGCTGATTGCTGATTACATGCACCGTGGTTCGCTAGAATGCACGTGGGAAAACTGATATCCTCATGTGATCAGCTGTTTATTTTTTAGCTTCATTGCTTAGAGTGCCGGTTTTGTTTTGCTCTCACTATTCTGTTGAATGTAAACCAGGGTTTTCCCTACATACTACATGCAGCAAAGGGACTGCCGGGTGGAATCGAACCTAGGGGTCGCTGCAGCGGGCGTACTAAGATGCTCGCGGCTCAGTCTGTCAAATGTCAAACACTTCAGTGACGGTGAGCGGCTGCCGCTGCTTCATTAATGCCCCCGCTGCTTCAGAGGTGGGGCAGACGCACACTGTTACCATACCAACGAGCTGGAGCAGGTGGGACACGCCTGCCGTAAACCAACATGACTGCTTGGTGCAGAAAAAAAAAAAGACATGAACTCACTGCAGTGGAGTCGTCCTGGTCCGTCTGGTCCGGTGTTGCTTGGTCGTGGGCCGTAAACAAGTCCTTCGAGCTCCAAGTGATGTCTGTGGTCGGCACTCACACCCGGTCTCTCCAGCCGGTCTGGTCACACGCAGGCGGACGTCGGCCTCAGTGATGGGAATGCTGAGGGCTAGCATGAGCTATGCTAACTTTAGCTGTACGCCTCTGAAACACTTATCTCCGTAGTCCGCCTCATTTCAAGTCGACAAGGTGTTACGTTCAATGAACAGTCACAACGAGACTTTTCTTCTTTTCTAGCTTTGCTCGGCCATGCAGCTCCTGGCGTGCTTCTCTCCTTCTCACGTGTTGCTCTCTCGTCCAACTCCTCTTCCGGATCCTGCCGACCTGTCACCCCGCTCTCGCATCTGATTCGCCAACGTAAGTAAAACTTGAGCTAATATGTATTTTTACTTTTAAATATTACTCTTACAAACTTCTTAAACAAAAAATATGCATTTATTACGCAGAATAAAAAAAGAAACAAAAAAAATAAATAAAACGAGTGCTTTTTATTCATTTGTTTATTTTATAGGGTCATATAACTTACAGCCATACCAGCCTAAAAAAGCCAGGCAGTTTTAATCTTGAGCGCGTCCAATCAGACCATGGGTCTGCAACACCAAGTAGTTTAATCTGGCTTTTTGTGGGTAATGTGGCTTTGTGGAATAACTGGTATCAGGAAACCAAAAATCAACTGGATTAACTTCAACTTACTTAACAGGTTTTCCTGCACTATAAACATCACAACTCATCAAGCACTGACTTTATTCAATTCAATTCCAGCAGCTTGAACTCCAGTCAGGGCATGGTGATCCAGTGAGGGAGCTATTCTGGCTCCGATGTCACCTGTCAGGTGTTGACGCTTCGAAACACAGCTTGAGAAAGAAAGCTACTAGTTCATTGTCCCAGTGTCTGCAAACAGAAAGTGCTGATTGTTCAGGTGCAATGTGTTTCATCCAAGGTACAGAGTGTGGAGTGGATCTGATACAGCTATAACACATACTATTGTCCTGTGTCTAGCCCTGACTCGTGAATGGAAAATGTAAAGCTCGGGCATTGAAGACACTGAACAGTGTCATACTGTTACAGTTTCAGTTGTTGAAGACAGAATATGTCTCTGGCTTTATACCATCTATTACCCATCCAATCCTATTTGTAGGATTTCGTTGAATTCAGAGTACACCAGGCCACTGTTGTTCTCCATGGAAACACAAAACCATCATTGTCATCATCATCATCGTGACATGAGCTCGACCACGCACGGAAATTCCTACAGAACAAATTACTATTGTGGAAAATTAAAGCGGCCCTTACACCATACCTCCGGCCTTTTGCTCTTTATCTGCATGAGATAATGCAGGTTTTTGCAACAATGAATACAACAGATGGATCAGAAAACCACTGATATGGCCTACACTCAGATTTTCCACTTCTACAGTCACATTCTTATATGGTTTGGATTAGAAGATCAATGAAGCTGAAGACATGGGATTTGTTTTTAACGAACAAGGCTGCTTCGTGTTTCACAAATGACTGCCACCTGCAAAACGGAGATAAATGTGGGAGTCCTAAAGGGTTCTCGCATGCTCAAGCGTGGGTCGCAGGTATGGTTCTTGTTATAGTTAGTTAAATGTGTCAAAACTATCATGATCTCTATGATCTCATATTGAAAATAACAGCTTCAGTGAAAGGGGATCCAGGATTGTCTCCTAGTTCTGCTTTACATAGACTCGTTCCTCCACCACAGCTGTTTCCAGGCGCCTCTCTCCTTTCTCTGTTCTGTTTGTTGGCCATTATTTGAGCAGAGACGATTCTGCACTGAACCCCCCACGACGGCGTTAGACAGGGGCGTGATATGTGATGCAACTGCAAAGCCTTTGTTCCTGCAACATAACATTTGTCTGAGAAGGGGGGGGGGGCAGGGAATAGCCTCTCAAAAGTACAATTCAAAGAGTATGCTTTTATTAGATATTGATGTCACACACATGGTTAGTGGGGGTGTTAACGTTTGTAGGGAAACAGTATCACTTGACGCCCTTGTGCTACCTTGCACTACAGTGAACAGCTGTTACATCACCCTTGAATCATTCATTCTGAAACCAAAAAGAGTCGAGGTAAACACAAAAATCCATGGAATGTAAAAGGGCTCTCTGGTTTCCACAGTGAATGATGAAAAGATGAAGGGGCTCACAGTGAAATATAGACATGTACCTCCAATTACACAGTCTGCCCCACACATGCTCCTTTAAATCTTATTTGGCTTTGTAATTCCTTTTGTGCATATATATTTTGTTCTCTTTGATGACTTCACATGTCTGAAGCCTAACATGAGAACTGGACACTTTTTTTTTTTTTTTGTTCCTTTAGTGACATTAAAATGGGAACGTCTTGAAACATTTATGCTTGTGGGACTGGTCGCAATTGTGTTCTTGGTTTTTTGGCTTAAAAGAACACTGATATAATGTGTCTGTCTGCTATTTCTGAAGCTACAGATGATGGTTGCATAGTTTAGCTTAGCATATCGAGTGGAAACAGGTTATGATGGCTAACCTGATCTTGTTTGAAGCAGCTTTTACCAACAAAGTTTGTCAAACTGTTGCTCAATGGCTAAAATTGGGTGGGAACAATTGAAGAAGTTGAATCAGTTCCATGTTTCATGAAGACAAATAAATACTGTCATCGGAAAGAAATTATAAAACTACTTTGTCTCCAGGCCTGATTTCCTGTCGTGGTGGGATTGAACTGCTTGTAGCTCCGCAAGACTAATAGTCATTAACACAGCAAACACATTGCATGTGAGAGAGAGATCAAATCCACCCTCTGTCTTTGTCAAACTGTGTAAAGTCACGTTTCAGCGATTGCATTTAAATATCACATAGTTAGTCTCAGTCCAGCAATTTCAAATTTAAAAATTAAAATGAGTCTTTGACGGAAAGTTGCACACAAAAGTCTGACGGCTATAGGGTCCCAACAACAGTCAAAGCTCCTCAGCTCCTGCATCTCAATGTGGTGGAGTACCTGGGCGCTGCGCTGTCAGCAGGATCTGCGTTCCAGCTGGGTGACTGAGCCTTCCTGGTATCGAAACATGATGACAGTGAAGGTAAGTCTTACGCCAGCCAATGGAGTCATCAATAATAAGACAAGGTGAGTGGGTAGGAAGAAGGGAGAGCAGGGTTATCAGGGTACAGCTCATGCACTTCCCAGTGGGCCACGGGGGGCAGAGAGGACCACAGAGAGACGAGGAACAGCGTGACGCTCCTGGAATCTGTGATTTGACATCTGCTCCGTGTGAGAGTCTGTCAGAGGGCAGGAGGCTTTTGAGGGCGCTGCCGCTTCCTCTTCAGTCCGAGTCTCTGGGTTTTTATCAAAGAGATCTGACTTGCAGGGCAGAGAGAGTGGATGAGCGGTGTCGCGCTCAGCAGAGGTGGTCAGCTTTTAATGTCATCAAAGTCAGTCCTCTTCTTCCACATAGGTGGAGGGAAACCAGCCCACCTGGGAACCCACAAAACGTGATACAATTCAGAGAGAAGCAGTGAAAGTCTGATTTTAATTTTGAAAGATAAATTGTCTTCAGATTATTGTTCCTGTCAACCTCAACTCTTAACCCAGCTTCCTCACCACCCCATCCCGCAATGTGAAGACCCACCACCCTCCATATAACAACTAATGCTATGATCCCTCACCAGCTTCCCACCACTAAACAGTCCCAAGTATTTCCAACTGTTATTTTACCCCTAAATCAACCAGGAGTTTACAATATAAAATATTCGTAGGCCAGGTCAACTGCACAGACAAGTTAACACTTCCTTTTAAAATGTTTCACTCCCTTTGAGCACTGAGTGGGAAGAGAGTGATTAATTATTCAAATTAACCGACAGCAGAAAATGATACAAGATGGGGTTGTAATGTATGATATGTAAAGACATTAAACAGTAGCTATTACTTCTATACCAGTGCCATGATGACAGGACCCTACAGAAGACCTACCCTGCCGTCGACCTCTCCCTTCCACCACCCGTTGGACATCTTGGTGTAGATCTTAATAACGTCCCCCTGCAGCAGCGAGAGCTCCCGTGTGTCTCTGGAGCTGAAGTCGTAGCGTGCCACTGCAACACCCACCACCCTGGGAGAAAAGACTGCGACAGAGAGCGCCGTTATTATTACTACACTAGGTTTTACAAATATTCAAAGAACGCTCCCAAGACATGCAGAGTGATTTCATAGAGTTGTCAGAGCTCTTTGCTGTCATTGACTCACCAAGAAATATCATCCTCCATACCATAATTTATTCACAATCTAATCTGAAAGTACAGTTTACAGGTGTTACTTCAAGATAGTCCTTTCTGTTCATCTGTCTACCTGTGACGCCCAATCATTCAGTGTTTGGAGGGTCACCCACACTTTAGAAGCCACCTTTTCTCTGTGCATTCAGCGATATGTTCCCTTCCCCTTTATCACCAAACTTACTTGTAAGAGAAGGACAGTTTAGTGATAAGTATGTTTGGTGATAAACATTTAAGTTCACCCAGAAGCTTTGTGTGACTCCAAGAATGAGCAGAGCTCCTCTCAGAACAACTCAGTTCAACTTAAACTAGTTTATCTACCTCTAACATACAGTTTTATAATATTATCATAATCATATCTATGTGGATCTTCTTATGTCCTTTATAAAATGATGTAAAATACATTTCCCCAAAGGCATCATCCATAATAAAATAACTATTGTTATCTTGTAAGGATGATAAAGGCCTTGACTCATGGGTCTGAGTCATAAGTAGAAAAGCAAGACAACAGAGACAGAGATGAGAGAACGGAGCAGATTCACAGAGGAGAGCTATATATGGCCACCCAGCTCGGCAGGGCCACGAACAAAGTAGAGATGAGGGGTCAAGGGTTATCATGGTCATGCCTTGATCTTATTAAAAGTTAATGCTCAACTGGCTCATGCACTGCATCGGCACCTACCAGGTTATACAAGGTTATTCCTACACAAGCAAGTCAGGCTTGTTTTACACGTGAATGCGGGTGTGCATTGGTTTGTTTACCTTACGTGTGGACATTTCAGAGGATACAGGTGGGAAGATATGCTGGATGAAAGGAATTCATCCACTCCTTCATGCACACACACAGGCAGATATCCTATACAGAGGCCCACACATACTATGTGTGTGTACATATGCTCATGCACATAGAGAAAGACCAAATCAATGTCATGGGATGTTATGCTGCAGTGAAGCCATGTCATTATGGGTGCTGCTGTTGTTAGCATTGTAGTCACAATTTGAAGTGAATAACAAGGATAAACTTTATAGTCTTATTATGTGACATAACTTTTGCTGTTCATTAACAAATGAGACCAAACAAGTGAATGCTCACTTTGAATTAGCCGATAGCCGACAGCCTTGTTGGATTTCACTAAACATAAAGGTCAGCCGCGGTGGCTTTGCAGCTCTGTGCCACTGGTTTTTTGACAATTGTGCTGTTGTATTTTTCCAGGTGGGATATTTTTGAGGAGTCAGAAATTCATCCGTTTTGGAATTACAGGAGGGTAATGTGGATGCCCCCACCCCTCCGATATATATATATATTTTTCTATGGTTTATTTTTATGGTTTGTGCAATATTACGCAAAAGCAGCTCCATTTAACTACATTATTTAACAGAGACAGGAAAAAAAACAAACCAGTTTGTCTTCGGAAACGTGGAAATGTGGGAATACAGCAGGGGAGACACAAAGAGAATAGAAAAGCTGTACCTGTACCTGACCAGAAAGGCGAGGAGGAGGGTGGAACAAAGCTGCATCTGCCAGGAGGAACTACAGAGAAACGAAGCGAGTGATGAGGGGTTCAGGTCGTGGTGGGAGCAAAGAGAGAACATAAGCAAAGTAAACACAAGTTTGACAGAGAGGGAGTGTGAGAGAGGGTAAAGGAGAGAGAGACAGAGAAAGAAGGAGGGGGTGGGGAGGGGGGCAAAGTCAAAGAAAAAGCTAAAAGCAAGGACATGTGGGAAAAACAGTGAAAGTATCTGATAATGTCACTTGACCTGGCAAATGCACATGTTTCTATGTAACAACGGCCAATAAAAGATGCTTTAATTGAGCAGCTGATGACATACACTGGTGTTGTGTATTGTATTGTATACTTTATGTTTTTTCATGGTTTGAGCTCAGTTCAGTGAAGTTTGAACGCTTCCACATACAATGATGTGGTGATAGCATAAACATAGCCCTGCCAAGAAATGACAGGTGTCACACTTATCTGACTTCTTTGTTCAGCTGCTTTTCCCCCAGTTCTCTTTCTGATCTGCTCCAGTGGTGTCCCTGACTGTCACTCCCACCTCAACCCAACTTCACATCTTTGAGACAAACTAGAACAGTAGACGTTATCATCCAACATTAATTAACATCTTCGCTAAAGCTCTCATGGCTAAATGGGAGCAAATGCCAGAAAAAAACTGTGGAAGAGGATAGACGTCATAATATCAGTGAGACAAACTCATATAGAGGGGGATAATATGCAAGTCCAAATACTTCTGGCCAGTTAGTAAACAACCTTCCCTGGGTCATACTGCATAATAATTTGTGATAACAACCTTTTGAGCTCCAGACCAGGTGAGCCAAAGCAGCAGCATGTGGGTAAGTATACGTCTGGACACAGCACGGTGCCGTAACAAGGCATCGGCTGGGATTCCACACCGCAGAGCCAGGGACATCTGTTCCCATATGAAATCCCATCTGAGCCAGCAGACCCTCACACTGAGAAAACCACCTCCTGTCAACACAACAATATGGTTCCATGCCTTTTTCTTCTCCCCCAAAGGGATAAGTAAATACAGGTCAATACGTGTCTACTGCTTGTCTGATCGGGGCGCACACCAACAACTACACACACACACTATATAAACACACAAGTGCTGGACATAGGGTCAGAAACCAGCACTAGAATTTTTTCATACTGCAGCTTATTGTCATTTAACTGTCCTGAAATATCCAATAAACTTTTCAACCTGTCTAATAAATTCTCTAATATTTTCAGATGTGTTCTCAGATCTTGAGTCAGATTTTGAATGGCTTGGTATTTACCTCATGGTTTCTAAAATTATTTCCCAGCTCTAAGATTCACTCAAATACACAGACAAAAACTTCTCAGTCAGATTTAATTAAAGGCGCTGGCTGGGGTTTCTCCAAACAAATTACTCCAGAGTTTTGATGGCTTTTCAGTAGTTCTGCATCTTGTGATTGTTTTCTCAGTCTTGCATTCTGTTTTCTTTGCTAGAGGTGTCTGTTTTGAGATTCAATCCATTTGTGTGTGTGTGTGTGTGTGTGTGTGTGTGTGTGTGTGTGTGTTTTCTTCTTTTTTTTTTGTTTCGCTATGACATCTGTCTTTCTGCAAAGGCTGTTTACCAGAAAGAGAACGCGGTGCCCACACTAAGTCTGTCTATGGGGGTGGACGACTTAAGGCAATAATAATCTATCCCAGAATGCACTGAGGCAACGGCAGGTCTGTCAAGGCTTTCTCACAGAAGGAAGTGCGCTGAATGGCAGTGATGCACAAAAACACCTCTTGCAGAGCTTTGAAGCTTGATGCGCTGTGAGACCGACGCTGCCAAAGGAGGCAGGGGGACAAGGATGTAGCAGAATTTTACATCCGAGCAGACACAAAGGGCTAACTTTGACTTTGTTCCAGCTTTCCTCTGCTTACCTCGGCTGCTGCTGCTGCTGCAGCGACTGCCGTTGTTTACACGAACAGCTCTCTTTAAGTTAAGGCAGTTTACCTCCAGCTGCTTCCTGCTCTTTTGCATCAGATCATATTTGCAAACTTTTCCCAGTTTTGCGGAAACAGCCACAGTCCCTCAGTTGGACCAGGGGTATCCCCCAGGTGTGTGTCAGCAGGCGGCTGTCACACAGTTTTCTTCGCTGCCAGCCCAAGTGAAATGTCATGTCCTGTCAGAAAAATTGTGAAGCCATCTCAGAGCTGAGCAGCGTGTGGAGTGTGACGTTTGGAGTAGCAGGCTCCTGGTGCTTGCCTGGGGCATTGGGCCCTAACTGGGACCTCTCTGCCAAGCCTGGTGAGATGCGAAGGCTCCTTTCTCTCTTTCACTCACTGTCTCTCTCGCTTTCTCTTTTGTCTCTAGCTCTCCATTTATCTCTCTTACCCCATACTTTTCCTTTATTCTCCGCGTCTCTGTTTTAGCCCATTTACACCTGATACTACCATGCTATCTGAATATGCTTGTCTTATGTGGGTATGGAAAACCACAGTGATAGACATGCACACAGAGTACGATGCAGTCTTAAATGTGACCGCATTGACTAGATTGCATATGGAGGTAGTATGGCTTGTGTTGGGTTAGAAGATCAATATGTTTGAATATGTCTCTAGAGACAGGACACAGTTAGCTTAGTTTAGCATAGAGACTAGGACAAGGGAGAAAGAACTAGGCTAATTAGCATATTCAGTTTTTAAGAGGTAACTAAATATGACTAACATTTACAATGGTCTTCATTGTATGCGATGGAAAAAAACATCAAAGTTATCACTGAATTTTTGTAAATCCAATCTAGTCACAGATTTTCATTTAATCTAACTGAACTAAACTGCAGGATACAGCTGTATTTGAAGACAATCATATCTACAACAATCTGACCAAGGTTTGGATGCCATGTCATGAAGAGAGATATGTCTTGTGTATAAATCTCAATGACATTATACACGTGCTGGGAATGTCATATTTAACTTTATTATGTAAATGACAAAAGAGGCTCAACCAAGCAAAACTGAAGAGGGATGACTCCCAAGGAGAAGTGCTGCCGTCTCTCACCCTGTGCTGTTCCACAGGGAATCGTGTTAGTTCATTATGCTGTGCTAAATATTTCTAGCATGTCTCACACGTCAAAGATAGGACAGCCTCGGGTATTAAGACACAGTCTTAACTTTGAGTGTAATAACCAAGCAAATGCTCTGTCAGCAAGATTCTGTAATGTAAGCTAAGACATTTCCGTGTAGTCCTCCGAGGTGAGGGCACAGTGCATTAGCTGTGTATTGTAACAGCATATTGCAGGACAGATACTGATTCCAGCAAACTACCTGCACCATCAGTTTGTTGTTGTTGTGTCTATGTGATGATCAGGGAAGTGCAAGTTTCTGTTGATAATATAGAGAGGCTTCAAAAACAGGTCCAGCTTTCCCAGGGAAAAACAACATCCCTTATTTTACCTGAAGTGGACAGCAGAAGCAAAAAAGAAAGAAAAAAAATCAACCACCTAAAAAAAAGAAAGAAATACATGCTCCGAACGTCTTTCAACCATAACCGGGTCAAGATCTCATCTGAGCTGGTAGCATTTTCACCTGTCAGACAGTCTCTAGGAGGTAACCTGGGTGTTTGTGAAGACTCACCACTGCCAGCATTGGTAATGGCCCTGGGCATGTTTCCATTGGACGTTTCCCTATAGGGGACCTGCAGAGTGGTGTCAAGACTGCTGAAACCCTCTTTCAAAGAGTGCTGCTTGTAGTACTCGACCAAGTCCTGTGTAAAACAAGCACAATAGCACGGAACATGCTCTTAACATTAGGAAATCACAGTAAAGCTGTGTGGCATTGTGTACAAATGTATAGACAAAAAAACAAAGACACGTGTAAAGGCTGCAAATGGAGACACTGCTTGTTTGATCCTGACAATTCACAAACTGTCAGCGTTAAGGTTCTTAACCACAATATAACTTTAAAAGTATAAGAACAGAAATCATGCTAAATGTAGATGCTGCTATACTGCTTTACAGGATGTCCACTAATCAAAAGGTTGGTGGTTTGATTCCCAGCTCCTTCAGTCCACATGCCAGTGACCTTAGGCAAGATACTCAAAACACTTAGTGGTCTGAAGTACTTTTAGTGGTTAATAATAAGACGCCACCTGCCACCACAGTAGTTGGTTTAAGCATGCTTCTGTGGGTGTATCTGCAGATGTAAAGATAAGCTACTATGTTTTTTATCATTGTACAACATATAAGTGTTTTTTTCTTGCATGCTATGGTTTGTCCCAAGAGAGCACCATACTGTTCTCTAACGTCAAAATGATTATATTCTTTAATGTTAAGGCAGAAATGCATTCAGAATTACCAGGACAGTCCTGAAGAGTCGACTCTCAGCGATGTAAAAGCAGCCATCCCTGGTCAGGATCTTAATGTGCTTGATTTTATCGTTGAACCTGTGGAGAATGAATAAGACATGGTCTGCTAATCAACTATACATGGTTCTACATCAATCCAGGTCTCCATGGTGAACCGTCACGAAGGTCTGTCTGCGCCAGCCGACGGTTACCATGCTGAGCCCTGCAACACCGTTTGACAAGAATGCCATGGGTTTTTGCCCTGCTGTAGAAATCAGACCTGATTCATTTTACGTCAGATATAACTAATAAGTATCATAGGGTTAAACGGTTTTATCACAGTAGTAGCTTAAACTATATACCAGTCTATATACCACTTGATTCGACTGGTGTGTGATGTTGTTCAGCTGTTTTACATGACACACACAGGTGGAGACAATAATAAAAAACAGCTGAAGAACCACTGTATCTGTATTTATCAAGATCTTGACAAAGATATTGTGATAAAGAAACGTATTATACTTTTATCTTTTTTGAAGATAATTGTATATTTTGAAATCAATTTGACAGAATCACTGCAGTTAATTTCCTTTTTCTGTGTCTATTGTCCAACGTCAAAAAGCAACCTTATACTGGAAGAAGTCATTTTATGTACCCACTTAACCAGTGACAGGAAAAACTGACCGTGGAGTACAGTTGAGAGAGTATGCTACAGGTTTGATTACATTATTAACTGATTAAATAATCATATGACATGAGAGAATCACAGCTGGGGATAAGTAATTTGTTAAAAAGCAGTGCAGGCTGGCCTTATAAATACATACACACTGCTCAGTATGTATATATGTTTATATATAGTGTGCACACAAGCGGGGATGTGCTGTCAGGCCAATTCCTTGCACACGACTGTATAGTGCACGTCTGCCATATGATGATGTACAAGTTACACTGGAGATCCGCATTATAAATCTCTCGAAGCAGAATATAACCAATGAGAAAAAAATATGGTCGTGCTGCAAATTCACTGATACATTATGAATATATGGGGAGTAATACATTATTGATTTGCGTCGAGTTATATGGTGCATAACACATGGAGGCAGATGAGTCCTGTTTGGCCATGGCTCAGTTTTTCTTTTCTCCTGTAGGCTACTAGGACTGCATGCATACACACACACACACACACGCATATAAATATCATTCAGCGCACACATGTACAAAATGACCACTTGTAGCGTTAGACATTAGACAGCTCCACTTGATTAGCAGGAGCTCTCTGTATAAAGCTCCATTATCTCAAACGGCCATCCTGATAATGATCTTAAGCAGTGAGACAGGCAATTAGGATTGGTGTGTTCAGAAACTGGCGCTGTACATCAAAGCTTTGAATGAGTGAACCGAATGAGTCCACAAAAACCAAATGGGCTGGAATGGTGTGTCACTGGCTAAATAGTCCTTACAACCAAACACAATTTCAGAGTGCACCTTTAATCACTGTAATCTCTCCGAGCCGTCATGGCAGGTCAAAGGACTCAATAGGTTTTTTTAAGACGGAACATGCTTTGATGTAGCCTGAAAGACATTCTCAAGTTAAATGGACAGCGTTGGATTTCAGAGGAGGGATACCGAGGCTCTTAGCTTGCAGATAAAGCCAGACATTTACTGGGGCCTAAAGGAACGAATGTTTTATCTACAATTCAAGTGCATCGCTCGCTGTCTTCTGAAATCCATTTCTAAGATTGATAGCCAAAGAGCAGCAAATAGCATGATGAAAGCTATCAGCCCCTCCTTGAACATATGTCTGAGCAGAGAGCTGAGACAATAGATAGATGGTAAAACAGATCACCCAATTCCACCTCTCTCCCCCCCATGCTGCGTTCAGTTGAGATGTATGGACTGAGCCGACCATGAGGAGAAATCAAAATGAGCCACAGCGGTGTTCAGGTACTTACGTGAGGTTCAAACAAAGTCACGAGAAAGGTGGTTAAGAGCTGCTGCACTCAAAACATATTTTCTCACCTCCCTCTAATGTTTGGCCATGCAGAACGTTTAGATTTTCTTCACCCTGCTTAAAGAAAATTGATCTTCTCTGCTATAATCAAGTATAATCAAGACAAAATTTCATATTTGATGCTCAGAGGATTAGAAGAAAAATACATTCAACAGCGACATCTGTCTCCAGGAACAGTGACCCTGTTAATCCCTGTTATTTCTTCTGTGCTGAGTTGTTTCAATGGAAATGATCCGTATTGTATTTACCCTGGATTTATTACAAGTCATAATTGAAGTGGCCATTCGTCTCACATAATACAGCTGAAAACCACTGGTGTGATGTTCAGGCTGCCTCCTTTCAGTTGTTCACATATCTAGAAATAGCATGTATTTGCATGCAACTCCAGCTAAACTTCACTGACAGCCGAGGTATGATGTTAGCGACCTGGTGCATGAGTTCACTGCAGACGGGAGTAATTCATACATATAACAAGCGGCTGCCGACGTATCTGCCATTTGTTCATACTGACATCAACTGCTCTGTGTGGTTGATTTGCATGTTGTGCTGCTGTAGCTATGACTTAGCTGTCCTGATTTGCTCTGTATACGTTTCATTGTGTTGGAGAGACATGCAGGCTGCACCGGTCAGGTTTGTACAGCGCCAGCACCCTCCCTCCTCTCAGCTACCGTCCACACCTCGTTTGGCTCAAGCTTTGTAGTACTTAAGTGTGCATTTGTATTTTACCTGAATACCCTGTTGAAGGCTTTCAGCTGAAAAGCATTGGTTGATGTTTTGTCTTAATTTGTTTGCAATTGTGAAGGCCCTGAACTTCAAAGAGCATCTTTGTTCATTGTGAGTAATTTAGGGGAAAGAAAATGCTCTTCCTTCTTGGCAAAGCAAAGACACACTTTTTTCCCTTTTTCTTTTTCTTTTCTACCAAATGGGTTTGTGGTTATTTATATAAAAAAATGTGAACATCATAACACAATCATCACCGTGTTTTGTGGACACTTAAAGTGTAACCAACAACAGCGGTGTCTTTTTCCTCTTCAATGGTATAATGGAAATTTCCTTAAATAGGATTATCCCAGTTAACATTAGCCACCTCAGCAGCCAGTATTAAAACGTTTAAGACCAGGCAGGACTGGGAACAGTGGTCTGGCAGCAGCTGGAGGTTTGGAGAATTGTTGTGGATGCAGAAATATTCGAGACAGGAAACTAAAAACTGATACCATTTGAAATCATATTTTGAAATTGTGTTGAACCAACCCTTTGAAAATTAAATTCTGCCTCGAACCGTCTGCATCACCAGCATCAACTGTGATGGGAAAACTTTTTCCATTCTTCACTCACAGACTTTTGATGATTATAGAGTCACTATAACTGTCATGAGTGAAACATGGCATGATCTCCCTCCTCCGTAGCCACTGCATCCACTTCAACATTTGATGAGTTGTTTGTTTTCAGATTCTGCACAGTCGTCATCCTGAGCTGATGTTTGCATGTGGCCATTTTGTTTGCTTGAATGACTCTCGCCACTCATCTCACGTCTCTCACAATAAGATGTTTCTTTCCCCACAAGACGGCCGCTGACTGCATGTGCTTTGTTTATTCCACTCCTCTTGGTAAACGGAGTGAGTGAGTGAAAATTGTAGGAGATCCAGTGTGGAAATGAATTGAAAACAAGCTCTTGCATCACTTACTTTATACTGATGGCGTACTCTGTGCATTCTTTTCTCCGGTGTCGAACCAGATAGGTGCTGTTCCCCCGATCCTGGAGCTCCACCTCGGCCTGGTATCTCTCCATGGGCCCTGCAAACCTGAACCACCCGAGAACAACTACTGCACTTACACTGCAATCAATCATTCTGAACATGAGGATGAGAACAGTTCAATACAATCAATAAAATAGAGTGAGGATGACTTGTGGTTATTGTTAGCAATCTACACGCATTTATTTTCATCGCTTACCAGGGCTGGGCAGAGTAATCGACAGGTTTTGGAACCTGGCATGGAAAAGAATTGTGGTTATTTTGTGCTTTAATGGAGTCGATACAGGGGGATGGAGGTCATTTGTGGTAATGTGATATTCAAGCCACATCTAATGGCTAAAATCAGTCTTCTACAGCGAAAAAACTGCAATTGAAAAGCACTACATTCCTTCGCTAAGACATTGCTACTAGCCATTATCCACTAAATGCATTGTAATCACACTCAACGTGTCTTATTGATTACAAAAAATATGCATACTTACACATGGGCAAGGCCTCACAGCGTCACTTGGAAAGAAGCCAATCTTACTTGTCGCCGGGATTTTGCCCTGCAACAGCAACTGGCTGTTAATCGCGTTATATTTGTCTGGGAGCAACTACACATTCCTCTCTCTCTCTGTCTCTGTTCCTCTCCTCTTCCCCTCCCACACCCGCCTCAATAAATCCTCAGCAATTAGCACACAACAAGCAGTGCATCTAATTTGCAGCCCAAGTTAATTATGGTTCAAACTCTGCCGGCAGTTAGATTTGTGCTGCATCAAAACAAGAGCCTCGTTTAACACTAAATAATGGATCTTATTCTGGTCTTTGAATATCCAAACAGCATGAGCTCTTTGGCTCAAGCTAAAGCCTACCAATTGCATTTTAGCTAACCCGCCCCAAGCAAACACGAGCTTTATATGAAAATCATTAATTCTTTCAACAAACATAGTGTAGACTGACTTTTCTCTACTGCTAAATAAACCAATTCGGTAAAACGAATTACTTAATTCTTCTATAGAGTTGCTCCTACACAGTTACTTCAGTTTATTCTCTGACCTTAAATCGCTATCAGTCAGAGATAAACATATATATCAACATTAAGCTCAAGATAATTTAAGTATCCTGCTCTGAGCTGGAGGTCAATTTGAAGTCCATTGAGTCAATCTGAGAAGGCAGTGACGGCAAGTGTCGAGGGCATGTGGAGCTCTTCATTCAGCTTCCTGCCCTGTTTATGCTTTCCCCCTCACTCCTCTTTATTAGAGTAAGAAATGCTTTTTGGGACCGTGCAAGCCCTGGCAGTAACTAGATTGGAAAGCGAATCTTTACCCATCTCTATGATTCATTCTGTGTAATAACATTTCATCAAAAGGTTTTTTGAGAGCCCCTCTCTATTTGTTATGCCTTCAATAAGCGTATGATAAAGATTAAACTTATTACTGTGTTGGCATAAACAGGCAGTAGTCAAAGGATCAAATGAAATTACAGTGATTGATTGTATTGTTCTGCCAGTGGGATGGGGGATAATTGCCTTCTGGGTAACAGGGGATATGAATTCTCAATGTTCTGTAATTCCATCCTCTGGCGCCACTGGGGACGCTGAAGATTAAAGGTACCCTGTGGAGCTTTCATTGTAAACAAACACGGTTTTTGTTTGGATTCAGTGTTTCCCACCAAAACGCATTGTGTGTGACCGTAAGACCTAACAAACTTGTTGAAAACACTTGCAAAGCCTTGTCTTGTTTGTTTTGAAACTTGTTTTGTATCACACACCGTCTCTATCACACTGTGGTCTTCTAATCTTCTTTTTTTTTCATTACCATATTCTGCATTTGCAGCTCGTTGCCACCACCTGCATTTGAGCCATACTGCATTCTGCTATATTCACAATCTGATAGCAGCTCAAACAGGGAGCCCAGTTGCATCCAATTAAATAAACAATGCCTCTTTCTTGACTTATACAATTTCTAAATAAAAATTTCTAGTTTAGACACAATGTGCAGGTGTTTCCTTTTGAATTCAAGTTTCCAGGTCGATTTGAAATCCCTTGAGTCAATCTGAGAAGAAAGTGCTTTGCACCTGTGAGAATACAACACATGTACTGCCTCACAAAAGCAAACAAACTGGACTCTTTGTAATATGACAAAATATAATGCTATGATTTCTGTGATACTTGCAGAGACTGAAAAGATGCGGAAAATAACTTCAATGCTAAATATCAGCTCAGTGGTTCAGTGGTTCAGCTCCAACAAAAGAAAATCTGGTTAAATCTATAAATATTCTGATCCTTTATTTCTCCCAAGCGATCACCTTTGACTGAATATCTGTATTTTCATTGAACAAGATTTTAGTATTCAGTTTATGACTCCACACAATGTATCCAATCATTAAAGGAAGCAAAACAGAGTTAAATGAGTCGTTTTGCTGCTCTGATAGAAAACACAGTATCAGTGTCAGTGTTAGTTTGATCAGAATATCACTCTACAGCACCACCAGTGGTCAAAACCTCCAGGTGCCTTTGTCACAGTATCAGTATGCACAAGAAGAAGAATGCACAAATGCATATTGTCATTTAAATCCTTTGATTATCCCCCTCTCACCATGCATGGTAACCATGGCAGCAATCAGAGCAGTGCCATCGGGTCTGTGGCATGACATTCTGCTAGCTGTTGTAGCGGCTTACAAGAAGTCTCCTGGCATTCATGTCCTCACCCTCCACCTTGTGCTCTGTCACAACAGAGAGAAACAGGGAGCACAGGAAATCGGGCTAACTGCCTACTCCCAGCCGTGCCGTTGGCAACGACTGCAGTCTGATTGGAGCAGCACCAGAAGGAGGATGAGGCTTTTAATGCCGCCGTAAAGCAGCAGCAAGAGGCAGCTAGGGAGGCTGCCGGAAGACCCCAGATAAATCGCCATCCTTTCAAAAATAGATAAGGTCAAACACTCTCAACCGTTTGGCTGACCTCGTGAGTTGGTTGCTAAATGTGCCCGTACATGAGGTTGTGTGCCACTATTAAAACATCTTCCAGAGGCTGAAGTGTCTGCTGTTTTATTGTCTCACTGTGACACTCAATTAATCAGCTGAAGCCACTAATTGGTTAGATCATCAGATGGAGGCTGTGATTCAATCTGATGAGTGGGAAAAAAGGACAAACACCGCATTTGTAATGTAACTAGGGTTCAGGGGAGTTCATATAGATCTTTGTCTGATATCTCTAATTGAGGCTGACCTCATCATAATGTCACATTTATGGCTGTCAGGACACAGAATGTGACAAACAAGCACAACACAATTAGTGATTTATGAATAACAATCGCCAAAGGGAGAGAAATTAATGATCTCACCCCCATTAATACTTATTTGAAAGCTTTTTTTTTCTCTCCATCACATATAGGGAAAACCAGTCTTAAACAGAAGAGACGACATGCAGCACGGATTCAAACCCATGACACTGCAATGACATTGCGTGCACTGAGCCCACCCGGTGAGCCATAACATGTTATTTTTTCATAGAGCCACAGATGTTGAGATGAAACGAGGATGAGCTGAGTGACACGCACCTGCCACCAGGAGCTGTGTAGGTCGGCAAACATCAGTTCAATGACATCCCCCGCATGAATGCTTAGTGGGGGCCCGCACTGTGGATGGGGGATGCCACTGTATTCTCTGATCACAACCATCCTGGGTAAACCTAGCAGACAGGGAATACAAACACATTTACACTCTGGCTTTTATACATTTATCTGAGTCTCATACGCAGCAGCCATGCCTGGTATAGTCTGAACAGTTAAATCATTCGGTCTGGGTAATACATTAGAAACAGAGACTTCCTGAAAATGGCATAAGGAAGAGTCAGCTATACTAATGAGATGTAGAAAAACACAGAAGGCATTTGAGTCAGAGCTCTGTTTCTCAGACTTTGATTTGAATAGAAGTTCAGTCACTCCAACTATTCTGCCAGATGTGTAGAGCTAACTGAAAACTGAAAAATAAAGTACTTGCGCACTAAAAAACTCAAGGTGACAGTGTGAACAAAACTTTTCTCTCTTTCATGTTTGTTTTTCTCATTCTTAATTGCATTTTTTTAATTGCCCTTTTCTTTCTGTAAAGGACTTTGTTGTAACGTATGAATGTTTATATGTGAATTTGGATTTTCTGTTTTTTTTTCTTAGTGAGAACCTTTTTTTTCATTAAATTATCACCAAGTAAAATATCATCAGAACAATATGATGAACCATTTTGTCCTTATAGAGTAAACCAAAAAATACTTTTGATTGATTGTTCGATTTCTATGACTAATCACAGGTACAGTGATGCTGGTATGGGAGGTAAAAGTGGAGTGGGGGCCTTGAGTCCCAATGAAAGTCTTTATCATCATTTTTGCAGGTTTTTCAAAATTTAATTTATAATAATTAATGATTATTTTCAAATAAACTGACACTTCAGCTGATGCGGGTCATTTACATTTACTCTGTTCACCTGTTACTACAGCACACACCACACAGTGATGTCACAGTGTACTGACAGACACCTGGAGTTCGCTTTCACATCTCTGCAGCGGGGGGTGACAAATTTAACAGTTGGGGGTGGTAAAAGACAAGATTTTTTGGTTGCTGTAAAAATGTTCTTCAACATCATTTTCGCTGCTCTGAGCACCACAAATAAAATCCTCAGTCACAACTCTATTGTGCTGAGGTGACGGCAGATATCTCTGAGGTGCGTATCTCCAAACCCGAGCAAAGAAACCCAAATTGGTGAGATTGTACTAAAGACAAGTGAGAAAATACGCAGTGTGGAGGAGCAGCCTTTTAGTGATTATTTAATGATGAGCACAAAGCAAATTCACAGTTGATCTTTTACATGCTCATGAATGTGGGAGTTGTTTTGACTGAGGTTTTAAAACACCCAAATGGCACCGTCCTAAAAAGCAGCAATTTACTATGGAGTGAAATTCATGTCTTTGATTTCTGAACGGCACGGCTCCAATCTTTCCTCAGCGTGGCAGACAAATACAGCCACGAGGATCCGGCTAAGGCTAAGACTAAACACCCCTGCCAACTTAAAAGACACAGCCACTTACTCTCCCCTGACTCACACATCCAGCCCCCCCTCAGACACATCTCCCTTGCAGCCACGGCTCCGTCGCAAAGCAGCCCGAGGAAACTATTATGGTGACCTCAGATGAATGGAATATCTCACATTCATGTTTTTAATAAGAACAATAAGCACGGCTGTCTTTCTCATTTCTGCCCCTTATAGAAATTGATTTATCACGATGGCACAGCTCAGTGGTGGAGGCCGAGGCATATAGACTGCTACTAGCACTTTTCTGCCAGTATTTCTCCTGCCGCCGTTCTCATAATGATTCCACCTACTCCAATTCATCTCAATACCGTCGTGGGTTTAGGAATCACGGCATGTGGTGAGAAAAGGGCGTTTTTTTACCCACTTTGGTTAAGGATTCCTTCTGCAACCTGTTATTCATTGATTATTCTAACTCAAATATATTTGTCAAGAGGAAACCACTGTTGCTCATTTCCTGCTTTGAACCCTGTGGATGAATTCATGTCAGTGAGCATTTCTAAGAGACATCTTCGGGGTTTTTGTGGCGAGGAGTTGAGTAATATTTGATCAGAGACTTGGGTAGATGTGATAACATCTGAGGGTTGGCTTTAAAGCACCATCTATCTGCTCCAGGTCTCACTTTGGCCTCTCACTAACGGTCTCCTTTTCATCCTGTCTGTGTTTCTGTTTTGCTACATAACCAAGATAAAAGCAGCTTAAGAGGTACCACGTAAAGCCCTCAGCAGGATCGCAAAATCGGTCAAGTGGTCAAGGCATACTGACCTGGGTCTGGTGGTGCTGTGTTTTCCTGTGAGCAGAGAGGGAAAGCGCATAACAAGACAGAGCAAAGTGGAAAGAGGAGGAGGAGAAGAAAAAAATAGACAAATGAAGGGACTGATAAATCTAGAGGGGTCATTTTTATTCTCTGTGCTGGATCAGTCTGACCTAAGGAATGAGTCACAGTCTTAAAGCTATCATCTGTAAGTCTCATACTCTTTAGATGGTCCAACCATCTTCAAATAGAAAGACAGACAACAGAGTTCTGTTTCTGAGCAGTTCCCTTCTGGGGAAAAAATATAACATAAATAAAATAAATAAATCCTGAATCTTTTAATCTACATTTTATCCCTTTACCCACCAGAGCTTCACACTGCGTTCAAAAATATTAGATAAACTGTTACAAATTGCAGAAACATGAATGTCAGGGAAGAAAATGTGAATCTGTTGCTGTGGGAGGACTAATTTTGTCCATGCAGCGTTTCATAAATAAAAGCCCTGATCATTTACTAAACACATGACAGCTGATTGATATGCCTTTGAGCCTTGACCATGCCACAGGAATAAGAATATATAGGCTCGTTAAGTGTTTAATTATGTTTTATAGTTAAATTGTGATAAAAAAAAATATAAGCGGGGCTATGACTGGGCCAGCTGTAATGTGCTGATAGGAGTCCGGCCAATTGGAGCTCCTGCTCTTGCTCTGTGGGATGGACTTCTTCTGCATTTTGATGCAGCGCAGGGCTTACAGGTCTTACAATTAAACAGAGCCGTCTTCAAATTAATCATAAAATGTAAACCACAGATGTCGCAGGAGGGTGTGGACGTACTCCACAGGGATTTTAAAATGGTTTGATTATCCTGTATTTGGGTTTAATGTTTTTAATGCATCATTTAAATCATTTTCTACATTAGCTAGAATGGCTTTTAAAACATCTCAGTGTGTTAACTGATTATGACTGCATACAGTCTGTATAATGTGCATTCGTGTGGGTGTATATTAACCTATCTGCTGTGTTGTGCCTCACTAATTATGTTAGCTTTGGTGTCTAAGTCAAAGAGGAGTAACAGTCCAGGTCTCACCTTGGGTCTCGGCTTGGCAGAATCTGCAGTCAGGTGAGAGACAGACACAGACAGGGGAATACAATATGAGTGTGTGGTGGCTTCTTGACATACAACCTCAACTGTCAACCTCGGCTGGCCCTCATCACGCCACAGAATGCATAAAGACCACAGCGCTTCGTCTAAGAAGGCTCGTCAAAGGCCAGAGCTGCCTTCAGCTGTCTGCGTATGCAGGGAGGGTAATGTAGCTGAACTTGAGCACCAGGCTGGTGACAAAGAGCTGCAGCTTGACACAGGGGTAAGATGCAACAACTGTTAAATAGCTCCATCACAGAGTATATTAGCTTTCAATTAAACAATTGCAGGAAAAAACGGGTGAGTGCATGATTCCCCAGTTTTTCTACAGCACTGGTGGAGCATTCGAAATGTAACGAGGTGGATCTCTGGGGAGCATGAATGGGCTCAGTAAATTTCATGCCAATCTGCATTTTAGATTTTGATATTTTGTGTGGATAAGTGGAAATATTGCCCTGATGATGGCGCTAGAGAAAAGGTCAGCATGCAGAGTGAATAACATAGAAGTACATGTAGCTTTCAAGATAACATGTGTGCCAAAAAAGGACGAAGATCGGTAGGCCTCCATCTCACCTGTTCTCCCACACACTCCCAGTCGACCCAGACACTCCTTATGAGCCCCCAGCCCACATTTTAGACAGAGATAACCCTGGTTAAAGATGCCCCTGGAGATGATAAAACACAGGACATATTTCAAGTATAACAGCCTCCTTAAGAGAAATACCTTGACATTTTAGATTTTCAGGCCTCTGTCACACTCTCAGGAGAAGAAAAATGACACAGGAAATGTCCTTCAGCTTTCCAGAACCATAAAACTGATGCTGTCCCCTGATGCCTGAGATAGTCCTCTGTCCGTACTACAGTTTAACAGATATCTGTTTCAATTAAAACCCAGTGCTAACTAGCTATTTCAGTTTAGAGTAAATACAGGAGAAAAAAAGGGAGATTCAAGTTCAAGAGCCAGAGGAAAAAAGACTGAAGACTGAAATCTAAAATGTCAAGTTGTCCTTTTCACACCTTTTCATATCTTCAAAGTGTATTTTCCTGAGAACAGAAAAACACCATCAGCGCAATAACACATGATGGTTGATTGCCAGTTTCAACAAAAGCACTGCATGGTAAAATTATTACTCTTCTGGGACTTAATTAGATCTACATAGTTATACAAAATAGGCTTTTTCTTTCCCACATTGTCTAAATTGTACCTTAGCAAGAGGTGACAGAAACTACAGGAGGTGATCCTCTCAAACGTGTGCATCTTGAACTGGTGAGAGTTGTGGCTGGCTTTTTCTGGACGGATATTTGATCTGAGACACAGAATAAGAAGGGGGTTAAAAAAAAATCATTAAATGCAACCAAGATCAGGAGTCTACAGCCATCATCATGACTCTGTGAGCCTGTATGTAGGCACAGAGGTGCTTTGAGCTAAATTCAATAATGGCAATCTAACCAATACTTTTGATACGTTCACCCAAAAACCACAATATGTAAACCTCATGGAGGAGCGAGGAGTCAGGGGCCTTGACTTGCACAATATTTCTTGGTCCAGAGGTGTGCGCTGATTGATCAACAGGTAGAAGGTCATTGCAACCAAGCTGCTAACATTAATTAAATGTCTGTGAGTGTGTCTCACTTGCAAGGGTCAATTTCTATCAATCATGTCAATCCACAAAATATTCTTTATCCTTTCTTATAAAATAACTTTGTTGTAGCACAAGCAATCAACAGCTTCTTCCACCAACGCCACTGAAATAAAAGCAATTTCACCCCCAAAGCACATGTGCAGGTGTAAATGAAGAGGGCTTGAATCAGTCCAGACAAATCCAATTTTTGAGCTGCATGTGTTCAAAATATGAGAGGAGGAAACATGCACTGCTAAAATAAGCAGCCCCTCTGGAACATGAACAAACACGACTGACACAAAAATGTCGTCCTCTTTTTTTTATGTGTGTATTGAACACACCATCCAGGAGCCACTTAAACTGAGTGCTCCCCTAAGTGAGTCCTTCATCAGGAGCCCACATCCTCTTTACAGGTACAATTTTCACTTTCTGTATGGGCCCCTTCTGGTGTCAATGCACAGCGGCACAAAGCTGTTTTCAGACACACGCCACATATCTTTGAGAAAAAAAAAAACACATTTTCATGACTGCTGTGAAAATGGTTATTTCATCTTTTGAATTTTGGAAATTACACATACACAGCTAGGTTTTGAGCAGGTGTCAAGGGGCCTCGTGGTCAAAGATGTGTATGAGGTGTAACTCATACATGACTGTGTGAGCAAAAAACGAGGACTAAAACTGTGCTACGTGTAACGTACGCCCCCGCAGACGACATCATTTTTCTCCAATGCCAGAATAATTGAGAGCACTATTAGAAGTAGAAATGTATTCAGGAGGGCCATAGCAGACAGCAGCCGGCATGCAGCGTGCGGATATTGTTTTCATACATATCCACTGCAAACACAAAAGCATTTGTTCAGTCAATCAGAGTGCAATGTCAAAACATCAGTGTATTCTCTCAAATCAACATACCAAAGGATTTAGGCAGGATATCTGCTTCTAAAACCCTCCTACTGTTACAAAATAATACAAAAGAAATATACGCTTCTATAAAGCACTGATTTGAAGAACCATCAGGAGAGAGTGGCTTCTTTGTAGTTTTGCATCTCTTTGGAACAGTTTATGTTTAACGTGTGGGTTTGTGTGTGTAAGTGTGAGTTTTTCTGGTGTGTGTGTGTTATCATACTGTTGTCAGGAGTGTGTGCTTGATTGCAGCTAAGACCTGATCAAACAGTGCACATGAAAGAGTCAACACCTCTCTTGGCCTTGGAATAACGTGCATGCAAACAAAGGCAAATAAACACACCCATGCACACACAAGCACACAGTGTGTTTTTCCCACGATGCACACAGCAGTCCTCAGTGTTGATTGCAGCCTGCCTAAACTTCGCTGTTCATGTGTCTCTGTGTACTCACATGGCCATTTCAAACTGATCCAGCCACTTCTTCTTCAGCTCTCTGGTCTTGAAAAAGAGTTCAAAGCCAGTGTACCCCTGCTGGTGAGTCACGTAGAACCCGTAGCACCACTGTGGAGGTCAGAAGGAAGACAGTCATCAAACCAAATGTTTTTGTTGGTTATTTTTTCACAGAAGTGCTGGATCATTTACATATTTATAAATACCATGACTACATTTATACTGTAATTTTTTTCTCACAGAATATACACTTTCAGTTGCAGGAGGTACAGGTCAACTGTTAGCAGTGTTCCACAGCAATCTGAGCTCCGGTTTTTTTCCAGTTTGCAATGTTTTTGTTTTCATTTTCTGTTATAAATCAGCAAAAGCCCTGTGCAGGTTGTTATGGTGTATTTGTAGGTTTAAGCGTAAACACTGCATGATCCTCTGTATCTGCCAGTTACATAAATAGATGCAATGTTTCAAAAATACTGGAGGATGGCTGCAGAAATAAATGCTATTTGCAGCGTGGATGTAAAAACTGGAAAGAATGAAGTGTATCCGAGACGCCCTGGTGTTATTTCAGAGGTTTTATAAGTAAAAGGGGACAAGTCTGGCAAGTGAATATTTCAGTTTTTAGTCAGAAGTTGAAAATTCACAATGTCAAAGTTGTTGTTAGAGCCTTGAAGAGGAGAAATCTGGATCCCCACAAGGTTTAATCTGTCCAGTGCAATGGAAAAATGCTGCTCTGTTCCCCATGACACCAAATGCTGGAGGAATATTCATAACTTTATTCACTTTGAAGTAGGAAGTCAGATAATAAAATGATGTCTCGAAATTTTAAACTACAGCCACAACACTGCTTAGCATAGCTTAGCTTTGAACATAACCATTGGAATGAGGACAACATCACTATGACAGCCAGACACCACAGTCTGGCACTACTAAGATTCAGTGGCACTAGCGAAGTGCATTTTGCTAACTGTTTCATTAACATGCTAACTGTTTCCCACAATTCCCAGTATTTGAGCTAAGCTAACCAGATGCTAACATGTAGTGGGCCTATTGAAGAACAGTGACATTTATCCTACCACTTAACTGTCTGCAATAAAATCTGTCAGTCACAAAATGTCACGGCTTCCTTGAGGTGATGATATTTAGCAGTGTTAGCTTTACCTATAGCTAATTGGCACATAGATTATATTTTACATTTAGCACTGTTTCAGTCCAGTCATGTCGGCTACTTGTGCTGAAGGATAAAAACAAACAAACATCTGAGCTAAAACTGGAAAAATTAAAGGGTGTTGTTTGCTTTGTTTAGAGCCAACCTACAGTCTCTTTTCTTTATCACGGTCCGACATATTGTCAGACATGTGTTGTGTCCTATTAGAGCAGATAGGATAAGAAAGACAAACATGATTTCATCAGCCTTGCATCAGACGTGAAGCTATTAATGCTGTCAACAGACATCGCTGGCTTTACGCTACTTCTTGAGCTGTGAGCGGTGCTAAGACTGTTGCCACCGGGCTGCTCACAGACCAACCACAGTGTGTTGGCTGCTGGATTTTGTCAATGTAAAGAGAGCAGGATCTGTGTGTGTTTAACTAGAACTCTACCCAAAGACAACTTAAGCTGAGGCAGAGTCTCCTAATCTTCCTCAGAGGAACCAAAGTTCAAATGAAAGTTCAGAAGACCCGCATTTAGCATTATACCAAAACTTCTGAGGTTAAAAAAACAAAACAAAAATGCAGACATACACCTCATGTATAGCTGCCAGATGTCCTATAGGTATTAATATTTACTGTGTATATAAAAGGAGTAAAATACAATTCTCACTTGTTTTCTCCTCAGCACAACATTCGTGTTGGCAGCAATCCAAAAAAGCCATAGTTTTCAGCCACTGGCCACCAAGTAGCTCTACTGCAGCACTTACAGGTTAAACGCCTTGCCCATGGACATATTTAAGTGCATTTTTCAATCAATTCCCAAACCTCTCGGCTTTTGCCACCCTAATCCGTTCCTGCTTGTTGTGTCATATCTAATAACAGGAAAAGTGGTAGGGTTTACCCGTCAGTGATTGGCCAGCCCTGCAAAGTCCTGAGTGTTTTAGAGCTCTGCTGAAGTGTTAAATCATTGATGACTGTGTGGGTGCTCAGTGGCACCACATTCACACTCTGAAGTTTCATTTAGAAGAAAATGATATATAGCTATAAGCAGCCTTGGAGGACTGCACACATTCATCACCTGATATTAGCATCTCTGTCCTGCAGTGTGTGTGTGTGTGTGTGTGTGTGTGTGTGGTGAGGCGGATGCAGATGCCTATGTCTGTGAATATTTGTCCTTTTTCCCATGCTCTTTTCTTTCTCTCTCCCTCACTATGAATGAATTCTCATACATGTGTCTGTGTCTCTTTGTGCAGCACATGATGGATGGAGCTTTGTGTTGGAAGGTGGATGGAAAAAAAATTAGGGGTAATGACATATCCAGACATATTCAGCAAAACGACACTGTTTATGTCACTGCATGTTTAGTACAAGATTGTTAATTTAGAAATCGTGTTTGACACAACCATGAATAATGACAAACACACACAGACAAAATACATCCAGACCATGACCGTGCATATACAATCCCAGTCTCTGCAATTACATTGTCCCACACAAACACACACACATACACATCACGACTGAACAATAGAGTAAATGAGGATGATAATGGAGTCCCTTTGATAAAAACCACAGAACCATCCCGTTCTGGCAAGATGTCAGTTTCACGTTAGCAATCAGCACCAGAGTGAGAAGACACCATCTGTGAGCATACATCAACAAGACATCAACAAGTCCTCCTCACTACAATACGGCCTGCAAACCTTCCCACAAGGCGAAAAATAGCGTGCTGCATAAACTGTGTGGGGTGACAAAACAGAGCCTCACGGCTTTCTAAATCAGGATCCTTCAGAAGAGAGAAAACACAACAGACCCTGCACCAGCAAATGAGAGGGTGTTGTTCTGAGTTACTCTTATGAGGCATCATACATTTTTCTTAGTGGTAAAATCTGCAGACAGTTAGAACTTATTAGTATGGAGAGTAAATAACAGCAGTAACAGAGAGATCCTGTATAATGCACATTGTGTTATTTCGTAGCTGACTGACCTTCTTGCCCTCTCTGTCTGAGGTGGGGTTGTTGGTGATCTTGAAGTAGTTGAGGTCCAGTATGTCCTTCATCTCATAGTTGTCTCCTCGTCTCTTGCAAACAATGACGGCCACATCAAATAAAAAAATGTGTCTGTACAATAAGAAGTAACAATTTTAGATAATTATATTATCATTATGACCAATTAAAAGTAACAGACTGCAAGCAAATGATGCATATAAGGTTGTTGGTTTTTTTGTAGTTGCTTCTTACTGCAATTCCCTTTAATGATTTCTCTTTAATGACAGTGGAACTGAAGTTGAACAACCTGTCTTGTTTCCTCTTGTCAACGCTGGAGATCATGCGCACCTCTCCGTCTCCTTTCGGCCGACCAAACGACATCAGAGGCTGATTCTGAGAGGGAAAAGAAGGAGCCACATGCAAACATTAAGGACACATTTTCACACATGGTCATCTCTTACAATGTTAATGTCCGGTGGCACAGATGGCATCTATCAGATCTCTCTTGCCTTTGAGCTAAACCTAGATGATGTAACCTAAAAAAAACAAAAAACATTTATTTCAGCAGAAACATATTCCAGACGCTCAGGAAATATTATTCCTCTTCACAATATCATGTAAGTTGTGACACCATCTCTTGTTGTATCTTCTTATCACCAGTGGCATTCGCTTAAGTCACCAATCTTGTTCAATCAAGGCAAGAGGAAGGTCTTTCTAATCTGACAAGCTCTTACACGCATTACACCTCTGCTCCTGTAATGCCTTAATTTCCAATCTGTTCTATTAAACTATTTCTTCCTTCACAACCTCATCTCATCCTGTTTTACTTTCTTGCTCCTACACTTTGTGATGGGCATCTCTGCCATTATGTGCAATGTGCATGCAAACTGTTACAGTTTACATATGCTGGGCTCTGTTCTGCTCTGTATGGCCCTGGGGCAAGATTTACTGTTAACCTACATACTCTGCCTAATGTGTCTCTGACAGAAATATTAAAGTTTAATTTGATGTTTTAATTACAGTTATAATTAATTCACTAGGATGCGGTTGCTCTGAATAACATGTTAAACTAATACAAGGCTGCAACTAAGTTTTATTTTCTCCTAATCATGTATACAGAGAAAAATGCCCATTATAATTCGTTTTATCCAACCAACTATAAACCTCAATAAAAGTTTAGATTTAGTTTTAGTTCAACTTGATCTTTATTATCCTCCAGAAGAAAAGTCTGAGAAAAAAGAAATACGAATAAAAAGCAGAGTAGTATACCATACTGCAAGCCTGCACAGAAACAAAAATGTAACTTTTATCTGTGTTAACCCTTTAAGTCTTCAGTGAGGAACAGGTGTCATGTATATTTAATGCAGGCATCTGGCATTTCCATTTTTACTTCCTTTGTTTCGTTCTCTTTGGCTAATTCCCTCAGACTATTTTAGATTTAAGGGAAGAGTAATTGGGTGAATCCACTCACAAAAAGCTGACCATCTACAAAAAGGAAACAACATGTCTTCCTCCTGTTTTGTTCCCTTACAAACTGTACACTAACAGCTGAAGATAGTTGTAGAAAAAGGTTTTCAGTTTACCAAGTTTTCGATAGACCTCTGGTACTGGTCGATCTCCCTCAGAGTCTCATTATCTCTCTTCACCTCGTTGACATACTGAGCCAGGTCCTGGGTAACACACACACAAATATGGACAGTTTATGGGCTTCATTTAGTCAAGAAGTACTGAGAGAAGTCAGAAACCTCAACACATATGTATTTTGTAAAGCCTAGAAGAAAAACATTGATATTTTGTTCAGAACATTTAAGGGAATAGTTTAAATCCTCTGGGAAATACAGAATACATGTATTCGCTCTCTTGCTCAGAGACCGATGATGGGATCCATACCACTGTCGTTCAATATGAAGCTGGAACCAGGGGATGGTTAGCTTAGCATAGCTCAGCATAAAACCTGGAGAACGAGTCACGCAGACAAGCTGCTAAAACTAACATGCGAAAGTTACGATTTCACTGGAGGAAGTCCAGAACCAAAAACTTATTGTTTTTAGACTTTCATGTTAGCTAATCATCATCATCATCTTCTTCTTCTCTTGGCATGAAAGAAAATATGCATGTGCAGAGTTTTATGTACTTTTGTGACCAAAACATGCAAACCATTTAAATGTTAGTCTATTCAGGACTGGAGGAGTGAAGGGTGCATTCAGCAATCACTAATGTGATAGAAATATAACTTTTTTTTTTATCAGTACACACCAATCCAAAGCAGAACAAAATGAATGATTTATGACTTTTTTTTTTTCCCTTTGATAAAAAAGAAAAAAGTTGGTAGCTTGTTGTTTGTGGCCTGTTTGGAATTATCCACTAAGTCGTCCTGCTGCTGGTAACAAGCTGAAATCACAGTGATTACAGAACATTTACCATAAGCACTGCACTTACTTTCATGGCATCAAGAGCGATCTTCAAGTTGCTCTTGTCAGCAGCATCGTGGGTGTGTTTGACTAGCTCCTGTTAGGGGCGAGAGAGAATTGCATGGAAAAACACATTTGGCATGAGTTGCTGGATTATTGATTTGATAATGAAGATGACTTTCAAGTAAGCTGTGTGAAAGACAGCTCCCCCCGTGTTGTTTTCAAAGCAGGAGAAAAAAAAAAACCAATAGTGCAATTTACTCTGATTTGACGGCAAAACCCCCTGATTTTTAGGCAAAGATTGACAAATATGCTTCAGGTTATCTCCAATTCTCCATTCCAATTATATTTTAATACACTAAAAAGTAAAGAAAATAGAAAGAGAGAGACATAAAGGATTTTTTCTTTCTCTGATTTGTTCGACTTTGTAAGAATACAACAATGTCATTCATCTGTACAGCAAAAAGCTGTGATCAATTGTAACAAAGTACATTTACTAAAGTACTTTTTCGGTGTACTCTTACTTTGCTTGAGTATTTTTATTTTATGTTTCTTTACATTATATATTCAGAGGGAGATTGTAGCTCTTCATCATTTGATATTTACACTTACTTGTTACTGTACAGGTTATGATTTAAACTTGCAAAACGTAATAGAATACAAAGCAATGTTTTTCAATCACCTATCCAATAAATAGTACACAGTAATAGTAAATAAGTAACACGAGCTCCATCTACTCATAAATTCTTACTGCATTTGAAAATAAAGCTAAACGGGTACAAAAATAGAATTTCTCTTTCTCTTCAATACAATTTACAAAACACATACGTGCACACTGTTGTGAAGTTGTGCAGCTTTATACAAATACAGTAGTGAGAAAAAGATATTCTGACCACCTGTCATCACCCACACACGTGTCTGTCTGATAAATCAACACATGGACGTATATTTTGCACCGAGGATCCAATCTGTTGGTGAAATTTGCCTTCGGGAAGACTTTGGTATCGTCACCACCAAAACACCAGTGAAATGGAAAAGGACACAAACAACCTCCTACTGGTCCAGACTGGGTCAAGTCAATGTCAATGTAATTACATATTATGACACTAAACTATTTTTCCATGTGACACCGGTCTCACCAGTTTGGCAGGAAATAATATTACAGCATAATTCTTCATTTTTGCCACAGCTTACATTTGATTTTTTGTTCCATCCTAGACAGATGCTGCTGGTTGATAACACACACTGTATTTGCTATGTAACATGTGTGTTCTGTAATAGAAAATTACATTATCAGGATTAATTACAGTGCTATGTACATTATAGGTGTTTGATGTCAAAGATGGGTGGAATCACTTAAGGCGTGTTTACTTTTCATTACCTTTCTAATAACATTACAGAATGAAGAGCTTAACTACTCCTTCATGTGTTGAAAGCCGCAGCACTGCTGTATCCACTCTCTGACTTTATTTCCACTTCACCAATTCCTCTACACTTTCTTCCTTTTTTTGCTCCATTCCCTTCTCCTCAAGGGGGAGTGGGTGACAACACTCTGGATCACCACCATTTACCATGCAGGCCTTTACCCTCTACAACAGCTTAAAAGTGCTCTCTAGTCATTGTCCTGATGTGCCCTGCCAGCTATCATCCAACCTCTGATTCATACTAACCAGGGGAGTGTCACACAGTTGTAAAGAAATGACATTAGAGGATGTTGAAAGGCTGCATTTCTGCTTTTTTTTTACAGGAGGCATAAAGGTGCAAAACATGACTAAGAGTGATAATCAAATGTCAAATTACTATAAAATCTGATTAGGATTGTAATTTTACAACGGTTTTTAATCAGATGACAAAAAACTCCAGAAATACGTGATTTTGCCTTTAAAAATCTTTGAGAAAAACTGTGGAAATACTGCAACTTGAAATGTATTGAGACACACTGACAAGCTGAAATTATCAGGACTAAATGCATGACTTGTCAGTGTCAACGACTTGCCAGAAGTGATGCCTTTTTGCAGAGTGGATCTGCTTAGACAGTGTGAAGGGCGGTAAATATGTGGAGAATGTCGCCATCAAGTGGACACTTTTATACCACCTGAGAAATATCCTGCAAGGTGAATCAAGTTGACAAAGCCTCCCAGTTATCAGTCTCATAAGAATAAAACTTAAGACTCATCAAAGAGAAGTGTAGTAAATTAAAACAGAAATCTAAGTGACATTGTTCCAAGTTTGAACTCCTCCAGCAGCAGGTAATATCTAGGCAATCTGCTGAGGTGTCCCAGAGAGAGGCACATGAGCCCTGAGTGTTTTGTGTTTGAGGCACTGAGTAACAATAAAGTTAAAAATCACCAGAATTATCTGATGACTTACAAATGAGTCAGGAGGAGCTGAGCACCAGTGTGAGCAGCCAGTGGGAGGACCTCCTGACTAAAATCAACACATCACATCTCATATCTCTGTACCTGAAGAAGGAGATGGTACTTGAGGACTCTCTGCATCGGGACAACCAGCAGGTCCCTCAGTGTAAACTTCCCATTGTTGGCTCTTTTGGAGCACTCCTGTAATACAAAACAACACATGCATTTGTGTCATTTTCTTTAGATTTTCCAAAAGCTTGGGTCAAACAACGACAGCACAAGGTGAATATTCACAGCTCGTGTCCGTTCACATTTTACACACAGTTGTCAGAAACCATGAGGTTTAGAAACTTGTCAAAATATAAAGTTAAGTATGTCCTAGTTTTGTACTGTTTTCTATTAGTATAACTGAATATATGCTCTTTTCTGAGAGCCTGCACATGGAGCTTAGAGCTTATCATACAGACTATGATGCAGCCATTCACCTTATGAAACCCTCAATAAATTGTTACTAACATAAGCTACTATTGAATCTTTTTGAACTTTTAAGTTTATCTAGGTTGTATCAGACAGGACACATGATGCAATAATTCATGTGTATTGCACAAAATATACACTGGGTCGCTACTTGAAAACTAATTCTGAGTGCATGTAGGTTTGCAAACCAACTTTTTCAGGTGTCTAACCTCCAGCTTTAGGCGGACGTCCTCTTTCTCTTTGCAAATGAGGTCTAAAGCAGCGATGCCGATCTCCACTCGACTGCAGTATATCCCGTAAATGAGCAGTCTAGGATTCAGAGGAGAGGTAGTGAGGCCACGACAGCTGATATACACCAAGTGAGTATGCAGAGTTCATTAGTGGATATGGTGCAGAAAATACTGGAGAGTATCATGGTGTAACTCAGGTTATGTTGCTCATCATAAACAATAGACCCAATTGGTCTAAATTACATCATGATATTTGTACAACTGAGAAAATAATCCTTCAAGGAAGAAACAATCAAATGCAACGTGTAAGAAATACTTTCCCCTTGAATTTTATACACAACTGAGGCAGAGCTCTCTATAAAATGCACAGAACCTGAGCCTTTCATACAGAGAGCAACACGCTTGACATATCATTCAAATGTAAAACTGGTGAATGGTCGGAAGCCCGGTCTCAGAGCAACTGCACAGTTAAAATGTCTAATACAGAAGAAAAATAACTGTCTGCTTCAGTATAGATAGAGAATATGTCAAAAACTTTTCTGCAGTATATCAATAGTGAATTGTAAGGGAAAGTACGGCGGTCTGATGATCCTAAAATGAAACCTTCTGAGAAATAACTGAACACACTTCACGGCTCTCAACCAAAAGAGAAACCAGAAAATAAAAACGAACACTGTTTATGAATACCTCTCTTTGTAGTTGATAAAAATCTGGTAGAGATTTAAGGCATTTGTGTTCAGGATGGAGTCCTGCACATCAACCATCAGGCTCTTGTGAACTTTAACCAGGTCCTGGGTTAAAGAGAGAAACCACCAGTGTATAGACAGGGACATTTCATACTCGTGTCATGTGACAAACAGGGAAAGTTGTGGGACTTACTGGGATGTTGATAAAAACTTTGTCAATTTCAGCAGTGGACAAGAATTTCTTCAGAGGATTCAGAAAGTACTGGAGAAAGAAACAATTAAAAATCATCTTACATTCTTTCACAAATATTTATAATGAGTGAAATAACTGCAACAGCTTTTGTGCACTCAGATTGAAACCAATAAAAGATATCATGCCAAATGTCAGATACCAGACCGATAGGCCACAGATAACTGTGAATTTCCCTCAAATGCCCCTGCAACAAACACAGCTGTGTTCCCATCAATGTGATGTATACATGAGAATGATTTGCTTACAGGTGAGATTAAGATAGAAACTCATCATTAACCATTTAACAATATGTGATCTCTGTGCAGTGGAGACTATTAGAGGAGGTTCAATACCTTCTCAATGGACTCCAGAGTCTCTGTGTATTTCTCCTCCGTCTGTTTGATCTCTGTGAGGCAGCAGCTCCGCACATCCACCTCTGCCTGCTTCTAGAGAGACACACAACTTAGAAAAAGGTTCGTTATATATCACTGACTAAGATCTAAGAGAGAATGTGATTTGCCTTTTTATGTTTACCCGTGTAACAGGAAAGAAGGGTGAAGTGATTAAATATATACTCAGATTACAAAATGATAAAACTCTTTCTTTAAAACAACACTATTGCACAACAGGAAAAGCATCATGGGCAAATGGGCTGAAAATATTTGCTTTACTTTTAACGAGACCACCATTCACATTATATTTGAGGAGTGTCATACTAGTTTTGTATCTTGTATCTCTTCTGATGATTTTATTCAGCTAACATAACATATCTTAACATACTGTATGTAATACTCCAACAACATCAGTCAGCCCCTGAAGGTGAAATAATAACCATGTGTGTCCTTGAAGGTGTGTGCCTCTGGGTTTGTGTGTGTGTGTGTGTGTGGCTGACTCATAGTGGTACCAGTGGGGGATGTTGCTCGGTCCTCATGAGATCTTCATAGATCTCCCCCCCTGCGTAGTCTTCTTCCAGCCCATAGACCGCTGCGTACAACTCATCCTCATCCTCGAGGACATTCTCACTAGACACAGACACAGACACATATTAACATATTATACAAACCACCACTGCACCAGCATAGAAACTTGCATAATGTCTTCTGCAAAGGTGTGAGCATTTGAGGGATCGCGGCCATTTCCTGAAGACCATTATGTCATGTTTCAGTCTGTGTTTTTTGTCTTTTGCTAACAGCTGCAATGGTGCAACTGGTGTTGTTTTCAACCTATGACTGTGTTTCAAGATAAATGCTGTAAATTTTCTATATTTCTACTTTAACAATTCAGTTACTTGAAATGGTTCTTTAGTGTCATGAACAGGTATAAAGAAGAAGAAGCAAAAATCACCACTGGTGGTGATTGATCATTAAATGTACTTCTAAGAGCCCTCTGTCCAGCACCCAGCAGAGGGGTTAGCAGAGGGCAGTTAGTGTTTTATTGGGATGTGCGTGCTGTCTTTACTGTGTATTCTATATGTGACTACAATTTTTTATATCATATATATTACAATAATAATAATAATAATAATAAAGCAATACATGAAAAACCAGGAGGTCACTGCACCTTCTGTCACACTCATTAACTTGTCATTAATCAATAATCACTGCATTTATTAGTGAATGAAAGACTGAGAGGCAGCAGGCACAATTCAAAGAACTCAAGATCTGAGACTCTGATGTGACATGGAAATAATACAAATGTTGCATTTGTTCTATACATATTTTATCACCCATATCCCTCTTAACTATCAATCAAGCTGTCAGCAGCACCCATCCAGAACCTTGATGTGGGTGGCGCGCAAGCACTCAGCAAAAACATGCAGAATTACTCATTCATTTCCTCTGACAGTAACAGAGAAACGGAGCCAAGCCTTTTACCAAAACATGTGGGTGTCCGGACCCCTGGAGAGCATGGATGATGAGCAGAGCTGGTTCTGCTACTGAGCAAAAATAATCATGTTCTATCAACACCAGTAATGGGCCCACAGAGAGGAGCTTCATACATACTCAATCAAGTCCTCCAGATTATTGCATATGTCCTCGTCTTTTAGGCTCTCCTCTGTTGGAAATGGCCTGGAAACGACAGCAAAGCAGTGTGAGGTTCGACAGAAAAATCGCAAAGAATAAGCTATTGATGAGTGGTCTAGGGCAGGGCAACTTTTTGATGTATTAAAATCTAAAAATGCTGTGTTACAACAGAAAATCTATCATAAATTTCACTACTGCAGGACTAATAAAGCACTCTCTTATCTCTTATCTTCTAAATTTCCCACGGGATCAATAAAGTATACGTATCTATCTATCTAAAAGACATGGACAAATAGAGTGGAATAAATTACAGGTGTGCTAGTGAAAAGACCTAACATTGTCATTTATTACTTTATTTTCTTTCTTTACTGTCTTGCATCGATAGTATCGTGTTGTATTGTATATCTTGCATTTGCCACGCCATTTTAAAAAACGCATTTGGGGAAAAAACTTGCTTCTCATTTCTGGTAATGAAGTACAATGCCTAGTAAACAGGAATAACTGTGTGGTAAAGTGTGGCTGTAGTGCCGGTAAGAGGGGGAGGAGGAGGTGGTGGTGAAGAAGGGGTGTAGACCTTCGACAAACTGCCTACTAATGTCCATTGTGTGTTTTTTCATATTATGCAACTTACTTGATTCCTGTTTGTTGTGCAATGCTTGTGTACGAGAGCTTGGATAGTGTGTCCATAACCTGGAGAAACAAAAGTGTGTAAATACATGTTTTTGAATATCTCAGAAACTCTGAAGAGACACTGAGGAGACAGTGTGTTAAAAAAAACATGCTGTGACGAGCCGTGCTAACGCTAAAGTTACCATAATTCAGTCTAAAATTACAGCCGAAGAAATCCAATGTTTCTCAGAACCAAACAAAAATGGGTGACTCACATTAAAAGTCCATTGTTAAACCCAGCTTGAATTGATAAAGTGTTGCATCTCCACTGCAACAACTGTAAAAGTCTTGGAAAACACATTTGAACCATATTTACCACCTAGTAACACCTTAATGAATGCAGAGCAACCAACTAGCTAGCCCTTAGCAACCATTTAGCAGCCGTCCACTGGGGCAATAGCCACATAGCAACCACGGATACACACGCTTGCACTGACTTAGCAACCAAATAACTATTACATTAAAACATTCCTAACACTTTAGCACTTTAGCTACTTGCCTGATACACAGTTGTATCCCAGAGCCCCTGCTGTTAGCAACACAGGCTAGCAAGTAGACATGGACCTATGTTGTCCATGTCTGTCCCTTATTGTTTTCTTATAACAAAAAAAAGTAATATAAAAGGCCAAGCAGTAATAGACATGTACAAAACAAGACAAGCTAGCAGCAGCACATTCATTAAACTCCCACAGTCTGAAAAAGCATTAAAAATACATTAAGTTGCACCAACAGGTTTTGCATCGTAATCGCTGTGTAGCCAATAATGCATTCGTGATCACATCTCTGTGTTAATCACGTCATTTATAACATTTTTCCTCTCTGACTGTGATTTATGGGAAGAAACTGCTTGTTATTGTAGGGTGTGTACAACACTGCTGTATTTTTTTCTCTTTACAATGTTTTCGAGACCTAAAAAAGACAAACAAGACATTTGGAGGAATTATTGTGTGTTTGGTGTTGACATGAGATTATAAGGTTTAACTTTTTAAATAGCTTAATTACTATTTTGTCCTTTGCAAAGTGATGGATGTGAACATTTGATTTAGCCTACAACATGGGGTAAGAACTTTGTTTTTTTTTTTGTTTTTTTTACTGTCGTCTTTACGGTGCTCTTGGGTTTTCAAAATACACTTTGAAAGTAGGCCACACTAACCATGTCAGTTGGACTTCAACTCATGCTGTGGGTTTGGCTCTCAAGTCACATGTGGTTTAGACTGAGACTCAGCTCATCAGACAAGTCAGGTGTGAGAACAGCTTCTCTTCAAGGCAGCCTGAAAGGATTTGCATTTGATAACAAAGAGTCAACAAATGCCTGATTTTCCCCAACTTATTTGAAGAACTGAACTTCTGCCTTTTCCTCACTTGACCTGTTTGAAAACAGAAATCAGTCTTGTACAACACAGTGGCCACATTAACACTAGTGTTAAATCACTTGTGATTGGGTGTGATATGTTTAAGCATTTGCAAAAAAGAATACCACAGAAATCAAATCATTTGTGTGAGTTTTTTTTCTTCCCTCTTCAAATATAATCAAAGCAAAACTAATGAGAAGTTTAATTTAAAGATCATCTTAATTCACCCCACATGTGACTTTCAGTGGCCACAGTGTTTTTCAAGTGTCTGGTCATGCACAACACGACGAATACCAGGACCACAGATGTGTAACACCAGAAAAATGTAATCACCTGTCTATGTAGTTTGATTTTCCTTTTTATTTCAGGAAATTCAGACTGTCATAAGTAAGGTGAATAAAATGCAGAGGTCTTGTGCTGTTTTAAAGCTGGTCTCTCACACTACAAACAAGGTTCTTACACCTGGCCTCAGCCAAAGCCACCATACTCATTCACACAGGAAGAGGAGATAAAGGTTACATGCAGCACGAGCTAACCCTATCAACTGTTTTTATCAAACATGCGTGTAAAATCCAAATAGCAAATTGCAGCGTAGCGAGAAACTCCTTCACATTAGTAATAATTATGTAAAGTAAACAAGGTCAACCACAGATTCTGTGTGCTTTGCTTGAAATGACATGAAACACATAGCACAGTCTTAATGCAAACATTATGCTTTATGGATTTTTAGGGACTTTTTAGCGTTGCGTTGGGGACATTGAATGCCCCACCATCAGCCAGTCGATCTTGTATCTGAGTGGATGATATTGATTTTCATCACACCACCTCTCCAGTTCTCTCCAGAGATATGAATGTACATCGAATGTTCAGATCTGTTTGTCAGACTTAATCTGACTTTTCTCACACAGAGGACCCCCACCACTGCACAAACATAGAAACTTTCATGTCTTCTGCAAACGTGTGATAGTTTGAGGTATCATGACCATTTCCTAAAGACTATTCTGTCTGTGTTTCTGTCTGTATTTGTCTGTTGCTAGATGCTTTCAATCCTTATGCTGAGATAGGCTTATCTGACTGCAGCTTGATGTTTAATGTACACGCTGCATATGAAGCATCAGTACTCTAAACAAGACAGACACATTAGACATACCTTCAAAGTAAAATGCCCCTTTTCTGTTCACTTGAATTACAAAAGTAAACATTTTCTAGTCAAGATTGTGATATTATTTTAAGTTAAGCAAACACATAAACACACTTGTATCCTCTTTTGGTCATCTCAGACCTCCAGGCTGCAGCATGCAGTCAGCATGGCTGCCTGGGGTGAAGCCTGTAGTAACCCAGCACAGGAATGTAGGTTAGAGAGCTCTCATTAGATATTCAGTGGACTAATGCTCTACGGGTTGAACTGGCACAACTCAACTCAAGTGGATTAGACTGGCTGAGATTTGAGATGTTCTCTTTTGGATGTTTTCTGGAAAATAAGGAAGAGATTGAGCATTTCTCCTTCAGATGAACAACCCTTCCTGGAGATATTCCAGCCCAGTCGCTAAACCTGCAGACACCCATATTTATACCTACTGATGAAGAAAAAAAAAAAGTAATGATGCACTGCAATCTTCCCCCTCCGGAAGCTTGTTTGTTCGATGGACAACTCTTGAACATGACTGAGATTATGCAGCCTGGCTTGGATGTAGTGTACATATTTGCAGGCAGCACCTCCCCTGTGGGATTACCAGCAACCAGATTAACTGGAAGCTTCTTTAGAACATAACACACTGAACTAAAAGAAAAGAGCGTCTGTGTGGGAAGCTGCACGCAAAGCTCAATATGCATTCCCTTATAGATCTCTGACACATGTGACCACTCTCTTTCCTCTGCAGGGAAGTGAACTGTCATGATTACGTATAATATACCTCGATAAAAGTTTGTTTTAAATTTTTGTACCCTGTCTGAGATTACTTCTTTAAGTCAAGTATAAAAAATCTCAGATCACATGAGATTGTGCATTAAAAATTAACAAAAAAGTATAGTAGTTAAGTAAACCCTTCTGACATGAGGATAGTTCTTTGACAGGCTTAATCTTCTGTATCTTCAATATCATGAAATAGAAATTAAATATATTAATTTCAAATCAATGCTAAAAAAATGCTAATTATAACATGTTTTCCATAAATAAACTGATGAGTAAATGCGTTGAGGCAAAGTTAAAGTGCACTGAACTACGGAAATGTATGAGGGGGAAATAAAGCTGTTCAGAGAGAGTGCGCTCTCTTCGGCAGAGTTAAATCAGGCTCGGAGGAGGAGTGCACTACAAACCCACTGACCTGGTAACTCTGCAGTGCTGCCACAATAACGCTGCAATAAAAAAAAGGGAAGTCGACCGATCCCTTCAGACACACACCAGAAAAATGCAAGACCAAGCAATGGTGAGCAAACACTGGATGCCATGCCCCCATCAGAGACACACACACCATACTTCTAAAGTGCTCCATATCAAACAAGGCCAGGTGAATTGTTTTTTTCTATATTCTTCTACAATGTTCACAATTATTGCTGCCAACTCTGTTACATTTAATCATGATGCACTGATGACTTTTTTTTCAAGTTTTTCTAGTTGTCTTTGCGGTTTGCAATAACCTTTAACATGAGTACTGGCTCTAGTGAGTTTAGATTTCACCACTGGAGTCTTCTGTTCATGTGAATTTTAAGATCAAAATGATCCGAAGATATTTTGTTACATAATTTTTTTTGTCACCACTAAATAACTGCAACTGTGAATTAAGACTTTGAAAAACTAATGCTTTTGTTTCCGTACAATGAAGAACTGCAGCTCTAAAGTTGTTTCTGACACGCTTTCTCAATATGTGATGATCTGTTGTTCCTGACTTTGAGAAAATCTGTAAACTAAATTATTCACTCATTATCACTTGTATGTGTCATAGACGTGCAGTAGAATTAAACAGTGTGTGTTGATTTCCCTGTGCAACATCTTGTGAAGGTGCTAAACCCCTGAAGCTCGTAGACTTTCATAAATCATCGTGACTGATGAAGAAGGTTGGTAAAAGGGGAAAATAGAGCAGCAACAAAAATTTGACCACATGATCATCGCACACAAAAACACGAAAACACAGTCCTGTGTTTTTCATGTATAGAACAACATTACAGTGGATGTGGCTTGTTACCTTTCCAAAGTCTCGCACATCAAAGAGATCAAAGGCCTCGAATAAGTCGCTTTTCTTGATCCCGAACACATCACAGCAAGACGCCAGGAAGGTACGGATGTTCTTCAAGCACAGGAACTGCACAGAGCAACAAATGGCACTCATCAGTTTAGCATTGTTTTTCTCCATAAAGCACCCAAACTCATTTGTGCCTTATTTCATTTTCTAGAATCACGTCGGCTTCTACAAGTTACCATTTTCCCAAATGTCACAATGACACAAAATAACACACTTCAGTGGTTTGTAGCCATGCAGAGAATTGTGGCCTTTACTCACTACAGATATGTTGTTTTTCTTCTTGTTGTATTGTTTGAACAGGAAACATTTTTATAGGAAGAGGAATTACTGAAAATCCTTTTTTTTTTTTTTCAACTTCATGCTCAGTGGACTAACGGAAGAGCCACTGTGATATGGTGACATTTCTTTCTCAGTGTTTTGTTGTTGTTTATGCTTTGAGCACCAAAGCTTCAGTTCAGTTCACTTCTGTTGTACTGGGCTTTCAGTAGAAACATCAGATATTTCAAACCTGCAAGAGTATCCGAATATTTTTAAAAAATGATAATACGTTATTATGTAATTTACTGCAGGAGAACAAACCACTTAATCAGCGGTTCCAGTAAGATTATGACAAGCTCAGGATAAACTGAAAGTGAAAAGTGAAAGCTTCACGGTGTGAAATGAAACCACTAACCATGTGCTCTTTTGGTGTCACTTCCTATTAGGATTGTTGTCTCAGTGGGAAGAGGGCACTTGAACAACTTTCATACTGTGCGGACAATATGATTATAGTTATGGGTTATGGTTTAAAGCTGGGGCCTGAGTCAACCTTTGGCCACTTCCACTAAAAAATCTGTTATAGATCCACAAAACAAAAAGTATATAAGTATTTAAACAATAAACAAATGCATTGACCATCATTGTACTTTTCCAGCAGATTAGGTGACAACTAAACCAGAGGCTGAATATGTTGCAATTTTCATCATAAAGGAGCTAACAAGATTCTTGAGAACAGATAGGCCCCGCTTTATCAGCTCATCATGGAGGCGCCTGTAATCACTCCACCGCCCCCTGGGGCCCTGTTTGTCTGCGGAGGAAGTGCACAAGCATGATGGCTCTGCACCACTGCCAGCCTCGTTCCCCTGAATGCAGTCACAGCACATTCATTCACTTGGTATTTTTTAACATGATGTGTGTTAAGGATTATTTACTATCTTGTTTATTCACATATACTGATGTTTTGCAGCCTTTCTTGCAAGATTATCTCTGAATGTTTTGTTATTTGTGCCAAGGCCAAACCTACAGTATGATAAGAATAGCTCTTACAGGCACATTTTCATCACAGTACACTGCACCCGCGCCCTGCACTCCATTACCTTCGTGCCCTTGTTTCCACTTCTAAGATCGTAGGTCAGCAGGGCACAATGAAAGAGCCATTTAAAATCTGGCACACATGTTCCTCTCAACTATGCTCAGATGGCCTACAGCTGCAGGCAATGGCTATCCATTCTTATGCCCTGTGTTTTCTTTCACTGTCTGTCAAGAAGATAAAAGACAAGTGGACGTGCACTGACAGAGCACATATACAGGCCACTGAAATTCATAAGATTGAGTGCTACCAAATGCCCGGCTGGGAAATTGATGTTTATTTATCACTGCAGCAAAGATTTTTGAAGGCAGAACTAATCTTTTTTGGCCTGATGTCTTATGTGCAGACAGTAAAATGAAATCATTTTTGACAGCAACTACAAAAATGTTTAATCTGATCTCTCAGAATCAAACTATGTGGAATCCACTAACACCTACTACAGTTCAAACTCTCCTGTGTAGGCGCTCGCTGCATCATTAAAATAACCTCAGATTAAAATGCCAAAGCGTGTGCCCTTTTTGGAATTAAACATTTGCTGAGCCTGTGATGTGTTTGTCAGATGCACTGTACTGATAAAGATCTAATCATCTGCAATTTGCTTGAATGAAGTGAGCGCAAGCCGGTGCACAGGAGGTCTGGATCTTATAGCGACATATTAGGTGTGAGAATCTGAATCTGAGTGTTTTGACAACCACAGCCACAGTACGCTGAAGTGAGGAGACACACGTTATCTAAAGAAAGGTGCTCTTCACAACCTTATTATGTTTCTACTCTACTGTATGTTATTGGTCTTTGATTCAAGTCTTTGATTCAAGTAAGCAGGCTACAGGCTGCTGCACAAAGAGTCAGAGTTCCCTGACTAATGGGTGGATCAAAGCCAGGATTTTATCGGGCCTCTCCAGTGGCAGCAGCAGGAGGAACGATGGGTAAAGAGAGCTCAGTCAGTCTTGGTCCATTCATTTGGCATTTCATAGGCTGTGGGGTGTTTAGCACTCCCTCACTTGTTTAAGAGGGTAGCGATGCAAAAGC